>CP129447.1:47487500-48087500 GCA_030445155.1 Quercus variabilis | reverse complement strand
TGACTTTCAATCGATCGAAAAACAGATTCGATCGATCAACCAGCAATCGAAAATCAATCTATCTGAAAAATCTAATCACTGTCTGATTCGATCGATCGAAAGTGATTTTCGATCGATCGAAAATCGTGAATTTCAAATTCCCAAAATTTTTCCTAAGGCAGTTTTCTTCGTTTTTCATGAACAAACAACCTTCAAACGAACATGCTTGAACATAAAATGATGTCAAAACTGAAATTCATTGATGTTAAAGGCTTAAAGATCAATTTAACATACTTAAATTCAAATTTAATCAACATCATAACATCAATTTCAGTCTTCATCAAATCATAGTTTCAATAACATGCAGAAAATTAAAACACAATCTTCTAACAATATGAAACTATCATCTCCAATTCTAAGACTCACAAAACATGTTAAACAATACGAAATTGAAGACCGCTCTGATACCATTTGATGGAAATAAAGATAAGTGCAGCGGAAAATAAGTTTTGAACGGATCTACTTCATTCGATATTGATAACACGTACTAAGTAAATTTCAGAATTTTGAGAATAAGAGATCGTACCTTGAAGCGGTGAATTTCAAAATCAAAGATTGAAGTACTCGGGAATACTTTTAATCTTCACTCCAATTCCACTAACGCCCAAGATGTGTGGTCTCTCAATTGGTAACAAATGGATGACTAGTGAGTGACAAAAACTCACATGCACACCATTTCAATGTTGTTTTTCACACATTGAAAAATCTGAACGTTTTTCCCTTTGTATCTAACCAATTTATCTAATTGTGCTGGCCTTTTGGGCCTTACCAATTGGGCTTAAGTGTGTGGCTTGGAGTGGGACCAAAAAGGGACCAATAAGACACTAGCTCTAATGAGTCTTGGGCTTTTCTGTCAACTATTGACAAGTCCAAAATTACCATTAACTATATTTAATACCATTATATAAATATAGTTGCACTCTAGGTCTTATCTATAAATTATATCCCAAGACTTTATTATACATGCAACCCCTTCATAAAATATTCGTAATAATACAAAGTCATTAATGTAGACTGCCACTTTGTAAATTACTACGTCTTAATTCTTGAGTACCCGGTTTAATCCTTTAATGTTATTCATTATATATTTATGAAATCCAATTCCATAAATATATACTTTAGTCTTACTAAAGTGGTTAGGCCTAACTCTCTGAATAACAAACTCATTAAACTTATCTCAAGAGAATACTTTATCTCCGTTAAGAGACTATGAATTCCATCTTGAGAATACATGTTCCATCAACACTAAATGTGGCTGTCCAACATACTGAGATTTTGACCATAACTTTAGATCTCACTCCTGATATATCAAAGCAACCTACACCTCATGATCAGGTCTATTATTCTCTCAGGATTAAGAGTTCATGCAAATGTAAGTCGTGAGATTTATTATTCATTTGACAGTCTTTAGGAGAATAATAAATCTCACAGTGGTCCAGTTCAATATGTCTTAACTCTTAAAACATATTAACACATCAACCAGAAGTCACCACTTCCATGATCAAGACAAATCATCATGATTGATATGTTATAGTCTTCGCAGATGAAATGCCCAATTTTATCACCGACTACGAATTATAATTCTGAGTTTACAAAGAACTTGTGACTTATATCTTCTGTGACTCTTCACATAAATCACATACTATGCATCTCATAGACTAAATAATAATGTCCTAATATTCATGTTACTATTATTTCAGATAATAATAAAACAAATTCATTAAACATAATATTAAGTCATACACAATGTCAAACTTAATATCATACATAGCATCATACAATAGGATTTAAGGGCACTAATCCTAACATATTGGTTAGTCACGTATTGGGAGCCGTGCATTGAAAATAGAAGATTGTTGTTATAGAACAAGTCAATTGGGTATTAGGGTAAGGGTTCAACTATAGATTGGTATAAGGTACTGTGATTCTTTTACTCGTAACTGCTTGTTTTGATAATAATAGATTCTCGAGAGTGGTGACCTTAAAATCACCCAGTGAGATTTTTGTCGTGTAGGTTTTCCCCTTTCGTAAACAAATCACTGTGAAATTTAATTTCCATTGCATATTAATTAATTGATGATTTGTTTGTGTTACCACATGTTTTACATGTTAATTGAATTAATTAATTAACTTGCCTAAATTAATTGGTTAATTTATCACAATGGGTCAATACATTCTTGGCCTATCAAGTAGTATCAGAGTAGACACGCTCTGATTAGGTGTTAATCTTTACTGTGTGATCCATTAACCCTGTTTGTCATGGATAGAGGATAATCTTTTATCATACCTCTTTTATTTAATGGTACTAACTATGCATACTGGAAAGTACACATGAGAGTTTTTTTGCTGTCATTGGATGAAAAAGTGTGACAAGCTGTGGAGATAGGTTGGACCAAGCCTATAGAAGCGCCGGTCGACTGGGATAATACTAAGATCAAGGCGGCAAACTTCAACAGCAGGGCATTGAAGATATGCAATATAAATTCGGGCCAAATCACAAGTGTGTTTAGTATAAAGGCAAAACTTAAATATAGTCCCTTATGTACAGTACCTTAGGTTCCCTTTTTAAAATTAAGCCACATGAACACTTATCATAATAACTAGACAACGTTACAAGTTAAAACAATTTCTTATTTTCTTCATTTAAACCTCTCTGGGAACTTATCAGAGTCCCATTGACGTGTACAACAATACCCCTAAAATGGATTTAGCAAAACCCATGACCATGAGCAGCGGCTATGAGCTGTGTTTGTCTTCTCTAACCTTCATACAGTGTTGGGTGGCTTGTGAATTATTTGACATGTAATGGGTTAAGTTAGACGACGTGTCCCATGTTATTCAAAAGGATATGATTCTTATTAATTGTTGGCTTCTTTTCATTCTTCTGCATTTGTATTTTGTTTATACTTTATATCAATAAAGCTCTCTACCGTTTTCAGTCAAAAAAAATTCCCACAGCTCTTTCGGCCGGTGTGCGACTTGGCCCCTGGCAAATTAGAGAACAAAGTCGTAACTCGAAAGCGGGTTGTTTTTTTAAGACTCGGTGGGGACTTGTCCTGAGGGGAAGGCAGCAAGGTCACGCTAGTTCTCATTATAGGCCGAATTGTACCCGAATTGCTCACATCAGATCTGGACAGGCTACCTAGAGTGTAACATAGACACAAAATCAAACTCAGATTCGATTTCTTCTGCAACTAATGAGAGACTCATCAACGGTACTAGTGCTGGTGTCGTCGCTTATCATGTTGCCTTCAACAATTTCCAGCCCCTTCTATTAAAGTAGGCATGGGTGCAGGATTTTTAGCAAAAAGATTTGTGTATTCAACGGAAGTGAAAGAGCTGGTTTTTCTCACAAAATAACCGTCGTTTAGGAGTTCCATTAAGTAGCCATGTGTTTTAATTTTAAATGTAACATAAGGTATTGTATTTAAGTTTTGTCCTTAGTGTAATTACATTTTTGTTTTTTAATCTAATGAGTTAAGATAAAAAGGAGTTTAAACTAATTTTAGTTTTTTTAAAAACCTAATACTGATTTATGACTTTTTATAAATAAATAAAAAATTAATGCTAACATGATATTATTTAAATGTCAGACGAAATTTTTGGCTAATGGGGATATGACATGAATGTGTGGCTAAGTGCTTGTAGGGTGTGGGGGGAAGCAAGGACTGGGGTTCAAGTTTTTAGAAGGGAACTTCATACACATATACACTTAGATTAGATTAAAGTACAATTTCTATTTTGTATTAAAAAAAAATGTGTGGCTAATAACAAGTAGGATCAATTATTTATTTTTTAATTGCAAAACTTACCAGCAGAGCACTCAGTTTACCATGTATGCATTTTCTGTTAGTAGGTTGATGACAGGGATTAAAATAGAAATGATTTTCTATTTTCAAGGATTTGGGTAGGCGTAAAATCAATTTAGAAACTAAAATGAGATTAGGTCCAAAATGTAGGGACCAAAAATGTATTTTTGCTAATAAAAAAATTTAAAATAATAATAAAAGAAGGTAAGGGTACCTACTACCCATAGTCAACTGAAAACTCAACTATATTCAATTGTTGTATTTAATACTAGTTAGGGTGGCACGTGCAAGGCACGTTAGTTGAGTGAAAAAATTAAGATAAAATTTCTATTTGAAGAAGTATGAAACTATATACATACAACATATATGTCACACACAAAGTTAGGATATCTATTTAATATATGAATATCTATTTCAATATAATAGTTTTTTAGTATTTATTTGCTAAAGGCAATATCCACTCACTAAAAACTTCTACGAATGATAACGAATATCATCATCTTCCAATAATAAGTAATTGAGTTTTGCTAAGACTTTGTCACAATATTTAAATATTCATAATAAATGATGTCATATGCTACAATTGAAACGTTTCATCAAATACCTTCAACCATACACAATAAAAAAAAAAAAAAAAATTCATACTTTATTCTTTGTCATTCTACATGAGTCTAAGCGCAATGTTTAGCTTACATAGTTTTTAATGACACCAATTTTAGACAAGAAAAGAAAAGAAAAGAAAAGAAAAAGACAACAAAAGGCAAGTGTCATCAAATTTTCTATTAGATAAATTATAAGCTTCAAAGATTTAAACCTAGAAAATCAATGTTCTTTAGGTAATAAATAAAATATCGTATATCACCATTCCAACTTTCTAAGCATTACTACCATCTAAAACTCAAAATAAGTGAAGAAATAAATTTTTGGAATATTGAAATTTAGTTTGAGTATTTTAGACATTACACAATATAATATTTTAATAATCATAAGCTTTCATTAGGGTTTAACTAAGAGAATAAAAATATGACATATTTGCTTTTTTCCAAAATATTAAGGGGAAAATTGCTTGATTTAAAGTTTAAGTAAGAATTGTGAACTACCTCGAACATAAAGAATAAAATGTGATTTTATCTTAAGTTTTTTTTTTTTTTTTTTTTTTTTTTTTGGGGTAAAACTATGTGTTTTTACTTAAAATGGTGCATAAAGATAAAAATATAATAAAAAAAATACAAAAAGTCAATCTAAAAAAAACTGTATGTAAAATAGTGAATTTTGGTTCAACAAATTTAGCTAAACCAAAAAAATTTCTAAAAACACAACATAATGGTACAACATTTTCATAATACTTTGATAATTTTGTTATATTTTATTTTGACTCATAAAGAATTAATACTTTAATAGTTATGAAAATATTATCATGACAACGAAATGTCTTAATATTTTCACAAGTGAAATGTTATGTCTACAACATTTTCACAACAAATCATAAAGTAGTAGGTTGTTACGGATTGTTATTGGTGGGTAAAAAGTAATTTTATTAGTAAATTTGAATTAGAACAAATAATAATTTACCATCTACGATTTGTTATGAAAGTATTATAAAAAATGTTGTAGATGTCGCATTTTTTTTTTTCACAATACTTTTATTTTTAATTGTGGTTAGTTTCAGTGTGATATTTTATTATTTTATTTTAGCCTATAAGGAATTAACACCTCAACAATTGTGAAAATATTGCAGTAATTTGTTGTGTTAATTACCAATTAGTTACAAAATTAGTTGTAGCCTAAGGCTACAACCCTACTCAACATTATAAATATTATTATATATTTTGAAAATGAACAAAGTTTAGTTACAAAACTGGTTGTAGTTTAAGACTACAAACTCACTCAATAAAATAAATATTACAACATATTTTGAAAATCTAACTGTTGAATTGCATATTTTTTACACTCTTAATACACATGTCAAATTTTGTGTCAATTGGATATTATTTACTATATGATCTATAAAGCTTATATTTTGTGTATAATTTTAAATTACAAAAACTTGCAATTTAAAAATTTTATTGATGACATAGTTATTAATCTTTAATTTTCTTGAAATTTTGCAAGCATGGAGGATATAATAAGAAAATGTAATCCAATAGTGGATTTGTCAAAATTTACCTTCAATAAAAAAATATTGAGTAAAGTTATAGTCTAAGACTACAACTAATTTTGTAACTAAATTTTGTCCTTCGAAAATCTAGTCATTGAATTGCATGATCTTTATGCTTTTAATATATGTGTCAAACTTTGTGTCAATAGGATATTATTTACTATATGATCTATAAATTTATATTTTATGCACAATTTTAAACTATAAAAACTTGCAATTTAAACAATTTATTGATGACATAGTTATTGATATTTAATTTTCTAGAAATTCTGCAAGTATGGAGGATATAAGAAGAATATGTAATCCAATTGTGGATTTGTCAAAATTCATCTCCAATAAAAATATATTGAGCAAGATTGCAGTCTTAGAGTACAACTAATTGTGTAACTAAATTTTTTCCTTTTATTTATTTAGAGTAACAGCTCATATGTAGATAAAAAAAAATAAATAAAAAGTGTGTTCACTATGCAATATTTCCACACAAAAAAAAAAAAAAAAGGAAAAAGCCAATAAAACCAGGGTATGCGTTTGACATCGATTATTTTTGCCAACTTATTTTCCTATTCTGCTTATTTTTATTACTATTCATATGACTTACGACACTTTTTGATACTATTCATAAATCACACTGTATTATTTCAGTTAACTTTTACCTTTACCTACCAAACTTTCAACAAAAAGTTTTCAACTTTAATAAAAAGGAAAAAAGTTTCTCTGCAACCTGAATTGGTGGAAGTCTCTCCAACTTGTGACGTGGCTGCATCAGAAAGTGACACCTGTTCCACCCACTGAGACTTAAATTCAACAGGTGACTCCCGTTAACTCAAACGTTAGCCACTCTTCCATTAATGGACTACGCCATATTTCCCTCTCTTTTTTTTTTTTTTTTTTTTAATCAATAGAGCAATTATTTCCCACCATAACCAAAACGTGAAGCTCAGTCCCTAAACCACATCAGTCACTCACACTCTCTTTGTCTCCTTCCTTCAGCCTTATACAGCTCAAATCCCTTCTCCATCTCTCTCATTCATTCTTTTCCCTTTCTCTCTTCAATTGATCTTAGCCGCACTCAACCAATGCTCCCTCCACCTATCCCCCCCCCCCCCCCCCCCCCGCGATCTTTCCATTGTTTCTGATTCCGATGGTCCCATCCATCCACCACTCTTCGCCATTCCACCCACCCAATCCCTTCCCTCTCAGTTGGTGCCACTCCTTCCAAATCTCTCTCATTCTGTCGTTCCCACTCCCTTCCCCCTACTCTCTCTCTCTCTGCCTTCCCCATCCCCCACCCAACTTGTCGCCGCCGAGAACCACCTCTCCACACCCTTCTTTTTGTGGCAATCTCAGTGATGAAGACGATTATTTTCACAGTTATCTCTATGATGAAGACAAAGACTATTCTTTTGGTGGTAATCTCTATGACGAACACAAAGACGATTCCTTTCGCAATAATCTCTATGACAAAAACAAGGACGACTGCTCAACCTTTTTCAAGGTTTGTTTTCCATTAGCAGATTTGAGATTTTTATGCATTGGTTTGTTATTTCTATTGTTGTTCATTGTTTGTGATTGATTTTCAAAGTTTGAATATTGGAGCTTGCTTGATCTTAGTTAAGTTTGTAGCTTCGAATTCTGGTGGATTTTCAAAGATTGCTCTTGGGTTTTTTCTTGATTCTTGTGGATTTTATTTTAAAAGAATTTTTTGGAGGAAAATGTTTAAATGGGAAATTTTTTTGAGGTTTTGTTTGTTTGGATTGGAAATCTTTGTAACCGTGGAAGGAAAATTGAGGTTTTTTTTTGGGTTGAAAAAACTTAGCTACAATTTTACTTTAGGTTCATGTAAAAACTGAGAAATCTAAATAGAATTTAGAGGATTTCATTGATTGAAAGAGAATTACAAGAATTGGGAAAAGAATGAATGAAATCAATACATAAGGTGCTTTGTTTTATATACACAGAAAAATATAACTAACTCCCTAAAGGCGCCAAAAAAAAAAAAAAAAAAAAAAAAACAGCTATTTGAAACTTCTAGAAACTATACTCGTGTCAGTCTTTAAGTAACAACCTCCTTGATTCACGGAACTAATTCCTTCAATGCTCTTGGATGAAGAATTCATGATGTGGCACTGCCTCAATTAGTTCCAAGACTTTTGTGCTAATCAAGGCATCTGATGCAAGCTTTGTGGTCTAAGCAATGCACTCCTCATTAGCAAATGCTGCACTGCTTGTTGCCCTTGTGGCTTGACCAGTGCATTTTGTATCAGCAATTACTGCACTGCCTGCTACTCTTGTGGCTTGGCTAGTGCATCTCTCATCAGCAGCTGCTGCACCACTTGCTACCGTTGTGGCTTGGGTTATGCAACTCTACTATGGGATGTTGCTTGCATTTTTAACAGTTCACTAATTAAATTCAACAATTTAGGGGCAAATACATAGTTAAATTTAATTGGTGAACACAAGGTACAACATTGAACCAAGTGTATCTAAGTTTTGTTCTTTTTTGTAACTGGGTATCTAGAAAACAAAAGTATATACTTACTAAAACAGGTACTGATTTCAGCTTAGATTTGAGGCCTTCTTTGTTATTTGGATTTATGTTAACTATATGAAAATGTTAGTTTTGTATCTTTGTTGAAATATTTGTTTCCTTTACTTAATCTGCTAAGGATATTAAACTTTTCTAGGTGGGACATGATAATTTCTTCCTAACTATCATTGTCAAATTTTGAGTAAAATTTATATGGGGTTGATAGAAAAGAAAACCATATCAAATTTATTTACATGTACATCAGTTCATTTACATGTTTTCTTTTTTTCATATGCAAATTTATTTTCCTAATCTGCCTACTTTTTTTTTTTATTCAAAAGGAGGCTCAAGTAGTACCTACTTATGGAAGCCCTAAAAAATCAAGCATTGCAATAGACGCTCCAAAAATTGGCATGAAATTTGATTGTGATGATAGTGCATATGAATTTTACAAAGATTATGCCCACCGAATTGGCTTTAGTGTACAGAAACAATTTATAAAGAGAGGAAATATGGGACAAGTCATAAGGAGAACATTTGGTTGCTCAAAAGACGGTGAATGAGGTGTTGACAAACGCCAAGAACAAGTACATTTTCATAGTCCAATCTCACGAGTAGGTTGTTTAGCACAAATGACATGTCAACTTCAAAAAGATGGTATGTTAGAAGTTGTTTCTTTTTATGAACAACATAATCATGAGTTTACTCCTTCACCAATGAAACATATGTTAAGATCAAAAAGAAAAATTGCACCTGCTCAAAAAGTTATTGCAAATGATGCAAAACAGTCTGGAATATCAATAAAACAAACTATAGATTTATTGAGCATGCAAGTTGGTGGTCATGAAAATCTTGATTTTTTGGATTATGACTATAAAAATCATGTACATCGTGAGAGGGGAAAGACTTTGAAGAAAGGTGATGCTCGTGCTGTGATGGAATATTTTCATAATATGCAATTAGAAGATCTATCTTACTTTTATTCAATACAAGTTGATGATGATGGTCTAATATTGGACATATTTTGGGCTGATGCTAGATCAATAGTTGATTATGGCCACTTTAGAGATGTTTTGTGTTTTGATACAAATTATGGGACAAATCAATATGATCGACCCTTTGCTCCATTCATCGGGGTTAATCATCACAAACAAACAACCATCTTTGGTGCAGCTTTACTTTATGATGAAACCATAAAGTCATTTAAGTGGTTGTTTAAAACTTTTTTGAGTGCAATGTCAGTGAAGCAGCCAAAAACTATACTTACAAATCAGTCTGCTGCAATGGCTAAAGCAATAGCAGAGGTATTTGTTGAATCAAATCATCGTTTATGTGTATGGCATATTTATCAAAATGTTGCTAAGAAACTAAGTCATGCATTGCATTTATCAAAGCAATTTGTAACTGATTTGGGCAATTGTATGTATGATTATGAAGATGAAGATGAATGGCTAGTTGCATGGAATAATATGCTTGAGAAATATGATCTTACTAATAATAAATGGTTGTGTGGGATATTTGATCTAAAAGAAAAATGGGCCGTGGTATATGGTTGACATATGTTTACTGCAGATATGAAAAGCACCCAACGTAGTGAGTTAATGAATAATGTGTTGAAGAAATACTTGAAATCGAAATATAATCTTTTACCTTTTTTGGAACATTACTCTAGATTTTTGGCTGATAGGAGACGTTAAGAACTACAAGCTGAGTTCAAAATGAGACAGACAACACCAGTTTTACAACTTAACGTAGAGATATTGAGACATGCTGCAAAGTTGAACACTCCAAAAATGTTCAAAATGTTTCAAGATGGGGGATTGTAAAATTTTCAAGGTCAGTAAATCTGATACTATCATTGAATACAAAGTTAAAAATTGGCAAAAAACTCAAGAGTACCTGGTTAAATATGAAATCTCAACAACTAATGTTCAATGCAGTTGCATGAAGTTCAGCTTTGTAGGAATTCTTTGTGTCCATGCTTTGAAGGTTCTTGACAAAAAAAAAAAAAAAAAAAAAAAAAAAAAAACATCAAGATACTTCCAACTCATTATATATTGAAAAGATGGACACAAGATGCAAATGTTGGTTCTATCAAGAACTATCATGGTGTTGATATTAAAGGTAATGCTCAAAAGTCATTGGGAAAGCGTTACTCTCATTTATGTCACAATTTTCGTAAAGTTTCCATACTTGCAGCAGAGTTTGAGATAATGTATGATTATGCCAAAAGATGTTTTGACACATTATTGAAGGATTTGCAAGAAATGAGGAAGAAATGTTATTCCCTTAGCATGGAGGATCAGACAGAAGTCCATGATGAAGTTGTTCTTAAGGATGTTTTACAAGGTGGTAATGGATGCCAATCCCATGAGAGAATAACTTTTCAAGATATACACAGGATTAAAACAAAACCTACTGTTGGACGTCCAAAATAAAGATTGAAAGATGTGTTAGAATGGCCAAAAAATCCTAAATCTCAAAGAAAAAAAGGCATGTGAGTCAAGACAAGTTCAATCACTTGGATGCCTAAATAAAGTAAGATATGCTACATTGCATTATAATATATGAATCTATATGTCTATAAATTTATTTT
Source organism: Quercus variabilis (assembly GCA_030445155.1). NCBI lineage: Eukaryota > Viridiplantae > Streptophyta > Magnoliopsida > Fagales > Fagaceae > Quercus > Quercus variabilis. Next base: position 48,076,371 of record CP129447.1, on the reverse strand, counting down.
AAGTTTTTGTGACAATTATTTTTTGCAAATGTTATAGGCCAATTCCTCAGTTGACATTAATTCTCTTGAAGAACATAGTAATGTTGAACAAGTTTCACAGTTGGTGGATAATTTCACTCAAGTATGAATCTTTGGGTTTGAATTTTCAAGTTTCACAGAAAATGGAATTAGATTTATTTGAATTTTGAAATTTTTTGGGAGTCGCTTGTTGTGGGGGCCTTATTTACTATGTTGGGCTAGGCTGCCCCTTTGTGAATGTAGGCCCAAGTGTTCTGGGTTACAGGAGTCGAGACTGGGCTAACTGGAACTCAACTTGGCCAGTTTGTGCGCGAACTATGCCTCGACTGCCAGGAGAGTACTTACCGCAGACTGAGCTGTTCCAAAGAAGAGCTTGCGGCAGGCAGATACAATTGATAAAACAAAATCACATGTTCTGGAATGAACAGATAGTTCTTTTAATAAGAAATGACCAAACTACAATAACATTCAACGATTTTTGACAAATAAATAGTAAGGGCTAATGGTAATAAAGATTTAATCCACAGCTTATGTAAATAAATTCAGTTCGATTCGCAAGAGTAAGGCCAAAGAGAAAGAATGTCTCTTCTCAACGCAATTAACCTCCGATGAAAGAAAACAGGATTCCTGCCGCGGAAGTTAATGGGTTTGAGGGAGGCGGACCTGAATGGACACTTCTCAAAATAATTATAGAAAAGAACAGGGATTCGATAGGGAGAGAAGAGAAGGGGCCTATCGGTGCATACCGCTATCACTTGCTCCTTTTTTTCTCTCTTTCTTTCTTTCTTTTCTAGTCCTTTCTTAGTAATTTCCACTTTGGTTGTTTTTTAGTGTTATCCTCCTCTGTTTTTCTAAGCAAGTTACAGATTATTTTCTTTAAGTTGAGTGGTATTGCTCTCGTGCTTGTTGTTTTTGCACATGGCAGAGGCGTCTTTTTATAGTGCCTGTCGTGACCGATTTTTTACTATTCTACCCTCTAACCGTTTTTCGTCTGGTCTGGGCGCACTCGCAGACCTTTACTGTTCTGTCTGCGAGTCCCTCTATCACAGACACAGACAACGTTTTGTCTGTTAGTTCGCCGCGGCACCTTGTCCTACCACGGTGATGTTTCTCTCTCTATCCCTCATGGCATGCACCTATTGGTTCCCACTCAGCCTTGCCTCTTTTGGGTGATATGCCATCCCAGCAGGACGTATTCCCCAAAAGAGTCTGACCAAGGACCTCCAAACAGGCCTTCCCCTCTCCCCACCTCCAAACCATGCCCTCTTACCTCTGACCCATGACCCCACCATGTCCTGTATTGGCTGGGTATAGGCTGGTGGTGTCTGGGCCTTGCGCGTGGTTTATGTCTGAAGTCTGCTTGCTGTCCATGTATCTGCCGTGTTCTGGACATTTTTGCTTGCATTGCCAGTCGCTCATCCTTGGCTTTTCCTAAGCTTTTACTCTGATTTCCCACCCCATAGGGCCTGGACTTTACCAAGTACTGGGCTTTGTGTTCTCTTCAGCCCAATTCTTTAATTGCCTTAGCTTCCCACCGTGTTACTCGGCCTTTCCTGCCTTGACGACTTTTGTTCTTGCTGGGCCTCTTTTCAGGCCTGCCGTTCCTTTCTTTCCCCTAGTGGCTTAAGAGAGCCTACTAGTGTTCTTACTCATGGGCTCCATTGTCCCTTTCTTTTTTCCCTTTGGGCTTGCGGCCCTTTTCCTTTCCTTGGGCTTCCTCGGCCCATTTACTGACTTTGCTTTCCCATGGGTTTTTACTAACTTGATTGGGCTTCCCCAGCCCAATCTCCTCATACTCATCCTTGGGGTTCATGGGCTTGCCATCAACCCCTACTTTCTTTGTTTACATTGCCTTGGGCCTGCCGCGGCCCATTCTCGCTTTTTCATACCATATATTGCCCATGGGTGTCATTTCTCTTTTTCCGGGCCCTTTGGGCCCATTTGCTTCCTCAAGACCCATTTATTCATGTTATGGGCTTGTGTTCTATTTTTCCTGCCGCTTAGGCCTAACAGTCTTATTCTATGCCTGCCACTCTTATTGCCTGCTTTGCTGGGTTGGGCTGGCTTTACAAAAATGACCCTTAACATTTAGCCCCCTGAACATATGGAGCGTTCTTGCGGTTCATATGTGAATGAAGGACTTTTTTGTCTTTTTTCACTTTTTCTTTTCCTTCGCGGGCTTTTTGAAACCACAAACTCCTTCCTGCATATATTTTTTTTTTCTTGCCGTGAACAGTGACAACTCTTCGAATTTCCCAAAATGGTAGTTGCTTTAAAACATAACTGCTTCCTCATTAATTTCATTCTTTTTCAATGGCTAACCCGTCACCTCCCTTCGCCCCGGCCTTAATAACTCAGGTATTTAAGAGAAGAATCCCTTCCCAACGCAGACACAAACTCTTTTTATTTCAAAATATTTTCCTTTCCTCATCATCACCTTCTTCTCGAACACCCATCTCTCCCTTGCTCCGTTCAAATCCTTACGCCATGGCACCAGTGAAAACTCCAGCTTTTGCCTGCCGTAAAGGGAAAAGCGACCCCGTGGATCCTCCAGTGGAACAAGAAGTAGAAGAAGAGGACGTGCGCTCCGATTCGGACCGTTTCGAGGAGGAGGAAGAGTAGCGTGACCCAAACAGTGAGTGCGCCCCTCTGATTGATCCTTGGTACCATCCTAGTCCTCACTTTCCTAAGGCTCCTGGAGATTATGTGCCGCCGCCCCCGGGCCGTGTGTGGCTCGTTCTTTGCCGGCAAAACCCCAATGTTTCTTGGGCTCCGGTGTCTTCCTCCATCTCCGATTTGGTCATTCGTCAAGGCGTCGCCCTTCCTGTGCCTATTCATTTTGAGTTTGGGTCTGGCACTGCCTTGGGTTGGAAAGAGTGGGTTGACAGTGAGTTATTGGATACACATTTCATGGATTTGCTTCAGCGGGCCGGTGTTCTAAAGGCCGTCGTTCTTTCCCGAAGCCTTTCCAACTTCTAAGACCTCTACAATCTTCGCCATTTAGTTCGCCGATGGTGTTCCACCACTCACACATTCTTCTTTTCTTGCAGCGAAGTTACGATTACTCTCGAGGACGAGGCCAATCAGTTTCTTTTGCCTATTCTCGGGGATGCTGATCTTGCCGCTATTGAGCTTTCCCCAGAAGAAGAAAATATTGAAGCGGAGTTGAAGAAGAGGATGGTCGGAAACGCTAAGCTGTCTTATTGGGTTAGTTCCTCTTCCAAGTTTTTTACTGTTGCTCGTTGTGCTGCCTTTATTGCTTTTTGGCTTTCTAAGTTTGTCTTTGGGTCCCATCCCCATTATGCCATAAAGCCGTTGTATTTTCATTTGGCCATTAAAATATCTACTGGGGTGAGTCTGCCGCTAGCCCCCATGTTTTTGGGGCATTTATATGTGCAACTGGATATCCTGTGGAGTGATGAGAGTCAGGTCGGTTCCTGCCACATAGTTGCTTCTTCTGTACACAGCACTATTCTGCAGCAATTGTTGTTTGAGCGTTGTGCTCAATACTTGGCAAAGTGTAGGCCTGTTAGATTTGCTAAAGAGAAGTACCAATCTTGTCCGTGGGCCATTACTAATTTCTGTGGCAGGTTTGAGCTTGACTTTCCTTTGGCTTTTCGTTGGTCTGGCTTGAAGCCCATTGATTATTCTGTCGTTGAGTCCTTTGATGAGGGTGTTGGTTTTTCCTGGAGAGCTTATAGACAGTTGCGTCCTGGTTATACTTGTGCTGATTCGGTAATGGGTCTGTTCGTTGATACCGTTGGTATTACTACCCCGCTGGCTGGCTTTAATGAGACGGGTATCACATATTTGGCTGCCACCAATCCTGGATGGTTGCCCTATCTGGCAGATGAGGGTGTCAGGTTTGTTCATTACCCTGCCAACCGAGTGAGGAGACAGTTTGGCCTGGACCAGGATATCCCTGATGACCTCTCCTTCATTGCAGAATCTCCTACTTCGACTAGGCCTTTTTTGCGGTACACTGCTTTTGACTTTTGGAGAGAACGTTTTAGTGCGGTCACAGTTGCTAGTTCTTCGAGGGAAGGCCTTTGCATCGCTGCTATGCACCTCTATTGGCAGCTTGTCATGAACTCGTTTGATGCAGAGTTGGCTGGTAGTCGCGGTTTCTCTCTTATACCTCTTAAGGGACTCAGTATAGTTATCTCTCTCAATCCTCAGTTACTCCTTCCTTCTAAGTCCGTGTTGGCTTATGCCAGGAAACAGAATCGATCTGCCATCTTCGAGTGGGACGAGGAGAAGAGTGGATGGTATTGGCACACATGTGATTACCCCTCAGGTTGGGAAAAGAAAGTTAAAGTAGTAAACATTCCTGCGTCGGCCAAGAAAGCTCCTGCCAAGCTTAAATCTGTCAGCAAGTCCAAGTCTGCCACTCCTCAGCCTCCTGCAAGTGCTACTCCTGCCAGCAGAACACGAGGCAGCAAAAGGAAGACAACTCCCCATCCTGTATCTGCTGCTCAGCGAAGAGTAAGTTTCCAAACACTTTTTCTTGCTTTGTCTTCCAAGTACATGTGTAGATATATACTTCTTCCTCTTTCTGACTTATTCTGAATCCTGGCTGACTTTTTCCTTGGCTCCTTTTCTTATCCCTTTTGCTTTTACAGTCTAAGCAAAAGAAGGATACGTCAGCCGCCCGTCCTCTTATGCTTGAGGAACCCGAATCAGAAGTACATTTCTTCTTGCTCCTGCATGTGTCCAGTCTGCTACATTTTTTTGTTTTTGTTTTTTTTTTTTTTTTGTTACTTCATTTGCCCAGAAAAATAATTCGGTCTTTACACCCTTTCTTCGTTTTGTCCTTTAGGATGAGCCTGAGCCTCTTTCCGTATATCGCCCTACGATCGAGGAGCTTTCTGCCCCTATGGGCATTCCTACAAAGGGCACTTTTGGTGGGGTTGAATTTGCAACACCTGCTCCTTCTGCAGCCACTACCTCTCCTACTAGACCGGTACCCATGGCTGAGGGTACTCATATTAGGGAGGTTAGTGAGGCCACCCCTACTCCTGCCATAACATCTTCTATTCAAAGGGGAACCACCCCTCCTGCTGTTGCTGAGGTTGAGGTTACTCCTGCTACACCTCTCATCATTTCTACTGGTGACCCTTTTGCTGCTCTCTCTCAGGCAGTGCAGGGCGTTTCTTCCTTGGTAGTTACTCCCTCTTCTATTCTCGTTTCTGCCACACGTGGGTCTCGTGCTGAATTGTCCTCCGAGGGGTCTGAGGAGATCTTTGAGGATCTTGAGGATGAGCCTGTCTTGGGGAGGAGGATTTCTGAATTTAAGGAAGAGGATAGTGTTCCACCCGAGGCAATGGGTATGTGCTTTCTTCCTTAACCTTTTTCTTCTTTCTTCGTTAAGTTTTATTCTTTTTCCTTTTTATTTTCCTGTCTATTTCTCTGTTTGCAGAGACTTTCGAAGGGCTAGGCATTGCACCAAGTGTACGTGTGCCTGCTGTAGCCACTCCTGCCGCGCCCACAGTACCCATTCCTGTTGTATTTTTTGCGCCCAGCTTCTGCTATATTTACAGCATCGGTTTCTGCCATTCCTTCTGTGCCTGTTTCAGTTCTTCCTGCAGCCCCCAATGTTGCCAGTTCTGGTAAGCTTTCTTTCCCCTTGTCTATTCTCGTTTGCTCCCCTTGGGTTTGTTTCCTTCCTATTTTCTCTTTTAGTTTCTCATCTCATGATTTGTGTTTCCCTTGGCAGGACCTCTTCCTATAGCCCCACCTCCATTTGAAGCGGGCAGCAGTTCCGCTACCCTTCCAGATCCTGTGAGCGAGGCTATTGCCTTTTTTACTCGTTTTGACCAGCCTGAAGTCAATGACCTTGATCCTGCAGCTTTCTGGGGCTTCGGGCCTCCTTACGTGGATTTTCATGGCTTCAGAGTCCCTGAGGACTGTGTTGCTCATTTGGGGATGATTTATAACAACCATGGTGACTTCATGCAGGGCGTTCGACTTGGCCGATCTGTTAGAGAGCATTTTCTGAAGATGTTGGGGATCGTATTGAATGACATAGAGCATAGCTTTGTTGACACTGTTTCTACCGAGAGGATCCTATAGTGGAGGGCTGCGGTGCAGGAGCTTATCAACGTAGGCTTTGCTGTGGAGTTTATTCTGGATTACCTCCGAGAGATTGCCCGTGCTGTTTTCATGAGGAGAGTCCGACCTACTGTTGATGCTATTGACTCGCGTCTTGAGATCCTGAGAAAGAAGGTGGCAGACTTGGAAGGCCATCGCGAGCGTCTTCTTTCCAGTATTGGTGGGTCCGATCGTTTTAGAGATCAGTCTCTTATTTCCGGTTTCCGTTGTTGCATTTTCTTCCTTGTTTTATCGTTCCCTTTTCCTTATGACTATTTAGTACGTTATGTGTTCTTGTAGTACCTATTTGGCTGGTTTGCCATGACTTGGGTTTGTAACTTAACTTTGTGATGCTACACTTTACGTTTTGCTATGTCATATGATGATAATACTTGGTGCTTTTCACTACATCTTGCCTAAAGCAAGTTACAATTTCATGTTGTGACACAGTCACTTGGAAAATGATAAGGAAAAAAGAAACATAAAGGTTTGTCTTTCTTTTAAACAAAACAAAGGAAGGAAAAGAGACAATCATATAAGTTTTCTCTTCAGGCATGATATTGCTTCAACCATTTCCCGTTGATGGGATCCATTAAGTCTTTGCTATCCATCTGAGTCAAACGGTAATACTCGCTTGGGTGTGCTTCCCTTATCACAAGGGGTCCTTCCCACTTTAGTGCAAATTTGGACGGTCCTGCCAAGCCTCTTTTAACATAGTTTGCCACTTTTAGAACAAGCTGTCCTTCCGCGATCACTCTTTCTCTAGTCATCTTGCCGTAAGCTTCAGTCATCTTTTGCCTGTATCTACGGCTGCGTTCCTGGGCCTGTTCTCTTTTTTCGTCAAGTCCCTCTAGGTCTTCACACCTTTCTACCGCAAAGACTTCTTCTTCTCTTCCTTTCTCTTGCATCTTCATGACCCTTAGGGATGGGGTCATTATCTCCGCTGGGTTCACCACTTCGGTCCCATAAACCAAGGAAAAAGGTGAAAAACCTGTGGCTGACTTAGGCAAATTTCTGTAAGCCCAAAGGGCATCTGGCAGGTGCATCGCCCATCCTCCCGTATACTCCTGACTCATCTTACTTATAATTTTTATAAGAGTTTTGTTTGTTGCCTCCACTTGCCCATTCCCTTGAGGATAGTAAGGTGTTAACCGGTGATGCTTAACTTGGTAGAATTCTAACATCTTCCTTACTTCATTGTTGACAAAAGGTGTGCCATTGTCACTGATGATTCTGTGGGGTACCCCGAACCTCACGATTATGTTTTCTTTAATAAAGTTTGCCACCGCTCCTCCGGTGGCTTTGCGAAGCGGTACTGCCTCTACCCATTTAGTAAAATATTCCGTAGCCACCAATATCCATATATATCCTCGTGACGGTGGGTTAACCGGTCCTACTAAATCAAGCCCCCAAGTGTGGAAGGGCCATAGGGTTACCATGCTGTGCAAATTCTGCGGATGGGTGTGAATTAAGTTGGCTTGCACTTGGCAACTGTGGAACTTCTTTACAAATTCTGCCGTATCCTTTTTCATGGCAGGCCAGTAGTAGCCCATTTGCAGCAGGCACCTGTAAAGTCTTTTCTTCCCCTAGTGTCCCCCGCATTCTCCTGAGTGCACTTCTTTCACCATTTTTGCTGCTTCTTCAGGACCTAGGCACCTTAAGGGGTCCCCATCATACCCTTTTTTAAAGAGAACCATATTGTGCATGAAGTAGCGTGTTGCCAACCTCTTGAGTTTATATTTCTCACTGTGCTTCTGCAGCAGGATGCCTTCTGTCAGGTACTGGATAAATGGGCTTCTCCAATCTCCGCAGGTGGACACAACATAACTTTCTTCTCTGTCTGCCGCAAGTTGGCAAGCCCCACACTGAGTTTGGGCTTGATCCGCATCTTTGCCCATGTTTGGCCAATGAAAGCCTGCCTTTTGGAGTCTGCAGTAAAGGCTGACCTCTCCGCAAGATCTGCAAGTCTTGTCGTGTACTTCTTTCAACTTTCTCTGGGCCTCCTCTGGTCTCACACATCTGGCCAAGACCCCACTCAACATCCTGCGGTACAATTCCCCCTTCACTAGCGCGTAGTCTTTTAGCACTTTCAGTCCTGCGGCAGCATCCTTATTCATCAAGGCTTTCTTTATGGGAATCTGCCAGTCTTCGTCGCACCGTTCCTCTTGGAATTTTTCCCTCAACGTATCAATTATCGATTCTCTCCTTTTGCTGACCTCTACCCTGGTACCATCTCCTTCGAACATTATCTGAAAGCCTAGCGCGGCTAACGCGTCCGCAAATCGATTTTCATTCCTAGGAGCATGCTCTATTTCAAAAGTTGAGAATTTTTCCTCCATTTTCTAGGCCATTGCTCTGTACGGGGCTAGGCTAGGCTCTTTCAAGGAAAAGCTCCCGTTGGCCTGGTAGACCACCAAATTCGAATCGCCTAATACCCTCAAGTGTTTGACTCCTATTTCGAGAGCCGTGGCTAGCCCGGTTAGATAGGCCTCGTATTCTGCGGTGTTGTTTGAACAGGGGAATTCTAGTTTGAACGACAGTGCCACTTCCTTTTCTTCTTCATGGTACAAAACTACCCCCACCCCTCCAGATTGGGGGGTAGAAGACCCATCGAATTTCATTGCCCATTGCTCTCCAACTTCCTCTGCCATGGCTACCTCCCCCGGAACCTCATCATCTAGTGGGAAGTCTTCCTCGCCTGGAAATTGTGCCAATAAGTCCGCTATGGCCTGGCTTTTTACTGCCCTGGGCGTCCCCATTCTTAAATCATATTGCAACAATTGTAGCAACCATTGGGATATCCTGCCAGAGAGGATCGGCTGCTGCAACAAAGCTTTGATGGCATGGGACTTGGTCATCAGCCATACTTCGTAGGCCAAGAAATAATGGCGCAACCTTTGTGAAGCATATACTATGGCTAAGCATGCCCCCTCTGCCCTCGGGTAACGAGTTTTTGCATCTTTCAAGGCGCGGCTGATATAGTATACTGGCTGCTCAATGCCATCTCCGTCCTCTTGGGCGATCAACGCACCAATGGCATACGAATTGTTAGCCAAGTAGAGCAACAGTGGCTTCTTGTGAATTGGGGCCTACACCGTGGGGAGGTTCATCATGATCCGCTGTAGTCTTTTGAAGGCTGCCTACTGCAATTCCCCCCACTCGAAATCCTGCCCTTTTCTGAGCAGCTTGGAGAAAGCAAAGGTGATTGATGCCAACCCGGGGATAAATCTTTGGATGTACGAGACTTTCCCCAAGAAGCTCTTTAACTCCTTTACCGTTCTTGGAGGTTTCATGGCCGCAATGGCCGTGGCTTTGGCTGGGTCCACATCTATTCCCCTGCTATGAACTAAGAAGCCTAGGAACTTCCCAGAGGACACTTCGAATGCACATTTGAGAGGGTTCATTCTCAGTTTGAAAGCTCTGCACCTCTCGAATACTCTTCTCAACACTTGGAAGTGTTTTTCTCTTTTCCTTGACTTTACTACTATGTTGTCTACGTAATCCTCTAGCTCACGATGCATCATATCATGAAATATAGCCGTCATTGCTCTCTGATAAGTGGCACCCACATTTTTCAACCCGAAGGGCATTACAATGTAATAAAAGTTACCCAAGGATGTTCTGATAGCGGTTTTCTCTGCATCTTTTGGAGCCATCCTAGTTTGGTTATACCCGCTAAAACCATCCATAAACGAAAACATGGCACTGCCTACCGCAGAATCTATCAGTAAGTCCATGTTTGGCAAAGGAAACTCATCCTTTGGACAAGCCTTGTTGAGATTTCTGAAATCTACACAACACCTTATCTGGCTGTTCTTCTTCTTCACGGGCACGATGTTGGACAGCCATTGGGGGTGTTGGATAGGTTTGATGAATCCTACGGCAAGCAATTTCTGCACTTCTTCGATTATTTGCCCTTCTATTTCCATGTGGAATGTCCTGGCAGGCTGGGCTATTGGCCTGGCCTCTGGGTCAACATTCAACGTGTGTGCAACTAGCCTAGGGTCTAACCCCAGCATTTCATTGTATTCCCATGCGAAGACGTCCTTGAATTCTTTCAAGAGCAACATCAGCTCTGTTTTTTCCCTCTCTGTCAGGCTTGCGCTAATTAAGATAGGTCTTGGTCCCTGTGAAACAGATCCCAAGTCAACCTCTTCCATTTATTCTTCTGCCGTAACCTGTGCTTCTTTTTTTTTCGCAACTTTCTCATTCTCTTTTTCACTACTTTCTTCTTCTGGCTTCTCTTGATCCATGCAACACCCCAAGTCCTCATGCTGCCGTTCATGGGTGGGGCCCTTTTGCATTTCACTTATGGGCCCCGCGCCCCTTCATAACTTATACACAATCCTGCCGTCAGGACCTCGGATCTTGACGCAGTGAGGTGTATCCTCTGAGTCTGTGGTTGGCGCTTCCTTCCTCTTCCTTTTTCTGGCCAGCAACTCCCTTAGGTCAGGCTCGGGATCATCCTGGATGTCTCTCCATTTAGGCACGAAGGTACCTTGCGGCCTCGACACTGAATTTTCCCCGGATGGCGCCCATTGATCGTAGAACATGGTTTCTACTAAGTGGGCTTCTGCTTGCTCAAATGGTGAGTGATTCGCTGCTATGCGCACCATCCTGCCGTTCATCCGTCCTTTCACACATTGGTGGTAGGTGGATGGAACTAATCTATGTTTATGTAACCATGGTCGTCCCAAGAGCATGTGGTATGATACTTCTGTTTTTACCACGTGGAACCGAGCTAGAAAAGCTATGGGTCCCACTTTTAACCACAACTGGATATGGCCTACGATGTACTCTCCTCTCCTACCGAATCCTGTAACTTCCATTGGACACCCTTGGATCTTTCTTTCTGAAATTCTTGCTGTTGTAGAGTGCTCAATGGAATGAGATTCACGGAAGCACCTGTATCTACTAAAGCTCTCTTTATGGGGATTTGATTTATGGATGCTGCCAAGTACAAGGGTCTCCTGTGGTCTGGATACCCCACTTCCATATCTTCATCACTGAAGGTGATTTCGGTTGACTCCTGCAAGAGAGCCCTTTCATCTGATATTTCTGTCGACAGGCATTCTACTCCCGCACCAGAGGCGATGCTTACCAAGGCCTCTGTAGCTACCTTTCTTTCCTTTGTTGAGAGTCCCAGCTGATCAAACAAATTTCGGAACTTGGAACTCTGTTGTAGAGTGGTAATGGCCGCCGTAGGCAAAGCCATGTTTTCTTCTTCGTCCTCTCCTGGGTCAGCACAAATTACCACTGCTGCTACACCCTTCCCTTTATGGTTCTAGAGTGGGTTTCTTTCAACTTCCTGTTGGGACAATTCTAAAGTTCCTTCCTTTATCCTGCGGTGCACTAGTCTGCAAAGTGCCCAACATTTTGCGGTGGCATGTTGGACATAGTTGTGTAAACGACAAAAACGTGGGTCCCTCCTTTCTTCCTCGGTGGGCTCCCTAGCAACCTGGTTAGGTTTGAAAACGCCATCCGCTATCCATTTATCTAGCAGTACGTCTAGCTCCTTCGCGGTGCATGGTATTGGTGGGGGAGTATCGTATTCTTTCCCGTCGGTCTTCCTCCTCCGCTCACTGGTGGATACCGCCATGGCTTGCGGGGCACTTCTTTTGTCCGTGCTTGGCTTTACGGACTGGGCAGTTTTTCTTGCCTTTTGTAACAGCTGCGCGAACTGGGAGATTTCAAGGTTTTCTAGGACTGCCCTGTATTCCCTGATCATATTCGTCATGCACATCTCCACTAGCGTCCTTTCCTCACAGTGGTCATAGTAGTCGAGTGCTATGTCCCTAAATCTACAAGTCTTCACCATTTCTTTGTTTAGTCGCTTGCAATGTTGCAAGCGTCATTGTTTCTTCTCCGTGAAAGTACTTGGTACAAAATACATCCACCATATCATCCCATGTTGGGATAGATCTTGGCTTCAAGCCAATGTACCAGGTATAAGCCCGGTCACACAATGACTTAGAAAATTCTCGAAGACACAAGTCCTCGTCTGCGTCATAAGGGCCAAGCGTATCAATGAACTTGCTTACGTGCTCAACAGCACTTCCCTTTCTGCCGTCATATTATGCGAATACTCGCGGTTCATACCTCTCGGGGTATGGTTTACTGAGCACCCTTAGCGGGTATGGGGGTCTACGTGCGTAGAATCTCTCCTTTGGCCCTTTGGCTCTCTCTTGCTCTAGGAGAGTTGCTACCTCTGCCATAGTAATAAAACATTGATCCGAATTCTGTAGGACACCACCTATTAATGTCTTTTCTGCCCCATGTTCTGGATCATGCTGGCTTCCTTTTTCTTTTGTTCTATCCGTCTTTAGTTGACGAATTTCTTCCATCATTTGCTGTTGTGAGTGCTGTAAGGCCTGCAATACTTCAATGAAGGTGTTGGCATTGTCTGCAGGGATCCTCGGAGGAGGTTGGGGTCCAGCCTCCATCTCCTAAGCACCTTCTGCCTGATTACGCTGTGGTTGGCAGGGCGTTGTAGGCCTGGACTCTGCTTGTGAGGGTACAGAACTCATGTTGCGCGTAGTTCTGGACTTTGGTGGCATTTGTTTGCGAGGGCTCTTATCCCCGAACTATTTCTCAACTCCCTAGTGAAGTCGCCAATTTAATGTGGGGGCCTTATTTACTATGTTGGGCTGGGCTGCCCCTTTGTGAATGTAGGCCCAAGTGTTCTGGGTTGCAGGAGTCGAGACCGGGCCAATTGGAACTCAACTTGGCCAGTTTGTGCACGAACTATGCCTCGTCTGCCAGGAAAGTACTTACCGCAGACTGAGCTGTTCCAGAGAAGAGCTTGCGGCAGGCAGATACAATTGATAAAACAAAATCACATGTTCTGGAATGACCAGATAGTTCTTTTAATAAGAAATGACCAAACTACAATAACATTCAACGATTTTTAACAAATAAATAGTAAGGGCTAATGGTAATAAAGATTTAATCCACAACTTATGTAAATAAATTCAGTTCGGTCCACAAGAGTAAGGCCAAAGAGAAAGAACGCCTCTTCTCAATGCAATTAACCTCCGAGGAAAGAAAACAAGATTCCTACCGTGGAAGTTAATGGGTTTGAGGGAGGCGGACCTGAATGGACACTTCTCAAAATAATTATAGAAGAGAACAGGAATTCGAGAGGGAGAGAAGGGAAGGGGCCTATCGGTGCATGCCGCTATCACTTGCTCCTTTTTTTCTCTCTTTCTTTCTTTCTTTTCTAGTCCTTTCTTAGTAATTTCCACTTTGGTCATTTTTTAGTGTTATCCTCCTCTGTTTTTCTAAGCAAGTTGCAGAGTATTTTCTTTAAGTTGCGTGGTATTGGTCTCGTGCTTGTTATTTTTGCACATGGCAGAGGCGTCCTTTTATAGTGCCTGCCGTGACTGATTTTTTACTATTCTATCCTCTAACTGTTTTTCGTCTGGTCTGGGTGCACTCGCAGACCCTTACTGTTCTGTCTGCGAGTCCCTCTGTCACAGAAATAGACAACATTTTGTCTGTTAGTCCGCCGTGGCACCTTGTCCTGCCGTGGTGATGTTTCTCTCTCTCTATCCCTCATGGCATGCACCTATTGGTTCCCACTCAGCCTTGCCTCTTTTGGTTGATATGCCATCCCAGCAGGACGTATTCCCCAAAAGAGTCTGAGCAGAAACCTCCAAACAGGCCTTCCTCTCTCCCCACCTCCAAACCATGCTCTCTTACCTCTGACCCATGACCCCACCATGTCCTATATTGGCTGGGTACAGGCTGGTGGTGCCTGGGCCTTGCGCGTGGTTTATGTCTGAAGTCTGCCTGCTGTCCATGTATCTGCTGTGTTCTGGACATTTTTGCTTGCATTGCCAGTCGCTCGTCCTTGGCTTTTCCCAAGCTTTTACTCTGATTTCCCACCCCATAGGGCCTGGACTTTACCGAGTACTAGGCTTTGTGTTCTCTTCAGCCAATTCTTTAATTGCCTTAGCTTCCCACCGTATTACTCGGCCTTTCCTGCCTTGGCGACTTTTGTTCCTGCTGGGCTTCTTTTCAGGCCTGCCGTTCCTTTCTTTCCCCCAGTGGCTTAAGAGAGCCTACTGGTGTTCTTACTCATGGGCTCCATTGTCCCTTTCTTTTTTCCCTTAGGCCTGCAGCCCTTTCACTTTCCTTAGGCTTCCTCAGCCCATTTACTGACTTCGCTTTCCCATGGGCTTTTACTAACTTGATTGGGCTTCCCCGGCCCAATCTCCTCATACTCATCCTTGGGGTTCATGGGCTTGCCATCAACCCCTACTTTCTTTGTTTACATTGCCTTGGGCTTGCCGTGGCCCATTCTCGCTTCTTCATACCATATATTGCCCATGGATGTCATTTCTCTCTTTCCGGGCCCTTTGGGCCCATTTGCTTCCTCAAGACCCATTTATTCATATTATGGGCCTGTGTTCTATTTTTCCTACTGCTTGGGCCTAACAGTCTTATTCTATGCTTGCCACTATTGCCTGCTTTGCTGGGTTGGGCTGGCTTTACAAAAATGACCCTCAACACTTGTGTTTTGGATTGTGTCTTGTTTTTTTCAACTTGTAACACTACTTAAATCCTAGTGCCATCTACATTTTCCTTTTAATGAAGTGCTGTCAAAATGTCGACTTATGAAAAGTCCATTACCCACCTGTAATTTTTTGCTTGTTGCATTTTTTTTGTTTGGCTGAGTGGTTGGAATATGTGATGGGCCACAAATCAGTAAATAGCAGTAGATGGGGTAGTTCTTTTGATCACCACAAGATTGGTTTGATTATCCTGATAGCTTTTATGGAATGCATGCTGATGGTAACAAAATCAAAACTCAAATTTCCAATGCCAATTTTCAAAACAATAATCCAACAACTTCTCCCATTTACAAAAGCACACTTCCCTGAGATTGCTAGGGAACTCATCTTTTGATGGTTTATTTTTCCTTTCCAATCAGAAAAGATCAAGGAATTTTAAGTCCATTGGTCTCAAACAAGTTTCACATTAATTCTCTTGAAGATCTTAGCCATTTTATAGATAATAATTTAAGAAGTTCCAGACTTTCAGTAAGGTTTGGTTTTCTTTTTCATAGGAAATAATAAGATAGACATGTCATTGACGTAAATTTGTTAAAATGTAAAATGTAAGAATCTCTCTTTTCTAGTCATTTGGTTGGACAAGACTATGTTGTTGGACAAATTGTTGAGACAAATCAAGTACACATATTCCTTGTGATTTTTGCTACAACTTGAACCTATATTTTTCTTAAGGTTTTTTTTTTTTTTTTTTTCATACATATATTTATATTTGGTGGCATATTTGCAGGTTTCAGTAGCTCCTGATGATAATTTATAATCCTTGAAGAGTACCATATTGGAGACTTTTTGAATTATATTTTTGCAGAGCATGTCTTACTTGGCAAGCTAGTCAATATTTTTGGACAATTTTTTGCACAGCTAATGGACAATATATGGCACATACAAATGACAGCTAGTGGACAACAACATATTGGACAATTTGTTGAATATAATATCTAACAATTTTTGTAACTAATGAAGCTACTCAAACATGTTAGGTTCTATATTTGCATGTTTGAGTAGCTTCTAGTTAAGCACTAATGATATATGTAAAATGACAAATATTTTTAAATGCAATGGAAATGTACATTTCTATATGTTAAGATCCATATGTGCATAACTGCATATTATGTAATAAAGTTGAGGCAATATCTCCCACTTTTAGCATAATTCACTATTGGTAATATGCAAAAAAAAAAAAAATTGATAACGAAGAGATTTTATGTTGTCAATTATAGCAATCCAACAAACTCAATTAAAAAAATAGAAAGATGATAACTATTTATACGGACAAAATTTTGTTTAGTTTATATATATATATATATAAAGAAAATTTTGTATAGATAGCTGCTCTGTAAATGGGTTGTGTATAATTCCAACATATATTCTGCGACAACATATTTCACTTACAATCATAGCTCAAAAAAAAAAAATAATAAAAATAAAAATAAAACATGCTTAGCAATGAAGGAAGCACTGCTACAATAGTTGTCAAACAACACCAAGCAAACAGAAGGATGCCAAATGTTTCAACCATATGCTCCTAGATCCTTAAACCAATATTCCAAGATTTCAAAATCTTTCAGAAACAGCCCCAAACAATATATATTTGGAAAAATTAGATTCATTAACTAGATTTTATAACTTATCAATCAATTCATTCAACTATCCAGGCACAAATTATTATACCATCACAATTTCAAATACAACCAACTTGCACTTAAAATAGTGGTACACTAATGTCAAACTATTTGATGAACAAAGCTGCATGCAAACATCCCTTAGTACAAGTAAAATCACCAAAAATAGAAAACCATTAGAGTCATCCTCCAAAGCCTTAGCTAAGTCCAAGGGTGGACTTGTAAACAAAGTAAAATCTAGTTCTTGGTCAACACCTAGTCTAGCCATCAGATCAGCGCCTATTCCAACTCAACAATAAGGCAGGGTATATTAAAGCTACAACACAACATAAGACCATCCATAAGCCCCCAAAGTTCAGCAACAAAGCTGTTAGTTGCTCCATCGTGTCTTGTGAATCCCGCAACCCAATTTCCATGCTCATCCCTAATTACACCTCCACATCCAGCCCGTTCCATACAGCCTATAGACAATCCATCAGTGCTCAACTTCTTCCACCCTGATGAGGTTTCTCCCATAAACTCCAATGTTTGGTTGTAGATCTCCATAAGCAGATTTGGATTTGGATTTTTCCTGTTGAAGACGTATGAATTTTTGCTCTTCCATATACTCCACATAGCAAAGTTGAAATAACTTTTGTCTTCTCCTTCATTTTCAGTTCTTGGTTTTCTTTTCATTTTCCTTCTTACCCTTGCTTACATCCATCCTCCCATTCCCTATATGTTGAAATAATCATGATAAAAAAAAAATTAAACATCTTATAGATGCAAACAGTACATGATAGGACATATATGATAAAAAAGAACAAATATAACAAGGCCAACAGTGGATAAAGTTTTCAAACATAACTTATTGAGGGATAAAAGCAATATGAGAGCTTCTAAACCGTAGTATAGAAGCTTGTATTAGCTAGTCCTTTTCTACAAAAATACAATACTCAAACCACATGTACATGTCAAATAGCCCATGGTTTTTTTTTTTTTTTTTTGGATAATGGGAATTATATATAAATGAACTAGTAGCACTCAAATTTGTAACATTGTGAAGTCCATTACAAAGTTTAGTGCAAAATTTCACAAAGGAAAATCCAGCAATGCCATTTTATACATTATGGTTCTTGATTAGTGTTTTTCTTTGGTTTGATTTAGACTTTAATCTATTCAAAGAAACTTATTTTAACATTTACGAAGCAAAAAAGAAAGTTTGAACTTTATACCACCTTCAAGCCTTTATAGACATCTAGCATCAACAATTTTCAAAATCTCAATTACGACAATAGATTAGACAAAATAACATGACTTAGCATTTTGGTTCAACTAAGCCATCCAAACTTAACATCCTATTGCATTTTGGTTCCTCATTCAATCATTGCATAGAACATGCGTAATGCATTTACATTTAATATATATATATATATATATATATTATCAAACTACTAATTAACACATCACAATTTTAATGCCTACCCACAAACTATGGAAATCCACATATTACTTAAGCATGAGTTTGAACTTTGAAACCATTCCCCTAAGTCTACTTTGAATTATGCAGTAACAGGGAGTATTGGCTAATTGTAATGGCCTGTCAATTTTTTATTTTCATTCTCATTAACAAAAGTCTGTAATGGCTTGTCAATTTTTTATTTTCATTCTCATTATGTTCTTTGTAATCCTTCCTAAAACCCCACCTAGCAAGCAAGAAACTCCCTTGTACAACAGTTGGTTGACAACCCAAACTCCACCATCAAATCCTCCTCCAAGAATCCTATCACCCTCCTTCACAACTTCTAGCATCCCTACCCAATTACCACCAGTAATCAAAGTTTAGCCACAACAAACCCAACTACCAATGATAATCATTACCAACAAAAACTAATAGGAAAATTAAATAGATAGTACAACATCAGTTTTAGACATAATTCCACCGGTACTAGGGGCTACAAAACTCAACTAAAATCGGGAAAACTCCAATATTCAAACTTCAAAAATCAATCATAAACAATGAACAACAATAGAAATAACAAAACCACACATAAAAATCTCAAATTTGTTAAGGGAAAACAAACCTCGAAAAAGGTTAAGCAGTCGTCTTTCTCTTTGTCATAGAGATTATCGCAAACAAAATCATCTGTCTTTGTCATAGAGATAACTGCAAAAATAATCACCTTTGTCTTCGTCACTAATATAACCGCAAAAATAATCATCTTCATCACACAAGGATTGCCACAAAAAGAAGGGTTTAGAGGGGTGGGTTTCAGCGGCGACAGTGTGGGTGAGGGATGGTAATGGTAGAATGAGGGATTTGATGGGTGGAATGGTGGAGAGTGGTGGATGGGTGGGATCGTTGGAGACAAGAGACAAATCAGGGGGACCGGCAGAGGTAGCATTGGTTGGGGCTGAAAATGATCGAATAAAGGGAGAAAGGGTCTGGAACAAAACAAATAGATGGGGAACCAATTTGCGTTGAAGGAGAGGGAGCAATGACTGATCGTTTAAGTGATGGTGGTGAGATTCAAAACCATATCTCTAGTGGCTACCTGAACCTGCTTGAAGTTTGCCGTGAAGAGATAGAACACCCTTTCCAAATAACAATTATATTTTAACAATTTCGTTAGTTGCCCGGTTTTGAAAGAATGTGTGAAAATAGTATCTCGAATTTCTAAAACTCGAGATTTAATTAGAACTTGAGTTTCTAAAGCTCGAGTTCAGTGCTTTTGTGCTACCCTTAGCTAGACAAAATTTCAAGTTTATAAGACTCGAAATCTGCAGAATATAAACAAATCCAACTTTCAAACGGCTCATTACAAAGTCCTCAAAGTTCAAACACTCACTCACTCCATAGTCCCTTTCACTCCACCCTCTCAAACTCACTCACTTAGTGAGGTTGAGTGTATGGGTGAGGCTGAGAGTTAGTGAGGATGCTCTATTTTTGGATGAGAGGCTGTGTCTGTGTTTATAATGATGTGTCTGTGTTTATAAAATTTTGTAGACCGTGTTTATAAAATTTTTCTCAGTGAAACTCGAGTCTATAAGCCTCGAGTTCTATTCAAATTTTAATTAAAAAACCTTTTTAAATCTCGAGTCTTAAAAATTTGGTTTTTTCTATGTAAAAATCGAGTCTTTTAAGACTCGAGATCTACGTAGACCATTGTAAGCCAACTCAGAAATTCAAAGCAAGCGCAAAGCGAGTTTGTAAAACTCGATTTTTAAATAGGATCTCAATTCAATCTCAATTTTTTAAAACTCGAGATGTTAGTTTTCTTAAATCTTTGAAATGTTGCCTAACTTACTACATTGAAACCCCTCACCAGTCTACTCTGCAAATTCCTTCTAAAGAGATATAGGTGATGGTGGTGAGAAATAATTAAAAAAGTGGCTAACGTTTGAGTTAACGGGCGTTATCCGTTGAATTTGGGTCTTAGTGGGATGGAACAGGTATCATTATTAGAGAGGGACACATCACATATTGGAGAGACATCCTCCAACCAGATTGCGGAGAAACTTTTTCCTAATAAAAATACCTTCTCAAAAACTTCAATAAAAATAAGCTATCACAAACGTACACGCGTATTGCATAAACCAAAATAATTGTTGCTCTTCGGGTTGACTCTTTTTATCTATAGATGTAGAAAACAAGCTCTCACGTCCTTTGGTCTGTAAGCTCTCCTCTCTCTGCTCCTTGCAGGGCTTCGAGTTCTCTCAGGTATGTCTCTTTCCAAGCCTTTACATTTTATTTTGTCATTTTGAAATTTGGATATGTCTGGGAAATTTTGTGGGGTCTAATCTTTGGTGCTCTGCTTTTAAGAGTCGGTCATGTTCAGATCTGTGTGGATTTGTCAAAGTGTTTGTTTTTTTTCTGCTTCTGCATTCCTTTGCTTTTTTTTTTTTTTTTTTTTTTGTATATTATTTTGTTGTGGGTTGGATTTGGAATGTTGGAGAGGTTGTGATTTTCGTTGGAATTTGATATCTGTTGCTTTTTTTTATTTTTATTGTGTTGGGTCATGGTTAATTTGGATTTTGGAGATTTAGACAAAAATAATGTGGTTCCTATGAGCCTGTCCATTGTTTTGCTTTAGCCACTTCAAACTTCACTTGGGCTTGATGATTTTTAGTGTATATTTAAATTTTTAAAAGGAAAGCAAAAATGGAGGGATCTCAGAGCCATGAGGAACATCCATACATACCTAGAGATCTAGAGTTGCCAGGTTTCGTGCCAGGTGTCCTCTCACGGTCCACCATTATTGGTTTCTATGCCGTCTCTGCCTTGCTCGTCGTTTCCACCATTTTTGTCCTCTCCGGTTTGCTTCCTTTTACTCTTACATTTACTTAAAATTCATTTCAATTTTTACTTATACCGAATCGATTTGTGTCACTGATTACTATAATGTTTAGAGCCACTTTCTGCTATCTTGATAAATTAGAGAATTGGAAGGGTTTAAACAGATCCTGATTTCTAATTTTTTTAGCATTGTGATGTATGTTTTTTCCTACCTGAATACTGAAATTATTGTTCCAATTTCGAAATAAGTTGGTACTTTTTCAATTATAAGAGTCGTCAGTTTGATGTTTGAACTGAGTAACAAACTAACAATGAGCGATGCATATGTAATGCTTGCAAAAGAAAAAAGTAGGTGGGAAATGTTGGATGGAGTACAAATTTTCGGGATATCGGATTCTCAACTTTAAAGTGACAGAATAATTTAAGGGCACGTTTGGTAGGAGTATTTAAATATAGTTTTTTGTTTTCCAATCCATAAAATGGTGGGTCTACACTTGAATTTATTGTTTGGCTAAAGAGGTGTTTTTAGGATAATGTTCTTAATGGATTTGGCTTACCTCTAATATTTTTTTTATTGGATATGTTTGCAATGACAAGTGATAGTGAGTTTTAATCTCTACCTTTTATTTAGTTAATAGATGATGTGGCAGTTTCTCATTAAAACAAAATGAGATTCTAGTTAAAAAATTATTGAGGTAAGCCAAACTCGTTTTTAATGACATATTCCTTCCATCCCAGTTTGTTTGTCCTCTATTTCATTTTGAGATGTCCCAAAATATTGTTCTATTTCTAAAAATAAAATTTATTAATTTACTAATATTCCTATTATACCCCTACTTTATTTTCAAAACTATTTGAGAAGAAAACTAACAAATATTTTAAAAAATCAATCTAATTGACACACCTTTTTAGTTGCCTCATTAAGAATAACTCTTTTTTTTAAAAAAAACTGATAAATTTATTTAATGGTAGTTTTGTAAACTTATACATTTTTATAAGGCAGGCAAGATAATAAATAATGTTCTCTTAAAAAGTTTGAATTATATTACCACCATGCTACGTCTTGGTGGAAATCTCACATGTGATGTGTGTTAATCCACATTTTTGTGAACTATCAAGTGGTTCTACATGCTTTGGCCCCTCATTATACTTCGAGTAGAGTAACAACAGTTTGAACTTCATTTGCTTTTTTAATGGACTAAGACAAGGGTGTGCAAGCCATTAGACTATTACACCCTTGAATGAATACAACCATTTATATATGTAAAAGAGATTGATATTTTGAGGCTCTTTTAGAATACATTATGTAGGAATGTCTCTGGTCCGGCCTCTGAACACTGTCTAGTTGACCATCATCAGTTGGATTCTGTTTCTTAACAATTTAATCTGGTAGAGGAAGAAGGAGCTATGGCTGTGTTTTGATTTTTTAAGAATTGTCTTGAATGTTGATGTTCTTGATAATTTAATTTCTTTGTGGTGCATGTATTAGTTTCAATTTTTTTTTTTTTTAATTAAAATTTAAATCTCTTGTATATTGACAACTTGTATTGTCTTTTAGGAACCTAATTGAATTAGTATGCCTTTTTACTTTAACCAGGGAGATCACCCAAAAGATCCAAGACTGAAAGATGGCTCATGTGCTGGTGGGCTTTCACAGGCCTCACCCATATGATTCTTGAGGGTTATTTTGTTTTTTCTCCAGAATTTTATAAGGATAAAACTGCTTGTTACCTGGCTGAAGTTTGTAAGTTTCTCCTTGCAATTAAAATAGCCTCACCCCCAAACTGTTTATTAGTTCTCTAATTGTCAATAATCATTAATTGAAACCCACAGGGAAAGAATACAGCAAAGGTGATTCGAGATACGCAGCAAGGGATGCAGGAGTTGTTGCTGTTGAAGGACTAACTGCAGTGTTGGAGGGTCCAGCTAGCCTTTTAGCAGTGTAAGACTTACTGTATATCATGCTTCCAAAAAGAATCAATACTTATGCTTGTCTGTATTCTCAATTTGGAAATTTTACATGATAGTTTCTATCAGTGTTCATTACCCATATATTTGGAGAGTAGGTGCTATGCAATCCCTATACCTCTTGCCAGACCAGATTATTGTGTGTGTGCGCGTGCGCACTTTCTGGTACTGTTGACTTTCCAGGCTCACTGTAAGAATAGTAGAAATGAAGAAGTAGAAAAACCATTTAGAAATATGTTATATAAGTTTAACAAAATGAATGAATTAGTGAATGGAAGTGGAAGAAATGGATTTTGATTCTCCTTTCTAGTCTTGCTATTTCTATTCCTGTCTGAATTTAAATTTGATTTGCAAATTTTTCTATTCACTCATCATTTTTCCTGTGCCGTGGTTGCTGACACGTGGCAGGTATGCACTAGCTACTGGAAAGTCATACAGCTATATACTTCAGTTTGCCATTTCTCTTGGCCAGCTCTATGGAACTGCTGCATATTTCATAACCTCTTGGTTGGAAGGCGATAACTTTGCCGCAAGCCCATTTTACTACTATGCATACTATATTGGAGCAAATGCCTCCTGGGTTGTAATACCCACACTCATTTCCATCCGTTGTTGGAAGAAGATTTGTGCGGCATTCCAAGTCCAAGGCCAGAAAAAGACAAAAGTCCGTTGAGTTGATTTCTTTTGAATTCCTTGATTCTTGAAGTTTCAGAATTCTGATTATGCAAATTGTAGTTTCTTTTGATATAATAGTTTTCTCAGTGATGCACTTTGACGGGTGAAGCAGAAACATTGACTCAAGGATTGCAGTCAGCAAAATAGACATTTTTTTGATAGTACAGCTTTACAAGTAATTACAAATTTCTTGCACTAAGATAGTTTTAGTGAATGGCTTGCTACGTTACCAATATTTCGAATTACAAGTTGACTCATTGATTGTATCTAATTGGTGTTCTTGGTGGCACGCATAATCCCTTTATTTTAACTTGGAAATTCTAGGTTCATTGTGCTTATAATTCCAAACGCAGACAGTTGCATCTATTTGCAGCTCAGCAGACATGGATATTAACCCTATCAGTTGTTGTACTTGTACCGCGTTATGATCTGAATCTCGGTAGCTCTTCTTTTGTGCGTCTTAGCTCTCGGCCCTGGATAATTGTGCCTAACCCTTGGATGGTTGTACTGTGCAGTTACTGCAGTATATGCTCTTGATGTTTAGACATGTAAGAAATGCTTTCTTTTTATCTAAATTGGAGAGTTTATATCATGCATTCTGTGCTATAAGAAGTTAGAATCAGTACAATAAACCGAGTCTAAAAAATTTAGTCCATTATTTTTAAGTATAACCAGACAATGTGCGCATTATCAAGTATCATTTTCTTTATGTACCATGTTATCTCTGGAAGATTGGATCTCGTCAAAGATCCATTACTTTCCCTCAGATTAATGATCTACTGAAAAGAAAGGATGCCATGACCGCAACTACCATTGACTTGGCTCTCTTCGCAGTTGGCAATACGGTATTGGACTATCGGTCTTTTTCATTTTTATCTTTCAAAGAGACTAGTGTGAAAGCTCAAACTCGTGTTAGACTTTCACCCAAGTTTTAAAGTGCAGTCTTATTCTGTTACTGTCGTTAGTACAAGACTACCAAGAGTTCAATGGTGCATATTTCCCACTGCATCTTGCGTGCGCCCCACTTCACATAGCTGAGCCCCCCCCCCCCCCCCCCCCCCCCCATCTGGGTTCTTTAGCTATTTACCCTTGTTTGTTTATAGTTTTAGCATCTTGAACTTTGTGCAAAGCTCAATCAAGCCAAATTAATCATGGATTTTACCTCTATAGAATTGAAGGTAATCTCGTGTAAAGATCTCAAATCCTTCAATCTCTTCCGGAAGCTATCGGCCTACGCTGTCGTTACACTTATCAATGACAATGATAATGAAGTGAAGAAAAACGAAGAGCAACAACATCTACAGCGTCAAAAAACTCCAGTGGACAGAGTTGGAGATGGGAATCCTGAGTGGAATCATGTCACGCACTTTGATCTTAAACACATCTCTCATCGTGACCACTGCAATCATTTTCTCCTCAAATTTGAGCTTCGCAGTGAAGGTATCGTTTTTGGAAACAAAACCATTGGTCAAGTCCAAGTTCCTCTCAAGGACTTGATTGATGAGTTTAATGGAGCCGTGAGGTTTATCAGCTACCAAGTTCGAACTTGTGATAGTAATAAGCCTACTGGGGTCTTGAATTTTTCTTACAAGATAAATGGGAAAACCAAGATTGTTGAAGCTAGTGACAAAGTTCATTCTCCAACAACCGTGGAAGTTCAAAATCAGTCGAGGGATATACGCTATCCTTCATTGGAAGATGTTCTTTCTCCTTCACCTCCAATTAACATCCCTTCCCCCAAACTCAACCATTGGATACCAGGATCACCATCACTGATGCCACACTTAGCTCCTACCGGGTACCATGGAGTGCCTTATCATCCATATCATCCCATGCCGTCTATTCGAATTCCGGGGACATACTGGTACACGCCAGAGTCAATGAGTTATGGTTACACACTTACACCTTGTGTGGATACTCAGGGGTTGGACAATTGGGGAAGGTTGAAGATGATGCATCCAAGATAGGAGTAGGGAATGGGAGCTTTTCGTAGCTTTGTGGACTACTAGTGTGCTTATCATGTGGCCTTGCAGAATAATTTTAGGTACAATCAATCATACACTAAATTTCACAACTTATTGATTTGTGCAATTGTGAGTAGTAGACATTTTTTGTCTTTGCGACTCACCACTTTACATAAATCACTCACAATCTCACAATCCAACAAGTGGTGAAATTGGATGTGGGAATGGTTGTGATTGGGGCTTGTAAGTTGTTACTAGTGTAGTTGCACGCCTTGCACTTGTAGGGAACTATGCTGTTAGCTATATAGCCTATAATATCCTTGTTAGCTGTAATGCCTGGTTTTATTTTGATGATCACATATTGTATCCCGTTTGTAATGATACTAGGTTGATATCAATGCAATCCCTTTTCTGAGATGAGGTTCCTTAGAAATCAAAATATTAAGCCTCAAGGCCAGAAATTTTGTGTGGTTGAGAGCAAATACCAACTCTGTCCTCCGTTGAATCACCTTTCTATAACGAAAGCAAACTCTCTCATTTCGGAAACAAAGCTTGTCTTCTTTTGCTGACCTCGTAGCCTTCAAGACCCATCGAATTTTCCTTTGCGTTACCCGTTCAAGAAAAATCCAATTTTGTGCCATATACGGCACTATAAGTGTATAATTGACCTCATTTGTCCAGCCCAAAAAAGAAGGAAAACTATGTTCATAATCAATTGGTCAAAATTTATATTTCTTTTACGGCAGAAAAATGTTTTGTAAAAGAAATTAGCATCAGATGGTCAAAATTCTAGAATACTAGTTTATAGGACTATACTCTCTTTTGAAATAGGAATTCTAGAATACTAGTGTAATTGAAAAACCCAGTCCAATGTTGGGACCTTTTTTTTTTTTTTTTTTTAGTGAAAGTTTAGAACTAAGGGTGGGAGTTGGGACTTGAAAAATGTTGAAAAAAACTGCGTTCCTATTTTGTTTTACTTTGCTATTTGCAAAAAGATAAATAAATATCAAGTGATTTTTTTTCTTTGGAGAAAGAAAAATCAAATGAAATTGACCAAAAGGAATTTTCTTGCGCCAATCTGGGCCTATGTGTAACCCATTGTGTCACATAAAAAATTGACAAATCAATATATATATATATATATATGTGTGTGTGTGTGTGTGTATAAAAGTAGAGATTTTATGCGAGAGAGAACTTTTGCCATGTGGTGCTCTCTTTGAAAAGATGATTGAAATAATTTTTAAAGCCACAAGATAAGAACTAAAAAAATAGAGACTATTGGTTTCTTTGGTTCAATACTTCAAGACTTTTCTTATTAAAGAATAACGATTTTTTGTAAGACTATTCGTTTTCTTTGGTTCAATGTTTCAAGCTAAAAACCTCTTGCAATTCTACTCCTTTATTTAAACATGCCTACAACCATTTATGCCATCTCATCTTAAATATGGAAAATTATTGAATACTCCGGGAGTATTATAAATGCATACTCTTCCCTCTCACATGAATTATGAGTTCCACCATAAATTTAATTAGTGAAACCCACAGTCATGTGAGAAAGGAGGGCACGCATTTATGATACTTCGAGAGTAACCAATAATTAACCCTCAAATACATCCCAACCAAGAATGATGTAATATATCTTCAGCCTTTCAATAACACCTACCTAGCTCCAACTTCGTCATTCCATCTCAACTCATATGAGTTGGCTATAACCAAGAGAGATGGCTTGCTTTTTTATTGAGTAACGATGATGACTTGTTTTGATGTTGAGGTCAGATGTTGTGAGTTGTGTAATGGACGTGATTGGCTTCGAATCTTTAGGTTTTGGTGTGGGAAAGTTATTGTTCTATTTTGTTTTAGAACTAGATAGAAATAGAAAGAAACATTCTAATTGATTATTGATGAGCTTAGTTGTTTTTTTTTTTTTTTTTTTTAGAACTCATAATTTTTAGGTTTCTTTGTAGTTTTTATTACTATTTAGTGCAATATCGATATGAGCTTTGACAATAAAAGTGAAAGTCAATGGTGATTTTAGAGTATTTTTTGCATTATTTTTTATTTTTTATACGGAAGTCTAGTTAAAGGCAATTAAATATTTATAAATGGAAATGTTTTTAACAAATTTTTCTTTATTTTATGACTTCGTTTTGTTGATATAATGAAATGGGTGTTTGAGATTTATGTGTAAATATTTGGTTTTGAAAATTGAGTAGTTAAGGAAGTGTTTGGGAGGTTGCTTAAATTTTTGAAATTTTAGGATAAAATTTAAAATCATTTAATCAATTAAAAAATAAAGTTTACATATAATATAATATGTTAGTCTCCTAGAAATATCCAAAAGTCTTGATTGTTCCAACCTCAGAAATTAAATTAGTAGAACAATTTCACTCCATATTTGGAAACCAATTCTATGACAACTTATATATATATATATATATACACATATATATATGAATTACGTAAATTAGGTTTCAAAGTATTCAGCAATATTGTGGTAAAACATAAATATTATAATAAAAAAATGAGTGCTTATAGTCTCTTTTTGGTGCTTTCTTTGTATCTTGAGTGCTTATGTCTAAGTGAATCCTTTTGGCTTGGGTTTTACCCTTTTTATAGTGCTTTTTGAAGATTATTCCAAATCAACAGTCCACCCCTTTGGTGCTCTAGGTACTAGAGCCAATGTTATGTTTGAAACATTAATGGCTGGTTCTTTCCCCTTTCATCTTTTACTTCCTTTTCATGGAGATTGATAGATGAAAGCCCACCTACTGGCTTTCCTTTTGTAGAAGATCCTTTCTAAGTAACTTAAATTCTTCTCTAAGATCAAAACTTCTCATTCTTTCCCAAGGCCTTAAAAAGGACACCTCAAATCTCTGAGATTTTGATGTTGACTCCTTATAACTTGTTTCTTTCCCTAAAATTGGGGTGGGGGGGGGGGGGGGGATTCCTTCTTGCTAATGGTGTGGCCAGAAAGGCTCCTGGCCACCTTCCTTCTTGGTTCACCTGTTCTGCCTTACCCGAGGTCCTAGGTTCCTTTAACAAGTGTTGGCCCCGAAATCACCGTCTGTCTCTATCACTCTCTTCAGGGTCATAGGAGTTGATATTGACAAGACCTCCTTCGCCCTTCGTGCCCCTTTTTACATGAGCATGTTATTTCCAAAGTTGTCCACGTCCTGGTTAGCGTCTTCCAGCTTTTCTCGAGGATCTGCCCTTTGAGGCTAGCAAATCCTATCCAATTTGGGCCCAGATCCTACTCGCTTCTTTGGACTTTCTTAGGTATCATGACTTCCTTACATCCTTGGTCCAAGCCTTCCTTATCCCTCCTTTTCTAAGGCCCAAGACTTATTTCTCTTCTTCTTATAGGTCAGACTTTCCTTTTTCATTTTAAGGGCCAAGCCTTTTTCCTTTTCTCATTTCGTGGGCTGGATCTTTCTTGCTTTTACGAGTTTGGCTTCTTTCTACATTTTGGACCTCAACATTCTTTCTTCTCCCACTTTTTTCTTTTTTCTTTCTTCTCTATTGCTTTGCCTTTCTTTCTCCCTTTCTTTTTTTTCTTTCTTCACCTTTCTTTCTTCTCTATGGCTGTGAGTTTTATGAGTTTGGCTGTGGGTTTGGGGGTGGTGATTGATTTTGGGTATGGGTTTCTTGGATTTTGTCTATAGTGGTTGATTGGATTTTGGCTGTGGGTTTGTGTCATTGATTGGATTGTGTGGTGGCTGTTGAGGTCCAAAATATTACAAGCATTGCGTCAATGACCAAAACATTACAAAATTAAAGTTTAAAACCCATTTAGGCCTTCAAAGAGGGGACAAGGCCCAAATCTACCAATCAAGGTCCACTTAAGATAAGTAGGAGGGGGTCCAAACCCATGAATAGGTAAGTTTTGAGCCTTAGAAAATAAAGGAAAAGGAAAAAGAAAGCTCAACTCAGCCCTTATGAGGAAATTTGCTGGGGAGCCTAGAAAGGGACTGAACCAGGACGCATTGGGACTCCCAAAAGCCTGAGATCCTCAAGATATGCAGAAAGAAATTAATTGGGATTGAGACAGCTCAAGGAAGCATGCTCATGGACACAAAAAACGAAGGTGGATATATCCCATCAGTCGCCTATGGTTCAGAAAAAAGCTGATGGCTTAGGAATAACTTCAAAAAAGGAAGGCTAATATCTTGGGGAATGTAGGAAGGTGGACCATGAAGGAAGGTGGCTGGGGATCTTTCAACCTGAGAGAGAGGAATCTGCCCATTTAGAGAAAATAACAAAAGGTGAAGCATTCAAAAATATGGGTTTGAAAAGTAACATTTAGAAGCCTTGGAAAAAGGAAATTGAAAGTCAGCCCCTAGGACCTCCCAAAAGAGGAAAGTTAGCTAGAAACTTTTAGGGAGGAAACCTTAAAAGGGGAAAATAATAAGAAATAAGGAAAGGACCAGCCACCAATGTTGCTGACACAACATTGGTTCTAGTACCCAGGACAGCAAATAGAGGGAATTAGTAGTACACCAAAAACCCTAGGAATGCACTATAAAAGAGGATGGGGCCAACAACAAAAAACATTCAGCAATAGCGAATCAGAGCAAAGAGATCCTTTGAAAAACTCCTTTAAAATTCAAAAAAAAAATGAGACAAGAGGGAAAACACTGTGAGAGATCTTGAGATAGGCACTAGAGGATGCACTTGGATTTAAAGGGATTCAAACCTCATAAGTCTTAGAAGCCTAGAAAGAGCTATCTACATCTGTGAATTTGAACTTATTTGGACCTTGTGACATATCCTTGTAGAGAAAAGACCTAATGTACTAAAAACCTAAGGAATAATGAAACATTATTTATCATTCCGAGGATCCAGACGTCATATTTACCTTTTTAACTATTCCTTTACTGTTCCTTACTGTACAATACATATATATTTTGTATGTATGGATGTATATGTGTTGTAGGACCTACGTTTTGTGCGTAACTTGGTTCGTAATTAGCCTAACACAGCTGTAGTGAATCAAGTCCAGTCCACCAAATAACAAATATTAGGCCCAAGATCCTTGTTTCTATTTGGGCCTAGGTACTGTAGAAAAAAAGAACCCACAAAATCACCATCTGTCTCTATCACTCTCTTCTGGGTCATAGGAAGCTGAAATTGGCAAGACCTCCTTCGCCTTTCGTGCCCCTTTTTACATGAGCATGTCATTTCCAAAGCTATCCACGTCTTGGTTGGTGTCTTCCAACTTTTCTCAAGGATCTGCTCTCTGTGGCTGGCGGATCCTATACAATCTGGGCCCAGATCCTACTCGCTTCTTTGGACTTTCTTAGGTATCATGACTTCCTTACATCCTTGGGCCAAGCCTTCCTTGTCCCTCCTTTTCTAAGGCTCAAGACTTATTTTTCTTCTTCTTATAGGCCAGGCTCTCCTTTTTCATTTTAAGGGCCAAGCCTTTCTCATTTTCTCATTTTCAGGGGTTGGATCTTTCTTACTTTTACGGGTTTGGCTTCTTTCTACATTTTGGACCTCAACATTCTTTCTTCTCCCACTTTTTTCTTTCTTTCTTTTTTTCTTTCTTCTCTATTGCTTTGCCTCTCTTTCTCCCTTTCTTTTTTTTCTTTCTTCACCTTTCTTTCTTCTCTATGGTTGTGAGTTTTATGAGTTTGGGGGTGGGGATTGATTTTTGGTGTGGGTTTCTTGGATTTTGTCTATGGTGGTTGATCGGATTTTGGCCGTGGGTTTCTTGGATTTTGGCCATGGGTTTGTGTCATTGATCGGATTATGTGATGGGTTTTGTGAGTTTGGTCATGGGTTTGGTGGTGGCTATTGATTTTGGGTGTGGGTTTCTTGGATTTTGGCTATGGTGGTTGATCAGATTTTGGCTATGGGTTTCTTGGATTTGGCCATGGGTTTATGTCATTGATCAGATTGTGTGGTGGTTTTTAGTAGTGGGTTGTACATGGTGGCAGTGGGTGGCTGTTGAGTGTGATTGGGTTTTGGGTGTGGTGGTTGGTAGTTTGAGTTTTGGGTGGCTAGTTGGTGTGTGGTGGTAGAGGGTGTTTTGTGGGTTTGCTAGGTTGCTTACTTTGTATCTGAGAAGAGAAAGAGACGAAGAGGAAGAGAGAGAAAGAGTTGAGGAAGAATAAAAAAAAATATTTAAATGAAGTAGCTAAAAAAATAAAACTA
The DNA here is from genome assembly GCA_030445155.1 of Quercus variabilis. NCBI lineage: Eukaryota > Viridiplantae > Streptophyta > Magnoliopsida > Fagales > Fagaceae > Quercus > Quercus variabilis. The sequence goes on along the minus strand of CP129447.1, from coordinate 48,045,029 downwards.
TTGATGTTGGATATGTTGTGAAATGGTAAGTTAAAATAGATAAAATGGCTTTTTGTGGTACCAAAAAGTTAAAAATGTGCCTTCATCAATGTGGATGCTCTAAGGTGATAGGCCAAAAAACGTATAGATCTCTTATGATGAATTAATTGATTAATTAGCCAAGTTTAATTAATTAATGAAATTAACATGCAAACGCGTGATAGCACAAACAAATTACCAATTAAACTAAGTATGTAGTGGAAATTAAATTGACACGGTGATTTGTTTACAAATGAGGAAAACCAACACGACAAAAACTCCATCGAGTGATTTTAAGATTACCACTCCCAAAATTCCACTATTATCACAACAAGCGATTACAAGAAAAGGAATTCCAATACCTTATACCAACCTAAAGTTGAACCCTTACCCCAATACCTAATTGAACTTGTTCTGTAATGACAATTTCTCCTTTTGATGCACGGCTCCCAGTACGTGACTAACCAATTGCACGGATCCCAGTACGCGACTTTAGTCACCAACTAGAGAAGGTTGTTGGCTGCAAAGTTCTTCAGTTCATCCAGACAATGAAGATCAAGAAGATGCTTGGTTACAAAACCCTACGGTACACAAACACAGCAACTTCTTCACAAGAATGATGAACTAGGGCAAAACTCTATTTCCAGTCACAATTTGCTTGAACAAACTTTGCTTAACTTTTGTGCAACTTGTGTCCTCTTTGACGGCCCTTAAAATAATCATTTTATATGTTTAGGGTTGTGAGAAAAGAAAGCCAAAACATATAATCATGGATTAGAGTCAAAACAGATCTGAAATTCTGTTTTACATGGACCTTGACAGAGGCCTATCTGTCGATCAACTATCGAGTCACGGGGTTGGAACAGTTTCTTAAGCTCAATAGATGGCTAGCTGTCGAGTTTTAATGACAAGTACTTCTTCAGTTTGAATCTTGGATAGACTTGTATGTCTTTAATACTTGATCTTAAAACATAGTTTCTTGAAGTATTAAATACATCTTAGATCTACCAAAATACAAATAAAGTGCGTTTTATCAAAGGATTAGCCAATTACATAAAATAGTGACATATGTTCCTAATAAGTGAATCACATATGTCCTAACATAAGGGAATGGTAAATTAACTATAATTTTCATTTGCTAAAATTTACATCTGCTATTAAGGCCCCATTTGTTTTGGTGTAAACTATAAAGTATAGTTTGGAAAATGTTAAATAATTAATTTTTAGACATTTAGAGTCGTTGAAAAACTTTGTCAAATTGAAATCATTTTCCATTAACTAGTATGGAGTGGTAATTAAATTGAAATTTTCAAATGTTATTAAGGTCTTGTTTGTTTTGGCATAAAACATCTTCCAGAAAATATTTTCCTAATTTTCAAGTATTTAGGTGGTTAAAAAACTTTATTAAATTTAATTAATCATTTTCCATTGACCAAGAAAAACTCCATCTTTAAAAATGCTTTACATCCTTATAGGAGCATTAAGTATTCTCAACTTCAAGAGAACCACCCCCCACCCCCCCCAAACCAAAAAAAAAAAACTCTAACATTACCAAAATACCACACAATCCAAAATGATAAAAATACCACTTAAATTTCCAAAATAATCAAAATACTTTTTGAAACTCCAAAATGATTAAAATACTTCCCTTATCCCTGAAAATTATGAAAATACTCCATAAAAAACATCTAAAATGATAGAAGTACCCACAAATTTATCAAAACGCTATCAAAACCTCCAAAATTCGCTTTGAAAATCTTCAAATGGTCAATATACCCTTGAAACCATTTAATATAACAAAAATATCTCCCAAAACCTTTTAAATGATCAAAATACTTAGAAAACCTTTAAAATGACAAAAGCCATAATTCCCTTAGCCAGCGTTTGTTTGGGGTGAAAAGAGAGAAAATGGAGAATGAGGGAAGGAATATGGAGAGGAAAATGTGATCTTTTATTGTTTGGTTGGAGTAAAATGAATGAAAGAAAATGATGTGAATTGATTTTTCCACTTTGGCCCACCACTTTTTTATTCTCCAAATTGGAGAGAAAAGATGAGAGGAAATGGTAATGATAGTCTACAAAAATTACTCACAGTTTTTCTTTTTACTTTTAATAAGTAGGGCATAAAAGTAATTTAATTTTTATTCTCCCATTTTTCCATTGTCTTTACTAAACATACAAAATAATTAAAATTACAAATATCATTTTCTATCTTCCCCAACAAAACAAAGTCTTAAACGTGAACTTCGCGGCTGCTGTAGGGAGGCTCTATTCATAGACCATTCATTTCCTAAAACACTTTTGGACATGCGCTGGTGTTAATTTTTGTTTTTTTTAAAAAGTAAATCTAAAGCCAGCCATCATGCTTTTATAAGTGACAACTAAAAAATTGTCCCAAAAAAAAAGAAGAAGAGTGAAATAAAAAAAGGCTGATGCTTCAGTCTTTCCTTAAAAAGGAAGAAACAAAGTTGTGCTTGATATTCATTCTCCAAGTACTCGCTCTTTCCCATAAAGGACCAAGCTGCAAACAAGTAGTGATGGTTTCAGAAAAGTGAGACTACATCTAGCCCGGTTCTTCCCCTATAACACCACCAACGACCTATTATTTTTATAAATTCCCATTCAGTCAAAATTGGGGAGCACGTTCCTTAGGATTATTTTGGGAACTTTGCCGCTTCTTTTGTGTTTTGGGACATTTTGAGAAACATCTTCGAAGGTTTCATGGCATTTCAATAATCAGAAGCATGTGCGCCGTTTATCTTATTTTTCTTCCCTAGCTCTAGCTAGCTAGGAACAAAACCAATCATCTCTCTCTCTCTCTCTCTCTCTCTCTCTACAAGATGCATCATGTATTTCCTAAATGCCTGATCGGTAGGTAGCATTCCTTTAGTAGTTGACAAGGTTAGAAATAGCTATCGTTTTGAGATGGAAACTGTTAACTCAATAACGGAACTTGGTCTAGCCACTCGTTTTGATTTCTCGAACCTGTTTATGCCAAATCGGTACATTGAAGTCTCATGTTATATAATGCTAGCTATTTGTCTCTTCCTCGCTGCTATTGTTGCTTTTTTTTTTTTGGTAAAAATTGTAAATATGTTGATTGATCAAGTTGTGTTGTAAGATATTTCTTTCAAATTACAATCATTTTTTTATATTATTTTTTTTAGGACAATATTTAGCTACAAAAGTGATTATAATCTAAAGCTACAACCTTACTTAATATCATTTTAATGGATGTAAATTTTGACAAATTTACTATTGGATTACATTTTCTGCTTATATCTTCTATGCTTGTAAAAGTTTTAGAAAAATAAATATCAATAACTATACCATCAATAAATTATTTAAATTGCAAGTTTTTGTAATTTAATATTATGCACAAAATATAAACTTATAGATTATATAGTAAATAATATCCGATTGACACAAAATTTGACATGTATATTAAGAGTGTAAAGAATATACAATTTAACGGTTTGATTTTCAAAATATATAGTAATGTTAATTTTTTTAAAAGAAGTTATAACCTTAAGTTACAACTAATTTTGTAACTAAATTTTGTCATTTTTTTTAATTAGTATATTAAATAAGGACAACATTTGACTACAAACTAATTTGTAGCCAATAACTACAATTTCACTCAATATCTTTTAATTGAACGTGAATTTTGTAAAATCTACCATTATATTACATTTTTTTTCCTTATATCCTCTATATTTGCAAAAATTTCATATAATCAAAGATTAATAGCTAGGTCAACTATCAAATGTTTAAATTTTAAGTTTTTATAATATAAAATTATGCATAAAAAATAATTTATTGGATCGAATAGTTAATAACACTTGATGATTGGCAATAAATTTGACATGCGTGTTAAGAACAAAAAAACTATGCAATTCAACAATTAAAATTTCAAAATATTTATCCATCTTAATGTTTTTAGAGGAGCAACTAGGTACAGCCAAATTGATAGCCAAATTTTGTCTACTACATAATTGAAACAATAACAATGCAAAATGAAAATGGAACGGCAATACTTTGGTAGAATTGGGATACCACTTTCCTTTTTGAATAAAAGAATAAATTACATTTACAGAAAGGAAGGACATAAAAGAATGATATATTATAACTAGATGAATTTTTTTTTTTTACTTTCAAAATGTCTGATGAAATGAAATATCCTTTCCAGAAAATGAAATGGAAGCAACGCGAACACAAATTTTTTATCCCAGTTTTTGTGTTTTGCTTTTATACTCTATAAGTCACAATTTGCTATTTTTTTATTTTTAATTTCTTTAAAAAATAACCAAAGTGTATAATAAAAAATAATATATAAAACATATGTCAAATTGTAATTAGTAGAGTACAAAGTAGAGCGCCAAAAGTGAGATAAATGATTTGTGTTTGAAGCAAATGTGATTATAGTTACACTACATATGTCTACACCACAAACTGTATTATCTAATTTTACCTAAAATTAAATTCAATCTTGTAACCCTCGATTTATTCATTCCAGTGCAATTTATAATTTAACCTTAAATTTAATGCATGTTTAGTAAAAAAAAAATTAAATATATTTTTTTATAAATATAAAAGAATTTCAGTCTATAGCATCTATTTCATGAAGACTGTTTTTTATCATCATACTTAAAATATTAATTAATTTTCAATATAAGAGGGTTCGAATTTCAAATCACTTATTCAACAGCAATAAACTTTACTCTATCTAACTGGAACTCACTTTTTCTAAAGTTTCTTTCATAGGAGTAAGTATGACACAACCACCTAATGGGGTAAGGAATCCTCATATGCTTTTTCTATCACTTTGAATGGCTTTAACTTTCACCGCCTAAAGTCGTTTTGAACCCCTTTTTTTTTTCTTTTTTTTTCTTTTTTAATTTAAAAATAGAAAAAGGAAAAATAAATGTGCCCTTCCGACCGCAGGAGATTCTTTTTATCTGTCTTTGTGGTATTATTTAACGAGAGGCAAACAATTTTTTACGTGAAGTTTTAATTTTCTTCTTTAAAATTAAAAAGTTATCAGAAAAATATTTATAGTTTTTTTTTTTAAATTACATTTTATCACTCTAAATTATATACTCAATTACATTTTGCATCACAAACTTTTCGAATGTTACACCCTAAACTATAATCTTTGTTATACTTTGCACCCCGACATCAAATTTATTATTAACTTGGATAAAAAAAAAAAATGGCATCACTTGAAAAAAACCTAACATCTTCTTAATCTCCTTAAAAAAAATAAGAAATTACATTCTACTTTTCTAAACTATACTGCTGATTACACTTTGTACCTTAAACTTTAAATTTCTGTCCAAGCTAACAACAAGCTTAACATTATGGTGCAAAGTGTATAATAAGGGTTATATAGTTTAAGGTGCAAAGCATGCATTTAAAAGTTTATAGTGCAAAATATAATATAGAGTATAGTTTAAGATAATAAAACATAATTTCCTTCTTTTTTTTTTTTTTTTAAATAAGATGACAGAACCCATAAATGGTTTAAACGGTCGTAATTGGGAATTTTTATTAGTATGAGTAATAGGATTTATGAGATTTTTTGTTTTGAAAAAAATTATATTGTAACCACTGTAATCATAATCAAGCATTTTTATTAGTACGAGTAATAACATAATGAGAATTTTTATTTTGAAAAAATTATATTTCAAACACTATAATTTAGGAAGGTTTTAAACTTTTTTATTTTATATAAAATAGAATTTCTACTCTAATTTAATCTAAGTGTATATGTATGTAAAGCTCCCTCTTGGAGACTTAAATACCGGCCCTTACCCCTCACACCTTATAAGCACTTATACTTGTGGAGTGACTATCGCATCAAAAGAATGCGAGAGTAAAAGGTTTTAAACTTTAAAGTTCCTTTATATTTATAATATTAGACATTATACTTTAAGGGCTTTTAAGTTAAAAGAAATAATTTCATAAGTATTTCATTTAATTCAAACTCACTCTTCTTTCTCTCCATCATTATTGACCTTAGGGCATATCCACGTATGATTTGAAAGTAATTGAAACACATTTTAAATCAAAAGGTTTAGTTTGAAACTTCCCTCAAATTACATGATCTAACTTATAAACTATAGAGGCACCTTTGGATATACATTACTGTCAGTTTCTTTTAAAAAATCTTCTCCCCTGTGTGTGTGTGTTAAAAAAACTTAGTATTCTAAAATAATAAATAAATAAATAAATAAACTTATAAACTATAGAGTGTAATTTAAAATCCCCACAAAATTTAGGGTTTAAAATGTAATTTCTTATGTGATGGTTGATATGGTAAATGGAAGTAGTATTGACTAGCTCTTATCTCTTTATTTATTTATTTATTTTTCCTTGTACCAGCAACAATTTTGTCGATCAATGGAAGTAGTCTTAACTAACTCTTTACACAATTTTGCGTTTGGAGATTTTTGAAGAGACTTTTAGAATTTAGAGTGCGTTTTTTAATTTAATTTTTTATTGTAATGGAAGTTATTTGTTTATTCTTTGTTTGGGGGAATTTGTTTCTTTATTGAAAATTAGTTAAAATATAATTGTATTTAGAAAAAAAAAAAAGTTAAGTTTTTAAAATCAGTATATAAACAAATAAGTTTTTTTTTTTTTTTTTTTTAAGAGACTAAACAAATAAGTTAAAAGTAAAAGTTTTAGGCAAAAACACCTTAAGTTTCGTCACATGACTATTCCATGTAGATAATCTTGTGTATAGTATATGATGGTGTAAGAAAAACGCCAAGCTGATCACTCGTCCATATGATTGTCCATAACAACGTACAAAGTGGAGAATGAATGGTTGTTACGCTCGTCCCTCTCTTACCATCCTCTTACACTCGTCCTTGTTTCACTCGTCCAATAGAGGACATACTAGCAGCGAACCTCGTCCGTCCTTAATGATGGACGAACAAGGTTCACCAAGAGTCATGACACTTCCAAAAGCCCAGAATTACATTGTTGCGAAGCAAGCCATCTGTTCACTGTTGAACACAAGTCCCGATGAGGTAATTTCCATGACAGTTATGGAAGTTACCTCTGAATCCTTCAAACTCTGCGATGATAGGAGAAATAACCGTCAACCTAACACTATATAAAGACCCTTCTACGCAGAGGTATGGACACTTTTAGATTCTAAAAAAGATTGGGGAAGTCTTTGAAGTGCTTTCTTTTCTTCTTCAATCCACTAACTTCACCATCGGAGGATTCAAGACCGGCCTCCACCGGTCTTCTCTGATCTTCTTTGGTTTTTCAGGACTCATCCTTCAAGATCTTTAACACCCAAAGGCCTTTCAGCCCACTGATTTCCAAGGATTCATCAGTTGGCGCCATCTGTGGGGAGAGTAAGAAATTTGTTGTCTTTTGAACTTGGTAAATTTTGTAATTTCTTTCTCCGATAAAGGGTTGAAATGGTTCGGATAAGATCTAGGGCTACTAGTCTAGGCCCTCAACAAAGTAAGGACGCTTCCAGTAACCCTCATCGCGACCGTCAATCAGCACCCACCATGCAACCATCTTCATTCCAATACATGCAATCCATGGCCGCTGCTATGGCGGAGTTAACTCGCCAGAACTAGGAGTTGGTCAAACAACTTAAGTTAATGAAGCAGCGTCATGAATGGAACACCGAAGAACGGGCTCAAAGTCAAGAAGAGGAAAGGAATGTTGAACCTGAAAACCAGTCAAGGGGTACCGCTTCACGGAGGGTACCTCACTTGGAAAGGGAAATGGATCAAATGAGAAGGGTTATGGACGAGATGAGGGAGAATATGAGGAAGAAGAACCTTGTAGAGGACTTAGTTCACAGGACTGATTCCCCCTTTGTGGCTTCCATCAACGCTCACCCTTTGCCGCCTAAGTTCAAGATGCCTCCTTTAGATTCATATGATGGGACGCGAGATCCATTTGATCATATTGCCACCTTCAAAACTACTATGCACCTTCAAGGAGTTCCAGATGAAATAATGTGCAGAGCTTTTCCTACTACCCTCAAAGGACCAGCACAATTGTGGTTCAGCAAAATACCTCCTAACACAGTGACATCCTTCGAAGAGTTAAGCAAGTTGTTCGTTAACAATTTTATTAGAGGGCAGAGGCACAAACGCTCTTCGTCTAGCTTGCTAACCATAGAGCAAGGGGAGAATGAAAGTTTGTGATCCTTCATCATGCGGTTCAACAGGGATGCCTTGGTAGTGGACGAGGTGGATGATAAGCTCCTTCTGGCGGCATTTTATAATGGAATTCATTCTGATTTGTTTATCCATAAGTTATATGAACAGGTACCTCAAACCATGGCTGAACTAGTTCACTTAGCCCAGAACTTTATGAATGCGGAGGACGCTATCATAGCCAAGAAGAGGAAGAGAGTTGAGAAAGTAGAAGCCAACCCAATGCGTCAGTCGGAACAAGGACCTCGTCCTAAGAAGGGACGAACGGAAGATAAAAAGGATCGAGAGAAGAAAGTAGGTCATTCAGCGCGGAATCAACAGTACACTCCTTTGAACATGCCACTTGAGCAAGTCCTTATGCAAATCAAGGACGAGCCTTCTTTGAAGTGGCCAGAGAAGATAAAGGGAGATCCCAACAAGCGCAATAAGAATAAATATTGTCGTTTTCACAGAGATCATGGACATGACACTGACGAATGCTTCGATTTGAAGTAGCAGATTGAGAATCTTATCAGGCAAGGGAAGCTGAGAAATTTCCTTGGACGAGACCACAAGGACGAGAAATTGAAAGGGAAAGTAGAGGAATCATCATGACCACCGCTCGGAGAAATAAGAATCATCCTAGGGGGAAGTTCTACAGGACAGTCGTCCAAATCAAAGAAAGCATACTTGAAAGCAGTGCAGAACATTCAACTCTCTGGACGATCACCGAGCGAGAAGACTACAGACGAGCAAGCGATCACCTTCATGGACGAAGATACAGGGAGAATTCATCACCCTCATGACGACGCTATTGTCATCACCCTCCTTATTGCTGACTACAAGACTAGAAGGGTGTTGATAGATAACGGAAGCTCGACTGATATTTTGTATTATCCAGCTTTTCAGCAGATGAGGATAGGACGAGATCGGCTCCGGCAAGCGAGCTCCCCCCTGGTAGGTTTTGGCGGAATGAAGGTACAACCTGTGGGTAGTATTTCATTACTAGTGACAGTGGGGGCATACCCGCAGCAAGTTACTAAGGAGGTGAACTTACTTGTGGTAGATTGTTCATCTTCCTACAATGCTATAATTGGAAGGCCGACGTTAAATAGTTGGAAAGCTGTAACATCCACTTATTACCTGTCGGTTAAGTTTCCAACAGAGCAAGGAGTAGGACAAGTGCATGGAGACCAACTAGCAGCAAGAGAGTGTTACTTAGCAATGTTGGCCATGGACGAACAAGTCCAGGGCATGAATATTGAAGAAAAGAGAGTCGTAGCAGAACCTGCTGAAGTGTTAGAAGATGTTTCTTTAGACAAGACAAACCCGGAGAGGTGCACCAGAATTAGGGTGGATCTAGAAGGAAAAATTAAGAAGGACCTCGTCCAATTTTTGAGGAAAAACACTGATGTATTTGCTTGGACTCATGAGGACATGCCGGGTATAGATCCTAGCGTCATCACCCACTGTCTAAATGTATGTCCTTCCTCAAAGCCGGTGCGACAAAAGAAAAGGGTATTTGCCCCGGAGAGAGACGATGCAATTAGAGACGAGGTTCAGAAGTTGATGACGGCAAAATTCATAAGGGAAGTATACTATCCAGATTGGTTGGCCAATGTGGTGATGGTCAAAAAGGCGAACGACAAATGGAGGATGTGTGTGGACTTTACTGATCTTAATAAAGCCTGCCCCAAGGATAGTTATCCATTGCCGCACATTGACCAACTGGTGGACTCTACTGCAAGCCATAGATTACTCAGCTTTATGGATGCTTTTTCAGGATACAACCAAATAAGGATGAATGAGGCCGACCAAGAGAAGACATCCTTCGTCACTAGTCAGGGATTATTTTGTTATAAAGTAATGCCCTTCGGATTGAAAAATGCTGGAGCGAGATACCAACGACTAGTTAACCATATGTTTCATCCACAGATCGGGCGGAATGTCGAAGTTTATGTGGATGACATACTGGTGAAAACTCAGGACGAGGGAAGGCATCTAGATGACCTGCAGGAGAGTTTGACACCCTAAGGTAGTATCACATGAAATTGAACCCAAGCAAATGTGCTTTCGGAGTCTCACCGGGGAAATTCCTTGGTTTCATGGTTTCGCACAGAGGGATTGAGGCAAACCCTGAAAAAATAAAAGCAATTCTAGATATGAAGCCTCCTCAGAGTATCAAAGAAGTCCAGTCTCTTACCGGACGAGTTTCTGCCCTTAACAGGTTTGTTTCTAAAGCTACTGACAAGTGCTTACCATTTTTCAAGGTTCTAAGGAAAGCATTTGAGTGGACGGACGAGTGCCAGAGAGCCTTCCAAAATGTATCTCGTTATGGTTCCATTGATGAGTCCGTCCGTGGCAGGAGAAGAGTTATTTTTATACTTGGCAGTAACCCCGCATGCTGTAAGTTCGGCATTGATAAGAGAGGAAGGGAAAATACAAAAGCTAGTGTATTATACGAGCAAAGCACTGAAGGGAGCAGAAGAACGATATCCCCTAATGGAGAAGTTCGCTTTCGCACTAATAACGGCCTCCAGAAAACTAAGGCATTACTTCCAGGCTCATGTCATCAACGTCATGACGAACCACCCACTCAAAAAGGCAATGAACAAATTGGAGGCTGCAGGATGATTGATTCAATGGGCTGTCGAGCTTAGTGAATTCGACATAAAGTACCAACCAAGACATTCTATAAAAGCTCAAGCACTGGCAGACTTCATTGCGGAGTTCACCCCAAGTTATGATGATGTAAGTAAGATGGAAGGTGACCAGAAATGGATCGTCCACGTAGATGGATCGTCTACGCAGCACGCCGGAGGAATAGGTGTGGTTTTGCAATCTCCAGAAGGGGATAAACTGAAATACAAAGTTCGCCTGCAGTACCAAGCAACCAATAATGAAGTTGAGTATGAAGCTTTTCTCAAAGGACTAGAATTGGCCAAGTCCGTGGAAGCTAAGTCAATACTCGTATTGGGAGATTCTCAGCTAATCATGGGCCAGGTGAATGGGGTGTACGAGGCTAAGGAAGAACGAATGAGGAAGTATCTTAGAAGGGTTATGCGATTTATGAAAAAATTTGAGGAAACAAACTTCGTTCAAATCCCAAGGGAGGAGAATATGGAAGCAGATACCTTAGCGAAAAAAGCTTCAGCGAGCGAGGCCGCTGACAAGTTTGATGAGATTCAGTACATGCCGAGTATAGACATCCCAGAAGTGCAACAAGTGCACAGCGAAGGAAATTGGATGACTCCCATTATATCATACTTGAAAGAAGGTCGACTTCCAAAAGAAAAAGACGAAGCAAGAAAGATGAGGGTGAGGTCAGCCAGGTATGTTCTTATGGACGAGGTTCTGTACAAAAGAGGCTTTTCCCAGCCTTATCTCCGGTGTCTGGCTCCGGACGAAGCGAACTATATACTCAAAGAAATTCATGAGGGAGCATGTGGCAATCACTCAGGAGCCAGATCACTCGTCCACAAAGTCATCCGTGCAAGATATTACTGGCCAAACATGCAAGCTGATGCTAAGGCCTATGTCAAAGTCTGCGATCAATGCCAACAGTTTAGTAACGTTCCCAGACAACCATCAGAGTACTTAACTCCAATGACGACCCCATGGCCCTTTGCACAATGGGGGCTCGACATCCTGGGTCCTTTTCCAATAGGTGTAAGGCAAATGAAGTTTCTTGCGGTTGGTATCGACTATTTCACCAAGTGGGTGGAAGCAGAACCTTTAGCTAATATCACACAACAAAATGTCAAGAAATTTGTATGGAAGAACATTGTGTGCAGGTTTGGCGTGCCTAGGGTGCTAGTATCCGATAACGGACGACAATTTGACAATGCACTTTTCAGAGATTTTTGTATGCACTTTGGGATTCATAATCACTACTCCTCACTCGCCCACCCACAAGCAAATGGACAAGCTGAAGTTGTAAACCGATCCTTGTTAAAAATAATCAAGACTCGGCTTGAGGGCGCAAAGGGAGTATGGCCAGACAAAGTACCAGGCGTTCTGTGGGCATATAGGACGACAGTGAGAACTCCTACAGGAGAAACTCCTTTCAAGCTAGCCTATGGGACTGAAGCAGTCATACCTGCAGAAGTGCACATGGCCAATCATAGGGTGGCAGCCTATCAGGACAAAGATAATGAGGAGCAACTCCATTTGAACCTCGATCTAATAGACGAGGTGAGGATGGACACTGAGCAGAGGATGGCAAGATACAAAAACCTTATGGCTAGGCAATATGATGCAATGGTAAAGTCAAGGCAGTTTGACGTAGGCGACCTCGTCCTGAAAAGGGTGACCTTAACCACAAAGAACCTAACTCATGGGAAATTGGGACCCAATTGGGAAGGCCCCTACAAAATTGTCAACTGCAAGAGACAAGGATCCTATTACTTGGAGGCTTTAGACGAGAGGAAGTTGGAGCATTCTTGGAATGTTGAGCACTTGAGGAGGTACTACCAGTAAAGCGCCAGCCTAGATGAATATAACTTTGGACGAGTCCGGAGGATGTCTATCTACATAGAAGACTTATTTATATTTGTCTTATTATTATGTTAAGGACAAAATTATGGTTTGGCTTGTGTTTATTTTTCTTTAAAGGCAGGCATTAGTCTCTTAAGAACATGCCTCGTCTATGAACAATATCTATGTTGTGAACAATATTTGTGGAATGTACATAATGTTGTATGAATCCATGATTTTAGTACCACTTTTTGTTCATATTGACTTGAAAAAAACAAAAGAGCTAAAAAGCTCAACACGAGAAAATTCTCTGGACGCGGAGATGTAATCTCAAGATTTCCTAGAAAGTGAAATCAAGGCATGCTCGTCCAAAGCAAAGGACGAAATGAAGCACATGCCTAAGATCAAATTACAAATGAGCCCAAGGCATGCTCGTCCATTAAATGGGCAAGGTAAAACATAATACCTAACTATATCATGGACGAGGAAAAGCGTGGCCGTTTTGAACTTGTTTAAATTACTTGTTAAAAAACTGTCCACGGACACGCAAAATGCAAAGACAAGTCTAAGGACGAGGCAAATGCACAAACAAGTCTAAGGACGAGTAATGCTTTTACTTAGCCATTTCAAGTAATGCTTTTACTTACCATTTCACATGAACAAATCACACAAGTGGAATTCCAATAAAATGGCTTAAATATGTATATGAAATATAGACGAGCAAAACAGGAAATCCTGTATATAAAAATAAACACTCTCATCCATGTATATAAGAGAAACAGTATTCGATTGTTTCAGGGGCGGACGAGAAACGTCCTAAACACCCCTACAAACTACTGTTTTATCAAAACTCGTCCTTAAACATGGTCAAGCTAAATGTACTTGAATTACATATATGTAAAAAAAAAAAAAAAAAAAAAAAAAAAAAAAAAAAAAAAAAACACTCAAGTCAACAAGGTATTTTTTAAGCTGAGGCATCTAAGTTGGGGTCGTCTTGAGGTTGGGTCGTGGCATCGTCCTCTATGTTGGCATCTTCAGAGTCGAGATGAAGGAGAGAGCTAGTGGTGGCAGCATTCAAATTGAGCACAATGGAGCTGAAGTCCACGTCAAGAAACTTCTCAACAGCGTTCATCCTAAAGTCTTCAAACCCTGCTGCATAGTTGGTATCCAAAGCATCAGTATATTGTTTAGATGCTTTGAATTCAGCCACTGCATCTTTCTTAGCCTTGGAGAGGAGAATGTTGTGCTCGTCGCTCTTTTTCTGCAAGTCTTCAAGACGAGCATCTTTATCTGCAGCACTAGCCTTCAAATCCTCAATCAAAGCTTTCAGGTCCCTCGCCTCGTCTGTTGTCTTAGCGGCCACCTCAGCCCATTGTTTAGCTTCTTCCTTTAACTCCTGTATCCTCGTCTCTAGCAAGATCCTCGTCTTGTCCAACCCGGTGGCCTGTTTGGACGCTGCTGTAAACTTGGACATGCCCTATAAAAGTCAACAACAAATATGAGTTAAAAAATAAAAATGTTACATTTGGTCAAGATGAAGAAAATGTTACCTTGAAAAGGTCATGGACACCTGAGTGTTCAAAGTCCTTGAGGGACATGTCGTAGTAGACGTTTATATCTTCGTCCGAAACCGCGTTCTTGAAACGCTCCTAGGCCAAATCCTCGTTTTCAATAATGTTTGAAGGGACCCTTTAGGACGGTTGAGACAAGGTGGGCACAGTTTTTGACGGTGGAGTCTTGGACGGGGTCGACTCAACAGGAGTGGACGAGTCGATATCGTAGACTTTGGCTGGCTGATGGGACGACGGAGTAAGTTTGACTACTTGAGATAAGCCATGCTTGACCTTCTTGCCACATCTGCTAGAAAGGTTTTCCAAATCCAAGTGTTTGGATATGGTCTTCCTCTTATCTCCAGCTACAGGACGAGCTTGGCGATCAAGCTCAGGACGGGTCCCCTCAGCACTTACCTCATTTCCTTTATTGCCTCTCATGGTTGCCATTCCTATAAAAAGACAAAGAGAATTCCCTTAGACAGGAAAATGAAAATAAAAGATACAAGGAAGGCAGAAATTTAATACTTACCTTTTCTTACTGCAATCTCGTGTGCAAGAGCAATGTCAGACGGATTAGGGCCTAACCCCTACTTGGCTAGTTGTCTACGATTGACCAAGGAATGGAAATCCTTGTCTGTGTGTAGACGAGCCCTATGGATGCGGTCATGGTGCAACTTGCTCAAAGCAGGTTGTCCAACGACTGTAATGGAATAAATTGAAGTTAAATGAGGTAATAATAAATAAAAGGAAAGAGAGAGAAGAGGGGGAAAGTTAAGGGACTTACCCTCAGGACGAAAGTTCCCTAGGTCCCCGGTAAAACGACCAAAGGTGGACGGCCAACGTCTACAGGATTTCCAGCCTAGAATCCAGAGACGAAGAAAAACTCCGTCTTCCATTTTCTGTCAAACGAGGCCAAGGATTTCACCAATCTACAATCTTTACTTCTGGCTGTGAATTGATAAAAGCCAGGAGATTGATGAATCTCTGAGGGTTTATAGCAGTAGAGGAACTCGTCCACAGTAATAGGACAGTCCCCTCCAAACACTTCCCTCCACAAAATTTGCATAGAGATAATTAATCTCCATGCATTTGGGTTGAATTGACACACTCCTAAACCTAACCTAACTAACAGCTCTCTAGTAAAAGAATTTAAAGGAAACCTAAGACCTCCAAGAAGGTAGGCCTCATATACACCTATCCCAAAATAGGGATTACAGCACCACTCTCCACGGACGGGTAATCTAGGATTAAAGTCGTCTGGGATTTGGTACCACTCCCTAAGGTTATTTAATCTTTCCTCGTCCGTCTTGGAAGGAATATCTACAGCACAACTATATACGGTTACCTCCGTCTCGTCCAAAGGAACGGACGGAGGGATGGAAGACGAGGTACCTACCTGGGACCCTAAAGTTTTTCTAAGTTGTTTCTGTACTTCTTCTAAAGGAAGCCTAGGGACCCTTAAGACATACTCCTCGTCAGTGGTATTTCCCCTACTAGTACTACTGGTATCACTAGAGTTATCACTACTCTCGTCGTAATACTCGTCTATAGCTTTTTCTGTACTATCGCTAGACGAGGAAATGGTTATTTTTGACATTTTCTAAAAAGAAAATTTTGAAAACCTAAAAGACGAGGAGAGCAGGAGTACCTGGCTCTAGGATGAACTGAAACTATAGACGCGAGGAAACTCTTAGATGAGGCTCTAGACGATGAATGTTAAGGAAGGAAAATCTCAGAAGTGAGGAGGGTAGTGGGGGCATTCCACTATTTATAGATGGCCGACCTAAGCACATGAAACGACATAACCAACCAGATGATGACACGTGGTCTTCGTCTCGAAAAAATGAATCGACGAAATGAACCACCAATTAGATTGTAACACGTGGCATCTATGATTGTTGAAAGAAGCTCGTCAGTCTAGAGAAGTAAATTACTATATTTTCTTGGACGACACATGGACGAGGGGGCAACTGATGGTGTAAGAAAAACGCCAAGCTGATCACTCGTCCATATGGCCGTCCATAACAACGTACATAGTGGAGAATGAATGGCTATTACGCTCGTCCCTCTCTTACTGTCCTCTTACACTCGTCCAATAGAGGACATACTAGCAGCGAACCTCGTCCATCCTTAATGATGGACGAACAAGGTTCACCAAGAGTCATGACACTTCCAAAATCCCAGAATTACGTTGTTGCGAAGCAAGCCATCTGTTCGCTGTTGAACACAAGTCCCGATGAGGTAACTTCCATGACAGTTATAGAAGTTACCTCTGAATCCTCTAAACTCTACGACGATAGGAGAAATAACTGTCAACCTAACACTATATAAAGACCCTTCTACGCAGAGGTATGGACACTTTTAGATTCTAAAAAAGATTTGGGAAGTCTTTGAAGTGCTTTCTTTTCTTCTTCAATTCACTAACTTTACCATCGGAGGATTCAAGACCGGCCTCCACCGGTCTTCTCTGATCTTCTTTGGTTTTTTAGGACTCATCCTTCAAGATCTTCAACACCCGAAGACCTTTCAGCCCACTGATTTCCAAGGATTCATCAGTATATATCATGTCAATTAAATTGTTTTCTCAACAGTACTTCTCATCACATTGATTCAAATGATAGAAAAGAATTCTGTAACTTACATTAAAATAAATACATAAATAACTGGTTTTTTCACACCGTCGTTCATATAGAACTTTCACTCACTCAGTTGGGCATACCACAAACACAAAAGAAATGAGGGGTTGTAAAAATTTTGTAACATTTTCAATGCCCTAGACTTATTGGATAGGAAAACAAACCTAATTATAAATTGTGTTAAAGAATGCATTATCACTTTTCAATGCCAAAGTAAAATTTCTTGTATTTTTCAAAGAGCAAATTAAGTATGCTTGCCTTTCAATTTGCTACTATCAGGATATTACGTCATTTAATAACATATATATATATATATATGTATTTTTTTATTATTTAACAATGAATATATTTATAGTGGGTAGTGGTGCACCCACATTTTCACTCACTTTCTCCAAAGGATTAGAGAAAGTGTTTGGGAAAACCAGGGAGCAAGCCTAGTGGAAGAAAGCTCTTGTAATTTTTTTGATTTTTTGAGAAGGAGGAAACTTCTTGGGATCATTATATCAGCGAATTCAAAAATTGTAAGTCTAAGCAGTAATAAGCCTTATTAATATGTTAA
Source organism: Quercus variabilis (assembly GCA_030445155.1). Classification (NCBI taxonomy): domain Eukaryota; kingdom Viridiplantae; phylum Streptophyta; class Magnoliopsida; order Fagales; family Fagaceae; genus Quercus; species Quercus variabilis. Next base: position 48,027,610 of record CP129447.1, on the reverse strand, counting down.
TATAGTCTCATATCATTACGCAATACAAAAGTTTAAGCGTAGTAATAAGCCTCATTAATTAATATATTCATGTTATCTCACAGCATAACGCAATACGAGAGATTAAGCGGCGCGGATGCTTAAACCACACTTGCAAATCCCTTTCTTTTCCATTTAAAAAAAAAAAAGGCATGAGTCTATCCAATAGGCTTATACCACGTGTGTTAGTAAGAGGAGATTGCTGCCCTTTGAAACTTTTTGTTTAGTTTTCTCCATTTCATCACGCACTATTACTCCACTCACTGACTCACGCAAACAAAAGCAGCAGCTTTTGTATTCTATATAACCCCATCAAAGGCTTCATTATTCCTTCATGCTAACGTAGCTTTTACAACCCTCTAGTACTCACAACTTGAGCTTGAGCTTTCTTTTGATAATATCCTCCATTTTTGTTTCAATCGGTTTTATTTTTCTTAATTTCGTGGGTTTCTTTGCCCCTCGTCTTAAGCTTAATTAATTAGAAAAATGAAGAACAAGGCTTCTGTTATGATCAAACAGATTATGGCTGCGTTGAGTTCTATAGCTAAAGCCAAGTCAATAGCTATCAAGAACAAAACAAGCGCATTCAAAGCTCGCCTTATAATGTTCTCCTTGTTGAAGCAAAAGAAGGTTATAATGGATTCACTCTCCCACAAGATCCATAGACTTCTTGGACAGAATGATAAAGAAAACAACGACGAGATAGGTGAGCAAAGCATGGCCATAGTTCTCTACAACGCCATGAGAAACAAGTCGCAAGCGAGCTCGAGTCACACCCAGCTGATCGAGAAGGCCGAGGCTGATGATGATGATGATGACGATGATGATAAGTACCCAGATCTCAGGCACTCGTTGTTTGATGAAGAGGATCTCGAGTTTGAGGATCAGGGTGGGTCCATTATTGATCTGGTAAGGAATGCCAAGGAGGAAGGTGAGAATTTTAATCTGGAAGATGAGATCGATCATGTTGCGGACTTGTTCATTTTGAGGTTCCATAAACAGATGCGCATGCAAAAGCTGGACTCGTTCAAAAGGTACCAAGAGATGCTTGAGAGAAGTCTCTGAAGATCAATACTCAAGAGTAGGGAAAGGTGAACCTGCTGCCATTATGCCATAACGTTTATAACCACAACATGAAATCTTTGATGATCAATGCTAGCCAGCTCAAGAAAAGAGCGATATGTATATGGGCTGTCTTTCTTTTACTCCGATTCGGTCCACTGCCTGTTTTCTATCAAAAGTTCTATATGTATCAGTTTATATCTTCTTCTTTAGCTTCTACAGTTCTTGGGTCTCTTTGGATTGTTATGGGTACTTTCACATATGAGGTTGTAACTAACACTAGTGTATATTTTTGATGTGGAATAAAAGCTTAATTTAGCCAGCCAGATCTGTTTGTTTTCATGGCTATTACATTTGAGGAAGGATCCAATCAATTCATTTCTCTTTCTTTTCTTTTCTTTTCTTTTACCTCTATATATTTAGTTTTTAATTTATATATTGATGATCTTCTCTTAGTTCTCAACAATAAAAGGCTCTGAAACAATGATTAGCAACATTGGTTAGTGACATATTGACATCGTTGTTATTAACTTTTAGTTCCTATGACCATATGACAGGAACTAAAATCTTACGTCCCTTCCAATTAATACTCCTTCAAAAATGTCAATTTCTCAACAAAAAAGAAAATCATACGTCATGTGTTTATTATTTATTTTTAAAATTTTAGTAAATTTAAATAGAAAAAAAAAATGACGTAGGTGAAAGTGGAACAGATCAATTTAAAACGATAAAGGAAAGTGTCAGGCCATAAAAACTATTCACGAGCTGTTGCTCGCTGTAAAAGTTCAAAAATATTTAAAATATGTTTTAAGGCTCTTGTTGAGACAACTTTTGTCTTTAGAAGACGACAAAGCGTCTTTACAAACTCTTTCGGTAATGTCCACGTCGAAGTGTGTTACTATAACATTACTTTAAGTAAAGTTGAAGTTGTTTCTCAAAAAAAAAAAAAAAAAAAAAAAAAAAAAGTAAAGTTGAAGTTAAAAAACAAAAAGATTAATATGAAGGATGCAAATTACTAAGTAACCTTTACAGCTGATATGTAACCAATAACATTCATTTATATTTTATCAAAAAATAAAAAAATAATAATAATAATGATAACATTCATTTATAATGTTGTTTAAATCTACTGATCATATTCTATTTTTAATAATTCAATAAATTATGGATATTTTTATTAAAAACACTAATAAATACTAATTAGTTAAGTTATAATGCTCTTCACACTAATTACATTCTTTGTCACGTTCGTTTGTATAGATGTAATGAAATTTGTGTTGTGGGCCATTTTTGAGAAGTCATAGAGAGGGAAAGAGCCCAACAACACAGACCAAAAAGAAGTTGGCAAAAAGATAGAAAACAAGAATAATTAAGTCCAATCGGTAAGAATAATGGATTACATGTCCATAAAATAAATAAATAGACCTTGAGAAAGCAAATGGGCTCAAAAGAGCCCGGAAAAAGAGAAATAACAAATAGCAAAACTCATAGGCAGTGTATGATGTGGAAAAGTAAGAATGCGTTACGACAGGCTCAAAACAATGCAAGCAAAGAGAGTGGGGGATTGATGGCATGCCCACAAACCCCAAAGATGAGTATGAGGTAATTGAGCCGGGGAAGTCCAATGAAGTTAGTAAAAGCCCATGGGAATACGAAGTTAGGAAAAGTGCCGAGGAAGTCCAAGACAAGCAAATGGGCCGAGAATGCCCAAGGGAAAACCAAAGGGACACATGAGCCCATAAGTAAGAAAACCCATAGCCATGTAAAGCCATTGGGAAAAGAATAAACAGTAGGCCTAAAAAGGCCCAGCAGGATTGAGTCATTACAGCAGGAATGACAGAGTGATATGGTAGGAAATAAGGGCAATCAAGAAATGGGCCAAAATAAATGTAAGGCCCAGTATCAAATAAAACCCAGCCCCTAAGGGGAGTGGGAAATCAAAAAAGCAGCTCACATAAAAGGGTCAAAACGGGCGGCAAACTGTGTAGAAAAGCTTTCAGACCACAGCAGACGAATGAGTAGCATGCAGATTTTGGACACATGTGGAAGGAAGGCATGCGCAAGGCGTAGGCACCACCAGCCTGTACCCAGCCAATACAAGACATAGTGAGGTCGTGGGTCAGAAGTAAGAGGGCATGGTTTGGTGGTAGGAAGAGGGGAAAAACTTATTTTTGAGGTTCCTGCTGAGGCTCTTTTGGGGGAAGTGTCCTACTGGGATGACATACCACCCAAAAGTGGCAAGCTAAGCTGGAACCACTAGGTGCATGCCATGAGAGCAAAGAGTGAGAGAGAACCCAGACCGTGGTAGGAAAGGGTGTCACGGTAGACAAACAAACAAAATACCCTTCTTTGTCTGGTGAGGGGGAGTGTTACGTAGACGGTCCAATGGTGGTCGGCCAGTATACCCAAACCAGACAAAGGCAGTTAAGGGCCAAGACAGTAAAATCCAGTCACGGCAGGCACTATAAAAGGGGATCCTTGCCGTGTACTAAAGGGGGAGGAAAAAAATCATAACCTGAGTAACAAGAATCTCTACGAAAAAACCAGGAAGTAGAAAAACGAAAGAAAAGAAAGAAAGAAAAGATCAGAGTAAGAAAATTAAGAAAGAAAAGAATAGAATAGGGAGTGAGATCGGCAAGCATGCACTAATAGGTTGATTCTCTCTCTCCCTCTCTAAATCCAGCTCTCTGTCGGAAAAAATAAAAGGATTTCTCCTTTGGGCACTAACCATTCAGGTCCACTTCCCTCAAAGCAGTTAATTTCCATGGCAGGATTTTCCCTAGGAGATTAGCAGCGTTGAGGAGAGGCGTTCTTTCCTCTTTGGTCTTACTCCTGCGGATAAGACTTAACTTAATTTCTTTCTTTTCTGTTTAACCCATATATTACCACTTGTTCTTTTGCTTTTCTCTATGAAAGTCATTGTTGTTATTGTGATTATAACTCATTAATAAGGATCATTTAGTCATTTTCTATTAAAGAGCCAAAGCGCTCTATTTTTTTTTTATTATATCTGTCTGTCATGACTCATTTGAAACAGCTCTTCCTGTCATAAGCACACTCCTGGCAAATGAAGCATAGTTTGTGTGCAAACCAGCCCAGGTTGAGTTGTAGTTAGACCGGTCTCAACTCTCCTTACTCAAAACACTCGGGCCCACTACCACAGGAGGCAGCCCAACCCAATGCACACAAAAAAGGGCCCCTACAATTTGTAACCTATTTTAAAATTTTCCAAAAAAAAATATTTTAACTTTATATAGTGTTAGAAAATGTTAAAATTACTACAAATTTTATTGCAATATCCTTGAAAACTTTTTTAGTATTTTACACCTCAACAATTTACTACATGTTTTTATTATTATTAAATGATTCATTATTATAATTTTATAAAAAAAATAAATCCTCCCTCTGTCACTATGGTCTTTTTTAAGAGACATTTTCGTTTCAATACTATCGGAGAACTAAAATTTTCAAAAGAATACATGATTTTTTTTTTCTTTTCTAAAACCTAAATTTAAGAAAGAAAAAAAAATGTTATGAAAATTAAGTATATAATGTAGCAGCCAAAGGCCTTGTAGCTGAATTGGCACCTCCCCATGCACAAAGTGCTTGGAGGATACGGGGAAAAGGGTTCAAGTTGCAGGGTTAGTAGCATATTGTAATTATCTCTAAAAAAAAAAGTATATAACGTAGCACCTTCCACCTTAACTACCATGTCAATTTATATTATTTATGTAGTAAAATTTTTTGTAGCTATAATTACTAGCGCATGACCCACACAATGCGTTGGCTTATTTTATTTATTATTCATGGAAAAATATGTAAAATCAAAATAAAGTCTATTAGTAGAACATTAGTTCTTTTACTAAGTGTTCAAACCTACAACTATCATACTCTAATAATGTAATCATAATACAAAAATTTTGTGATAAGGATATTGACAATTTTTGCTCTCTTCTCAACTTCATTAATAGCCATTTTCTTATTTGCTCTTTCTCAACTACTCTCCTGCTTTTAACAGCATTTAAAACCTAACAAAGTAAATTCAACATAAATTAGAGAATGGTGCACTATGTTGCACTCTATAAACTTCAAAGGATTATTATTATCGGTTACCAAAAAAAAAAAAAAGGATTATTATTATTATCATAAATCATCCAACATATTTGGTACTAACTGGGTATGGGTGTAGCAAACACATGCATGTACAAAATTTTGGGTATAAGCAAAAAAAAAAAAAAAAAAGCTTGTAATGTTGAATGCTCATGGGACCAAGACTAAACTAATTTAAAACATAAATTCAATGTTCAGGAAGCATTTATTGATAACCTGCATATCAATAATCATAAACTGATTTAGGAATAAGTTTCATCTTAAAAAAAATAAATCACTCAGAAAAAGATAGATTGTGGATAGGAATTTCGACTACATTTTCTAAAGACATCATCTCTCAATAGAAACTAAAAATACGAAAATATTTAACCAATAGACTAACATGTACCAAAAAATCAAATGGCATTTAAGATGATCAATGTTAGACTCCTATAAGATTAATACAATGCAACATCCATATTAGAATCGAATAATACCAAAATTGGAACGCATATATTACACAATTAAACACACACATAGACAAGGGAGAAAAATCCCATAGACAATTTACTCAAAAAATCAGATGTTAAAGCTCAAACACGTAAAAGAAGCAAAATAAACATCACAATTTATTCATAAAGCCATGCCTATATAACTTTTAAATCATCCAAATGAAGCAATATTAGAAGCAATTTTAAGGATTCTTTCCCACACTTAATGGCTTCTGCGACATAAAAATCACAATCAACACATATACATCTCATAAAGAAAAATTAACAGATTTGTTAATGTTCTTCTTGTCAATTGAAAACAGTCCCAAGTTAACTACCAAAATAGGAGTCATAACCATAATTGGAGATTGTACCAAATTCAAAAAATATATGTATCTTTGTCTAAAAGAGTCTATAATTCCTATAAAAAAAAAAAAAATAGCTAGGTTATACTTAGACTACCAAAAAATATGATTTATTCCAAACCAAGAAAAGAAAACATACTGGACTTTAGCTAAAAATGTTCTCTATTCAGCATTGCAGTCAACGGGGCTTTGATGAAGGGTGGGTTTGGTGAGTCAAAGAGATGTGATGTAGTTTCCACTTGGCATGCACCACCGCTAAGGGTGTGTTTGGTTGGAGGAGTGGAAAAGTGAAAGGATAGAAAATTAGTGGAAGGATGAAAAAGTGGAACGATAGAAAAGATTTGGTTTTCTCTCATATATGTTTAGTTGGAGGGGTGGAAAAGTGGGAGGGTGGAAAACTTTTTTGTTTTGTTAGAGAGAAAAAGGGGAGGATGGAAAATGTAGTTTATATAAATTGAGTATTATGTCCTTGTTATATAATAGTGGGAAAGTGAGAGGGGTAGGTGAATGTAATAAAGTGATGGTATTTGTGTAAATTACATCATCAGCATCTTTACCTCCCTATTTTCCTCCCAAATTGGGAGAATAAAAAAGTGTGGGCCCAGAGGGATTATTTTCCTCCCCATTTTCTGTATCTTTTGTTTTCTCTCCTGAACCAAATGGTAGAAAATGCTATTTTCCACCCTATTTTCCTCTCCCTATTTTCCATCTTCCCTGTTTTCACTCCAACCAAACATACCCTAAGTGGTGCAGAGCGTATCCTGCTTCTTTTACTAGTCACAACACCGACATTAATTCCATTCTTATGTATTTTAATCTATACTCCACCATTATAATGCAAATACCTTAATCAAAGCCACATATAACCCTAAGATCTACATCCAAACCAATCCAACTATTATAGGAAAGAAAAAGATCGTATTTAATGCACAAATTGAAAAATAAAGAGGAAAACTTTCTATTTGCAGTCTCAATAGGCTTTTTCTTAGCATCTGAATTTTTCAGTATCTACACTGCTAATCATTAAAACCCACCAATCCTCTCTCTATAGGGGAAAAAAAGTAGAATAAACAAAGAACAAAATGACTTAAATGCAAAGAATTTCTAAAGGTAAAGCGCGGAGAGAGGGAGATAGAAATCTGACCAAAATGCCTAAATCAAAACAAAACAAATACCCAAACTGCCAAACATAAATCATAGTTATCGCAAGATTTGTGAACAGAGTAGAGAAGGGATGGGGTATTTGAGAACGATTAGAGCAGCAATTAAGATGAAATTGAAACGTTGGAGTGAAAGGGAATTTTTTTTTTGGTTTGTGTTTAGTTTCGTTGAACTTTGTTCTCTTCCTCTTTCTCTATACAACAAGCAAGCCTTTTTTTTTTTAAATTAATTTAAGCGGTTAATTTTTTATTTATAATGAAAGGCTTCTAAATGGTGTTGTAGCATTGAGAAACAGAATAAAATTTCAGTTTTTAACTTATATATGGCAGAATTTTAGATGGGTAGTTTTCCTATGTGGCATCACCTCCTTAATTGCAGGAAAAATCTTATACTTTTATATATAGTGTTAGATACTTTATTTTTCTATGACCATACTCATTTTTGTTTTATGATTCAATAGATGCAACAGGGGGGTGGGGGTTTGAACCCTAGATATCTCTATTTGAAACACTAAAAGGTATCAGTTGAGTTATAAAATGTTTGGCTCTTTCTATTGTGCAAGCATGATTGGTTGGATTAGCCCTTTTTTGTAAGTTATATAATCACTTAAGCAACTTTCTTGATTGCCTCTACATCGGGAAAAATTGGTTAATTCTTTATTTATGTGTACTATCTAGGATTGACCCGAGACATTTTGGGCTTAAGGAGACATCTAGAATGGGCCTTTTTTATTTTTTATTTATGTATTAATTAAAATAATATTTATTTAATATTTTTATATAATAATATATTTCATTTAAAATCCATTTTTCTTCCCTTTTGAGATGTAAACAAACTAATTCAATTTTTGTATTCAAGTTCTTCTAACACCCATTTTTCAATTGATGACTTAGGCTTTCTTGTTGTCACATGTGCTATTACTTTATTTATTGACACAACAAATATAGCTAATCCACTTAATTTTTTGGGGGACATTGTCGATCTTAGATACAATTTTCTTAATTTTAATTTCGAAAAACTTCTTTCTGTAAAAGCAACTGTAACAGGTATTGTTAGAAAAATTCTATAAGTAATACATATATTTGGAATTGATAGAAACATAAGAGGGAATTAGATGGACACCCAAGGTGGGCATGCCCCTCCTGTAACTACCCTAGAGTAACTCCCAAACATTGCTTAATGAGTAGTGCCTTGGGTTGTTACTCCACCCCACTAATGATTGAAATTAATGGGTTAATCACTATATAAAGGGAAAAATGCCCTAACACCTCTTGAACTTTGAGGTAGTTGTATTTACACTCCCATGAACTTTTGTTTTTGCCAATTTAGTACATAAACTTCGTATTGTAGCAAATAGAACTTCTTAACTTTTTCTCTCACCAATATAGTACATAAACTTTGATACTATAGTGTAAGACTCCCTTAATTTCTTTTCCCCCTTTTTTTGTTTTTTGTGTGGCCAATTTAACCTCTTTTTACACCAAAGATTTTATAATAAAAAAATGAAAATGAAGGGGTCTTACTACATCAGCAAAAAATTTTAGGGGGTTTATTTGTTATAGTACTAAATTTTATGTACAAAATTGACTAAAATAAAAGTTAAAGGGGTCTTTTTGTTACAATATTAAAGTTTATGTACCAAATTGGCTAAAATAAAAGTTCAGGGGGTGTACAGGCAACTACCCCATAGTTCAAGGGGGTGTTAGGGCTTTTTACCCTATATAAATCCTACCATCTAAATCCCATGTCAATTAGAACAAATTATGCATTTCTCATAGTGTTTATAGAGTGTTGTGCGACTTTTAAGTTGTGGGTTTTGTTTGTATCGCTCTAGTAGTGTGCAATGCCATCGGAGTACAGTTTTCATTATGGGTATTCAAGCTATAATACAGAATGAGTTTGAATTGCTAGTCTACATGGAGGCTAGTTTTAGATGACATAAAACAATCTAGCTCCTGTGAGATCATGGGTTTAAGCCGAGAGATGTATGCTAAAAAATCTATGTTATAATTTCCAATGCGCAGTCTCTGTTTCTTACATTGGTATTAAAGCATTTATGGTTGTTTTGAATGTCATATACATATGTGATTAGTTCTAAAAAAAAACATATATCTATGAATCTTCATTGGTTTTTTTTTTTTTTTTGTTAACTTAAACCTTCCACCATACTTTCCAATTATCTATCGTCTTCTTCCCCTCTCTCCCCCCCCCCCCCCCCTTCTCCCCTCTCAATTTTCTTTTCCCCCTTTCCCTCTCTTCTTCAAATACCCAAAATCATCCTCTAATGTGAACTCACTCTACATTCCTCCATATTCTAAGATCCAAAGTCAAGGTGTCATGTGAACTCCCTCTACATTCATCAGATTTTGAGGTTGGTAGGAGGAGGTTCAAGGTGTGCTAGATTATGGGTATGGTGCGTTTTGGGATGTGGTCATGAAAGTATGTAGGTTTGTGTTGTGGTGAAAGATGTTGTCACTAGTGCATGATTGGGTTATGGGAGGAATACAAGTCTTGTACTTTTTGTGTTCCACTTTATGTTCTTCAAATCACAACTTGTTATGTATTTTTTGACTTTCCTTATTAAACAATCAAAGTTTAAAATGAAAAAAAAAATGGCAAGTTACGCAAATAATGGTACAAAGTATTTGTATTCCTATGGGAGTGTTCCAACATATAGTGGTGCCTTGATTTATTTATTTATTTTTTTTTTTTTTGGGTGTGGTTGACTTGCTGGCGATTCAAATGTATAAATTTTTATAAGCCTTATTTTTTTGTATATTATATGGCCGTAACATCATTGTTAAATTCCAAATGTACACCATAATGAATTCTAGGACGAATCTAAGTGCATCAAGAACCTCTATGAATCTAATTTACCTTGTTCCTACCTCAAAATATTTTTACCACAATTTTAGTCTACTAGTTTGTCTCTACAACAAGAATCAAACTTTAAACCTACCCCATAAAAGTGGAGAATATGATCCTAGTGAAGTGCTTCACAATTATGTGGTGGTGATGTGATTTGTAAAGGTTTCAAGTATATAGAGTTGGAATAAACCACCATTGATATGGTCTTTTCTTGGTAGGCATTTGGGTTTTGGTGATCTACTATTGTAAAACTAAATATCTTAAAAAAATTACATGATTTGTTTTTTAAACTTCTTTTTTTTATTATTTTTTTTTTTTGAGGAAATTGTTTTTTCTTTTTAAAAAAAATCGCAGTTTTATCATTAAGACATATTAAACCACATACTCTTAAATGTGACATTCTAAACCATATATTTTCATAAATGTACTCAAATAAATCCCACCCTCACACATGAAATATGCATCTATGGAAGTTTAGGGTTTAAAAGTGTCTTATTTAAAAGTTTGGGGGTTAATAAGACCCCAATGATAAAACTATAGGTTTATTTATTTATTTATTATTTAAAACTTTCTCATTTTTTATAATTCAATAATTGGAGGTAAGGGAATTTAAATCTTGAATATTTCCATTGAAAATACCAGAAAGCGCCAATGAATTGAGTTACAATTTCTTAGTTTCTTCTAAAATCTAAATAAAAAAAAATATAAGGTAATGGTTTGAAAATTAAGGATATATTGTAGCATATTCCACCCAAATTACATGTCAGTTTATATTATTTATATAGTAAAAGTTGTAGTAGTGCAATGGTACTCCCTTTTTTTTTTTTTTTTTTTAATAGCCATACTCTAAATTTTTTAGAGTCTATTTGGGATCTGCTTATTTTATTGAAACTGAAAACTTTTTACTGAAAGTACAGTAGATAAAGGAAAAAGTTAGCTGAAATAATACAATGAGACTTATGAATAGTACCAAAAAATGCAGAAGGGCTCATAAATAATAGCAAAAATAAGCCGAATAGTAAAATAAGTAGGCTTGTTAATTTTTTGCCAAACACACACTTAGGGTCTGTTTGAAATCTGCTTATTTTGCTAAAACTGCAAACATTTTGCTGAAAGTACTGTAAATAAATGTAAATGTTAGTTGAAATTGTATAATGTGACCCATAAATAATACCAAAAAGTATAGTGGATGTAGGGGCCTTTTTTGTGTTGTGCGCTGGGCTGGGCTGCCTTCTGCGGTAATGGACCCGAGTATTCTGAGTATGAGAGTTGAGACCCGCCCAATTGTAACTCACTTTGGGCCGACTTATGTGCAAACTAGGCCTCGTCTGCCAGGAGTATACTTATGGCAGGCAGAGTCGTTTCAAATGATTTACGACAAGCAAATATAATAATAACAGAAGAACAAAATATAGTGACATTTTCTTAATGGAAAATGGTCAAGTAATCCCTATTTATGACAATCATAGTGATAACAATAGCTTTTACAAAAGAGATAAAGGATTAAGTGACAATATGAGTTAATCGAAGAAATAATATCAAGTCAAGTTTTGGGTTCGTAGAGGCAAAGACCAAAGAGGAAGAACGCCTCCTCTCAATGAAACTAATCTCCCAAGAAAAAGATCCTGCCGTGGGGATTAATGACTTTGAGGAAACCAGACCTAATTGATTAGTACCTAAAGGAATCTCTATTGTTTACTAGCCTCAAAGAAAGTGGGATTTCGAGGGGGAGAAAAGGGAACCGACCTACTTATGTATGCGCATTATATTATCTTTCTTTTATTTTTTGTTTTCTCTCTTATCTTTTTCTCTTTCCCTTATTTTTCTTTTGTTTTCTTTTCATTTCGTAATACCTCTATTTTTCCGACCTTCTCACAGGGCACGGCAAAGGTCTTCTTATAGGGTCTGCCGTGACTAGATTTTACCTCTCTGCCCTTTAACCCTTTGTCTAGTCTGGGCGTACTTGCCGACCACCAAAGAGTTCATCTGTGTAACACTTACCCTCACCAAACAAAAGCAGGTTTGTGTTGTTTGTTAGTCCACCATGTCATCCTTTCCTGCCACAGTGTAAATGCTTTCTCTCTCTTTCCCTCATGGCATGCACCTAGCGATTCCCCCCCTCAACCTTGCCTTATTTGGGTGGTCTGTCATCCTAGCAGGATGTACCTCCCAAAAGGGCTTGGGCAAGAGCCGCAGATTTTTTCCCTCTTCCCACCACCAAACCATACCTTCCTTACCTCTTACCTCTGACTCATGACCCCACCACGTCCCATATTGGTTGGGTACAAGCTGGTGGTGCCTAGGCCTTGCGCGTGCTTCCCTTTCATGTATGTCCAAAATCTGCCTACTATTCATGCATTTGCCGCTGTCTAGAGCTTTGTTTGCATAGCCTGTCGCACCTCTTCTTTCTTTTATGTGGGCCGTTTTATAATTCGCTGTTCCCTTTAAAGGCTGGGCTTTATTTGATACTGGGTTTTACATTTATCTTAGCCCATTTCTTGATTGCCATCATTTCCTACCATACTATTCTATCATTCCTACTATAATGACTTGGTCCTGCTGGTGCTCTTTTAGACCTGCCGTTTACTCTCTTTCTCAAATAGCTTTGCATGGCCATGGGCTTTCTTACTTAGGGGCTCCTGTGTCCCCTTGGGCATCCTTGGCCCATTTACTTGTTTTGGCCTTCCTCAACCCTTTTCCTAACTTTGTGTTCCCATAGGCTTTTACTTACTTCATTGGGCTTCCCCGACCCAATTACTTCATACTCAACCTTGGGGTTTGTGGGCTTGCCAACAATTCCCTACTCTCTTTGCTTACATTACTTTGAGCCTGCTGCAGTCCATTCTTGCTTTTTCACATCATACATTGCGCATGGGTTTGTCGTTCTCTCTTTCTGGGCTTTTTGAGCCCATTTGCTTCCTCAAGGCCCATTTATTTATTTTATGGACCTGTGACCCATTATTCCTGCTACTTAGGTTTAATGGTTTTATTCTATACTTGCCACTTCTATTTACTGCCTATGTTGTTGGGTTGGGCTTCCTTCCTTTTATTTATGTTTTACAAAAACGACCCTCAACATTTAGCCCCCTGAACATATGGAGCGTTCTTGCTGTTCATACGTGAATAAAAAAACCTTGTTGTCCTTTTCACTCTCCTTCTTTCTTTTCCTTCGCGGGCTTTTTTTAAACTATGGACTCCTTTTCATATATATATTTCTTTTCCTGCCGTGAATAGTAGTGACTCTTCGAATTTTCCAAAATGGCAGTTGCTTTAAAACATAACCACCGCTTCATTAATTTCATTCTTTTCTCAATGGCTAACTAGTCGCCTCCATTCATGCCGACATTAATAACCCAGATATTTAAGAAGAGAGTCTCTTTCCAATCCAGACATAAACTCCTTCTTTTCCAAAATATCCTATCTGTTTCCCTTCCTCCACCGTTTTCTTCTTTTCGAACACCCATTCCCATTTTACTCCGGTCAAGCCCTCATGCTATGGCACCGGTGAAAACTCAAGCCTCTTCCCGCCGTAAAGGGAAAGGGGTCATTTTCGATCCTCCTGTCGAACAAAAGATAGGAGAAGAGGCCTTGCACTTCGATTCGGACCACTCTGATGAGGAAGAGGCACGGCGTGACCCAGATAGTGAATACGCCCCTCTGATTGATCCTTGGTATAATATCAGTCCTCACTTCCCCAAGATTCCCAGTGACTACATGTCACCGCCGCTAGGTCGCGTATGGCTTGCTCTTTGTCGGCGAAACCCTGATTTTTCTTAGGCTCTAGTGTCTTCCTCCATCTTCGATCTAGTCATTCGTCAAGGCGTTGTGCTCCTTGTGCCTATCCATTTCGAATTTGGGTCAAGTACTGCCTCGGGTTGGAAGGAATGGGTTGATAGCGAGTTATCTGATACAGACTTCATGGGTTTGCTTCAGCGGGCTGGTGTTCTAAAAGCCGTTGTCCTATCTCGAAGTCTATCCAATTTTCGGGACGTCTACAACCTTCGTCATTTGGTTCGCCGGTGGTGTGCCACCACTCACACATTCCTCTTCTCTTGCGGCGAACTCATCATTACTCTTAAGGACGTGGCTAATCAGTTACTTTTGCCGATCCTTGGTGATGTTGATCCTGCCACCATTGAGCTTTCTCTAGAAGAAGAAGCTATTGAAGTGGAGTTGAAGAAAAGGATGGTCGGAAATGCTAGGTTATCTTATTGGGTTAGTTCTTCTTTCAAATTTTCTGTTGTTGCCTGCCATGCGACTTTCGTTGCTTTTTAGCTTTGCAAGTTCATCTTTGGGTCCCATTCCCATTATGCCATAAAGCCTTTGTATTTTTGTTTGGCCATAAAAATATCTGCTGGAGTGAGTCTGCCACTGGCCCCCATGTTCTTGGGGCATCTATATATTCAACTGGATATCCTACGGAGTGACGAAAGTTAGGCTGGCTCCTGCCACATAGTCACTTCCTCTGTACATAGCACCATCCTGTAGCAGTTATTATTCGAGCATTGTGCCTAATACTTGGCGAAGTGTAGGCCCGTTCGATTTGCCAAAGAGAAGTACCAATCCTGCCTGCAGGTAATTACTGATTTTTGTGGCAGATTTGAGTCTGATTTTCCTCTGGCTTTCCATTGGTTCGGTTTGGAGCCTATCAATTATTCTGTTGTTGAGTCCTTTGATGAATGTATTGGCTTTTCCTGGAGAGCTTACAGATATTTGGGTACTAGTTACACATGCATAGATTCTGCTATAAGTTCTTTTGTTGATACTGTTGGAACTACTACTCTGTTAGCCGGTTTTGATGAGACGAGTATCACCTATTTGGCAGCCACCAACGCCGGATGGTTGCCCTATTTGGCCGATGAAGGGGTCAGGTTTGTTCATTATCCTGCCAACCAGGTAAGGAGGCAATTTGGGCTACATTAGGACATTCCTGATGACCTTTCCTTCCTCGTAGAGTCTCCTACTTTACTTAGACCTTTTCTGCGACGCACTGCTTTTAATTTTTGGAGACAGCGTTTCAGTGCAGTCACAATTCTCGGCTCGCTGAGAGAGGGCCTTTGCACCCCTACTATGCACGAATACTGGCAAGCTGTAATGACTTCGTTTGAGCAAGAGTTGGCTGGTAGTCACGATTTTTCTCTCATACCTCCTGAGGGACTTAACATGGTTGTCTCTCCCAATCCTCAGTTGCTCCTTCCTTCCAAGTCTGTGTTGGCATATGCCAAGAAATAGAGTTGGTCCACCATTTTTGAATGGGATAAGGAGAAGAAAGGATCGTATTGGCACACAGGTGATTACCCCCAAGTTGGAAAAAGAAGGTTAAAGTGATAAATATTCCTACACCAGCCAAGAAAGTTCCCGCTAAACTTAAATCTGCCAGCAAGCCCAAGTCTGCCACTCCTCAGCCTCCCATCGGTGCTACTCTTGCTAGCAGAACACGAGGCAGTAAGAGGAAGACAACCCCCTATCCTACGCCTGCCGTTCAGAGGAGAGTACGTCACTTTAAAAAACTTTTTTCTTTGCTTTGTCTTTTAAGTACACATATATACTTCTTTTTTTTTCTTTTTCCTTTTTTTTTTCCTGAATTCTGACATTCTTGCTGACTTCTTTCTTTGACTCTGTTTCTTATCCCCCTTTTCCTTTGCAGTCTAAGCACAAGGAGGATACGTCAGCCGCCCATCCCATTATGCTTGAGAAACCTGAATCGGAGGTACATTTACTCTTTCTCCTTCTCTCTCTTTTTTTTTTTTTTTTTTTTTAATGTATTTGCATGTGTTTAGTTGCTACATGCTTTTGGTTACCTCATTCGCCCAAAAAGTTACTTTGATCTTTATACCTCCTCCTTTTTGTCTTTTAGGATGAGCCTGAACCTTTTCTATGTATCGCCCTACTGTCGAG
Organism: Quercus variabilis; assembly: GCA_030445155.1. NCBI lineage: Eukaryota > Viridiplantae > Streptophyta > Magnoliopsida > Fagales > Fagaceae > Quercus > Quercus variabilis. The sequence continues at coordinate 48,011,658 of CP129447.1, read as the reverse complement.
GAGCTTTCTACCCCCATAGGCACACAGATTGAAGGCCTTTTTGGTGGAGTTGAGTTTGCAACACCTGCCCGTTCTAGAGCAACACGTGGAGTTCATGCTGAGGCAACTACCTCTCCCACTAGACTGGTACCCATTGAGGGTACTCATATTGGGAAGGTTAGTGAGGTCACCCCTACTCCTGCTGTGACACCCTCTGTTCAAAAGGGGAGCCACCCCTCCTACTGCTACTCAGATCGAGACTACTCTAGTTACACTTCTTGTCATTTCCACCGGTGACCCCTTCGCTGCTCTTTCTCAAGCTGTGAAAAACGGTTCTTCTCTGGTAGTTACTCCTTCCTCCATTCCCGTTTCTGCCACCCGTGGGCCTGATGCTAATTTGTCCTCAGAGAAGTTTGAGGAAATTCTCAAGAATCTTGAGGATGAGCCTATCCTGGGGAGGAGGATTTCTGAATCCAAGGAAGAGGAGCGTGCTCCACCTGAGACTGAATTCATGGGTATGTGCTTTCTTCCCTCCTTTCTTCTTTTACTAAGCACACTCCTCCCTTCTTTCATTTACATGTCTATTTCTCTGTTTGCAAAGACCTTTAAGGGGCTAGGACTTGCAGCAAACGAAGGGGTGTTTGCAGCAACTACTCCTGCCGCGCCCACAGCATCCATTCCTGCCGTATCTTCTGTACCAGTTTCTACCATATTTACAGCATCTGTTTCTGCCGTCACTTCTGTTCCTGCCTCTATCTTCCCCAAAGCCCCCATTACAACTGGCTCTAGTATAGTTTCTTTTCTCTTTTTTCTTTCTTCACTTCTTCCCCGTAGGTCTATCTCCCTTTTTTTTTTTTATCAAGGTTTCTTATTTCAAGCCTTGTGCCTTTTTGATAGGTCCACCTCCTACAGTGCCTTCTTAGTTTGAAGTGGGTAGTAATTCCGCCACCATTCCAGATCCTGTGAGTGAGGCTGCAGCCTTTTTGCACACTTTGACCAACCTGAAGTCAATGATCTTAGACCTGCGGATTTTTAGGGCTTCGAACCTCCTTATATAGATTTCCATGGCTTCAGAATCCTTAAGGACTGCGCTTCTAAATTGGTAATGGTCTACAGCAACCGTAGGGACTTCATGCAGGGATTTCGACTTGGTCGCTCTGCTAGAGAGCATTTCTTAAGGATGTTGGGGAGTGTGCTGAACGATATTGAGCACAATTTTGTTGACACTATCTCCACCGAGAGGATCTTGCAGTGGAGAGACGTGGTGTAGGAGCTTGTTAAAGTTGGTTTTGCTGTGGAGTTTATCTTGGACCACCTTTGAGAGATTGCCCGAGTCATTTTCATGAGGAGAGTCCAGCCTATTGTTGATGCTATTAACTCACGCCTTGAGATTCTGAGAAAGGAAGTGGCAGACTTGGAGGGCCGTCACGAGCACCTTCTCTCTAGAATAGGCGAGTCCAGTCGTTTTGGAGATCAGCCACTCATTTATGGACTTCATTGATGATGATATAGTTTCTTCTTTATTTTGTTGTTTCCTTCACCTTATTTTAGTACATTATATTTCTTATAGTACTTATTTGGGCTAATTTGCCACAGTTTGGGTTTATAACTTATGATGTTACACTTTACTACCGTTTTTGCTTTTGCTATAACATATGATGATAATACTTCGTGTTTTTCATTGCATCCTCATGAAAGCAAGTTACAAAAATTTTGTCTTGTGACATAGTCACTTGAAAGATTAAAAAAAAAAAAGGTAAAAGGAAACATAAGAGTTTTTTTTTTTTTTTTCAACAAAACAAAAGAAAAGGATAATCACATGATTTTTCTCCTTAGGTGTAGTAGTGTTTCAACCATTTCCCGTTAATGGGATCCATTAAGTCTCTGCCATCCATCTGAGTCAAGCAGTAATATCCACTTGGATGTGCCTCTCTTATTACAAGGGGTCCTTCCCACTTTGGTGCAAACTTCGATGGTCCTGTCAGGCCTCTTCTAACATAATCTGCCACTTTTAAAACAAGTTGTCCTTCCGCAAGCACTCTCTCTTTAGTCATCCTGCCGTAGGCCTCAGTCATTTTTTGCCTGTATCTGTGGCTACGTTCTTGGGCTTTTTCTCTTCTTTCATCAAGTCCTTCCAGGTCTTCACACCTTTCTACTGCAAAAACTTCTTCTTCTTTCTCCTTTTCTTGCATATGCATGACTCTCAAGGATGGGGTCATTTTCTCTGCTGGGCTCACCACCTCAGTTTCGTAGACCAAGGAAAAAGGTGAAAAACCTGTGGCTGACTTAGGTGAACTTCTATAAGCCCAAAGAGTGTCTGGCAGGTGCATTGCCCATCCTCCTATATACTCTTGGCTCATTTTACTGATAATCTTTATGAGAGTCTTGTTTGTTGCCTCTGCTTGCCCATTTCCTTGAGGGTAATAAGGTGACGATCGGTGATGCTTGACTTGGTAGAACTCTAGCATTTTCCTCACATTACTATTGACAAAAGGTGCGCCGTTGTCACTGATGATCTTGTAGGGAACGCCAAACCTTACAATTATGTTTTTTCTTGATAAAGTTTGCCACTGCTCCTTCTGTGGCTTTACAAAGTGGTACTACCTTTGCCCACTTAGAAAAATATTCTATAGCCACTAGTATCCATATGTATCCTCGCGACGGCAGATTCACCGATCCAACCAAGTCAAACCCCCAAGTGTGGAGGGGCCATGGTGTGACCATGCTTTGCAAATTCTGTGGATGAATGTGAATCAAATTGGCCTGTACTTGGCAACTGTGGCACCTTTTCACAAATTCTGCCGTATCATTTTTCATGGTAGGCCAATAGTAGCCCATTTACAACAGGCATCTGTAAAGCCTTTTCTTTCTCTGGTGCTCCCCATACTCTCTTGAGTGTGCATCTTTTACCATTTCTCTTGCCTCTTCAAGGCCTAAACACCTCAAGGGGTCTCCATCATACCCTTTTTTGAAAAGGACCATATTATGCAAAAAATAACGCGTTGCTAACCTCTTAAGCTTATATTTTTCACTATGCTTTTACTGCAAGATGCCTTCTGTCAGGAACTGTATAAATGGACTTCTCTAGACTTCGCTGATGAATACAACATAACTTTCCTCCCTGTCTGTCGCAAGTTGGCAATTCCCACACTAGGTTTGAACTTGGTTTGCGTCTTTACCTATGTTCGGCCAATAAAAGCCTGCCCTTTGAAGTATGTGGTAAAGGCTAACCTCTCCACAGGATCCGCAAGTCTTGTACTTCTCTCAACTTTCTCTGGGCCTCCTTTTGCCCCACACATCTGGACAAGACTTCACCCGGCATCTTGCGGTTTAGTTCTCCCCTCACCAGGGCCTAGTCTTTAAGTATTTTTAGCTCCATGGCTTCTTCTTCTCCCATCAAAGCTTCCCTTATGGGTATTCGTCAATCCCCTTCGCAGTGTTCCTCTTAGAACATTTCTTTCAACATCTCAATTATGGATTCTTCTCTCTTGTTGACCTCTACTCTGGTGCTACCCCCTTCGAACATTATTTGCGAATCTAGTGCGGCCAACACATCGGCAAAACGATTCTCGTTCCTTGGAGTATGTTCATTTCAAAAGTTAAAAACTTTTCTTCTATTTTCTGGGCCATTACTCTGTACGGGGCTAGGCTGGACTCTTTTAGTGAGAAACTCCCTTTGGTCTGGTAGACCACTAAGTTCGAATCACTCAGTACCCTTAAATGCTTGATTCTTATTTCAAGAGCTGTGGCCAGCCCAGTTAGGTAGGCTTCGTATTCTGCCGTGTTGTTTGAACAAGGGAATTCCAACTTGAATGATAGTGCTACTGCCTTATCTTATTCATGGTGCAAAACTACTCCAACTTCTCTAGACTGGGCAGTAGAAGACCCATCAAATTTCATTACCTATTGTTCTCTGAGCTCCTCTGCCATGGCTACTTCCCCTGGGACTTCATCGCCTAGCGGGAATTCTTCCTCTCTTGGAAACTGTGCCAATAAGTTTGCTATAGCTTGGCTTTTCACTACCCTAGGCGCCCCCATTCTCAAGTCGTACTGTGACAATTGTAATAACCACTAGGATATCGTGCTAGAGAGGATTGGTTGCTGTAGCAAAACTTTAATGGCATGGGACTTGGTCATCAGTCATACTTCATAGGCCAAGAAATAATGGCGTAATCTTTGTAAGGCATACACAACAGCCAAACATGCCCTTTCTGCCCTTGGGTAACGAATTTCAACATCTTTTAAGGCGCGATTGATGTAGTACACTAGTTGCTTGATGCCGCCTCCATCTTCTTGGGCTATTAATGCACCAATGGCATATGAATTGGTGGCCATGTAAAGTAGCAATGGTTTCTTATGAGTTGGGGCCTACACTGTGGGAAAGTTCATCACGATCTGCTGTAGCCTCTTGAAGGCCATCTGCTGCACTTCTCCCCATTCAAAACTTTGCCATTTCCTGAGCAACTTGGTGAAAGCTGAAATGATCGATGCCAACCCAGGGATGAATCTCCAAATATACGAGACTTTTCCTAAGAAACTCTTTAGTTCCCTCACCGTGGCTAGAGGTCTCATAGTTGCAATGGTCGTAGTTTTGGCTTGGTCTACATCTATTCCCCTGCTGTGAACCAGGAAACCCAAGAATTTCTCGACGGATACTCCAAATGCACATTTTAGGGGGTTCATTCTCAATTTAAAGGCTTTGCATCTTTCAAACACCCTTTTTAACACATGGAAGTGTTTTTCTCTTCTCTTTGACTTAACCACTATGTCGTCCACATAATCTTTTAACTCTTGATGCATCATATAGTGAAAAAATATGGCCGTCATTGCTCGTTGATAAGTTGCACCTGCGTTTTTCAACCCGAAGGGCATCACAGTGTAGTAGAAATTTCCCATAGGTGTTTTGAAAGTAGTTTTCTTCGCATCCTTTGGTGCCATCCTGATTTGATTGTACCTACTGAAACCATCCATGAATGAGAACATGACGCTTCCTGCTGCAAAATCTATCAGTAAATCCATATTTAGCAATGGGAACTCGTCTTTTGGGCACGCTTTGTTGAGATTTCTAAAATCTACACAGCACCTTATATGGCCATTCTTCTTCTTTATTGGTACTATGTTGGATAGCCAGTAGGGATGTTGAATAGGCTTGATGAATCCTGCGGCCAGCAATTTCTGCACTTCTTTGACTATTTGCCCTTCTATTTCTGTGTGAAATATCTTGGTAGGTTGAGCCACTGGCTTGGGTTGTAGGTCCACATTTAACGTAAGTGCAACTAACCTAGGGTCTAGCCCTAGCATTTCACTGTAGTCTCATGCGAATACGTCTTTGAATTCTTTCAAAAACCATACCAATTCTGTTTTTTCCTTTTTTGTCAAACTTACACTAATTGAGATGAGCCTCGGCCCTTGCGAAGCAAACCCCAGGTCAACTTCCTCCATTTCTTCTTTTGCCATAACATGTACCTCCTTTTCTGCCACAACTCCTTCGCTTTCCTTTTTATCACTTTCTTCCTTTGAACTTTCTTGAACTTTGCAACACGTCAAACTCTCGTGCTGCCCTTCCTGTGTGGGACCCGTCTATGTTTCAATCGCGGGCCCCACACGCCTTCATAATTTGTATACGATCCTGCCATCAAGTCCTCGGATCTTGACACATTAGGGTGTGTCATCCGATCCTACGGCGGGCGCTTCTTTCCTTTTCCTCTTTCTTGCCAACAATTCCCTTAGATCGGGTTTTGGGTCATCCTGGACGTCTTTCCACCTAGGCACAAAGGTACCTCGTGGTTTTGATACTGAACTTTCCCCAAATAGAGCCCATTAGTCGTAAAACATAATTTCTACTAAGTGGGCTTTTGCCTGCTCGAATGGTGAGAGGTTCACGGCTATGCGTATCATCCTGCCATTCAATCTTCCTTTCACACATTAGTGATAGGTGGATTGGACCAGCTGGTGTTTGTGTAACCATGGCCTCCCCAAAAGTACGTGATAGGATACATCTGTCTTCACCACATGAAATCAAGCTAAAGAAGTTATGGGGCCTACTTTCAACCACAGTTAAATGTGGCCTGCAGTGTACTCGCCCCATCCGCCAAACCCTGTCACTTCCATTAGGCACCCCCGAATCTTCCTTTTTGAAATTCCTGCTGGTTGCAAAGTGCTCAATGGAATGAGATTCACAGAAGCACTTGTATTTACCAAGGCTCTTTTTATAGGGATTTGATTTATGGATGCCACCAAGTATAAGGGTCTCCTGTGATCTGGGTGTCCCACCTCCATATCTTCATCATTAAAAGTGATTTCAGTTGACTCTTGTAAGAGAGCCCTATTATTTCGGATTTCTGTCGATAGACATTCTACTCCTGCACCAAAGGCAATGCTCACTAAAGCCTCTGTGGCTACCCTTTTTTCCTTTGCTATGAGTCCCAATTGGTCAAACAAATTCTTGAACTTGGAACTCTATTGTAAAGTGGTAATGGCCGCTGCGAGTAAGACCAAGTTTTCTTCTTTGTCTTCTCCTGGGTCTGCGTAAATTACCATCGCTGCTACACCCTTCTCTTTGTGGTTTAGGAGTGGATTTCTTTGGACTTCCTGCTAGGACAGTTCTAGAGTCCTTTCCTTTATCCTGCAGTGCACTAGTCTATGGAATGCCCAACATTTTGTGGTAGAATGTTGCACATAATTGTATAAACGACAAAAATGTGGGTCCCTCTGTTCCTCCTCTGTGGGCTCCCAAGCAACTTGATTAGGTTTGAAAATTCCATCTGCTATCCATTTGTCTAGCAGTACATCTAGCTCCTTTGAGGTGCATGGTATCGGCGGGGGAGTATCGTACTCTCTTTCGTCGGTCTTTCTTCTTTGCTCACCGATGGACACTACCATAGCTTGCAGGGCACTTCTTTTGTCCGTGCTCGGCTTTACGGACTAGGCAGTTTTTCTCGCCTTTTGCAACAACTGTGCAAACTGGGAGATCTTTAAGTTCTCTAGGACCGCCTTGTACTCCCTAATCATATTCGTCATACACATCTCTACCAATGTCTTTTCTTCGCAATGGTCATAGCAGTCGAGTGCTATGTCCCTAAATCTCTTGATGTACTCCATCAAGTCTTCACCATTCCTTTGTTTGGTCGCTTGCAAAGCTGCAAGTGTCACCGTTTCCTCTCTGTGAAAGTATTTGGTACAAAACACATCCACCATATCATCCCATGTTAGGATCGATCCTGGCTTTAAGCCGATGTACCAAGTGTAAGCCCGGTCACAAAGTGATTTAGAAAATTCCTGAAGACATAAGTCTTCGTCTACGGCATAAGGGCCAAGCGTATCAATGAACTTGTTTACGTGCTCAACAACACTTCCCTTCCTGCCATCATATTGTGCGAAAACTCGCGGTTCATACCTCTCGGGGTATGGTTTACTAAACACCCTTAGTGGGTATGGAGCCCTATGTGCATAGAATCTCTCCTTTGGTCCTCTGGCTCTCTCCTGCTCCAGGAGAGCCGCTACTTCAGCCATAGTAATAAAATGTTGATCCGCGTTATGTGGGACACCTCCTATTAGTGTCTCTTGAAGGAAATAAAGATGAGTGCAACGAAAATTAAGTTTTAAACGGATCTACTTCATTCGATATTGATAACACGTACTAAATAAATTTCAGAATTTTGAGAATAAGAGATCGTACCTTGAAGCGGTGAATTTCAAAACCGAAGATTGAAGTACTCGGGAATACTTTTAATCTTCACTCCAATTCCACTAATGCCCAAGATGTGTGGTCTCTCAATTAGTAACAAAGGGATGATTAGAGAGTGACTAGAACTCTCATACACACCATTTCAATGTTGTTTTTCACACTCTGAAAAATCTGAACGTTTTTCCCTTTGTATCTAACCAACTTATTTAATTGGGCTGGCCTTTTGGGCCTTAACAATTGGGCTTAAGTATGTGGCTTGGAGTGGGACCAAAAGGGACCAATAAGACACTAGCTCCAATGGGCCTTGGGCTTTTCTGTCAACTCTTGCCAAACCCAAAGTTACCATTAACTATATTTAATACCACTATATAAATATAGTTGCACTCTAGGTCTTATCTATAAATTATATCCCAAGACTTTATTATACATGTAACCCCTTTATAAAATATTCGTAGTAATACAAAGTCATTAGTGTAGACTGCCACTTTGTAAATTACTACATCTTAATCCTTGAGTACCCGGTTTAATTCTTTAATGTTATTCATTATATATTTATGAAATCTAATTCCATAAATATATACTTTAGTCTTACTAAAGTGGTTAGGCCTAACTCTCTGAATAACAAACTTATTAAACTTATCTCAAGGGAATACTTTATATCTCCGTTAAGAGACTATGAATTCCATCTTGAGAATATATGTTCCATCAACACTAAATGTGGCTGCCCAACATACTGAGGTTTTGACCATAACTTTAGATCTCACTCCTGATATATCAAAGCAACCTACACGTCATGATCAGGTCCATTATTCTCTCAGGATTAAGAGTTCATGCAAATGTAAGTCGTGAGATTTATTATTCATTTGACAGTCTTTAGGAGAATAATAAATCTCACAGCGGTCTAGTTCAATATGTCTTAACTCTTAAAACATATTAACACATCAACCAGAAGTCACCACTTCTATGATCAAGACAAATCATCATGATTGATATGTTATAGTCTTCGCAGATGAAATGTCCAATTTCATCACTGACTACGAACTATAATTCTGAGTTTACAAAGAACTTGTGATTTATATCTTCTGTGACTCTTCACATAAATCACATACTATGCATCTCATGGACTATGTGATAATGTCCGAATATTCATGTTACCATTATTTCAGATAATAATAAAACAAATTTATTAAACACAATATTAAGTCATACATAATGTCATACACAATGTCAAACTTAATATCATACATAGTATCATACAATAGGATTTAAGAGCACTAATCCTAACAATCTTCCACTTGCCTTAAAGACTATTGTGCACTAATCTAATTCCCATTCTCTCCAAATGTGACTCGAAAGTCCTTTGAGGCAAAGCTTTAGTAAATGGATCTGCTAGATTATTTGCACTTTCAATCTTTGCTACCACCACATCTCCACGAGCAACAATATCTCGAATGATATGGTACTTCCTCTCAATGTGCTCTCCTTTCTTGTGATTCCTTGGATCTTTAAATTGTGCAACTGCTTCACTGTTATCACAAAACAATGTGATTGGAACTTGCTCCATTCTTATTACACCAAGGTCAGAAAGGAACTTCTTGAGCCATACAGCTTCCTTTGCTGCTTCACAAGCAGCAACATATTCTGCCTCCATGGTGGAGTCTGCAATACAAGATTGCTTAATACTCCGCCAACTAATAGCTCCACCTCCCAAGGTGAAAACACATCCTGAAGTGGATTTTCTGAAATCTAGATCCGATTGAAAATCTGAATTTGTATAGCCAATAGGTATCAAATCCTCACTTCGGTAAACAAGCATATAATCTTTCATTCTCCGTAGATACTTGCGAATATGCTTTACAGCTTACCAATGTTTTGGTTCTGGATTTGATTGATATCGACTGACCATGCCAACTGAATAACAGATATATGGTCTAGTACAAAGCATAGCATACATGAGACTTCCCACTACAGAAGTATAAGGAACTTATCTCATCATGTTTTCTTCCTCTTGAGTCTTAGGCCTTTGGTCATCAAACAGAGGAACTCCATGTCTGAAAGGAAGTAATCCTTTCTTGGAGTTTTGCATGCTAAACCGTTCTAGAACCTTATTTATATATCCAGCTTGTGATAAGCCTAACATCTTATTCTTGCGATCTCGCCAAAGCTTGATCCCTAGAATAAAGTTAGCCTCACCCAAGTCCTTCATATCAAATTGGCTTGACAACCAAACCTTTACCGATGACATTACCCCTACATCGTTTCCAATGAGTAGAATATCATCAACATAAAGCACTAGGAACATTACTACTTTATCTTGATGTCTTTTGTACACACATGGTTCATCAAGATTTTGTTCAAAACCAAATGTCTTGATTGCTTGATCAAATCTGATGTTCCATGACCTAGATGATTGCTTAAGTCCATAAATGGATCTTTGCAACTTGCATACCATATGCTCTTGGTTCTTTGCTATGAAACCTTCCGGTTGCGTCATATAGATTTCCTCTTCAAGATTGCCGTTAAGAAATGCAGTCTTAACATCCATTTGCCAAATCTCATAATCAAAATGAGCAGCAATGGATAAGAGAATTCTGATAGATTTAAGCATTGCTACTAGAGAAAAGGTTTCATCATAATCAATACCCTTTTTTTTTTGTATACCCTTTCGCCACTAGCCTTGCTTTAAAGGTTTCAACCTTTCCATCTATCCCTATCTTCCTCTTGTAAACCCATTTGCAACCAACAGGTTTAATGCCGTTAGGCGCCTCTACAAGATCCCAAACTTGATTGGAATACATAGAATATAATTCAGATTTCATAGCTTGGACCCAATGATGTGCATCTATATCATTCATTGCTTCATCATATGTGTAGGGATCTGATTCAACCTCTTTTGAGATAGCTTCATAAGTTTCTCCCAAACCTATGAATCTTATAGGAGGCTGAACAATTCTCCCACTACGACGAGGCACCTGAGTACTAGACGTGTCATGAGTAGTATCTTGTGGTGTATCTAATACAGCCACATCATCCCTAGTTTCATCTATTGGTTGTTCATTTACAGATTCATTCATTTCAACCAACACAGCTCTACTTCTAGAAGTAAAATTATTCATATAGTCATCTTCCAAGAATTTAGCATTTGTACTAACAAAAACTTTGTTATCTTTATGACTATAGAATAAACCTCCAACAGTTCCTTTTGGATACTCAACAAAGAAAACCACTTCTGTTTTAGACTGTAACTTGTCAGACTTTCCTTTTAACACATGTGCTGGACAACCCCAAATATGGAGATGTCTCATACTAGGCTTACGCCTATTCCACAACTCCACAGGTGTCTTAGGAACAGACTTCGAAGGTACTAAATTTAGAAGATACATTGCTGTGTTTAAGGCATATCCCCAAAAAGAAATAGGTAGAGTTGAATAACTCATCATTGACCTAACCATATCTAAAAAAGTCCTATTCCTTCTTTCTGCTACACCATTTTGTTGTGGAGTTCCAGGTGCAGTCAATTGGGATATAATCCCATTCTTAGTTAAGTAATCCTTAAAATCCCCAAGAAGGTATTCGCCACCACGATCAAATCGAATGGCTTTTATGAGTTTACCTAATTGATTCTCAACTTTAGCCCTAAACTCTTTGAACTTTTCAAAGGTTTCAGACTTCCGTTTCATTAGGTACACATAACCAAATCTTGAGTAATCATCAGTGAATGTAATGAAATACTCATAGCCACCTCTTGCTTGGATTGACATAGGACCACATACATCAGAATGCACTAACTCTAGCAAATCTTGGGCTCTTCTACCTTTTACATTAAAAGATCGTTTGGTCATTTTACCTTCCAAACAAGATTCACAAACTGGAAATTCATCAAAGTCCATGGGCTTTAAAAGTCCATCTTTGATCAGTCTTTGAATCCTATTTGAATTAATATGACCCAAACGCAAGTGCCAAAGATATGCATCACTAGTAGAAGGAAATTTTTTCTTTAATGATTTTACATGAGAGTTATTATCTAATTCAGAATTATATAATTCATGCTTATCAGGAGTTAAAATATAAAGACCATCCACAATATTGCTAGAACAGATAAACACTTTATCCTTCTTTATTACAACATTGTCTTTCAGGATAACATAATATCCATGTTTACCTAAGTAAGTAGTAGAAATTAAATTCCTACGAACATTAGGTACATACAAACAGTCTTCTAATATTAAAACTCTAGATTCAAAACATAAATTACAAACACCAATAGCTACAACTGGAATTTTGCTCCCATCAGCCAAAGTAAGAAACAACTCCCCTTCTTTAAGCTTTCTGGTCTCCTGGAACCCTTGCAAGGAATTGCAGATATGATTAGTACAACCTGAATCCACACACCAGGAATCCGTGGGATTCTATACCAAACATATTTCAAGAAGGAATGTATTAATCATACCTTTGTTCTTGGTAGCCTTAAATATTGGACAATTTCTCTTCCAATGCCCTTTCTCACTACAATGGAAACACTTTCCTTTGATCTTCTTTCCTTTATCAGCAACCCCTAAGGCAATTTGTTTACCCTCTTACTTGGTGAAATCCTTCTTCTTCTTCTTCTTACCCTTGCCTTTCGACTTAGGTTGAGAAGTGGAAGTTTCACCAATATTGGCTTCAACATGGGAAGTACCAAGAATGCCTTCTGCCGCTACCAATTCATTCATTAATTCAAACAAAGTATAAATCTTTTTATTCATATTATAGTTAAGTTTGAATTCCTTGAATGATTCTGGTAGCGACTGGAGTATCATATCCACTTGGGATTCTCCATCAATATCGGCACCTAAAACTTCCAATGTATTCAGATTAGAGATCATTGTAAGAAAATGCTCCCTTACTGAAGTACCTTCAACCATTTTGGTATTATAAATTTGCCTCATGGTCTCTTACCTTGCAGAACGGCCTTGCTCACCAAACATCTCCTTCAGACTTAGCATGATGTCTGAAGCTAGTTCTACATCCTGCATTTGATGCTGAAGAATATTTGAGATAGATGCTAGGATGTAGCACTTGGCCATCTCATTAAATTTCTGCCAACGATCATATCGTTGTTTTTGCTCAGGAGGAGCATCTAATGAAGGAAAGCTAGGACATGGTTTAGTAAGAACATACTTATGCTCTTCAGCAGTAAGAACTATATCCAAATTTCTTTTCCAGTCAACATAGTTGGATCCAGACAGTTTGTTTTGATTAAGAATAGTTACAAGTGGGCTAAATGATGCCATGTTCTAAATCTGAAAACAATAAACATGAATATAATCAATAAATTGGACATTATCTATTTAGCATATAAACATATAGTATGGAACCTTAATAAAACCATAATATAATATATGCTACGACAACCCAATCCCATATTCAATATTTCTCAGCATAGAGTGAATATAAAATACTATGATTGATTGAGAACTATTCTCATCATTAGTGCTATCATGATAACTCTTATCAAACACTAATAATATGCCGTTATACATTTGGCCTCTAAATAATTATAGTAAGAACTCAGCATAGAAGATACTATAATATTTAGTCTAGTGTATACTATTGTCTAGAATCATGTGTAGCCACATCTCATCCCCTTAATAGGCTTATTTTGTAGTACCATGATTCAAAACACCCTCCGCATGGAATGCAAAGCTCGAGGCTAAGACAAGGTGTTTGATCAAACCACTATAAACCAAGAAATTCAATCTTGTAGGACCATGAAATAAATACTCTCCGCATGGAATGCTAAGCTCAAGGCAAAGAAAAAGTATTTATTCCATACTACTATGAACCGACAATGGAGGCCGTGAGACCCAACCCTTGTATCTCTCTCCCACTAGATGTTTCAAAAGAAAGGTTTTTAGTTTTAAAACATGCATAATTTAATTACACATAGTCTTGCCCCTTTTACATGAGAAAACACTTAGAAAAAATTTTAATTTTCTTTCTTTCGATCGATCGAAAAAATTAAGAAATTCGAACTTGATCCTCTAACTCTTTCGATTGATACTCGATTGACTTTAGATCGATCGAAAAATAGATTCGATCGATCAACCAGCAATCGAAAATCAATCGTTCTAAAAAGTCTGATCTCTGTCTCATTCGATCAATCAAAAGTGATTTTCGATTGATCGAAAATCGCGAATTTCAAATTTCCAGAATTTTTCCTAAGGCAGTTTTCTTCGTTTTTCATGAACAAACAACTTTCAAACGAACATGCTTGAACAGAAAATGATGTCAAAACTGAAATTCATTGATGCTAAAGTCTTAAAGATCAATTTAACATACTTAAATTCAAATTTAATCAACATCATAACATCAATTTCAGTCTTCATCAAATCATAGTTTCAATAACATGCAGAAAATTAAAACACAATCTTCTAACAATATGAAACTATCATCTCTAATTCTAAAACTCACAAAACATGTTAAACAATACGAAATTGAAGACCGCTCTGATACCATTTGAAGAAAATAAAGATGAGTGCAGCGGAAATTAAGTTTTAAACGGATCTACTTCATTCGATATTGATAACACGTACTAAGTAAATTTCAGAATTTTGAAAACAAGAGATCGTACCTTGAAGCGGTGAATTTCAAAACCGAAGATTGAAGTACTCGGGAATACTTTTAATCTTCACTCCAATTCCACTAACGCCCAAGATGTGTGGTCTCTCAATTGGTAACAAATGGATGATTAGAGAGTGACTAGAACTCTCATACACACCATTTCAATCTTGTTTTTCACACTCTGAAAAATCTGAACGTTTTTCCCTTTGTATTTAACCAACTTATCTAATTGGGCTGGCCTTTTGGGCCTTACCAATTGGGCTTAAGTGTGTGGCTTGGAGTGGGACCAAAAGGGACCAATAAGACACTAGCTCCAATGGGCCTTGGGCTTTTCTGTCAACTCTTGACAAGCTCAAAGTTACCATTAACTATATTTAATACCACTATATAAATATAGTTGCACTCTAGGTCTTATCTATAAATTATATCCCAAGACTTTATTATACATGCAACCCCTTCATAAAATATTCGTAGTAATACAAAGTCATTAGTGTAGACTGCCACTTTGTAAATTACTACATCTTAATCCTTGAGTACCCGGTTTAATTCTTTAATGTTATTCATTATATATTTATGAAATCCAATTCCATAAATATATACTTTAGTCTTACTAAAGTGGTTAGGCCTAACTCTCTGAATAACAAACTCATTAAACTTATCTTAAGGGAATACTTTATATCTCCGTTAAGAGACTATGAATTTCATCTTGAGAATACATGTTCCATCAACACTAAATGTGGCTGCCCAACATACTGAGGTTTTGACCATAACTTTAGATCTCACTCCTGATATATCAAAGCAACCTACACCTCATGATCAGGTCCATTATTCTCTCAGGATTAAGAGTTCATGCAAATGTAAGTCGTAAGATTTATTATTCATTTGACAGTCTTTAGGAGAATAATAAATCTCACAGCAGTCCAGTTCAATATGTTTTAACTCTTAAAACATATTAACACATCAACCAGAAGTCACCACTTCCATGATCAAGACAAATCATCATGATTGATATGTTATAGTCTTCGCAGATGAAATGTCTAATTTCATCACTGACTACGAACTATAATTCTGAGTTTACAAAGAACTTGTGATTTATATCTTTTGTGACTCTTCACATAAATCACATACTATGCATCTCATGGACTATGTGATAATGTCCGAATATTCATGTTACCATTATTTCAGATAATAATAAAACAAATTTATTAAACACAATATTAAGTCATACATAATGTCATACACAATGTCAAACTTAACATCATACATAGTATCATACAATAAGATTTAAGGGCACTAATCCTAACATCTCTTCTGCCACATGTTCTAGATCATGCTAGCTTCCTTTTTCCTTTGTTCTGTCTATCTTTAGTTGATAGATTTCTTCCATCATTTGCATTTGCGAGTGTTGCAGAGTCTGCAACACCTCAACAAAGGTGTTAGCGTTGTCTGCGAGGATTTTTGGAGGAGGTTAGAGTCCAGCCCCCATTCCGTTGGCACCTTCCGTTTGGTTAGGCTATTGTTGGTGAGGCATCATTGGCCTAGACTCTGCTTGCGAGGGCACGACACTCATATTTTGTGTTGTCCTGGACTTTGGAGGCATTTGTTTGCGAGGGCTCTTATCCCTAATCTGTTTCTCAACTCTCCAGCAGAGTCGCCAATTTAATGTAGGGGTCTTTTTTGTGTTATGTGCTGGGCTGGGCTGCCTCTTGCGGTAATGAGCTCGAGTATTCTGAGTATGAAAGTTGAGACCGAACTCACTTTGTGCCGGCTTGTGCGCAAACTAGGCCTCTCGTCTACCAAGAGTGTATTTATGGCAGGCAAAGCTGTTTCAAATGATTTACAGTAGACAGATATGATAATAACAGAAGAACAAAATACAGTGACCTTTTCTTAATGGAAAATGATCAAGTAATCCCTATTTATGACAATCATAGTGATAACAATAGCTTTTACAAAAGAGATAAAGGATTAAGTGACAATATAAGTTAATCGAAGAAATAATATCAAGTCAAGTTTTGGGTCCGTAGAGGCAAAGACCAAAGAGGAAGAACGCCTCCTCTCAATGAAACTAATCTTTCAAGACAAAGATCCTGCCGTGGGGATTAATGACTTTGAGAGAACCGGACCTAATTGATTAGTGTCCAAAGGAATCTCTATTGTTTACTAGCCTTAAAGAGAGTAGGATTTCGAGGGGGAGAGAAGGGAACCGACCTACTAGTGCATACCCATTATATTATATTTCTTTTGTTTTCTATTTTCTCTCTTTTCAAGGGGGAGAGAAAGGAACTGACCTACTAGTGCATACCCATTATATTATCTTTTTTTTGTTTTCTATTTTCTCTCTTATATTTTTTTTCCCCTTATTTTTATTTTTTCTGGTCTAGGCGTACTTGCCGACCACCAAAAAGTTTGTCTGTGTACCACTTTCCCTCGTCAAACAAAGGCAAGTTTATGTTGTTTGTTAGTCCACCATGGCATCCTTTCCTACCATGGTGTAAATGTTTTCTCTCTCTTTCCCTCATGGCATGCACCTAGCAGATTCCCCCCCCTTAACCTTGCCTCTTTTGGGTGGTCTGTTATCCCAGCAAGACGTACCTCCCAAAAGGGCTTGGGCAGGAGCTGCAGAATAAGTCTTTTCCCCTCTCCCCATCACCAAACCACACCCCCCTTACCTCTTACGTCTAACCCATGACCCCACCACGTCCCATATTGGCTGGGTACAGGCTAGTGGTGCTCTGGCCTTATGCGTGCTTCTCTTTCGTGTATGTCCAAATTCTGCCTGTTGCTCATGCGTTTGCCACGGTTTGAAGCTTTGTTTGCACAGTCTGCCGTACCTCTTCGTTCTTTTATATGGGTCGTTTTATAATTCATTGTTCCCTTTAGGGGCTAAGCTTCATTTGATACTGGGTTTTACATTTCTCTTAGCCCATTTCTTGATTACCATCATTTCCTGCCATACTATTCTATCATTCATGCTGTAATGACTTGATTTTGCTGGTCCTCTTTTAAACCTATTGTTTACTTTCTTCCCCAAATAGTTTTGCATGGCCATGGATTTTTTTACTTAGGGGCTCCTGTGTCCCCTTGGGCATCCTCGGCCCATAAACTTGTTTTGGGCTTCTTCAGCCCTTTTCATAACTTTGTGTTCTCATGGGCTTTTACTTACTTCATTGGACTTCTCTAGCCCAATTACTTCATACTCATCCTTAGGGTTTGTAGGTTTGCCAACAATCCCTTACTCTCTTTACTTGCATTACTTTGAGCCTGCCGCAACCTATTCTTACTTTTTCACATCATACATTGCCCATGGGTTTGTCATTCTCTCTTTTCAGGCTTTTTGAGCCCATTTGCTTCCTCAATGCCTATTTATTTATTTTATGAACATGTGACCCATTATTCCTGCCGCTTGGGCTTAATGGTTTTATTCTATGCTTGTCACTTCTATTTCTGCCTGTGTTGCTGGGTTGGGCCTCCTTTCTTCTATTTGTGTTTTACAAAAACGGCCCTCAACAGTGGAATCCATGAATAATAGCAAAAATAAGCAGAATAGTAAAATAAGTTAACAAAAGATAAGCTAACCAAACAGACACTTAGTAGTTCATTTTTCATACATCTTCTAACTCCTAAAGGTGAGCATGAACGAGCTTTTTTCTTTAACTTTTTATGTTTTTCATAAATACAACTATAGTTTCAACTTCAAACTTTCAATTACTTTCTATAAATAAACTTCCATTAAAAAAAAAAAAATCCAAACATACAAACTCTTCGTCAACTTCAAAAAATGATAATTTCTGTCCAATCTTAAGTTAGAAACAGGTCCATTATGTAGTTGAAGTGAAACCAAGCCCAGCCCAACATTGCTGCAATCCAATTCAATTACATTCCTACAGCCCAAAAAAAAACAACAACACATCATAGAGGCACGCCACGTGGCAAAGCTAAGCAAATTGGCGCCAAATATTCCCGCCAAAATAACGCTCTTAGTGGGCCTAACCTGATAGTCTTTGTTACCTGTTGTAGCCCTGCTCCTGGCTAAAGCCTAAACGCACAAAACAATCGCCGCTCTTAGAAAAAACTGACAGCAAATATCTGAGGAGAAATGGCTGGAGGAGAAGACGGAGGGAACTCCGGAGAGAATCCGGCCCCTGTTTCAACGCCGGAATCACCGACCTCCGCCGGATTCAACACCGATCAGATCCCTCGCACTTCCGAGAACTTCACAGACGATGACGACATCGACATCGACGACGAGGCCGCCGTGGATCCCGAAATCATCCGAGACGAGCCGGAAGAGGTCGAGGAAGAGGACGACGGAGAGGACCTTTTTCACGACACTTTCTTGGAGTAAGTACTCTCTCGACTCACAATCCGATCTCGATATTTGCTTCCTTTGTTTTTTTGTTTTTTTATTTAAAAAAAATTGTTGAAAAATGTGGGACTTGGTGAAATGAAATGCAGTGATTATCGGAGAATGGATGAGCAGGACCAGTACGAGTCGGTGGGACTGGATGACTCGCTTGAGGACGAGAGAGATTTGGATCAGATCATGCAGGACCGTAGGGCTGCCGAGTTGGAGCTCGACGCTCGCGAGGTTCGCGTCACTGGACGCAAGCTTCCTGAGCTTCTCCATGACCAAGGTTTCTTTCTTTTCCTTTTATTTTATCATTCTTCATTTCTAAACCCTATGTAGTTCAATGTTTGGTAAATTTTCGACAAATTAAACTGTTGATTTAGTGATTTTAGTAATTGAAGTTTATGGTCACTAAAAATGACCGGTCGATGTGTCAGTTTTTAGTTTGGCCACGGAGTCTAATGGACTAAAGCCATGCTTTCAAGGACTAAAATCACCTGTGCTGTATATTTAAGCCATTAATTTCTAATTTTTTCCTTCTCTATGCAAAGTGTCAAGTTCCTGCTATGTATTTTGTTTGGTTGCATTTAGCTACTTAATAGTAAGACTAATTGCTATTACTTGCTGATCAGAGTCTCATTGAGAATGCTTGTTTAAGTATATATACTTACCTATGTATGTATGTACGTGTAAGTGTAATTCAACAAGTATAATTTTTCACAATTACTCCAACTTTCCCTTTTTAATTATTAAAAAAAAAAAAAAAAAAAAAAAAAAAAGAAAGAATCGGGATTTTTGCAGGCAAATACATGGCTAAATCCTAACCAATGTATATGCCAAAAATAAAAACCATGAATATAGCTAAAAGCCTAAGCTATAATTATGCCTTGACTTGAGCTTTGTATTGGTGGTTTACTGTGCTCAAAACATGCCAACCTATCTTAGTATGCTTTTGGCATTGTAACTGTCAAACTTTATTTGGATAGATTTACCATAATCATTTGATAATTTGCCAAATTATAAATGAAAATAAAAAGAAAGAGAGAAGAAATGCAAGCAAATGCAGATTGTAGTGAACTTTTTACACTTTGGTTACAGACACAGATGATGACAACTACAGGCCTTCAAAGAGGTCTAGAGCTGATTTCAGGCCTCCAAGAAGCTATGATGACAATGATGGAATGCAAAGTTCACCTGGAAGATCACAGCGGGGACACTCCAGAGAGGATGTGCCCATGACTGATCAGACTGATGATGATCAATATGAGGTTTTAAGCTCTCTTTAAATTATTCTATTATCTTCCTCAGAGCAATGGTGCCCTTGCATTTAAAATTGTGATTTACGTTATCAGTGCTTTTCTTATTACCAATGTTGCTTATTTGTAGGATGAAGATGATGATGAAGGCGAGTTTGAGATGTATCGCGTCCAGGGAACACTAAGAGAGTGGGTTACTAGGGATGAAGTGCGTCGCTTTATAGCAAAGAAGTTCAAGGATTTTCTACTCACATATGTCAATCCAAAGAATGAGCATGGTGACTTCGAATATGTAAGGCTAATAAATGAGATGGTGTCAGGTAAAATGTCTGCTTATGCTTAACTTTCACTCAGTGAACTTCTTACTCTGAATGGATAATTATCATTCAACATGTTGTGAGCTATGTATTGTTTGGACTGAATCAATGTTGCTCTTGCAGCTAATAAGTGTAGCTTGGAGATTGATTACAAACAGTTTATTTATATCCATCCCAATATTGCCATCTGGCTGGCTGATGCCCCCCAATCTGTCTTAGAAGTCATGGAAGATGTTGCCAAGAATGTCGTCTTTGATTTACATCCCAACTACAAAAATATCCATCAAAAGATCTATGTCCGCATTACCAACTTACCTGTTTATGATCAGATTCGTAATATTAGGTAACATATGAAAATCATTGTTGATGACTATATTACATCGTATTCTTTGTATCTCTTACAATCTCAACTTTACCTTTTCTTTTCTTTCTCTTTTCCACTGACCGTGTTGATTCCAACTTGATCGTTGTTGGCTGATTTGCAGGCAAATCCATTTGAATACCATGATTCGTATTGGGGGAGTTGTGACTCGACGCTCTGGGGTTTTCCCCCAGTTGCAACAGGTAAAGTATGATTGCAACAAATGTGGGGCAGTTCTGGGGCCATTCTTTCAGAATTCATATTCAGAAGTGAAGGTTGGTTCCTGCCCAGAATGCCAATCAAAAGGACCATTCACTGTCAATATTGAGCAGGTAAAGTTTCAAGATCTTAATTTGTTCTAGAATTTTTTTTGGCTCAAAATATAGGATAAGAAAGGAAATTATTGTTTTACATCTGATACCAATGTATTTGTATTCATGAATGCCAAATAAGCTAAGCAAATGTAAAATGCTCCTTTACCCAGTAACAAAATATGTAAAATGCTCCTTTGAGATGAAGATTTGTTTACTTGGATCCCAAATAATTAAATAAATAAAAATTGAGACCTTAATTGTATAATTGCTTCCTTCATGACACTTTTCAGCAATGAGATAAACCCTTCCTTACACAATCTGAAACTCATGTTTGTCTTTCTATGTCTCACTGCAGACGGTATACAGGAATTACCAAAAGCTTACACTCCAAGAAAGCCCTGGAATTGTGCCTGCAGGTCGGCTTCCTAGATACAAGGAAGTGATACTGTTGAACGATTTGATTGATTGTGCCCGCCCTGGGGAAGAGATTGTATGATCCTCTTCATGGACTTGTTTGTTTGTGCTAGTGACTTCTTCCTGATTTTCAGTTTTATGTTCCATTTGATATATTGCAGGAGGTCACAGGTATTTATACAAATAATTTTGACTTATCCTTGAATACAAAGAATGGGTTTCCTGTATTTGCCACTGTGGTCGAAGCAAACTATGTCACAAAGAAGCAGGACCTCTTTTCTGCTTACAAACTTACCCAGGAAGACAAAGAAGAGATAGAAAAGTTGGCTAAAGACCCCAGAATAGGAGAAAGGGTTTGTTGCTGACTATTCTTTTTTTTATTAACTATTCCCATTTCATGATCATGAAATACGCATACTGAAGGTGATGTGAATAATACTTTCAGATTGTCAAGTCCATTGCCCCGTCTATCTATGGCCATGAAGATATAAAAACAGCAATTGCCCTGGCCATGTTTGGAGGGCAAGAGAAAAATGTCGAGGGCAAACACAGATTGCGAGGGGACATAAATGTGCTTCTTCTAGGTGATCCAGGCACAGCAAAGTCTCAATTTCTAAAGTGAGAACTACTCTAATCTATGCTAAACATTCTTAATTGCCTTTTTAGTAGTGACATGAATATAACCTCTCATGGATTCTGTTATAGGTATGTTGAAAAGACTGGGCAAAGGGCTGTATATACTACTGGTAAAGGAGCTTCTGCTGTGGGTCTCACAGCAGCAGTGCACAAGGACCCAGTCACAAGGGAGTGGACCCTTGAAGGAGGGGCCCTTGTTCTTGCTGATAAAGGAATTTGCCTTATTGATGAGTTTGACAAGATGAATGATCAGGACAGGTAAAGGAATGCAAGTTTACATATAACTTTCTGAATTATATAATATGAACTCCCCCCTACCCAAAAGGTATTCATTCTCATTAGAGTAGTGAAAATCCATTCATGATCAGGGTGAGTATTCATGAGGCAATGGAGCAGCAGAGTATTAGCATATCAAAGGCTGGAATTGTCACTTCTCTTCAGGCACGATGCTCTGTGATTGCGGCAGCAAATCCTATTGGGGGAAGGTATGAAAATGGATTAATTTATTTAGGGTGGATAATAAAAGTGGTGAAGTTGCACTGCTCACTTTGGTTTGGCAAAATGGCTCATTTATGATATTCTTGTGAAAATATGAACACCTATAAGTTGGACCGCATAGAAGCAGAAAACTTTACAATGCCTGGTATTTTTTATTAGGTTTCTGTTGAATATGTTTCTGATAGTGAAGGCCATCAATTTCCAACCCCAATGCCCTATTTTCCTACTCCTTTGTTTTCACCAACCAGACATTTAAAGCTTTGGATTTACTTTCTTACATTTTGTTAGAATTATAGTTAAATGAGAGCAGGAAATTTAACATGGTATTAGAGTAAGATATCCTGAACTCGATCCTTGTCTTTACTATACCCCCCATTTAAAATGTTAAAAATCTTATGTGTTGGGCTCCACATATTAAGGGGTAGTTTAGGCCTGCACATGAGAGAGAGTATTAGAATTATGATTAAATGATTAAATTCAGTGTTAGAATTATAGTTAAATTACTAAACTTAATATTAAAATTATGTTTAAATGATTAAATTCACCATTTCCTAATAACTTAAGCTTTGGGGACAATAAGTAATTTAACACATTTCAACATTTTATTTCTGATTGAGCCACAATTCGAATTGTATACCTGTTTTGCAGATATGATTCCTCAAAAACATTTTCACAGAATGTTGAGTTGACAGATCCCATTGTTTCTCGATTTGATATCCTCTGTGTTGTAAAGGTTATATCTTTACACCTTCAATTCTTAATTCACATCTTACTTACTAGATGATGTTAATGGGAAGGAAAATGATAATTTTGCAGGATATCGTTGATCCTGTGACAGATGAGATGCTTGCAAAGTTTGTAGTTGATAGCCATTTTAAGTCGCAACCTAAGGGTGCTAACATGGATGATAGGTCTGTAAGTGAATCCCATGAAGATAATCAAGCAACTGCCAGGCCAGTTGATACTGAGGTTTGACACTCCTGATCCTACTTAGGTTCCCAACTAGTTGCTTCTGGATTCATTCGAACATGTTGTTCTGCTTATTAATTCTTGAGAGTTCTATCCTTTTATTTTTACAGATACTTCCTCAAGATCTGCTAAAGAAGTACTTAACTTATGCCAAGTTGAATGTATTCCCAAGGTTGCATGATGCTGATTTGGATAAGCTAACACATGTTTATGCTGAACTGCGAAGAGAATCTTCGGTATGTTCTCTTTTAATGAAATTTGATAATAGCTTCTCTTGTTTGTTGATGATTTGATGATATATCCCTCCTTTTCATTTTGCCCATCTAGCATGGACAAGGAGTGCCCATAGCAGTGAGGCACATAGAATCCATGATACGAATGTCTGAAGCACATGCCAGAATGCACCTCAGACAGCATGTCACACAGGAAGATGTAGACATGGCAATTCGTGTCCTGCTTGATTCATTCATTTCAACCCAAAAGTTTGGGGTACAGAAAGCACTGCAAAAGGTATTGAAAGAGATCCTCTGCCTTTCTTCTCTAATAACTGTTATTCTTTTCTGGAGGCTGCAGGGCATGTTCTTCCGGATGCTACATATACCAGTATCAATATTTTATATTACAGCATAAACTCTTTATGCTACCTTGTAATCGGATCTATAATTTGGTTAGTTTTCATAGCATTCTCTTCATTACATGTCTGTAATGCATGCACACAAGTGTTTACTGACCTTGTTGTATAGTAATTGAAATTATGCCAAGTTTGGTCAAGAATGTTCATATTTAGCTGCTTCTACCAACAATCTTCTTGTCCTATGAACGTGGGCTGCTTTTTCTATTACATAAGTATCAATACTGCTAACAAGGTATCCCTTGTTCGTGGTTGAATTCATATGCTATTTAGTCTGCTAGTTCTGTAGACCTGACCTGACCTGATGCTTCTAGTTTATGCTTTTGAACTTTTCTTTGTTTTGAGTGAGTAGAATACAGTTATAGATGATCTTGTCCCTTTATTAACTAGATAGTGTTCATTTTCTTGCAACTATTTAATGAAAGTTTACTGATTGTTGCATAAAATTTTGAAGTTCTTGAATTGTTGATCACTGAGACAATTGGTTGACAAGGATTTGATTTGTTCTTGCAGAGTTTCAGAAAGTACATGACTTTCAAGAAGGATTACAATGAACTGCTATTATATCTTCTTCGCGAGCTTGTCAAGAATGCACTGCACTTCGAAGAAATTGTTAGTGGGTCTACTTCAAGGCTTACCCAGATTGATGTGAAAGTAGAGGATTTACTGAGCAAGGTAATGGGAACATAAAACTTGAAGTATTCTAATTACATAAACTGGATATATGGGCCCTTTGACTGTACTGAATTTTTGGTTTGTTTTCCTTTCGCGCAGGCACAGGAACATGAAATCTATGATCTGAAACCCTTCTTTACCAGCCCCCACTTTTCTAGTGCTGATTTTGTGTTGGATGAAGAGAGGGGAGTGATTAGGCATCGCCTTGCAAGATTATGAAAAATATATTGTGTATGAGCTTTCCCTAGTTAGGTTCATTAATCAGTAGCCTTGGAAGAAACTATTTAAGAAATGATTTCTCGATAGCAATTGAAGTAATTAATTACGTTGTTTTAATTTTTTAAATGACTTAAAGATGTGTCTGATAGGATCCTATATATGATTAATAGTATGTCAATACATTATAATGAACGATATACCTTGACTAATGGTTAATGGAGAACTATTTCTAGCAATCAGATAACCGTCTGTATCATTGAATATATTTAGTACCAATTGTTCTCAGTTTTGGGCATGTACTTACCACACAGCTGAGTACAAGATTGAAATTTCCTTCAGGCTGGCTTTTGAACACTTTTCCCTTTGAACCTACATCAAAATGTGTTATAGTTAGTGTTGATGAATTCTGAAAAAGGAAACAAGAAAATCAGAGAAGACCGATGGAGGTTGGCCAAAAACTCTTCGATGGCTAAGTCAGTATTTTTGGTGATTCCAAGTATAATGGAAAAAAATGTTTGAATGCCTTTACCTTCTCGTAGAATGTTTATATAGTGTGCATGAAGTGGTTATTTCTTTTTTGTAACTTCTCCCATTGTTGCGGAATTTGAAAAACTTGGAAATAACTTCCGTAACTGCTATGGAAGTTATATTTCTTGGCTTTATTTTCTCTAACCGCTGTTGGCAACGGTTCATAGTAATGAACTATGATTTCTTCCAGGACATGCCCTCCCAGGACGAGATTGGCCAGGACACTCTACCAGGACGATCTTGCCCTAGACGAGCATTTTTATACGGCATGATCTGGATCAGGATGAGCCTCATGGACAATTCTAGAGTACGTTCTATGGTGAGTCCAAATCTTCTGTCCCACTCTTCCTGCTTCACTATACACTCCACAAATAAAAACATGACACATGTCTATCTAATTTATTAAATGTTAAATTTATACTTTTTATTATTTCAATTACCTAAATATGATGGGTTATTTATTTATTTATTTTAGGAAATTGAAATAATAGAAGGCATAAATTTAGCATTTAATAAATTAAACGGACATGTGGCATGTTTTTATTTGTGGAGTATATAGTGGAGTAGAAAGAGTGAGATAAAATATTTGGACTCTTCTGTGGCCCCATCAGTTGCCCCCTTGTCCATGGGTTGTCCAGGGAAACGTAGGACGTGTATGTTTTCATCAGTGAATTAGTATGCCACGTGTCATGATCTCATTGGTGAAAAATCACGTCGATTGATCTAACCAAAGAGCATGCCACGTGTCTTTTGTTGATTGGTTGTATCGTTTCAGGTGCCAGGGTTTACTGCTTATAAATAGTAGAATACCTCCGTTACCCTCCCCATTTTTGAAATTTCCTTCCTTATCCTAGATCTTCGTCTAGAAGTTTCCTGCGTCTATAACCTTCTCTCGTTCTAGATTCAGGTATTTTCCTTATCTTTGTCCTTAGTTAAGTTTTCTTAAAAATGGCTAAGATTGTGCTTTCCTCGTCTAGTGATAGTGTGGATAAGGCTGTAGACAAGTATAATGACCCCAGCAGTTTTAGTGGTTCTAGTGATAGCAATAGTGATAGTGGTAGTAGTAGTGAGGGGAACACTACAGACGAGTATGAGTCCGGCGTCCCTAGAATTCCCTTAGAAGTTCTTCAGGAGGAGCTTAGGACGAGATCTGAGTCAAGCTCTAAGGCTGGCACGAGTGCTCCCTCGTCTACTGATCAAGACAAGGTTGAGGTGGTTTATAGTTATGCCATAGAGGTAGCTTCAAAGACAGACGATAGTAGGTTAGACTTACTTAAAAAGTGGAACCAAATCGCAGACGAGCTTAACCCTAGGTTAGCCGTCGAGGGAGAATGGTGTCGTCAGCCTCGTTTTAGGATAGGTATTTATGAGGCTTATCTTCTAGGGGGTCTTAGGTTACCTTTGAATACTTTTGCTAGGGAGTTGTTGACTAGGCTAGGTATAGGAGTTTGTCAGTTTAATCCTAACACATGGAGATTAGTCGTCTCCATGCAAGTTTTATGGAAGGAGGTGTTTGAGGGGAACTGTCCTCTTACTGTGGACAAGTTCCTTTACTGTTATAAGCCCTCCAAGATTAACCAATACCTTGGCTTTTATCAATTCATAGCCAGGGGAAGAGATTATAGATTAATTAAGTATTTAGTCTCCTCAGATAGGAACTGGAAGACGAAGTTCTTCTTGGTCTCAGGTTTCTAGGCTGGACACCTTACTGAGGTTGACAAGGACCCATTCCCTCCCTACACAGGAGAGTTAGGGAACTTTCATCCAGAAGGTATGCTCGTCCTATCTTTATCAATCATTGTCTTCATTCTTATTTGTAGTTTAAAAATTCTAAGTCCTCCGTCTTTTTTTTTTTTTTTTTGTTACAGGTGCTAGATGACCTCATTTAAGTTGAATGTGTTCAGAAGGTTCATCTATACACCAACAGGGCGTTTCATTCTTTGGTAAGTCTTCAACGTCTTGCCATTTGGGGTTTAGGTCCTGAGCCTTCCATCGAAGCTCTTGCACACGAGACTATTGTTCGTAGACGAAAGTTTTCTCTTTTCCTCCCTTTTCTTTATCTATTTTTTTTTTCATCATTTTTTGGTAATTAACGTCCTTCCTTTCAGAAATGGCAACGATGAAAGAAAACAAAAACAAAGGGGCGATGGATGAGGTAGTTAAACAGAGGGTGCAACCTCAGACTTGTCCATCAGCAGGTGAAAAATGGAAAAATATATCATCAAGGATTGACTTGGGTGATCTTCCAAGTAGGCGTAGTAGGGAGAAGAAAAGCAAGTCGTCCAAGCCTTAGGACGTCTAGCCCACTCCTTTTGTCCCTGATCAAGTGCCCCCAATGCAGATACTTGATTCTGAGGCCAAGTACCCTCCGTCTAAGAAGATCCTGTCCACAGTTCAAGCACTCACCTTGTCTCAGCCTTCTAAAGAAGTTCCTTAACACCTTGGGAATGAGGACCTAGCTTGGAAGAGGTTTACCACAGTAGTGACAGATGCGGACATGGCAGCTTGTTGCAATATGTCTCTGAAGGATTTTGAGCACTTTGGTATTCATGATCTCTTCAAGGTAAAAATTTTTTATATGTCTTGTCTTTGTCAACAACACTGAAATATGTACTTGTTTGGTTCTAACCACATCTTGACCCTTGTAAGCGATGTCCAAGTTTATTGCTGCGTCTAGGCAGGCGACTGACCTAGATAAAACGAGGATCCTGCTGGAGAAAATGATCAAAGAGGTGAAGGACGAGAACAAGAAGTGGGCCGAGGTGGCTGCTAAGGCTAAGGACGAGGTAAAAAAGCTGTAGAACCTTAATGAAGAGCTAAAGACTGACGCCCTTGAGAAGGACACTCGTCTTGACCACCTCCAAAAAAGGAACAACGAGCTGAGTGCCCTTCTTGAAAAGGCTAAGGGAAATGCAGTTGCAGAGTTTCAAGCGTCCAAGCAATTCACTAATTTGCTGGACAAGAACTATGCAGCTAGGTTTGAGGACTTTAGGCTGGATGCCATTGAGAACTTCCCTAACCTTGACTTCAGTTCCATGAAGCTTAATCTTGGTGTTGCTACGAGTTCCCTCATCCAAATGAGCTCAGAGGACATTAATATTGAAGACGATACTAGCACCCTTCCTCCTCAAGATGACCCTAAGGATAACGCCCCTCTTGCTAGAAGACGAGATTTAAGCATTGTACTTTTTTTGTTCTTTTTCTTTCTTTTTTCTTTTTAAATGTAACTTAAGTACATTAAGCTTGTCCATAGTTTTTAGGACGAGCTACTGAACAATTATTTTTGTCAGGGTGTTTGGACGTTAGCTGTCCGCCCTTAAATAGTGGATTGATTTTCTTTTCTATTATTGTATGGACAAGAGTTCTTTTGATATTATATTGTTTCAAATTTTTACTCGTCTATAAGAGCAATGCCATACATTTTCTTGTCGTACTTTGAATTTCGCTAAGTATAACATCGTCTCTTGTGAAATGGTGATTACCAACATTACTCGTCCTTAAACTTAGCTCATTTTCACCTTTAATGAAGATAAGACAACCTTTCGCTCATCCACAAATTGGATTGTTTTAGTAGGCGTCTTAATTAATAAACACTTGCTTATGCATTTCCTCGGCCATGGGTTGGACATGCATTGCGCTTTACCTCGTCTGTTATACGAACGAGTTTCCTCTGAATTTACTGCTGCTCAGTGAAGCTAGGGTTTTACCTCGTCCTTTACTTGGACGAGCATGCTTTGCTTTGCTTTGCTTTTAGGAAAGCTTATTGACGTTATATCTCCACGTCCAGAGAATTTTTTTCGTCTTGGGCTTTTCAGCCTTCTTATGGGTTGATTTGAACAAAAGTAGTATGAAAATCAGGAATTCATACAACATTATGTACATAGCATAAATATTGTTCACAGATGAGGCACATGCTTATGAGCTATTGCCTTTTAAAAAGTTAAACAAATACAAGCAAATCCATAACTTTGTCTATAACCACATCATAATTGCAATAAAATAATATTACAAAATAATACTAAAAATATGTAGATAAACAAGCTCCTTATATTGGTAAACAGGCTCGTCCAGGATAACGCTCATCCAGGTTGGCACTCTACTGGTAATACCTCCTCAGGTGTTCAACATTCCAAGGATGTTCCAATTTCCTCCTATTCAAGGCCTCCAAGTAATAGGATCCTTGTCTCTTCCAGTTGATAACTTTGTATGGTCCTTCCCAATTGGGTCCCAATTTCTTATAAGCTGGGTTCTTGGTTGCCAAAGAAACTCTTTCAGAATGAGGTCTCCTATGTTGAATCACCTTGGCTTCACCATTGCATCATACTGTCTAGCCATGAGGTTCTTGTACCTCGCCATCCTTTGTTTTGCGTCTGTCCTTACCTCGTTTATCAAATCGAGATTCACACGGAGTTGTTCCTCGTTATCCTTATCTTGATACATTGTCACCCTGTGGTTGGCCATGTGCACTTCCGCAGGTATAACTACCTCGCTCCCATAGGCTAGCTTGAAAGGAGTTTCCCTTGTAGGGGTTCTTACCATTGTTCTGTTTGCCTATAAAACACCTGGTAACTCATCCAGCCATACTCCCTTTGCTCCCTCAAGCCGAGTCTTGATGATTTTCAACAAGGATCGGTTTGCAACTTCAGCTTGACCGTTTGCCTGGGGGTAGGCAAGTAAGGAATAATGATTTTGAATTCCAAAGTGTTCATAGAAGTCCTTAAAAAGTGTATTATCAAATTGTCGTCTGTTATTGGACACTAATACTCTGGGCACTCCAAACCTACACATGATGTTCTTCCAGACGAAGTTCTTTATATTTTGTTGCATGATATTTGCTAAGAGTTCTGCTTTCACCCATTTGGTGAAATAGTTTATGCCCACCACCAAGAACTTCATCTATCTAATTTTAAATGGAAAAGGACCTAAGATATCTAGGCCCCATTAAGCAAATGGCCACGGGCCCATCATAAGTATGAGATACTCTGATGGCTGTCTGGGGACATTACTAAATCGCTAACATTGATCATAAACCCTAACATAAGCCTTTGCATCTACTTGGATGGTTAGCCAGTAATACCCTGCACGAACGACCTTGTGGATGAGTGATCTAACTCCTGAATGATTTCCATAGGCTCCTTCATGAACTTCTCTCAACACATAGTTTGCCTCGTTCGAAGCCAGACATCTGAGATAAGGTTTAGAAAAACCTCTCTTGTACAGTACTTCATTCAAAAGGATATACCTGGCTGCCCTAACCCTAACCTTTTTAGCCTCATCCTTCCCTTCTGAGAGCTTCCCTTCTTTCAGGTGTGATATTATTAGGGTCATCCAGTTTCTTTCATTATCTATCTGCTGTACTTTTGGGAGATCTATACTTGGGACATACTGAACTTCATCAAACTCGTCCATGGCTTCCTTCGCTGAAGCTTCCTTCGCTAAGGCATCTGTTTCCATGTTCTCTTCCCTCGGTATTTGAACGAAGTCAATTTTTTTGAATTTCTTCACAAGCCGCAATACCTTCTCAAAATATTTTTTCATTCGTTCTTCTTTGGCTTCATACATCCCATTTATTTGGCCTATAACCAAATGAGAATCCCTCATAATGAGTATTAATTTTGCTTCTACAAATCTGGTCAACTTAAGCCCCTTGAGAAGGGCTTCATATTCAACTTTATTGTTGGTTGTTTGATATTGCAAATGTACCTTATGTTTCAGCCTATCTCCCTCTAGGGATTGTAAAACAACTCCTATTCCTCCCGTATGTTGTGTAGACGAGCCATCCATATATATGATCCATTTCTTGTCTTCTATTACTTCTAAGTCATCAAAATTTAGAGTAAACTCCATAATGAAATCTACCAAGGCTTGAGCCTTTATTACGTGCCTCGGCTGGTATTTGATGTCAAACTCATTGAGCTTGACAGCCCATTGGACCAGTCATCTTACGGCTTCCAACTTGTTCATTGCTTTCTTAATTGGATGGTCCATCATGATGTTGATAACATGAGCTTGGAAGTAGTGCCTCAGCTTCCTAGATGATGTGATCAGCGCAAAAGCCAACTTTTCTATCTGCAGGTACTGTCCTTCGCTCTTCTTAGCGCTCGGCTGGTGTAGTACACTAGTTTCTACACTCTTCCTTCTTCTCTAATCAATGCTGAACTTACAACATGCGGGGTAACGACTAAGTACATATATAACTCTTCTCCCAACACGGACGAACTTAATAATGGAGCAGTTGTGAGGTACGCCTTTAAGTCTTGGAAAGCTTTCTGACACTCATCCATCCATTCAAATGCCTTTTTAAGAACCTTGAAAAATGGTAAACATTTATTAGTGGCTTTAAATACTAACCTGTTGAGGGTTGCAATCCACCCGGTAAGGGACTGGACCTCATTAATGTTTTGTTAAGGCTTCATATTCAATATTGCCATGATCTTATTAGGATTTGCTTTGATTCCCCTATGTGAAACCATAAATCTAAGGAACTTCCCTAATGACACTTTGAAAACACATTTGTTGGGGTTTAACTTCATGTTATACTGCCTAAGCATATCAAAAGTCTCTTGTAGGTCGTTCAGATGCTCCTCCTCGTCCAAGCTTTTTACCAGCATATCTTCAACATATACTTCTACATTCCGCCCAATCTATGAATGAAACATATGGTTAACCAACCTCTGATATGTTGTCTCCGTGTTCTTCAAACTAAAGGGCATCACCTCATGACAGAATAGACCTTGACTGGTAACAAAGGACATCTTCTCCTAGTCTGCTTCGTCCATCCTTATCTGGTTGTATCCAGAGAAGGCATCCATAAAACTGAGTAATTTATGCCCTGCTATAGAGTCCACCAATTAGTCGATACGTGGCAATGAATAGCTATCTTTGGTTAAGCCTTATTCAGATTGGTGAAGTCTACACACATCCTCTACTTGCCATTAGCCTTCTTGACCATTACCACATTGGCCAACCAATCCGAATAATAAACCTCTCGAATAAACTTTGTCGTGATCAACTTTTGGACTTTGTCCTTGATGGCATTGTCTTTCTCTGGGGCGAATACTCTTTTCTTCTGTCGTACAGGTTTAGAGGAGGGACATACATTTAAACAGTGGGTAATGACGCTAGGGTCTATACCTAACATATTTTCGTGACTCTAAGCAAACACATTAATACAATTCTTCAAGAAACTGATGAGATTCCCCTTTGTCTTCTTTTCTAGATTTGCGCCAACCCGAGTGTACTTTTCTGGATTGTTGTCATCCAAAGGAATTTCTTCTAACGCTTCTATAGGCTCCGCCACAATTCTCCTTTCCACGATGCTCATCATCTGCATTTGCTTCTCTATGGCCAGTATGGCCAAGTAGCATTCCTTTGCTGCCAGTTGGTCTCCCTGCACTTGTCCTACCCCATGCTCCGTAGGGAACTTGACTGACAGGTAGTAGGTGGATGTGACCGCCTTCCAACTATTTAAAGTCGGTCTTCCAATTATGGTATTGTAAGAGGATGAGCAATCTACCACAAGGAAATTTACATCTTTGGTTACCTACTGCGGATATGCTCCCACCACCACTGGCAACGTAACGGTGCCTATAGGCTGTACCTTCATTCCCCCAAAACCTACTAGAGGCGAGTGTACTGGACGGAATTGGTCCCGTCCAACCCTTATTTGCTGAAAAGCTAGATAATACAGAATGTCTACCGAGCTTCCATTTTCTATCAACACTCTTTTGGTTGTGTAGTCAGCAATAACCAAGGTGATGACAATAGCGTTGTCATGAGGGTGGTGAATTCTCTCCGCATCCTCATCCGTAAAAGTGATTGTTTGCTCGTCTGTGTTTCTCGTCCTAAGAGATCGTTCAGAGAGTTGAACATTCTGTACTACCTTCAGGTATGTCTTTCTTGACTTAGACGACTAACCTGTTAAACCACCTCCTATAATTACTCTTATTTCTCCAAGTGGAGGTCGCGACGACTCTTCTACTTTCCCTTTCAACTTCTCATCTTTGTGATCTCGTCTAAGGAAATTTCTCAATTTTTCTTGTCTGATGAGATTCTTAATTTGCTGTTTTAAATCGAAACATTCATCTGTGTCATGCCTATGGTCTCTATAAAAGTGACAATACTTATTCCTGTTGCGCTTGTTGGGATCTCCCTTCAATTTCTCCAACCACTTCAAAGGAGGGTCATCCTTGATTTGTATAAGGACTGGCTCGAGCGGCATCTTCAACGACGTGTACTGTTGATTCCGCACTGAAGGACCTGCCTTCTTATTGTCTCGGTCTTTCCTATCTTCTGTTTGTCCCTTATTCAGATGAGGACCTTGTTCGAGGTGGCGCTAAATGTTTGCTTCCATTCTTTTCCTCTTCTTAGCAATGATTGCGTCTTATGCAATCATGAAGTGTTGGGCCGAATGGATGAGTTCAGCCATAGTCTGAGGCTTTTCTTCATAAAGCTTATGGATAAATAGGTCAGAATTGATCCCATTGTGGAAGGCCGCTAACAATAGCTTGTCATTCATCTCATCCACTACCAAGGCTTCTCTATTGAAACTAGTAATGAAGGACCACAAGCTCTCATTTTCTCCTTGTTCTATGGTTAACAGGCTAGACGAGGAACGTTTATGCCTTTGTCCTCCAATGAAATTATTAACAAATAACTTGTTTAACTCTTGAAAGGAACTTATCGAATTTAGGGGTATCTTACTGAACCATACTTGCGCGGGCCCTTTAAGGGTGGTGGTGAAGGCTCTACACATTATCTCATCTGGAACCCCTTGAAAGTGTATAGTAGTCTTGAAGGTGGCAATGTGGTCAAAAGGGTCACGCGTTCCATCATATGAATCTAAAAAAGGCATCTTGAACTTTGGTGGCAATGGATGACCATTGATGGAAGCCGTAAAGGAAGAATCAGTTCTGTGAACCAAGTCTTCTACGGGGTTTGTTCTTCTCATGTTCTCCCTCATCTCATCCATAACTTTCCTCATCTGGTCCATCTCCCTCTACAAGTGTGGCACCCTTCTTGGTGTAGTACCCCTTAATTGGCTTTCCGACTCTGCATTTCTTCCATCTCCCTGGCTTTGCCCATGTTCTTCTCCATATGCCTCATAATGTTGCCTTCTGAGATTAATCTCCTTTCTCAATTCCTAGTTTTGGCAAGTTAACTCTGCCATGGTAGCGGCCATTGACTGCACGTGTTGGACAGAAGATGGTTGCATGGCAAGCGCCGATTGATGGCCATGATGGGGGTTATTAGAAGCGTCTCTACTCTCTTGAGGGCTTCGACTAGTAGCCCTTGATCTTGTCCAAACTATTTCAGCCCTTTGTCGGAGAAAAAAAAATTGTAGAACTCAACAAATGAAGTTCAAGCACGACAAATTCTTCCTCACACATGGCGCCAACTGATAGTTCCTCGAAAGTCAGTAGGCTGAAAATCGTGGGCATTAACGATCTAAAGGCTGTTGATGAATCTTGAAAAAGGAAACAAGAAAATTAGAGAAGATCGGTGGAGGCCGGCCAAGAACCCTCCAATGGCTAAGTCAGTATTTTTGGTGATTCCAAGTATAATGGAAAAAATGTCTGAATGTCTTTACCTTCTCGTAGAATGTTTATATAGTGTGCATGAAGTGGTTATTTCTTTTTTGTAACTTCCCCAATTGTTGCGAAGTCCAGAAAACTTGGAAATAACTCTCGTAACTGCTGTGGAAGTTATATTTTTTGGCTTTATTTTCTCTAACCGCTGTTGGCAATGGTTCGTAGTAATGAACTATGATTTCTTCCAGGATGAGCTTACCCAGGACGTGCCCTCCTGGGACAAGATTGGCCAGGATACTCTACCAAGACGATCTCACCCTGGACAAGCATTTTTATGCGGCATGCTCTAGATCAGGACGAGCCTCATGGACGATCCTGAAGTACGTTCTGTGGCCCCATCAGTTAGAATTCATAAATATTTTGTTTTTGGAGAAATTGGAATTTAGAAATGGCATTGAAACCATGAGTTTAACTCCATTAGATTGAAATATACTACTAGATGGAGCATTAGTTACTATATATATATACTCCTTGAGTTGAAGACAATAATAGGAATTATTGATCAATGAAAGGAGGGCCTTGTAGGAGCCCTTTAAGCTTACAAGACAAAACTTAAAACCCAAAAGAGGGTATGAACACTAAGGAATATCGGTTTATATTTAGCATTAAAATTACTCAAAAGATTAGTTAGCGATAAAACAATAGAGTTGGGTTCAAGTTAGAGCATTAATATTGGAGAATGCACTGTAGCAGTATTGTAAAAATAATAATAATATTTTATTCTCACCTGATGCGAACTTTCTCTCTCCTCTCTCTCATTTTCTTTGTTCTCTTCTCTCTCTTCCTTCTCTCTTTCTCATCTGCTCTCTCCTCTCTTCAGACCCAAATACTATCCTCCTTCCAACATCAACATCACATATCATAATGGCTCATTTTTCTGGTGGGTTGCAATCCGGCAGATTCTGTGGTTGCTTTTTTTTGTTTTTTTTTTTTGGCTGTGAACTGTGCTTAAAGGAAGAGGTGGGTATGGCTGAAGTGGGTTGTGGGTCGTGGTTAGATCCGGTGCTTGGGTTGTGGCTGAAGTGGCTGAAGTGGGTTGTTGGTCATCGGAGATCGCAAGTGTTTGGGTCCAGCAAGGTCATGGCGAGATCGGCGTGGGTCACCGCATGGTTGGTTGGTTCTTCTGGGTTCTGCCTTTCCAATGGGTTTTTTTTTTTTTTTTTTTTTTTTAATATGGGTTTTTGTTCCGGTGGGATTTTTGTGGGCAGTAGGCAGTGGTGGCGTGGTGGGCATGTGGAGGCGACGTGGGTTTCTAATCAGTGGCTTGGGTATTTTCGACGATTTTCTGGGTTGATCATCGACATTTTTCTAGGTATTTTTGACAGCCTGGGTTTCAAATTGGCAGCGTGGGTTTGTTGATCGGTGGCTTGGGTGGTGGGTGTGGTGGCCGTTGTTGGCTCTAACTAGTTTGATGGTTTATGTGTGTATGGCTTTGTTGAAGGTTTGAGTTTGTGTGTGTGTGTGTATGTGTGTGTGTGGCTCTATATGTGTGGTGATGGGTTTGGATAGGTTGACCGGTGTATCATGGCTCTGTGTGTGTGTGTGTGGCTTTGTGTGTTGAATCGGTGCTAGAGGTTGATGGAGAAAGAGAGGAAAAAAAAAATGACTGTTGGAAAGCCTAAGAAAACCAAGTCTGAAAAAAAAGTGACGGTTAGAAAGAAATAATAAAGAAAGATTAAAAAATAATATTTTAATAAAAATAGAGTTTTGGGATGCTGGAGATATTATAAAATGGTATGGTATAATGATAAAGTGGCTTTTTAGAATGGTAAAATAGAGTAGAATTAGAATTTTCCAATGCTAATGCTCTTATACTAGGAAAATTACATTTTACCACCCTAAAACTCTTGTTATACATTGCACCTTAAACTTTTCAAATACACATTTTGCACTCTAAACTATAACTTTTGTATACTTTGCACTTCGACATTAAAGTTTGCTGTTAACTTGGATAAAAATCCGAAATTTATGATGCAAAGTATAATCAAAAGTATAGTTTAGGGTAGTAAAGTGTAATTTCTTCTTTGTTTTTAAAGGATTTAGAAGATGTGCTATTGGTACTTTTCACATGTCATACTTTTCCATCCAAGTTAATAGTAAACTTAACATCGATATGCAAAGTATAACAAGAGTCATAATTTAGGGTGCAATATATACACTTGAAAAGTTTAAAGTACAAAGTGTAATTTGAGGTATAATTTAGAGTGATAAAGTGTAATTCTCTCAAGTTATACCTGGTGTAACTCTAAATAATATTATACCTTCTAGTAACTTGTAATTAAATTCATATTTTAAAAATTCCACTATTGAATTATATGTACTAAATGTTCTTAACATGCATGCCAATTTTCATACCATTCAATTATATGTTATTTATTATTCGATTTAAACAATTGATTGATGACATAACTATTGATTTTTGATGACTAAATTTTGCAAGTATGAAAAATATAGGATATTGTAACTCAACAGCAGATTTGTCAAAATTTACATCCAACAAAAATATATTTAGTGATGTAATATTGTTTAAAATTATATTAGGTATAACTTGAACCTAACTCAAAATGATAGTAATGAATACAAGTTAGTAAGCCATGATACTAAGCTGATTTGATCTACTTGTAAAATCACCCTATATTGAGGTTTTTTTTTTTTTTTTTTTTTTTTTTTTTTTTTTTTTATATTTTATTTTAAATGAACCCTATATTAAGTGTTAAACTTCACGATTCAAGCATTTTCATTGTCTCTAGGGTATTTGAGAAGTGAGGTAAATGATGGGCCATGAATATTAGGGGGGAAAATGTTTGTACTTTTTCTATTTGTTTTTGAGGTGTTAAAAAAAAAAAAGTTTGTGTTTATTCTATTTATTTTTAGATGAAGTAAGTTTGGGTTCCGTAAAGCATGCTTGTATTTCTCTTTAGAGTAATCACTCTCATGTCACATGGGGTCACCCATCTTCATGTGAGACGGATTATACATATCATCATTACATAAGAAAGAGGTAATTACACTCCACCCTTTTGGGATTTGAGGAAATGACACTCTACTCTAATCATGAAGTTAAAAAACATACTCCTTTGAGATTTGAAGAAAATAACACTTCTCCCCTTCTATTTATATTAATAATGGAATATTTTAATTTTTTTATAAGATTTTCTTTAACAAAGTTTAACCATGATTAGAAAAAACATAACTGATAAATTTATAATTAAAATGCAAAGTTTATCAAGCACCAAAAGACTTGTAATGGCATATATATTCTTAGTCCGTTGAAAAAAAAAATTGAATATTTTAAAATACTCTTTAATTAAAAATTCAAAACAATGAATTTTAATTTCAAAAGGGAGAATAATTTTGGAAACCTGACATTTAGTGCACAAAATTTTTTATATCAATTTAACAAAGCTTGATCAAACAAATGTCAATAGGGGAAGGTGTTTTTTCTCTTTAAATTTGGGATAAATTGTCATCATTCAAACCTCAAAGGAGAGGAATGTAATAACCCCAAATAAAAATACAAAGAAAAAAAAAGTAAGAGAGAAAGTGACTAGTAAGATAATGAGTTGATGACTTCTCTGAATGGTGAATCTTTCTATCTTTGAACCAAGGTTAACCTAGTAAATAGCAAATTGGTGGGTTGTCTCCAATATAATCTTTTCTTTTCTTTTTTTAATCTCCAATATGATCTTAATTCCAAAAGAATTTAACCAAGATATCTTATTGGTGAACAAAGATTAGAAGTTCTAAAAAGATATTTTAAGGTCAATTGAACAAGAGAGATATGAGATACAACAAAGTTAGGGTCATAACAAAATTTACAACAATTTCACTACACCCCCAAGTTTGCCTATATAAGGTGAACAGGCAACTTTGAGAATACTGACTTTTTCTCAAAACTAGCCAATGATTAAGGATCAAATTAATGAAAAGCTCTACCTTGAACTTACCCTTTCAAAGTCCACATAGCCAACACAAGTGTGTGAAGCTTTACACATTTGACACTTCAATAAATTTACTCATTTGTCACTCAATTGCACTCGGCCCTGCAAACTACAAACCCCAACTTACTGTTAAATTACCGATTGTCCCAAAAGCTTAAGCTGTTAAGAAATAGTGAGTTTAATCACTTAACCATAATTCTAACACTCCCCCTTACTTGTGGGCCTAAACTTCCCCTTAGTAAATGGGGACCCAACAAGTGGGAATTTAACATTTTAAATGAGAGGTAAAGTGAAGACAA
Source organism: Quercus variabilis (assembly GCA_030445155.1). Taxonomy (NCBI): domain Eukaryota; kingdom Viridiplantae; phylum Streptophyta; class Magnoliopsida; order Fagales; family Fagaceae; genus Quercus; species Quercus variabilis. The sequence continues at coordinate 47,972,390 of CP129447.1, read as the reverse complement.
GGATCGAACTTAGGATCTCCTGCTCTAATACCATATTAAATTACCGATTGTCCCCAAAACTTAAGCTGTTAGGAAATGATGAGTTTAATCACTTAACCATAATTCTAATAATTTCCCCATGAAAATACACAAAATAAATTAATGATTTTGAAGATTGAAGAGTATTGCTACCTTAATTTATGTTTTTGAAGATTGAAGAGTATTGCTACAAGCACTGAATATCTCACACCTATTCACAAGCAACACCTCTCCTCTCCTAAGCCTCACCACTCACCTCAATACAAAATCAATAGGATGTGAAATATTCAGTGCATTTTTTAGTGTCTCAACAATTTCAGGAGACAAATCATATTCACTTGTTGTGGTTGTTGAGTTTTCCTTGTGAAATTAGCTTGTTTATGCGTCTTGACCTTGGTGCTTCAACTTTTGATTGAAAGTTTCTATAATTCTTATATGTTTCCTCTTTCAAGCAAGGATGAGACTGTGAGCTGCCCAACTTTTGGGAATGTTGCTAACTTAATAGGCTGCTTGGGTGCATTTGTTCCCCTTAGCTAAGTGCAGCCAGTGTTGAGAGTTTTTTATTTAGCAAACCCACCTATTTTGCTCCATAATTTATGTGGGCTTACAAAATCTAACTTATATGTATCTGAAAAATGCTAGAACAACAACAAATTACACTACTTTTGCCACAATTCGACATGTGGCAAGTTGTAAATAGTAGAGAAAAAAGTGGTAAATTCATATCTCCACCACTCATAATTAACCACATGGTGAGTTGTAATAAATGTTGTATAATTAGTTGTGGTCCTAGTATTGTTGGTATTTATCTATACCTAGAAAATTAATGAACAAAGCAAAATGCAATTATGATCTCCATGTTGGTCCTAGCTTTGGCTCCCAAGTCCCAACTAATACAACTGTTTTGAAATATGTCTTTCTGTCATCAATTAACTTTGAACCATCCTCTTATATGTGATTATAATTTTTTTTTTTTTTTTTTGTTATCGTGTAATAGGTTGTGGGCTTTAGGCCCACCTTGTTTACTTGTACTACAAACATACTTTTGCTTATTATATAAAGGCACTCTTGTATATTTTATTACTTGTGAAAAACAATATTATTCATTCAGTATTTCTAACATAGTATTTGAGCTATTGCTCTGACCTTTTCTTAGTAGTCTTGTCTCTATTGGTGTTACTTTATTCTCAACATCGCTTCCACCGTCACAACAGCTGCTACGGCCACTCGTTGTTGAACCTTCGACGTCTCTTAGTCGTCGTCCTTAGGCTCCAGACCTGCAGCCACTGCCATTGGGGAGTCCCACACCCCAAAGACCATTGCTCCCTTCATCACTGCCATGAATCTTGCTCCGATTAACCTTTTGCAGGTACCACTATGATCGCCTTGCGCTAATCTACTCAGTTGTAGAAGTCTCGCGGCCATAGGAGTCAACACGAACCACCACGCGCCGACCAAGTAATTTGCATCGAAGGTCACGTGCCCCACGCACCTCCACGCACCACTACACATCTAGGATGTATCTCCATGTGTTGCATCTTCAAGTCGCACTCCTTTACACGCTTTCACACACCCTTATGCGCCTCAACATTCCTGCTAACGTTATTGCTGACGTCATTCTGCCACGTCAGCCTTAGTCGCATCATCGCTAACGTCACTTACTTGTGTCAGCCGTTGACGTCATCTCCAGGTTGAGTTTGACTTCTGGCAGTTGACCGTTGACTTTCTACATGTTTGACCGTTGACTTCAGCAAGGTTGACCATTGACTTTTTGCAGTTCAGGTGCTCCTTACCTAGTTTTTTGCGTAGTTTTCATTTCTACAATCCATTTTTGCATATTTTGCTTCTAAATGAAGAATAAGAACATGTCTTCTTTCTTTTACAACAATCGTTGCTGACAATCCAACAAACATTTTTGCAATTTTTGCAAACGTTTTGGGCATAATATTGAGACTTGCTATCAACGCAACAAATTACCTGTTTCCATTTTTACTGCTACTGTTGCTAACATTGAGAGTATCCAACCAATGGCTCCCATCTCCACAAAGTCCAAGTCTTTTGGATCCACTATCACCATTTCTACAGTTAACCTTCAAAAAATAATCGCTAATACCATTTGTATGGTTGGTAATGCATTTTATTCCTCTTCTCTCTCGATTTTATCTGGAATGTCTCCTTCCTCTTGGCTTATGGATTCTGCTTGTTGCAATTACATGATACCTCACTCGTCCTTATTTTCACAACTTGAACCTGCACCACACCCTCTTAATATTCGCATAACTAATAGTTCCACAATGTTTGGTCATAATATAAGTTCTATCTCAACCTCTAACCTCTCGGTTCCTAGGGTCTTTAATGTTCCTAACCTTTCTTACAATTTATTTTATGTGGGACAATTAGCTGAGTTGAGTTATCGCATTACCTTTGATTATTCTAAGTGTATTGTGTAGGATCTGAGGACGGGACAGAAGCTTGGGACAGGTCCTAAAGTTGGGCATATGTTTCCCATGGACAACCTTCAAATCCCACATGTTGCTCCTGTTTCTATTGCTGCTTCAGTTGCTACAGTTTCTTCTATTCCTTCCCTTGCACTTTGGCATGCCTAACTTGGTCACGCATCTTCCTCTCGAGTACAACACTTGACTTCTAGAGGTTTGCTAGGTTCAATGTCCACAGAAAATTTTGATTGTGTTTCATGTCAGTTAGGAAAACAACCAGTTTTGCCTTTAAATACTAGTGAATCAATGTCCATTGATATCTTTGATCTAATTCATTCTGATGTCTGGGGGCCTTCCTCTATCTTTAGTATTGGTCGATCTCGATATTTTGTTGTTTTAGTTGATGATTACTCTTGTGATAGCTAGATTTTTCATATGAAACATAGTTCTGAATTATTAAAAGTATATTCTAATTCTGTAAAAATAGTTGAAACTCAATTTTCCAAACATCAAAATTTTTTGATCTGATAATGCTTTTGAATACATTTAATATGCTTTCCAAGTTGTTTTGCATTCCTATGGCACTGTTCATCAACTAACTTTTCCAGGTACCTCTCAGCAAAATGGTAGAGCCGAACACAAACTTCATCATATTCTTGACACTATTCGTGCTTTTCTTCTCTCTACTAAAGTTCTTGCTCTTTTTGGGGGCGAAGCTGCTCCTAATGTTGTTCATGCTATTAATCGCATTCCCAATCTTGTCATTCAAAATCAAACTCCATATGAGCGCCTTTTTGGGTCACCTCCGGACTATCACCACCTTTACTCCTTTGGTTCTGCCTGTTTCATTCTTCTTCAGCCACATGCGCATAACAAACTTGAGCATCGGTCTAGACTTTATTGTTTTCTTGGCTATAGCAAAACTCAAAAGGGGTATCAGTGTTATGATCCTATCTCTCATCATCTTTGTATCTCCCACAATGTTGTCTTTTTTGAACATTGCTCCTTTGTCGAGCTCTCTCACTTCCATGCCTCCCTATCTACCTCCTCTATCTTAGATTTTTTTTTCTAAATGAGCCACATATTCCTTCTATAGTTACTCTTGGTCTTCCTATAGACTTTATTGTCCAACCACCAAAAACTTTTTATGCCTCTCTTGGATCACCCTTTAATGAACAAGTGGACGATGAACAGGTTACAAATAAGCCTTCCAACCTTGAGCTTGGGTCTCCTGCTTCTACTCCGCCTAAAGATCATGTACAAGACATTCCACTTCATCACTCAACTCGTGTAAGATTCATTCCTGCACATTTACTTGACTATCATTGTTTTACTGCCCTTGCTACACTGCACAAGCCTCACACCTATTGTGAGGCCGCCACTAACCTTTTATGGCAGATTGCAATGAAAGAAGAACTTGATGCATTATCTAAAAGTCATACTTAGGAATTGGTGACTCTCCCTCTTGGGAAATCTGTGATTGGTTGTAAGTGGATCTACAAGATTAAGATTCACTCTGATGGGTCCATTGAATGATATAAAACTCATCTTGTTGCAAAAGGTTTTACACAGGAGTATGAGATTGATTATAAAGAGATCTTTACTCTGGTTGTTCAAATCTCATATGTTTGTGCCCTTTTAGTTGTTGTTATTGCTAGTAAATGAGATCTTTTTTAGATGGATGTCAAAAATGTCTTCCTTAATGGGAATTTAAGTGAAGAAGTTTATTTGCAACCTCGTCTTGGACTTTCTATTGAACTGAACAAGGTTTGTCACTTTTGACGTGCACTTTGAGGCCTTAAACAAGCTTCACGAGCTTGGTTTGACAAGTTCAGCTCTACCATCTCTTGCTTGGGTTACATTGCCAGTCATTATGATTTTGCCTTATTTCTTCGTCTTACTAACAAAGGCACCATTTTGCTTCTCCTATATGTGGATGATATGATCATAACTGTTGATGACCTCAGTGGCATTCAAGAATTTAAGAATTTTCTCAGTCAGTAGTTTGAGATGAAAGATTTTGGACATCTTAGCTACTTCTTGGGTCTTGAAATCACTCATTCCACAAATGGTCTTTATATTACTCAGGCCAAGTATGCTTCTAAACTTTTGTCTCAAGTTGAACTCACTGATAGCAAGACTGTTGACACTATAGTTGAATTTAGTGCGCATTTAACTCCCTCGAGAGGGGGGGAGGAACTATTGTCTAATCCCTTTTTTTACAGACAATTGGTTGGTAGCCTAATTTATCTCACCGTCACTCGTCTAGACATTTCCTATGATGTTCACCAGGTGAACCAGTATCTGTTTACTTCACGATCAACTCACTATGCTACTATTATGCGCATTCTTCGATACCTAAAGGGAACTCTCTTCCATGACCTTTTCTACTATGCTCAGTCTCCTCTTGTTCTCCACGCATTCTCTGATGCTAATTGGGCAAGAGATCCCACTAATCGCAAGTATACCACTGGTTATTGCTTTCTTCTTCGCTCTTCTCTGATTTCCTAGCAAAGCAAGAAATAAACCATTGTGGCCCGCTCCAATACTGAAGCAGAATAGCGTGCCCTTGCTGATACCACGTATGAGCTCCTTTGGCTACAATGACTTCTTAAGGACTTAGGTGCATCCACATCCTCTGCTACTTCTCTTTATTGTGTCAACCAAAGTGCCATTCATATTGCTCACAATGATGTCTTCTATGAACGGACTAAACACATTGAGATTGATTGTTATTTTACCCATTTTCATCTTGTCTATGGTGCTCTCAAGCTATTGGTCTCCTCTAAAAATCAACTTATAGATATTTTCACCAAGTCACATCCTAAGGGACGTCTTCGTGCTTTGGTTGACAACTTCAAGTTGGTCTTACACCCACCTTGAGTTTGAGGGTGGCTGTTAATGTGTAATAGGTTGTGGGTTTTAAGCCCACCTTATTTACTTGTACTACACACATACTTGTACTACACACTCTGCCTATTATATAAAGACACTCTTGTATATTTTATTTCTTATGAAATACAGTACTATTCATTCAGTATTTCAAACATTTTTAATTCAAACTCATCTTCTCTACAAATTCTCTCCCTACGGTATAGACAGAGAAAGAAAAAAGCTCTTGAATTCATTTAGATGGTGTGGCAAACAATAAATGTTTAATGATGACATAAATAGTTGACTTTTTTTAATCGTTAGATCTTATAGAAATATGTGGTTTAAAAATGGTGTAACTCTTGTGAAATTATCCCAAGTGTAACTTGATCCTCTCTCTCTCTCTATACGCACACATACACACACACACACAAACACAAAAGCTCGATACAAATTTAGTCAAATTTTGTCCAAAAAGCTATTTTATTTAACTCATTTGTAGATATTCACATGTCAGGCTCAATATTTATTTTTCTACTCTATTTATATTTATTTTGCTCTCTCCTTACACTCCTCTATCTTGAACCCATTTTGGATAAGACACTGAGACCACAAAAACCACCACCACCACCCTATCCAGCAATTTTTGCTTTTAAGACCATATCCTTGCACAAACCTGCTTCAAGAAAGCTTCAATTTGCTTGAGAAGAGCTTTGATATGCTTGTGAATAGAGCTCTAATTGCAAGAGAGAGAATATAGCTTGAGAAGAGAGAGGGCTTTGAGTGTAAGAGAGAGAATCTGAGATGGAGAGAGAGAGGCGTGAAAGGAATTAAAAAAAATGTAAGAAAATTACACTTTACCGCCTTAAACTATATCCTTAATTACATTTTGAACCTTAAAATTTCATAATGGACGGTTTGCACCCTAAACTATAACATATGTTACATTTTGCACTTTGCCATCAACTCTATCATTATCTTGGATGATGTCATGTGAAAAGACTTAATTGCTTCTCTTCTTAATTCCTTAAAAATAAATAAGAAATTATATTTTATCATCCTAAACTACACTCCAAATTACACTTTACACCACAAACTTTAGTTTTCCATCCAATATAATAGTAGAATTAACGACAAATGCAAAGTCTAACACAGATTATAGTTTAGGGTGTTAGCTGTGTATTTAAAAGTTTAGGGTGCAAAGTATAATTTGGAATATAGTTTAGTGTAGTAAAGTATAATACCAAAAAAATTAAAAAAAAAAATTGGTGAATTATGTGAACAGTACTCTAATAGTATTGAAATAATATTAGGAATGGCAACGGGGTTTGGGTCGGGTATCTTTGTGCCCGGACTTGACCTGCAGGTCTATACCTGTTACCCAAACCCGGCCTGTTTAATAAACGGGTTTTTTTTGTTGTACTCAAACCCGACCTGTCGGGCCCCGTGGGGCCCAGCCAAAAATCATACACCTAGAAATCAGAACAATCCAAAAATCACAAATCACAGAATAATAGAAAATACATGTAATTTTCTTGGAAATTTTCTTGCCATCCAAACGGATGCCTCTTACAAACCAATATGTACAAAAAAAATCCAACAAATCCCAAAAATTTTGCAAACCCAGAAAGAAATAAACTTAGCAAATCTAAAAATCTCAGCAACGAAACACCAAAAAAACCCAACAAATTTGGCTCACCAAAAAAAAAAAAAAACCCAAACCTAGATTGCTCACAAAAATATGAAAAGAAAAAAAACCTAAACCCAGTTTTGCTTTGCTCACAAAAACACGAAAAGAACCTTCGAATCGGGTCCTCCAATTCCCCCAATCACATAAAACTTCTCATCCATGAACACACTAGAACACATCTTCCTCGGCTTTTTCCTAGGCGGGAGTCTCCCAAGACTTCGTCTCCGAATTGTACAACTCTGCCGAATCCAATATGATTGATCACTTGAGGTGCTTGAGGCAGGGTAGTGATAGTGCCAGCGGTGAGTTGAGAGTGAGTGAGAGTGGGAAAGGAGAGTGGGAGAGGAGGTGGCGGCTGGTGTGTGTCGTGTGAATTGAGAGGATTAGTTTTAGGGTTTATAAGTGTATATATATAAGAGGGTTTTTTTTTTGTAATTTTCTAAACTTGTAACCGGGTCGGGTTGGGTCTGGGTTTCGGGCTGGGTTTTACAAAAACCCGGACTCGCTTCAGGTTTTTTTCCAACACCCAAACCCGACCCTATTATTTATCGAGTCAGGTAAAATCTAACCCATTAGAGTCGAGTCGGGTCAGGTACCTGCGAGTTGGGCCACAATTGCCATCCCTAAACAATGTTCCTTATTAAAAAATATTTTGGGTGGTATTTCATTGAGCATGCGGGTGTATTTGGTTTGGTTATGTCTTTAGTATTTTTTAATTATGTTAAGTGATCGTCCTCTTTTTATGTCACGTGAATTATCTTGTACTACCCGTTTATTTTACACACTTAAGACTTTAGTTTAACATATCATATATAATATATTAAAGTCAATGGATAATAGGAATCCAAATTAGTTTTTAATTGTTGTCCAATTTTTTGTCATGTGACTCCAAGGGGCTCGATCATAATATTTAGAATAAAAGTTGAGATAACCACCCAAAATTTGATCATTATTATTGTTGAATGTTTTTGTGAGTAAACATTATCAAATTTCATATTTCAACAAAAAAAAAAATTAGAAAAATTATATTATTTTTAACTTTATCTTGCATTGAATAGATTAACAACTAGTTTTATTAAAGTAGATGGATAATAAGAATCCAAGTAGTAGTTTTTAATTAAATTTGTGTCCTATGTCCAAAATTTATTTATTTATTTATTTATTTTTAAAGTTAAAGCCAAAAGACTCATTCATTTTATTCAACTCAAAAATTGAGATAACCATTTCGTGACCAACTCATTTCTAAAAGAAAAAAAAAAATGTATAACCATCTAATTATCATTACTTTTAAATGCTTTTGAGCGTAAGCACGGATTACAACTTAATTTTCTTACTATAACTATATTTAAATTGATAAGATAGTTTTCTCTACGAAAAATTTTATTATTAAAATTTCAAAAAGCTTAAAATACTACTTGAATTAAAATTGAGTAGCCAAAAATTTCAAGATTTATTTTAAAATTATTTTAATCATCTATCATAATTTTATTTATTTGATTTGAGCATGTGGTTTATAAATGTTATATATATATTTCACTAGTTTTGCAATAGTTTTCTTTAGGTGAAGTTCAAAAAAAAAAAAAAAATTTATTACTAATTTTATTTAAATTAAAATATGTTTTATTATTGATTTTAAATATTTCTGGTCATTTCCAAAAGAGCTTGTTTTGGGAGGTTGATTTGGCACCAATATATATATATATATATATATATTAGCATGCCAGCATGTCACTTAGTAGCCTAAATTAATGGAATGTGAAGTTCTGCTAACAAAACCAAATTTCAGAGTGTAAAATCCAAACAACCCTTAACTTTAGAAATGTACTTTGCAATTTACTCTTAAAGTTTCAAAAAGCTTAAAATACTACTTGAATTAAAATTGAGTTGCCAAAATTTTCTTGATTTATTTAAAAAAAATATTTTAATCATCTTTCATAATTTTATTATTATTATTATTTTTTGGTGCAAGGAAAATTTTATTTAATAAAAAAGACAGACCAGAAGAGCATATATTTTGTTACAAAGCACTTCCTAAGAGTGTCAACTTGACAAACATTCCTGAGATATTTTTTATCAACAAAACTCAGGTAGGACTCGTATACAAAAACTGTGTCTAATTGCGAGCTCTACTTTTGACTAGTCCATCATCTACCTCATTAGCCTCCTGGTATGCTTGAATAGGAAGGATGATCCAATTGAAATTAATAAGGGACTTGCAATCATTAATTAAAACAATGTGGTACAACCAAGGTAGAGTCTATTTGGAGATTAACATGTTTGAAACCCAGGGTTCAAGCTAAATTTTAAACCAAAACGAAGCACTTTTAATTCAGCTGTGTTGATTTGCATGTGGTTTATAAATGTTTGTAATTCATGTGGTTTATAAATGTTATGTATGTGTTTCGCCAGTTTTTGTGATAGTTTGCTTTAGGTGAACTTTGACAAAAATTTTATTACTAACTTTTTTAAAAATTAAGATTTTTTTTTTTTTGGAAAAAAATAAAGGATAAAATACTATTTTGGTTCCTAAATTTTACCAAAAGTTTGTTTTTCATCCCTAAACTTTGAAAAGTTCTTTTTTCATCTTTAAACTTTGTAAACAAATTTTTTCAATAGTTTAAAAACAAAAATAGGGATGAAAAAAAAAAAAAAAAAGCTTTTTCAATAATTTAGAGATGAAAAAAGAAATTTTTTTAAAGTTTAAGAACGAAAGTAAAACATTTTCAATAGTTTGGAGATGAAATCAAACTTTTTTATAATTTAGAAACAAAAAAAGAATTTGTTAAAGTTTAGAGACAAAAAATATATATATATATTTTTTTTAATTTAGCAACCAAAATAATATTTTACTCAAAAATTTATTATTAACTTTTAAATACTTATGAATCTTTGATCATTTACCATAATATATTGTTGTTTCAACTTTCAAAAAAATGTTCGGCACTACGTTATGTACTTCTGTCGTGTACTATTACTAATTTAAGATATTTTTATTTTATAAATGTTATTAAGCAAATTAATGATGATAGTGATTTTTTTTTTCAATTTACATATAATTTATTTATTTATTGATAAAATTTAACATATAATTTTTATTCAATCTCTACATGGATAATTCTAGAAACTTTATCCATGGGAGATAAAAAAAAAAAAATGTCAACAACGAAGAAACTTTCCATATTGTTTTAACGAGAAGATTTTTTTTTTTTTTTTTTTTGAGAAAGTGTTTTTACTAGAAGATAGAATCATAGAACTCTCATTTTATTATCATTGGAATTTCCGAATTGGAATGGTATAAATATAAATATAATAATAATATTAGCGATCTAGAAACTTCAATGAGTTGCCGTGTAGTAAAAGACACAAAAGTCCTGTCTCAAAAAAAAAAAAAAAAAAAAGAGTCAAAAGTCTAAAATGACCTCGGACTCACAAACCTTAAAAATGAAGTAAATTGCACGAACAAGAACGTAACACAAAGACATAGACGGTCATTAGTCAAAGTCCCCTCACGAGCACGAGTCACGATTCGCGATACCCACCTGCACCTGGAAAACGCAAAGTGAGTATCGTATTTCACTTCCTACCAACTCTCTATCTATGCATTTCTCACTTCTCACCCTCTGAATTTTCTTGTGTTAGACTTATATAATATAAAATACTTGTGGTTGATTTTTGTGTTTGATATTTTTGGGCTAGGGTTTCGTCATGGAAGGGAGGCGTAAGCTGCTGATAGCAGTTTTGCTTATTGCTTTCTTCTTCGCCTTTCAGATCTGTGCTTCTGCTTCTGATTCTGATGCGGTAACATTTTTCTCCACTCTGAACTTTGAGCCTTTGTTTTTCTTTAAATATGAATCTTGGAATTACATGTTATTATTATAATTATAATTATATATAATATAATGTTGTATATTTGGTATATGAATTAGATCTATTACGAGTCATTTGAGGAACCATTCGATGGGCGGTGGATTGTGTCTCAGAAGGATGAGTACCAAGGTATTTTCTATTTTATAAGATCTGTTCTATTTTCTATATATAAACGAATAAATAGTAGCTGATATTGGTAGAGCTTAAATGGTTACTCGTTGCATGATTTGGGTTTTTTTTTTTTTTTTAAATTGCTTTTCGTTTTGTGTTCTTATCTTTGAATTCCCTCTGTTCGGTTTAACCGTTTTGGTCAACCTAGATTTGGAAGCTTTTTATTACCTACTATTTATTATATATTATGTTTATGTAGTAGTATTTATAAAAAGCTTCTGGCCATGAGCATAAACTGCTTAGGGGCGAATGTCCCTAGATTACCTGGTAATGGGTTCTGGCGGGTGGGGTCAATTTCCATTAGGTTTTACGTGCTAGAAGCGAGTCCAAATGGCTTTTAAAAAGGGAATAAAAATACAAAAAAATAAATGTTTCTAATTAAAATAAAATCATAGTTTGTGCTCTTTTAGAGAACCAAAATAATCAAATATTGTTTAGAATTTCAGTATGTTACAATCATTCTAACCAAATTCTGGAATTCCAGACGAAATTTGCATTCCGGGCTGGAATGATCATTGTGGCTTTCTTGAGAGAAAGAAACCTAGTCAAATAAAATCCCTCCTGCCCCCTTTATCAGATAACCTAAATGGCTAAATCCCAAGTCATTTTTAGTCTCAATTTCAAAATTTCTCTTGCTCTTGCTTCAATGGCCTTGAAGAAGGAATCTGTGGCCTCAATTTTTAACTAATCTCACTGTGTTGTAAGCAAAGTTCACCGGTTCCCTTAGTCTCTCATTCACCCCCTCTCAGCTCAGGTACATCAAGTCCTGCACCATAATTCCTTTCCTTGTCATTTTTTGTTTGCTTTTCCATTTATTTTTGTATTGGGTTTTGATTTTGATTGAAATTTCTCTTACTTTCAGTTTCTTATCTTGATTGGTGGGTATTCTAAGAATGAAAACCAAACAGTTTACTCTACTCTCTTTCTCTCTCATGCCTTTTTTTCCCCTCCTTTTCTTGTGTGTGTGTGTGTGTGTATTGGGCTTTGGTTTTATTTGTGTGGTTGGAAGAGTGCCCATAATTTCTGGTTTCTACGATTAATGGCGATCGTGGTTTGTGATATGATCTGATTGTGATGTCTTTCAATAGGGAGGGTGGAAATTCAGTCCAATGTATCAATGTTGGGGACCTTGCAAGGAGACTATTTGGTGCTTGTGAAAATGTCTATATGAATCCTATGTCAAATCATTTGAACTTATTAATATGTGAAAATAAATTAGCAATAACATTATTTTGAATGAAATCAAATATGGATGAGAATAAAGAATTATATATATTTTTAAAATTAAGCAAAAGGAAATCAATTAAAAATATAAGGAAAAGAAAGAAAGCAATTGGGAAAGAACTTACATTTTCTTACCACCACTTAATATTGGAGAGGAGTACATGGTGGAATGAAAAATGTCCAGTTGCCAAGGGTCTTGTAGCTCAATTGGTTGACACCTCTTAGTGTTTCCAACATAGACAGCCAAGATTCAAATCCCCCTTCCGTTGTAACTATCGGATTATGAAACATATCTAGAAGGACTCTGCAACTAGTCACAATTAAAAAAAAAAAAACATTTGAGTATCCTAACATAGCGTAAAAGAAAAACAGGTGGATTTTATTTTTCTATTTGGTTGAGTCATGACTCATGAGAGAACCATGCCACTTTATTATTCTTTTATTTTTATTTGCTGGAAAGTTAAATTGGGACAAAATTGTGGGATATGGACCATTATAAAAAAAGTTGCAAAGAGATAATTCTGGGGTGGTAAGTTCGAAATACTGAAAATGTCTTTACATGTCTACATGTATAAAATTTTGGAATTTGGAGTGTGCTATCTATAAATGGTTTTATGTATATACATATAAAGTAAATAAATAATAAATAATAAGATTGCACTTTTGGAGGGGGGAGACCATGGCCCCTTAGTGGCTCCACCACCTGGTTTGTTGATGTGTCTTGTTTTGTAAATTATGGTTGCTATTGTTGGAATGGATGCAGTTCTATTATAAGTTGTGTTGTGGTTTTAACTGTTAATGTTGATGGTGATGCAACAGTCATATCACGGGTCTTCATAGTAGTAATCTTAAGAAAATAAAAAATAATAAAGCATTCCAATAATTTCCAAATCTTTCTAATTGACTCAGTCACATTTTACAATGGTTTGTCTGCTCCTATGTGATTTCCCTACTTGTTTGCAGATTATGATTTTATACTAATATGAATTTTGGATTTAGGTGTCTGGAAGCATTCAAAAAGTGAGGGACATGATGATTATGGCCTTTTGGTTAGCGAGAAGGCAAGGAAGTATGCAATAGTAAAAGAGCTTGACCATGTTGTGAACCTCAAGGATGGAACAGTTGTCCTGCAGTTTGAGGTTCGGCTCCAGGATGGTCTAGAATGTGGTGGGGCATACTTGAAGTACCTTCGACCCCAAGAGGCTGGATGGCTAGCAAAGGAGTTTGATAATGATTCTCCATACTCTATAATGTTTGGACCTGACAAATGTGGCTCCACAAACAAGGTGCACTTCATCCTTAAGCACAAGAACCCCAACAGTGGGGAGTATGTTGAGCACCATCTCAAGTACCCTCCTTCTGTGCCCTCCGACAAACTCTCCCATGTCTATACTGCAATACTAAGACCTGATAATGAAGTTAGTATTCTAATAGATGGGGAGGAGAAGAAGAAGGCGAATTTCCTCTCTGCTGAAGATTTTGAGCCACCTCTAGTTCCGGCCAAGACAATTCCTGACCCCAGTGATAAGAAGCCAGAGGACTGGGATGAGCGGGATAAGATTCCAGATCCAGATGCTGTGAAGCCAGATGATTGGGATGAGGATGCACCCATGGAAATTGAGGATGAGGAAGCTGTGAAACCTGAAGGATGGTTGGATGATGAGCCTGAGGAGATTGATGATCCCGATGCTTCAAAACCAGAAGACTGGGATGATGAGGAAGATGGTGAATGGGAGCCACCAAAAATTGATAACCCAAAGTGTGAGGCTGCACCTGGCTGTGGTGAGTGGAAGAGGCCAACAAAGAGGAACCCTGCTTATAAAGGAAAGTGGCATGCTCCTCTAATTGATAACCCAAATTATAAGGGCATATGGAAACCTCAAGAAATCCCAAACCCTGATTACTTTGAGCTTGAGAAACCTGATTTTGAGCCCATTGCTGCCATTGGCATTGAGATATGGACAATGCAGGATGGCATATTGTTTGACAATATTCTCATTGCTGGTGATGAGAAGGTTGCAGAATCATACAGGCTAACAACATGGAAGCCAAAGTTCGAAGCTGAGAAAGAGAAACAAAAGGCTGAAGAAGCAGCAGCTGGTCAATCTGATGGTCTCTCTGGCTTCAAGGTAGTCTCTTCTCCTTTTATATTTTGGTTTTCTTTGCATTCTAAGGATTCTTGTTTTTCCTTGCCTAACAAATTTCTTGGATCAATACTTGCAGAAGAAGGTTTTTGACCTTCTTTACAAGATAGTGGACATTCCCTTATTGGAAGCATACAAACCAAAGATCATTGTAAGTTGAAGAACTTGTCATCATTTATACAGATCTATCCAATCCTTTTCTTTAATTAGCTTGGGGAGGTTCTATAACTGGGATTACATCTTTTTCTTGCAGGATCTCATTGAAAAGGGAGAACAACAACCCGATATAACCATTGGTGTTATTGTTTCAGTCGTGCTTATTATTTTGACAGTTTTCTTCAGACTCCTTTTTGGTGGCAAAAAGGCTGCTGTATGTTTTTACATATCACATCATCATTGCATTTCTATGAGAATTATTCTAATTAATGGTTAGAGACTACATCATTATACTTGGTATTAATATTCTTTCTTCCTGAAACATGCAGGTCAATACTGAAACAAATAGGGTTCCCCCTGCAGAGCCTTCTGACAATCAAGGAACCAGTGTGGAGAATGAAGATGAGGATGAGAAGGAGGAGGATGCTGCTGCTGCTCCTCCTCGAAGGAGGTCTACTAGAAGGGAAAACTGAACTAGGAACCTATGAATTGTCTTTGGTTGTTACCTCTACAATTTTGAGGAGATAGGGACTGTCTAGCTGGATTCTCCTTAAGTGATGTTTCCTGAATTTTCTTTTCTTGTTCTATTTTAGAGTACTTAAATTGGTATAGCTAGCTAAACTCTGTTAGTATTGATTGGTGTTTTTTGGTAGAATATTGATTGTTGTTTATGTTGCGTAATATGGTGCTTGCTTCTTTTTTCGGTAGTAGTTATCATGTTGTTTCATAAAACCCCCCATCATTTGACAGGAAGGTAATTTTTAACCACGTGGCTGCTTGTATTGAGCTACTAGGATCCTGATCATGTTCCAAACCAGCCATGCTTTGATTGTCACTTTGTTGATTACCTTTGGTCTGTGCATGCATTGAGGGTGGTACTCTTTGTTCCTTTTTATTCTATGTCCATCTGTTGCGGTCAAGATTTTATGGAGTGTCAGTTGGTCTGGGTGTTTTTAAAACCGTACTTTTCTGGTTACAGTTTTGTCAAACAGTTTCTTCAAAAACCTGCAAAAATAAGTTGTAACTAGAGGCATTTGCTTTTGGAAAGGTCTGGTGACAACGAAAATGTCGCCAAAAAAAATGTATTGTGTTGTTATGGGTCTCTGTAAAAGGAGTTTATGAGAGAATATATGAATTTTTCTATGAAAAACTGTAGCAGAACCGTTTGCTTTTGTTTGTTGATGAAATTAACTGGAGGGAGTTTTTTTTTTTTTTTTTTTTTTTTTTTTTTTTTGGTACTACACATCATCAATACAATAAGCAAATGTTTCAGCTGTAAATTCTGTTGGAGAAATGGGCCTGTGTTGGCAGACATCTTGGGCGATAAGTGCCACTGCCGTTCCAGGGCGTTAATGTGGATTAGTGAATCAATCTGGTGGAGGTGGGGGAAGGAACAAGTTTTTCCAGAGGTATCTGTTAGGCCATAGCTCTCTCGCATGGAGGGTAATGCCCTGTTGAGGGGCTGAGCCATGTTTTATCTAGGAGCAATTGTACCCAGAGCACTATTTATAATAATCAAGAGAGTTGAAATGCTCTATAGTTGCAATTGCACCTACAAAAAGAATTGGGAGATATTTTGTAGAACTTCCAGACTTTATTGGAATATTATATATCTAAAAAAAATAAAGAAATAAATAAAGGACCTATTACAGTTGAATAATATACCTGCTGTATTTCACATTTTTCTAAGAATCAGTTTCAAATTCTGAAAAATGTCAAGGGTCGATAATTTGAGATTTTTCCCTTCTGACCCTAGTGAAGGCATCTCACTTAACCTTATAAATCTTCTCTCCTTTCGGCTTTGCTTTAACATCAAATAATATATAAATTCTTATATCAAATGCAAATTCCATGACCCAAATAACTGGAGAATAAAGATCATCAGGGTAAAATATCACCAAAAATCATCACATGAACAAAATCCATCTTTAAAATGATGGAAACAATTTATGTCCTTAAGTATGATTTCTCGTCCTGCAATCTTTGATATAAACTTCGCACAATCATGGCAACTGCGACACACACGGAGGTTTTTAGTTACACGAATTGTTGCACCAGGTTGTGTGCTGATGAGCCCAAAAGAAATGGCCAACATTTCACTATGCCCAATTTGAATGCACTCTCGTTCTTCCTCTACATCATGGAGACTAAAATCTGGATTAGGCTGATGTTTTTCATCTTCCATTTTCTTTATCAAACACTCTAATTCCCAATATATTTTCTGTGATCTTGGGTGGGATACATCCCCCGTCGCAAATGCGTGAACTTTATTTCGGAACTCTATCCAACTATACGCTTTCTTAGACTTCAAACCCATGTCACTTATAGTTTGTCTCAATTTATCGACCCTGTCCCATCTTGCGCTATTAGCATACCAGTTAGACAGTAACACATAGTTCTCAGCATTAAGAGGTTCCAATTCACAGAGCTGTTCAATGACTTGCTTGCCTAATGCTAATTGTTGGTGATTTCTGCAGCCATCTAGCAGTGCTCTAAGTACCTCAACGTGCCTTTCAATTTTTTGTTCCTCAATAAAGATCCTTGCCTCCTCAAAGAGTCCAGCACGAGCTAGAAGAGCAACCATTAAAGAACAGTTTGAGACATTTGGTACCTTAATGCAGTTGAAGTAAAACTTTCCTTGTTCAACCATGCGTGCAGTGCTACAAGCATGAAGGACAGCAGCATATGTGACTTGATCTATTTGTATGGTCGACTTTCTCTCCATTGTGCAGAACAAATCAACTCCACACGCTCCTTGTCCATGTAAGCTATAGCCCAATATCATCACAGTCCATGAAATAAGGTCTTTATCCTTCATCCTTACAAAAATCTTTGAAGCGTATTCGATAAATCCCGACTTCACATACATGTCCATGACAGCATTCTGGACCATGAGATTCAAGTCAATACTGTTTCTAAGCAGAAAGCCATGAATTTC
This sequence comes from Quercus variabilis, assembly GCA_030445155.1. NCBI lineage: Eukaryota > Viridiplantae > Streptophyta > Magnoliopsida > Fagales > Fagaceae > Quercus > Quercus variabilis. The sequence goes on along the minus strand of CP129447.1, from coordinate 47,954,873 downwards.
TTTGCCATGCTTGTGTGCAGCCATTCTTGCACAAGCTGGGAGAACACTAGAGAATGTTAGTGAATCAGATTTTAATCCATCCATATTCATCTGCCGGAACAATTTAAGAGCCTCATTGAATCCTCCTTTCCTCACATAACCATTAATAATTGTTGTTCCTGCAATGACATCTTTCAATGGCATTTGATCATAAATTGCCCGAGCATCTTCAATACTACCACAATCTGTATACATTTTCAAGAGAGAATTGCTGACCAACGCATCAAACTCTATCCCACATTTCTTAGTGATCTCATGGAGCTTCCTCCCTTGTTGCAGGGATTTTAACATGCCACAGGCACCAACTGCAGTTGCCAACGCCACTGAATCTATCTCAACTCCTAAGTCAACCATTTGATTAAACATACCAATAGCCAAACTGGGTTTATTTTCCATGATATACAACCTGGCTAGCAGAGTCCAAGAAACAGAATTCCTACTAGGGGACTTGTCGAAAAGCCACCTTGCTGTATTAACGCCATCAAGACGGCCATACATTTCGATCAAAGCAGTGAGTACATAGCGGTCTAAAGAGAAGCCAAGCTTGAGAGCATGGCAATGAAGTTGTCTGCCAACAAAAATATCACCACAACGACAAGAAGCAGCTAAAACGCGAGGGAGAGTGTGCCTATCAGGACGAACACACCGGAGTAGCATTTGTAGGTAAGTCGAAAGGACAAGGTCAAAATCTCCATTGGTGAGGTGGGTTTGGATAAGATTGTTCCAAGCAAATGTGTCTGAAACAGGAATTTCATCGAACACCTGGTAGTCCAAAGCTAACTCACCAGACACATTGGTTTTAGCTTTGATTCGAAGACTACGGGAATGCTTAAATTGGGTAGTTTTAAGCGGCTTCTCGGACACGAAACAATAATGCTGAAGCCGTGTGTGTGTGGATGGAAGGACATACATTTTGATATGTTAGCTTTCTATGAAGATGAAAGCTGTGACAAATGATAATTACTAGAGGAGTGGAGAGGGGCATTACATTACATTACAATTGAGGGAAAGGTATCAGCTTACGAGCTTAGGAGCCACTCCAACTAGTTTGTCATAAGCAGCCAAGCCAACTAGCCGCCACTCACATGTTGGCCAAGGGTAGAAGGAACGAGTTTAATTTATAACCTCTACATTCACAGGGCTCTCTAGTCTCTACAGCTAAAATACCGAACCAGCACCAACTTGTGCGTCACGGTTAAGCTCTATTTTCAATGAGCGAATGAATTATTTTGCGTTGCGAGAGCATAGGTCAAAAGTCGTTCATCTACTTGAGTCTTCCTGGAATTTTTTGAAAAAGATGTCCAAAATTCAATTTCTCTCTCTTTTTAACTATCAATTTTATTTATTTATTTAATTTTAAAAGAAGCATGTTTTAAAAATGATACTGTCCAGTTTTTTTATATGAAAAAAATAAATTTGAATTTTCTACACCCATTTCTTAGTGAAAAAGTCTTTAAAAATATTGGCCCAATAACAGTAAAATGGACCAAGCCACCCTTTGCAATAAGGTTGTTAAAATCAGAATCCTATGTAGGATCGTGGAAGGTAAGTGAGATTGTAAACTGTAAGATCGAATCGTGAGTCGTAAGATCCTACATTATTTGAGAAAAAAAAACAAAAATTACATATTAGTATGTTAAATAATCACATAAATTATACATTCATTGATATAATTACCATATATCACTACATTCATTTGTAAGTATCATTTAAAGAAACCGAAAACTTCAAAACATGACACTTTTTTGGGATATTTTTTATTTGGGTCTAACTGACACTCTCTCTACATTAGAATGAAAAAACTTGGTCTACTGGGATTTTATTGTTCATTTGTGTTCAACTGAGTCTTTTGTTAAGTTAAAGAAGATTACAAGAAATTAAGGTCGTTTGGGATCTTTAGAATCGTACGATCTACTGATCCTGAATAATCGCAAAGATCTTTGGAAGATCTAAATCGTTTTAAGAAGGTAGAATTAGGTAGAATCATAAAATCGTAGGATTGTAAAATTCAGATCGAGATTTTGACAACCATGCTTTGCATGATGCAAATTAAATTATGATATTTTGTTTTGTCTTTGTTGAGGGTCATTTTTGTAAAACACAAATAGAAGGAAGGAGGCCCAACCTAGTAACGCAAGCAGGAAATAGAAGTGGCAAGTATAGAATAAAACCATTAAGCCCAAGCAGTAGGAATAATGGGTCACAAGTCTATAAAATAAATAAATGAGTCTTGAAGAAGCAAATAGGTTCAAAAAGCCCAGAAAGAGAGAATGACAAATCCATGGACAATGTATGATGTGAAAAAATAATAATGGGCCGTGGCAGATTCAAAGTAATGTAAGCAAAGAGAGTAGGGGATGGTTGGCAGGCCCACAAACCCTAATGATGAGTATGAAGCAATTGGGTCGGGGAAGCCCAATGAAGTAAGTAAAAACCCATGGGAACACAAAGTTAGGAAAATGGCTAAGGAAGCCCAATACAAATAAACGAGCTGAGGATGCCTAAGGGGACGCAGGAGGCCCTAAGTAAGAAAGCCCATGGCCATGCAAAGCCATTTGGGGAAGAGAATAAATGGCAGGTCTAAAAGAGGACCAGCAAGACCAAGTCATTACAGTAGGAATGATAGAATAGTATGGCAAGACATGATGGTAATTGAGAAATGGGCTAAGAGAAATGTAAAACCCAGTATCAAATGAAGCCTAACCCCTAAAGGGAACAGTGAATTATAAAACGGCCCATATAAAAGAACGAAGAGGTGCGGCAGATTGTGCAAACAAAGTTTCAGACTGTGACAAAAGCATTAGCAGCAGGTAGATTTTGGACATACATGAAAGGGAAACATGCGCAAGGCCCAAGCACCACCAGCCTGTACCCAGCCAATATGGGATGTGGTGAGGTCATAGGTCAGAGGTAAGAGGTAAGGGAGGGTATGGTTTGGTGGTGGGGAAAGGGGAAAAAACCTATTATGCGATTCCTACCTAAACCCTTTTGGGAGGTACGTCCTGTTGGGATGACAGACTACCCAAAAAAGGCAAAGTTGAGGGGGGAATTGTTAGGTGCATGCCATGAGGGAAGAGAGAGAAAACATTTACATCGTGGCAGGAAAGGGTGCCATAGCAGACTAACAAACAACACAAACCTGCCTTTGTCTGGCAATGATAAGTGGTACACAGACGAACTCTTTGGTAGTCGGCAAGTACGCCTAGACCAGACAAAGGCGGTTAAGGGGTAAAGTGGTAAAATCCGATCACGGTAGGCCCTATAAGAAGACCTTTGCCGTGCCCTGTAGAGGGGGATCGAAAAATAGAGAGTATTACAAAGTAAAAAGAAAAACCAAAGGAAAACAAGGGAAATAAAAAAGATAAGAGAGAAAATAGAAAACAAAAGAAAGATAATATGGTGGGCATGCACCAGTAGGTTAATTTCCTTCTCTCTCCCTTTAAATCCTGCTCTCTTACAAAGCATAAGGAGGATTCTTTTTTTTAGGCATTGTAAGGGCTTTTTTTATGTTATGGACTGGGCTGGGCTGTCTCCTGTGGTGATGGGCCCGAGTATTCTGAGTAGGAGAGTTGAGACAGGCTCAACTATAACTCACTTTGAGCCAGCTTGTGCGCAAATTAGGCCTCGTCTGCCAAGAGTGTACTTATGGCAGGCAGAGTTGTTTCAAATGATTTACGGCAGACAGATAAAACAATAACAGAAGAACAAAAAATATAACGACCTTTTCTTAATGAAAAATAACCAAGTAATCTCTATTTTTATACCAATCACAGTAATGGCAACGGCAGTTATAACAATAGCTTTACAAAAGAGATAGATGATTAAGTGATGATATGAGTTAATCGAAAATAAATGTCAAGTCAAGTTTGGGTCCGTAAGGGCAAAGACCAAGGAGGAAGAATGCCTTTTCTCAATGCAACTAATCCCCCAGGAAAAAAGATCCTACCATGGGGATTAATGATTTTGAGGAAATCGAACCTAAATGGTTGGTGCCCAAAGGAATTTATTTTGTTTACTTATCTCAAAGAGAGTAGGATTTCGAGGGGGAGAGAAGGAAATTGACCTATTGGTGCATGCCCATTGTATTATCTTCCTCTGTTTACTGTTTTCCTTTTTATCTTTTTTTTTTCTTTCCTTTCCTTTTCTTTTGTTTTTCTCTTTCTTCGTAATACTCTGTTTTTCAATCCCTCTTACAGGGCACGGCGATGGTCTTTTTATAGGGCCTGCCGTGACTGGATTTTACCACCTTACCCCTTAACCGTCTTTGTCTGGTCTAGGCGTACTTGCCGACCACCAAGGAGTTCTTCTGTATACTTACCCTCGCTAGATGGAGGCAGGTTTGTTTTGTTTTGTTAGTCCGCCGTGGCATTCTTTCCTGCCATGATGTAAATGCTTTTCTCTCTCCTTCCCTCATGGCATGCACCTAACGATCCCCCCCAATAACCTTGCCTCTTTTGGATGGTCTGTCATCCTAGAGGACGTACCTTCCAAAAGGACTTGGGCAGGAGCCGCGGAGTAGGTCTTTTTCCCTCTCCCCACCACCAAGCCACACCCCTCTTACCTCTTACCTCTGACCCATGGCCCCACCACATTCCATATTGGCTAGGTATTGGCTGGTGGTGCCTGGGCCTTGTGCGTGTTTTCCTGTCATGTATGTTCAAAATCTACCTGCTGCTCATGCGTTTGCCGCGATCTTTGTTCTTTTATGTGGGTCGTTGTATAGTTAACTGTTCCCTTTTGGGGCTGGGTTTCATTTGATACTGGGTTTTACATTTCTTTTAGCCCATTTCTTGGTTCCCTTCATGTTCCACCATATTATTCTGTCATTCCTGCCGTAATAACTTGGTCCTGCTGGTCCTTTTTTAGACTTGCTATTTTACTCTCTTCCCCAAATGGCCTTGCATGACCATGGGCTTTCTTTCTTAGGGGCTCATGTGTCCCCTTGGGCATTCTCGGCCCATTTACTTGTTTTGCGCTTCCTTGGCCCATTTACTTGCTTTGGGATTTCTCGGCCTTTTTCCTAGTTTTGTGTTCCCATGGACTTTTACTTACTTCATTGGGATTCTCCGGCCCAATTACTTCATACTCATCCTTAGAGTTTGTGGGCCTGCCAACAATCCCCTACTCTCTTTGCTTACATTACTTTGAGTCTGCCGCGGCTCATTCTTACTTTTTTTCACATCATACTCCCATGGGTTTGTTATTCTCTTTTTCCGAGCCTTTTGAGCCCATTTATTTGAGTCTGCCGCGGCTCATTCCTCAAGGCCCATTTATTTATTTTATGGACCTGTGACCCATTATTCCTGCCGCTTGGGCTTAATGGTTTTATTCTATACTTGCCACTTCTACTTGCTGCTTGCATTGTTGAGTTGGGCCTCCTTCTTATTTTGCAAAAATGACCCTCAACAGGCATTAACCATTCAGGTCCAGTTCCCTCAAAGTCATTAATCCCCACGGCAGGATCTTTCCTGGGAGATTATTTACATTGAGAGGAGGCATTCTCCCCTCTTTGGTTTTGCTTCTGTGGACCAAACTTTAACTTGATTTTTATGCTCGTTCTTGATTAATTCATATTATCTTCTTTCTCATTTACTTTCTTCGTAAAAGGCATTGTTAGGATTGTAATTATGTTTTATAAATAAGGATTACTTGGTCATTTTCCTTTAAATAGTCAAAGTGCTCTGTTTTGTTGTTATTATTATATCTGCCTACCGTAACTCATTTGAAACAGCTCTGTCTACCGTAAGCACACTCCTGGCAGGTGAGGCATAGTTTGTGCACAAGCCGGTCCAAGTTAAGTTACAGTTGGACTGGTCTCAACTCCCTTACTCAGAAACATTCGGACCCATTACCGCAGGAGGTAGCCCAGCCCAAGGCACAGCACATAAAAAAGGCCCCTACAGTCTTTAAGAAATGTAGAACTTCTTTTCGGAAAGAAAATACTTTTTTTAAACACAAATACAAAAGGAGGAAGGGGCTTGGATCCATCTATAACATGGGCCTGAGATACACTCCTGAATAAGTGGGAGTTGGGGACCAACCTGATCTAGTTACAAAAAGCGGCCCACTAGGGCAGTAAATAGGTTGGTTCATTGCTATTTTCTCTCAAACGCATAATACATTTACACATACTAAAAGTAGCAACATATAAAAGAAAACGTGACTTGAAGGCTGAAGCCACGATTTCTTGGTCCAGTCTAGCTCTCTATTCCTCACCACCCAAAGATTATCAGACAAAGTAGCCTCGAATAATTGAAAAACTTCTAACCAATTCCTTTTCTAATTCCAATGCAGAAGATTGGTTCAGTATATAAAAAATGTGTTCCATTGACATTGACTGGTAGCATTCTTTGTAAATTTATCAACCTCAATGCTAACCATAGTTGATCTACTACTAGGCACTGTATAAAAAAGTGTTCTATTGATTCCTCGTTCATATTGCACAGGAAAAAAAAATCAGTTGAGGCCTTGAGGGGATAGGAAACCTTTAAGCCTCTAACTGGTAACAGATCCCAAACTATTTTAGATAGGAAGAATTGTAAGCGTTCATGTATCTTTTCTTTCTAGATTGATCTTCACTCACTCTTCTACAGTGGAAGGTTCATTTCATTATGCAAATTTATCATTAAGTATTCTCTATTTTGCAGGAGAAAATAAAATGGCACCAAATTTTCCTTTATCCCATTGTATTGTGTCTAAGTCCATAAGATTAGCTACTAAGTGGTTTTGGGGATGAGTCATATAAGCTCTTGGTCATGGTTAGAAATTTGACTTTGTTAGGATACACGGGTCTTCCTATAATTAACCAAGTTCTGAATCTGTTTATAATCTTACAATTTATCCCTTCCTTAATTATTTGTATGTAGTTAAAGATACTTTGACATATCCATGATGCTTGTTTCAAAGGGTGTATGCTTAGGAAATTCAAACTCTTGGGAAAAAAATTTCCTAAAGAGCTCCACCCACTTCTTGTTTGCATTAGTTGCTACTTCCCATGTTGCTTGACCACTAATGCTTGGTTTGCATCCTTATACAAATTTAAGCTTAAGCCACCTTTCTCTTTGTGTTTACAAATCGATTTCTAACCCTTAACTAGCAAGTCTCTCCCTTTTCCTTATTTATACCCTACCAAAAATTATAATTGAGGGCATTAAGTTGGGATGTCACAATCTTTAGAAATAATAAAGTTGGCATGTGATGGGCTAGGATTGATGAGGAGATTGGCCTGATTAGTGTTGTCCTTGCTACTTAGGAATTAGGATAGGATTTTCAATTTTCACCCTTGCAACATCTTCTTGAGCTTCTCGATCAACCTCTGCCAAAACTTCTTTTCTATTTATACCTAAGGGTAGAGGAAGTCCCAAAAATTTCCCATTACTCTCAGCGATGCTAATCTCTAATAAGTTTTTTAGGTGTTTTTGGTGGTCTCTCACATTTTTTATCAGCTTTTGCAAAGATAAACAAATCATATGCAAACTAAAGAGGGTTATAGGACAACAATCCCTCACCAAGCTTATGCCATTGATTTGGTCGTTGCTGCCCATCTTTCCAACAGTCTTGCCAATATCTTAACTCCTAACATAAAAAGGAATGGTGATAGGGGATTGCCTTGTCTAGATCTCTCAGTGGGTGAATCAAACTATGGGGATTCCCATTGATCAAAATGGAGAGGGAGGTAGTGGTTATCCATTGCTCAACCCAATTAATCCACTTCTCTAGAAGCCCCAAACCCTTCATTATATTTACAAGGAAACAACCCCCCATTCAATTGTATGATTTTTCCATATTCAACTTTAAGCCCATCCATCATGTCTTCCCTGTCTTCTTCTTCACCATATAGGTTCTTTTGTGGTCTAGGGCTATTTTCTTGGATCCTTCTACCAGGGACAAAGGCTATTTTCCATGGGGAAATCAGTTTTAGGAGGATTTTCTTCAATCTATTTTCCATTATCTTGGAGATAGCAATGTAAACATGCTAATGGGTTTGAACTGTCGCATTGTAGGTACACTTTCACTTGTTGGAGCGAACGCTAAAAAATATGATTAATTTGTTTAAGCATGTAGCCTCTTGAGAAAAAGCTTAGAAAAACTTTCACTACGTCTCCCCCAATGATATTTCGGTAGAATTTGTATGAAAAAATAATAATAAAACAAAGGGTTGACATTCCATCTGGCCATGGAGCTTAATGAGAGCCCAAGCTAAAAATTGCATCTTTGATTTCCTTTAAGCGTGGAGATTTCAATTAGCATTTCTGCTTCCTTCCAAAATGGATGGAGAAAACAGTTTATAAGGGTTAGTTTAGGATCTGTTATTTTGCTAAAACTGATTTTGTTTTTGGTTGAAGTACCCATAAATAGTACCAAAAAATGCAGTAGAGCCTATAAATAGTGGTAAAAATTAGCTAGCAAATTTCATCCGTGCCAAACGCACACCAAATCTTTGAGACTTTCTTTATTTATTTATTTTTTTGGTTACAATAAAGTAACATGTACCTTAAGGATTTGCAACCATATCGTTGTTGTTGGAAATTCCACCACAGCTAAGTAATAATTATCTCATTAATGAAATATATGTATCCTTGCTCTTACAATGTGTGAGCCCAGACTCGCGTGTGACCTATATATTATAAGAATGAGGATGTATATTTATTGAATGCATGAAATACTTTCTTAAAGTTAAAAGGCTTGATAGTCAAAACGCACATTTTCAAATAATTTTTCTAAATGAATTAGGCTAACTCTTTAACTTTGATGTATTTTCAATTCAGCCATTTAAATTTCAATTGGTGGTTGTTGTCATCATTATCCTATAACAATATTTTTAAAAAAATTATTTATTTTTGGAAAAAAAAAAAAAAAACTCTTTTGACTTGTTTTCAATTCAATATTACCTTTTTTTTTTTTTTTTTTTTTTTTTTTTTTTTTTTTTTTTTTTCATTTCAGTCATTTAACTTTATTTCATTTTCAATATAATCCATCCATCCACATCTATCAATTCCACACCATTAAATCCAAAAAACAATGTCATTTTGAAAAGTTATAAAAAAAAAAATTTGAAAACATGTCAAAGTTATTGAGTGTAATTTGTAATTAAATGGTTATTTAGAACTTTGCGAGCAATGTTCCCTTTTCTCACATAAACATAATAGTGAGTTTGACTAAATAAATTAAGTCATGGTAAAACCCATCATTCATGTGAGAGAAATGAGCATTATACTTGAAATATTGAATAATTATCCTTTGTAATTTAGCAAAAGGATTATTATTATGAAATTTCACAAAGGATGGCATGGGATTCGCATCGTATAAGCTAAAGCTTAACCTTTTTTAGTGAAATACTTATCTTTAATATGAGTAATTATTTGGCACTTTAAGAGTCACATAATAAAAAGTAGGACTGTCTAGATCCAATTGAACTTGACAAAACAAAACCAAGAGCCATCTGATCCAATCACCATGGTGGTCAAAATCGGTTTTGTGGGAAGAAGATCTAACGAAGTCAGTTTAAGTCTTAATTTTAGTTTCTCTCAACCTGATGGAGCCGATCTAACCATATCCCTCTTCTAACCATTTTCAACTAGTTCTTCGTCCAGATTTGGCGAATATCTAGAAATCTCTGACTAAATCTAATGCAAACCCTATCTCCTTATGATTCTACTGACTCCGACTAACTACCACCCATTGAGAACCAAGCCATCCGAACTGCCGCTCCTTTTAGGTCGATGACGGGTTTTGTGCTTCCCCACTTGAAATGATCCGACCGAGTCTGGATTGAATACAAACCCGACCGAAAGGCACCCATAATGACAAGTCCTATGAGTTTTTTTTTTTTTTTTTTTTTTTTTTTTTTAAGAATCAAAGTCACATGAGTATCATTCCTTTTCTTTTTTTCATTTTTCTTTTTTTTTTGAAGGGAGAGTATCACATGAGTATCATTTCTTAGTACTATGAAGTACACAATAATTTTGCTTTTGGTACATAGTGGCGATAAAATGGTGGGGTCAGTGAGGGACAGAAAGTTAGGCATTGGTTGACGCCGCACGTTTAATGTAGTAGTAAATTAGAGAGGCTCACGTATAGGAATTGGCTTTGAATGAAATTGCACTGGAAATCTGGAAGCTGACTTTGTTTGACTGTTACTTTGTCATTTTTCCCATCTCATCTTGGAGTACCCGGCTCTTGAGCCTACCAACTCTTCACCGAAGACCGCACGGTCCAACTAGATATGCCAACCCAACTCACAAGAAAATGGAAGAAAAAGAAATACATGATGCACAACGAGAATTCTACAGGAGACGCCTCCACTCCAGTCGAGTAATACTCCATGTCAGACTATTAGGATAATCTATATTTACTTTTTCTCTAGAAGGTGTAAATACCATGAATATTTGTTAATTGCTACTTATTTATTTGTTTATCCAAAATCCAATTGCTGGGCCAATAAAAACAAAAAAAAAAAAAAGTCCAAAGCTGGCTTTTAAGCTGAATCCAATCTGGGCTCTATATGCAAAACTGCGATGCACTTGATGTAGTGAGTGATCATTGTGTAATCAAGTGTATCGTGTAATATTATACCAAGTTACATAAATCAATTCATTAACAATGGATTCATTCGCTCACATATCACTAGCACAACAAAATGTTTCTTGCTTTTGGCCCAGAAAGACACGTGAGTATTAGACGGCGGGAGTGATCATCTCCAAGACCTGACACAATCTTTCGCAAAACTTAAGCTGCTCTGCTCGTAATAAGTATGTTTAAGAGATTCAACCAAAAAGACTAAAGGAAAACATTGAAAGGATGTATTGCGAATTAGGAGCAAATTGCTAATTTGGGTACTTGGATGAAGAGACTTATTTAGTGAAGCTTATGCTCAAAATATTTTGATTTTAAGGAAGAAAAACAAAAGGTGCTACGAGATAGAAATTGCATTTCGTATTTAATTGAGCTAGTTCTTGTATCTACACTAAATCAAGTTTTACAGAATACTCAGGTCCCATAAAAGCCCAAAAAGACCAAAAAGCAAACAGAATAAAAATAAAAAGTAAGAACTAAAAGGGCTTGTATTTTTATATATAATCATTTTCTTGATTTAATCTTGATCTTGGCCTTTGAAGGAGGCTTGGTACAAGTTACATGAAGGTGGTGTTCTGATCTGAGAGTCTTTTGAGGCCCTTTTGGTTGCGATTTCTTCCTTCTCTTTATCCCGAATGAAGACAGTTTTCTCTTCTCTTTCTCCTTTATAGTTTCAAGCTTCGGCTTCCACAAACGTGACCCAACAAGCTGCTGATACTCCTTTTGCAATTGAGGCGTAGTGCATACTACACTCTTAGCAGTAGCTTTACTTGAGCTCTCGCTTTTTTCCTCACTCTCTTCTCTCATCTTCCCTTCTTCCAACAATTGTGATATGAACTCATCCGAAACGCGTATCCTCAAACACCCAGATGTGGTTTTTTGTATATCAAAAGGTTGGCAAGTGGCTGCTTTCTTTAGAAATGCATTTCTTGAGTCTTTAGAGATCAATGGAGAAGAAGATGATTCTTGTTGATGAGAGGAGGAGGCAAAGGAAGCTATGGTCACGAATGATAGAACAGATTGGAAGAAATGCTTTGGAAGAAGAAAGTACTTGTGGCCTGGCTGAAGCTCATCGTTCTCTGAAAGAGCTGGGATCTTCTGGCCTATGTAAATTGAATCTGAGCGGCACACTAAGTGCTTTGGAAACTCTACCATGAGCTCTGAAGCATGGATAGGTCGGTGGTAGATCTTGACTAGACCATCTGATTTGATAAGCTTTATAGACCCAACTGGTGGTGATGATGGCTTTGGTTCTGGCTCTGGCTGGAGTTGCATGCAAGAGACATGGTTTCCCATTAAGTGGAAACACCAAGGTATCATTTGAAGATTGAAGTATTTGATGATGCCCATGTGCTCATAATAATAATCCTCAGATATAAAAGCACAACAAAATGGCTCAGACACAGATGTAAGATTTGAGATTTGAGATTTGAGAACGTCGCCTTAAAAGGTTTAGTTAAGCATAAAGTAAGACAGAAAATTTGTATTCCATAACGTAACTTTAGCTTGGTCTTTGTGGGGAGGTGAGATATTGATTTGAAGGAAATGAATAATGGTGCAGGTGAGTGTGCGTGAATATATATTTATATATATAGAGAGAAATATTATTAGAGATTAGATGGGTGAATGGAATTGTGTATGCGTGCATCTTAATATTCCCATTGGACTTGTTCCTAGAGAGAGAGAGGGAAAGAGAGATGTGAATAGGCGTATAGAGTAGAAAATAGAAACGAGGGCTTGGTTTTTAGCGAGAGAAGACTGAGAGGGGAGGCGTGAGACCCGGGTAAAAGCTTTATTGGCAAATAACAATTACACTCACACACACATATATACATACATTGTACTTTGCATTTGCTTTTGTTTATTTGAAAAGTTTGACACTTTTGTTTGACTGAAGCGTCTTTCTATTCTATCCCTTTCACCCGAGGCCAAAATAGAAATTTTGAATTGGATCCCGCCTTTTTTGAGCCTCGCCTTTGTTGTACACTTATTTTTACTCTACTCAGTCTCCAGTCTACTCCAATAGTTTGACCAAAAATAATTCTACTCGTGTCATGGATCCATGAATAATATTTTCAATTTGCCATTCACATGATGTGGGCCAACCCATTTATTTCATCATCTAATTACTTAATCATTCTTTTTTCTGTTAACTTTGAGCACCTAATTGTTCCATGCGGTATCTATAATTCTCCCCTCTACTCACGTAAGTTGGAAGGTCATATTTTTATGTATTGGCATATTTGAAATCAATAACACATTTTATTTGTATTTGAGTCTTAGTTTTGGGTGTATTTAAGAAGATCTTGACGAGATAAATAAGTAGTGTTATTGAAAATACAAGATTATTTAAGAAAAGTTGAATTTGCAGGCCTTGATACATGTTGATCTATAGAGAATAAATGAATCTCAATAATTGGCCCAGCACTTCTTGACCTATCGAGCCTTAAGGAAAATTGAAAAATAAATTTTGTTTTCAGCTCATAATGAGTTGGCCTTCTAGGAATTTATCCAGTAGGGTTCCAAAGAATATAAAAACATATTTTTTTAGTTATCATAGTCACATAGAGATACGAATAACAAGAGTTGCTGTGATATTTTTGTGCCAAGGATTTTGTGCCAAGTTACTTTTGGTTTATTCAAGCGTGGATTGAAGAATTCTGCAAAATTACAACAATCAAAAGGGTTACTGTGGAGTTGGACACAAATAGAAGATTTGTGCAAAGGAAAATTCTTCTACAATATCAAGTCCAAATGGGGATTGGAGTTGAGCTTTCTATATAGATTAGTATGTTCTACTATAGGTAGGCATTTTAGGATAAGGTAAGATTCCTTATACTTATAACTGTTTTTTTCTTGTTAATATATTTTTCGAGAATGGTGACCCAAAATTCACCCGATGAAGATTTACATGCGAGGCTTTTTCCCATTGTGATCAAACCATTGTGTCAAACTTATTTTCCGTTGCATTTTATTTACTTTGATGATTTGATTGTGTCTTAATCTGGTTTGCATGTAATTTGATCTTGGGTAATTAATTAATTAACTAGGGTCAATCTATAACTCAACATAAGTAAGTAAAAAGAGGAATTTCTCTTTAAGAAAAAAGGAAAAAAGAAAAAAAGAGAGGAATCTCTTGGGGGTTAACCCAAAAACTCTAACTACAACTTTTGAACCTAGAACCTCACAAAGTAATTAAGTATTAAGAACCACTAGACCAACCCCCCTTGTAGTTATGTAATTAAGCTGGTATTAATGATGCACTTCTAAGTTTTGAGCATAATTTTCAAAACTAAAAGAGAGAGATTCTTAGTTTTGTGATCGAATTTGAATGTGATTTTTGATCAAATTGTTAACATTAGGAAAGCTCAAGTAAATCAACACCCAAAAAAAAAAAAAAAAACAAAAACAAAAACCAAATGACCTGATCCGATCCAATCCAAAATGGTTGGATCCAAAAGAAGACTTGGTCAGCAACAGGTTGTGCTAACACACAATTTAAAAAAGAGCTCAAATAACTCTAGGGCTGTTAACAAAATACAAAATACAAAAAAAAAAAAGAAAAAGAAAAAGAAAAAAACAAACAAACAAACGTACCGTTTACAATAATCATCTTGAAAAGAGCTTTCAAGCCCCATAAAATTAGTTTGTATTATTTTAAAAATATGTTGAAATTTAGAACTTAAAAAAAAAAAAAAAAAATCATTGTTTATGCTTTATAAATCAAAAACTTTAATAGCACAATTCATTTTAATGTACTAAAAACTCCAAAATGCTAAAGAGCTTTTCAACTAAAGTTCTACAATTTTACAACGCTACTTCCTACAACAATGTCAAACGACACTAGATTTTTTTGGGTTGGGTGTGGAGTATCCATAAATGAAATCCTTTATACTCAACATGTTCGATATATATTTTTTTTAAATACCTGTATTATACATGTCAACTTATGATTTGGCTTTCAAATTTCTTCTCCTCCATTAGTTGACACGTAGCCCACCTTATTCCCATTCTACTCTCATTTATATCTTATCAGATTCTACTTCTTCTCCTTCTTTTCTCTCTCTCTCTCTCAGCCCACCATATCCCCAAAGTTTACATATTGAGTGTTTTTAGGATATTTCAAATGGGCATTTTTAGTCCCTAAAGTGTGATATGGACCCCTTTGTCTAGCTCCATTAAGTTTCTTGTGTATGTGGCTAAAAGAGATATAAGAAGGTATATTTTTAATGATGTGGCAACTGAAATTTTATTAAAAATTTATAGTGACAAATCACTTACTTAGACCCATTATACCCAAATCTGAACCCGCATCTTTAAGAGGGAAACTCTAGATCTGCTTGGACTTGATGTAGGGGAGAATGGGGCACTCTCAAATTAGCTATTGCCTATGTAAAATGGAGAGAGAGAGAGAGAGAGAGAGAGAGAGAGAGAGAGAGAGAGAGAGAGAGAGAGAATAATATGTGTATTTTTGTGTATAAAATTGAACAATGTTTTGCCTTTTATACATGCATGTATGAGCATAGTACAAGCAATATGTGTGTAGTGCAAGTAATGTGTAGTACAAGTAAAGGACTAGGCCTAACTGTAAACACATGGTGGTATGGAATAGGTCATCTGGAGTTTAAAGACAAGATCACGATGTCAATTGGGTGAATGAGACTTCAAGAAAACATAAGTAATGAGTTAGTCTTTAGTGGAAATAGAGTGCAACCGAAGACTACCATGTTGTAGATGGTGATAAATGATGTGACAATATCAATTTCAATATGTTTGATGCGCTTTTGAAAAATATCATTGTGGGCAATTTGGATAGTATTACGATTGTCACAATGAAGAGGAATAATGCCAACCTGAGGAGCACCCATATTTAATAAAAGCTGATGAAGCCAAAGAAGATTGTAGGTAGTATCAACTAGAGCATGGTATTCAGTTTCAATGCTAAAGCAAGCAATGAAAAATTACTTCTTTTTGTGCTAAAAGATGAGAGAGGTGCCTAGTAAGAAGAAGAAGCCAGTAGTGGAGTGGCAATTGGTGGGATCTTCAACCCAATTAGCATCAAAGTAGGCATGCAACTCAAGTGTGAACTGAGAAGAGAAGTACAAATTATGGAAGAGACTGCCCTTAATATAGCAAAGAATGTGAAGAACAACAACATAGTGAATAGAGTGAGAGGTAGCCATGAACTAGCCAACTAACTCTAACACGAATTAGTTATGGCTGAGGGTTAAACTAATTAAATGTTGGTCTGGATTGAGGAACAGGGAGAGGTAGTAGAGTAGAGAGGAGTAAATTTGGACCAAAATTAGTTTATTTTTAGTAAACTCTACTTTACTTTCCTCCACTCCCTTTCCTTCTCCACTCAATCCAAATGGGCCCTATATTGGTTATTTGGTCTAGTTTTTAAAACACTAGTTATGACTTATGAGTTTTTATGTATGAATTATGATAGGATGTGTTTAAAATTTTTCTTAAGATTGGTATGACATAGCCTTTTTTTAATGTATTATTATATACATTTTTTGATAAATGTATCCGTATCTTGTTGGTATTTTTTTTTTTTTTTTTTTTTGAGTAGTTGATAAATGTATTAGTATCTAAATGCTGACAGTTCTCTAATGTTATCTTTATTTGAACGGCATAGTAGACACGACTAATGTACCCCATACATACAAAATAGATTTGGAATTGCTTTTATTAATTTAAATAATTGTTTAACATGGAGTGAGATAATTTTTTTTTTCTTGAGTTGTTGATAAATGTATCAGTATCTAAGTGCTGATGTTCTCTAACGTTACCTTTATATGAATGGCATAATAGACATGACTCATGTACCCGGCCTATATATTATAAATATATAATAGATTTAGAATTGCTTTTATTAGTTAAAGTAGTTGTTCAACCTGGTCCAGGAGAGATAACCAACGAAGAGGAAGTCATTTGAAGGAAACCAAGAGTATATCTCGCTTCATATGGTTCATTACTCCATTAGCAATATCATTTAAATATATGATTTATCATAGTCAGACCGGACTTCTATACTTTTGTACAAACAAAAGAATCTCTTTGTTCTATTTTCTTGGTCCTTCATGTGCTGCATGGTCGAAGGAAAGGGTTACAACAACGTACAAATATACAACGACACAATTCCCAAATGCGTATGCACCCTCTCTCTCTCTAAAGTTTTTCCTTTTTTTTTATTGGTCCCTAGGCTTTATACTACGAGGAAAACTGTATTTTTGTATTCATATAGTAATTGTGAAGGCTTTATATTAATAGGTGTCCATGTGGATAGTTAATTTTTTAAAAAATTACAAAATATGTAGTTATCTTAATTCATTGATTTTCAAAAAAAAAAAAAAGTTATCTCAAGTGATGTATTGAGAATTCATAGCTAACACCAAATAAAAATTTAGGGACTAAAGTTTGTTGCTGCTTTTGGTGTACTAATGAGGATGATGTTCACAATAAAAAAAGGTGATGTTTTGTGGTTGAGAATTCGGTTGTCCACCACCTTGCACAATGGAATTTTTTTTTTTGGAGCCATGAAGAATGATAACGGGGCATTAATTTATGTTTGATTTAAAAAAATAATTTCTTCTATTTTCAAGTAATTAATAATTTTAAAACATAAAATTCTCTAATTTTATATCTAAAATAAATAAATTATGTCATTTTTGGGTCCTTAACAACAACCCACTTGACAGAATTGGATGGAAGAAGCATATTGCATAAAAGAAAATTTGAGACACAAAATTATAAAAAAAAAAATTATATTTTAGGAACCAAATTAAAAAATGCAAAAATTTTAGCCAATAAAAAAGAAATAAGACTTCAATCGAATATATAATCCACAGAACTTACGTAACTACAATTAACCTAATCAACCAAATTTGATGAGAATCAACAAGCACCATTAAAGGATCCATTGCATGTTCCAGTTGAGCCTATTACTAGAGCAAAATCCAAAAAGATCAAAAAGGCACTTAATAGACTGATTTAAGAGATTTGGGCTGATTCTAACACATTACATTCCAAACTTTGCTCAAAAGAAGATGAAGGCGTAATAAATTTAATTCAAGCTATTGATAGAGTTGATCTAGCTTAATTGGGCGTAATTTATGGTGTGGATTAATAGTTAATTGACTTTCTAGCTTCATATCAATTAATAGCTATTTTTCCTAATCTAGAGCTGCCTATTTTAGACCAAATCCACCTTAATTTTAGGCTTCTATTATTTAGTACGTTTTTAGCTATTTTCCTATTTCGGAGCTGCTAAATTCAGACCAAATCAACCTTAATTTAGGCTTCTATTATTTGGTATGTTTTTTTTTTTTTTTTTTAATATATTTTCCTATTTTCAGTCATGTCTTGTAAATAGCATGCACTCATTGTAATGGAGGAATTGATTGAATAAAAATCAGAAAAAACATGAGGTTTTGCTTCTTCTTTGGGTTCTTCAAGACCTATGAACTTATTAGGAATTCTTCCTTATTGCGTTCAAATTTTATATATTCGGTTCATGATTCAGTTATAATCATTGGGGTGGAGTTTCTATCAAAATCTAAAATTTAGCTTTCTTGGGTAAGTATTTCAATATTATTTAATGGGTCTCAAAGTGTGTTGATTGAAGTTCGCATCAATTTTTTTTTTTTTTTTTGAGGGAAACCTAACTAATTAAGTAAGTCATACTCATGCATTGCAGGTGACATGAAAACATGTCATCTTCTTATTAAAAGTTAAAGCTTAAGACTCTAAAAATGTTTATAGGTAAAAATTTTCAAGTCCCTTTTTTTTTTTTTTTGAGAAACCAGCCAAAAAGGCTACTTAATTAAAGAACGAAAAATCCGACAAATAACAATTATAAAGATCTGGAGGAACAAACTCCTTTCAAACCAAAAAAGGACAAGATAACCTAGCTCTCTTAGCTAAGGCATCCGTTAAAGCGTTACCTTGCCTACACACATGAGAGAAAGAAAAGCTCTGAAATGAGTTTACAAACAATAAAATGTCATGAATAATATGTCCACAAGACGAATGAGTAAAAAGTCTAGTACTAATAGCTTGAATGGAAGACACCGAATCACCCTCAAAGACCACATTACGAAGGCCAAGTTCCTGAACAAACTGAACTGCACGCCTAACTGCCAAGGTCTTAAGAGTAAAAACTGTATCGGGCATAGGGATTTTCTCTGCCAAAGCTGCAACGATCTCTCCATGTTCATTCCGAACAGCCACTCCAATACCTGCTGCACTTATATCCTTAAAAATTGCCCCATCAAAGTTTGCCTTCACAAAACCCGTATCAAGAGGTTTCCACTGAGGTCGTTGTGCACGAACCTTCTTACTGGGACAGAGCCGAACCTGCTGAAACTCCTGCAAATGACACCGCACTATGCCAGCCACTTGATTCAACGACCAAACCACCTCACCAACCTGCATCTTGTTTCGGCAATTCCAAAGAGCCCAGCAATCCATCGCAAAAACTTCAGAATTTAGTGAGGAACAGATCACCAACTCAAGCAACTCCCTGAACGAACTGGCCTTGGAAAATTCAGAGGGTAGAGCTGCGAAACAAGAATACCGCACCAGATATACAGCCTCACAAGACCAGAGGGCATGAAGGACTGATTCCTCCCCTACATGTCAATGATTACACACCGAGGATGGAGCAATTTTCCGCTTACATAAATTAAGCATAGTCGGAATAGAATCCGTACAAGCACGCCAAATGAAAAATTTCACCTTGTTTGGAATATTCAACTTTCAAAGGTTGTTCCAAAACTTTCTTTGCACATTTGTATCTGAGGATGAAGCCACCTCATTACCATGCGACTCACATAACAAGTGGTACCCGGAGCGAACCTGATACACACCAGTCCGTGAATGGGGCTATACCAAAAAGTCCTTTTGGGCAGAGAGGCATACCGGAATAGATTTTATTAACTGTGCTTCAAAGGGAATGAAAATCGAATCCACCAGAGTTGAGTTCCACCACCGAGAGTCTCTATCAATCAGCTAGTCCACTATAGCTTTCTTCAGACAAGACAGAAACAGGAGAAAGAACTCTACCTGATTGGGCACTAGGCAACCAAGAGTCTTTAAAAATCTTTATAGAGGAGCCATCACCTATCCGCCATCGAGCACCTAACAAAATCACCTTGGGGGCTTTGAGAATACTCCTCCAAGCATATGACCCCGAACTTACCTTGGCATAAAAAATGGTACCTGTAGGGAAATATTTAGCTTTGAACACTCTATAAAACAAGGAATCAGTGTCATGAACCAATCTCCAAACCTGTTTTGCTAACATCGCCTCATTAAACTTACCCAATTCCCGAAAACCAAGGCCCCCTTTTGATTTTGGTTGACATAAGATTTCTAACTTCTTCCAATGTATTTTCCTACGATCACCCCGTTGACCCCACCAAAATTTTCGAATCATAGCTTCGATATCATTACATAATACAACAGGAAGTTTAAAACAACTCATTGCAAAAGTTGGAATAGCTTGTACAACCGCTTTCAACAACACCTCCCTACCCGCTTGAGAGAGTAATTTCTCCTTCTACCCCTGAAGTTTACCCCAGACTCTCTCTTTAATATAATTTAGGCTAGCCCTTTTATTTTTCCCCACCATAGCTGGAAGCCTCAAATAGTTTTCATATTCCTTAATCTCAAGAACACCAAGCAGATTTTTAATGGCATTTTTTGACACATGAGAAACAGACCGTCCATATATATATTTATAATGTATATCACCAACACGGCACCTGTGCATTACAAACCAAAAGAATTACAAATAAATAAAAAATTACAGGCCCTTTTTTTAATGACAAGAAAAAAGACATGAATTAGTTTTTCTTTGATTCACGTTCACCCTCACCAAGAGAAACTTGATCCCTTCCGTATCAGCCACTCTTCAGTCTTCAAAGAATTAAGGTTGCGTACGACAAGGATTTGTGTCACTTTGTTGGCACTTAATTAAAAAAAATTTGATTCCATTTAGTCCATGTTTGGACTTTGGGGAAGCAAATCCTACAGATACTGCAAAAATTAGTATTATTAATGGAGTTGGGATTCTTAAATGCTGACCGTACTGCATATACATGTAACATGTTCGACAAAAAAAAAAAAGTAATGCTTCTATTGGTATTGCCAGTCAAGAGCCCTACAGTGTTAAGCACAGTGGCGGAGCTAAGAATTTAGGCCAGGGGGGGCAAGATTAAAAGACAAGATTGGAAGTAAAAAATTAATCTAAAAAAATTAATCAATATTAATAACAAAATAAGTAAACAACTATATGATAATGTAATTGTCATACAGAATCTAACATAAAATGTAAACTTTAATTTATTTTTTCACACCTAGCTTGTTTTACTCAATTGCCCTCGACGATTTTTCATATTTTGAAACCGCTGCATGATTTCTTCACAGTCAATAGTCTTGAATATATCTTTCTCAATATATGTGACTAGGCAATCACTCATCCACTGATCTCCTATTCGATTGCGTAATCGATTTTTAATTATGTTCATTGCTGAAAAAGCTCTTTCAACAGTAGCTGTTGTAACTGGTAAGATCAATGCCAAAGTCACTAATGAGTAAACCAATGGATATGAAACATTCTTTTTCATTTCTACCATCTTTTCAGCAAGCTGTCCAATTCCTTTAAGTGCTGAAAACTCTTCAGTTGACTGCATGTCATGGATGTATGTCTCAAGTTGGTTATCCAAGAAAGAAACTTGAACTGTTGAAAAATCACTTGGATAAAACTGAGCAAGCCGAATCAATTTCTCCTTGTTGAATGCTGAAAATAAGTTATCTGGGTTCAAACACGCAACACAAATTAATAATTCAAAATTTTCAAAACGACTATTAAGTTCCTGAAGTTGCATATCTATAACAGTATAAAAAAGCTCCACTTGATAATGATGTGAATTTTTCATGTTTTGAGCTTTTCGTCGTGGCCGAGGTTGATATAAATCATCCATATCAGAAACATCAATATTATTTTTTGCACAAAATGCAGAAACCTCCTCTAGCAAAGTGTTCCACCCATCATCTCTCATGACCTGTAAACGTTGCTTTGAAATGTCAACCAACTTCATAGCATTCACAATATCTTGATCTTTTCGTTGTAATGCCTGTGACAACTCATTACTTATGCCAAGCACACCTTTCATCAAATGTAAATCAAACACGAATTCAAATGTTTGGAGTAAATTAATTAAGATATTTGCTTCTGCTCTCTGATCAGAATCTAAACCATCTTCTATAATAGTTTCAATCACATCAATTACAGAAGAAAACATGTGAATAAGATTAACAAGTGCACCATAATGAGAACTCCAACGTGTATCTCCAGGTCTTTTTAGACTCATTTCTTGATTCAAGCCACGACCAGTTGAAATTTCATTATTTTTTAATGCTTCTATAACTTCAGCATTACGTTTTTCGCGAAGAATATCACGACGTTTGCATGATGCTCCAACAATATTGAATACCTTTGCAACCAAGTTAAAAAAGGTTGCAATCTGGATGTGATTTTTTGCTACTGCAACTAATGTTAGTTGAAGTTAATGTGCAAAGCAATGGACATAATAGGCAGAAGGATTATCTTTCAAAATAAGAGCTTTTAGTCCATTTAACTCACCTCGCATGTTGCTTGCCCCGTCGTAGCCTTGTCCCCGCAATCTACTAATGCTTAAGCTATGTTTATTAAATACTTCCTCAATTGCACTTTTTAGTGTCACTGCTGATGTATTATTAACATGTGTAATGCCTAAAAAGCGCTCATTCACATGTCCCAATTTGTCCACATAGCGCAAAGCAATTGCCAATTGTTCTTTAGTAGACATATCATGTGATTCATCAACTATAATAGCAAATAATGAATCTCCAATATCTTTAATAATAGCATTTATTGTCTCAACGGCTGCAGCGTTTGCTATTTCTTTTTGGATATCAGGAGAGGTCATTTGATGATTTTTAGGAGCATTTTCAAGGACTGCCTTATCAATTTCTTCATTGTGATTTGCAAGAAACCGTAATAATTCAAGAAAATTTCCTTGATTATTGGAGTCTTTAGATTCATCATGGCCACGAAATGCTAATCCTTGCCGTTGTAGAAAACAAATACAATCCACTGATGCATTCAAACGAGTCCGATATTCCCTTTTCTCAACATCTGATTGCTTGTTTATAACTGTTTGAATACTTTGTCTCTGGTTTAACAAAGCTTCACATTTTCTTTGAGCTATATTATGTGCACTGTTGTGATCCCCAACGTGATTTTGTAATTTCTCCTTTTTTTTCCAATTTCTAAATCCTTTAGTAACAAATGAGTCTCCCCCTCCTTGATCACCAGTATCAGGTTGAAATAGATAACAATATAGACAATATGCAGCATCTTTCGCAATGCTATATTCCAACCAACTAGGATATTCTTTGAACCACACTGGATTAAATCGACGCTTTGTTTTGCCAAATTGACTTTGTGGAAAATCATGGTTAACTGGTTGACAAGCTTTATTTTGTAGATAATGCCTTCTAATTTGATCTCTTTCATTAGGATGATAGTTAGAAATTTTTATTCTTAAACCAGGATCCATGGGAAGATTTTCAACATCCACTTCGATACGAGTTCGTTTAGGACTTGATCCAGACTCATTATTATGATCAGGATTCTCCATAATCTCAATTAACTACAAATATATATGTCATATCATTAAAATAAAGAAAAAAAAATTACAATTTATGATTAAGAATAATCAAATTAAAAGATCATTATAAATACAAATAGTTCAAACATATAATTTGAATTATAAATTTATGGTTAAAAATAGTCAAATCAAGAGATCCATCTAAATATAAACAATTTAAACATATAATTTGATTCTTTAAAAAATTAAATAAACAAATAAATCAAAGTAAAAGTATTAAGATTATACATACCTATGAATATTTGAATGTGTGACTTAAAAATCCAACTTGAATGCTTTTAAAAACTGCACAAAAACTCTGAGATCCAAAGAAATAGATTGGTTTGAAAAGAAATTTTTTTCTCTTTGATGGGAGGCCATGCTTTGTTTGCATAGTATATATATATATATATATTTGAGTTCTATGCTTGCTGATTTCTACTCTGTGTAGGTGTAGGCTTGTAGTAAAGTTTTTTTTTTTTTTTAATTATTACCAAGTAGGACCCACGGTTTTATTCAGTAACGTGAATTCATTGAATAGTAGGCGGCTTGGTAATTGGTATAGAGCATAAAAAAAATCAAGTTTATTAAGTGGGGCCCATTGCCTTTTTATATAGAATTGCTAGTAGAAGTCCACTGCTAGAAGGAAAGCTGAAGGTAACGTGAATTCCCTGAATTGGGATTTTTTTTTTTTTTTTTTTTTTTTTTGTCTCTAGTGTAGGGGGGGCAAATATGGTATTTCAGGCATGCATAGTGAAAAATTTTGAAAGTTCAGGGGGGGCACCTGCCCCCCCCTCGCCCCCCCCTCCCTCCGCCCCTGACTTAAGCAGCATCGCTCTCATGGTAAACTTTTCAAAAAGAGCAATGGTTATTTATTTTACACACCAAACTCACAGGCGCGTGCTTGAAGTTACGATTCCACAGTTAAAACACCCATCTAGCGATTGGAGTGCTTTAAAGTGATAGGCCTGTGTGTGTGTCTATAAATAAATATATATATATATATATATATATATATATATCCGTTTGAAAACTATTTATTTAATTTTTTTTTTGTTAAAAATGTGTTAAAATATATTTGTAATTTGAAAAAATAGAAAAAAAGTGAAGTTTCAAAAAATGGTATAAAAAAGCTAAAAGTCAAGCTTGAAAGCTCAAGCCAACCAAAGTCTATTTTGACAAAATATGTACCAAAGCGTGTGGTCCTAAAATAACTAGTAAATTTTTAATTTTGAGTTTTTTTTTTTTTTAATTTTATTATATGAACAATAAAATTAAAAATTTCAAAATAGGTTAATTCTTACCTTTAAATCTTATCTTTAATAAATAAATTATCAAAAACTACATTATGCCAAATTTATTGTTATTAGTGGTACTTGAGGGGTGTGGTTCAATGATAAGGAGTTCTCGCTACTCCATTATACGTGCTTTCATGAGTTGTGGGTTCAAGTAGTAGCATACGGAGATGTTGCAAATGAGCGGGTCGGGTCAGGTTAATTGGATTGTGGGTCAAAACGGGTTCAAGTCAAAACTAGGTCATTTTAAGCAGGTTAAAACAAACTCGAGTCAATCTGGTTGCAAGTCGGGTCGAGTCAGGTTAACCCATATTTTTCACATGGATTTAAAAAAAAAAAAAAAAACATGTATTTGCTATTTGGAAAGTCACGTAACAAATTATTTCATTTAAAATGCATTACTTTGAATTCACCACTCCATTTGGAAAGTCACGCAAGAAATTTACAATCTTGAAAATTAATTTTATAATCTATAATCAATTGTGGTTGGCACTCTATTTCAATTTTAGAATATACATTAAAGTTTTATTGTACTTATTTATACACAGTCTCTTTTATGAATATCATGTAATTGTTAAGCAACATACACTCCAGAAAATGTCATAATTTATTTTGAAAAGCCATATATTTTGAGCATAAATTGTTAAAAACGTGAGCATTCATAATTTATGCTAATTTCATTGATACTTTGGTTTCACTATTTTCACACTTATGAATATTTCTCACATGTTTACAATTTTAAATATATGTTTTTAATTTTACTGTAACTAGATTATCTTGGCATGTACTTTGCTATTTAATATTTAAAAATCTTTACTCATTATAGAATGCCTCAACCATTTATTTTTCAATTCATCTGCATGCAATTATGTAAAAGTCTTAATTGTTTCTTTAAAACTCAGAACAAACAACTAAACCAATATTATCTTTTTTTTTTTTTTTACCCAAACAATTTTTTTTTTTTTAAATGGTTTGGGTCACAGGTTGGGTTGGGCTGACCCACAAAAAAAAAAGTTGGATCACGAGTCAATCCATTTTTGCTTTAGATTAAAAAATTTGAATCTAATCATATTAGCAAATTTTGACCCGTTTTGCCATGACTAAGCATGTCTCATTTTATATTTGAGTGGTACCCATTGTATACATCGCTGTTACCTGTTACAGGTGAAATTTTTTTTAAAATCTCATTTGTATCAATTAAGAGCATCGGAATTTCCCATGGGCCCTGAATTATAATTTATTTATTTTTGGCTGGGTAGTGGCCTAGTGGGTGCCCTGGATTTCAAATTCAACCAAAACAGTTAAGTTAAACCAACAGTCCTCCTCCAAAAAAAAAAAAAAAAAAAGGTTAAATCAACAGTAAGCAAAGATCATCCCTGACTGAGCGACCCAAAAAAGAGAGTAGGTCAAAATAAGTGTCTTGGACCCTCGGGCATATACCTATAGGAATTGAAAGATTACAAAAGAGTAATAAGAAAACATTTGGGTCATTGTATTGTAACCCACCCATTTGTCCACCAAACCTGAAGGAAGACAATTTCAACGTGGGGTACATGGATTATGATATGAGATAGATATCTTTGTACAGAAAGAGGAGAGACTTTATCCAATCTTTGACTGAGGAATGCACGTGCTCAGGACTTAAAAGCAAAAGACAATGTAGTGGTACTGGCAAGAACAAATGTCGGCCTGTAATGGATTATGGATTAGAATTTTGAGCCGAAAATCGATTTGGGCACGAGTCAAGACACACAGTCTTCACTCTCCTACCAATAATAACAAACATGTGATTGGCGTTTTCCCTTTGGTGCTTGGTAGGGTCCAATGTTAACTAAGCTTCTTCAAAATTCCCCTACCTAGGTAAATGGGATGGGGGAATGAGGGTAGCAAACAAATGAAGCAAATGACATATTCCCCTTTCCTTCTCTAGCTGTGGATTAGGTTCGATCTCATTTCTTTAAAAGTTTTATATAATATATGTAATAAAAGTTAGGTTTTAAAATATATGATTAGGCCAAATAACTTATCCAATAAAGATAATGCCAAATAATTATGTTCTGCTGTTTTCTATATAACTAGGAGGGTTGTAACTCAAAATTGACTAGCGCACTTTAATGTTTTCTATAAGGACCAGATTTGAATTTCTAGCCCAACAGGTAGATGGACTTAGACCCAAAAAGTTCAAAATAATAAATTTGTAGAGAATGAGTTGAAAAACTGGGTTCTGGTGAATTAAACAAACACTAAAGTAGATTTAGATGACAAGAAAATGTAAATAGACAAATTTATGCTAGAAAAAATCATCATCGGCAAAGTCCGAGGAGATATGTTCTTATATATTTCTTTCAGGTTTATTTACAAAGTCAGTTCTTGATGCTATAGTATTTTCCTCTTAGTTTCTCCCTCCCCTCTTTCAATTCTTCCTCTTTCTTTTATACACTCCTCATTTTTCATCTCTTTGCTCCATGTGCATGCCAAACAGTTGGTGTTGATACTTGTCCCATCAGCACCTCCCATAAGTCTTCATGTAGTAGCTGTAAGGCTGAAATCCACTGTTTAGGTATCACCTCCATATTAATGTGGTTAGAGAGTTAGTTGCAATGCATTTAATGTGGAGGTAGCAACTTTCTCTCTAGATATTTTAGGACTCCTCCTTATTTGATGTCTTTACAATGCTTATCCACAACGACAGAGCTTTCTGGAATGTTACTTTGGTAGACAAACTACCACTTCGAGCCAAGCTTTGGCTGTCTGAGGAGGCATTTATCCTCTACACATCCTGTTGAGCCATTATGACCAAAACTAACCTATTTATTTACCAACATAGTCTCTTTTGACAAAGATTCATCCTCCTCAGACAAACCCTCATCCTTGGCTTAGGCCACAGGCCCAGTATATAAATAGATAATGAACTCTTGGGCCCAATATCCCTACATTTTCAATAGAAATATTCATGGTTCAAATCTTCCTTCCTCATTATAACTATTGAATTATCAAAAATATATAACAAGTAATTACATCAATTTACGTTAAGTGGGTATCCTTTATGTAATGGAAATTTGTTAAAACTAGCAAATTATATAATTCCCTTATAGTTTGGGGTGGTTTGAAATTGATGTCGCGGAAGTTACAAGATTAACCTTGGAATGAAAATCTTAAATCCATGAGGGGTCACTTGAATCCGTAAAGTGATAGGGTTCTAGAATCCAACAGAGGAAAATATTAGACAAAGTCTGAATTTTTATTAATATGAAAAATTGAATTGTCTTGGAGACTATAATGTGTTTAAATAGCAAAAAGAAAACATAGGGCAATTAGGAAAATGCTTAGAAAACCCTAATTTGCACTAATTAGGTAATTAGGTTGCAAAATAGTAATTTTTACCAATAATAGCGAACTTGAGATAATTGCAGAAATTGAGACTATTGTCTCTAAGAGACTTCCCAAATAGAAACGTCCTTATTCTAACTTTTAAACTAAAAGTTATTAAGGAAAACAAATATTACTAAAAATAGTAAAATCATTGTTTTTAGGGTCCTAACGGACGAACTCGCCAAAATTAGGGTGACCCTAAGGCAAAGTCTTAAGTCTTAATCATAAGGCCGTTTCCCTTTAATCCTCCAAATTTCTCGCAATTCTAACATCACTGCCCTAATGACTTTTACTGACACCTCCCTTGATCTTACGCTATAATTTCTAATGCCCTTGCTGTTCTAGGAAGATTTGTGTTTTCTGTTCTATGTCACAAATCAAACCATGAATTATAAAAAGTTTGAATTAAAACCTATAGCTTTTAAAATCATTTCAATTCATGCATCAATGTGTTACTATCGCCTAAAATCATATGCTTCACATACTATATAATAAAGGTTGGGTCTCAAAATTTGTAGTTGCATCAAGTGGTTATCTTTTCTCTATAGCAAGTAGTTGCACTCTCTCTTGACCAAGTGACAACCCTTTACTTAAAACTTGGGAAATTACGTAGTTTGTGTTTGTGTTATATGGGTTGGTTTGTGTTTGTTAGAGATATATTAGCCTATTAGCATAGGCTCAAACCTAATTCTACTTTGTGTGCAAGCCAAGTCTCCTACTTGTACTAGAAGTTTATTAGTCTAGGATTTAGTCTACTATATATATACATGTTATGATTCATTGTAACAGAGAATTTGTACTACACTATAATATATTATTGATGTAGCCCTTTAGGGTTTCTTCCGTGGATGTAGGCCGTTAGGCTGAACTATGTAACCCTCGTGTGTTATTGTATTTTATACTTTATACTTTTGTTTCCACATCCATACTGGCATAATCAACATGGTATATCAATGCTAATATTTAACATGGTATCAGAGCCACCTTCTTGTGGCTATGGTTTTCTGTCCTTACGGTATATTTAAGAGCAATCTTTATCTTTCTCGGTGTTTTTTTGCTGTGTTTATCTTCTTTGGCTTCCTACTGCTGCCGTCAAAACTCTCCGGTATAGTCATGCCACTGTTAAAAGTCGCATCAACACTACAAGATGATTGCCTTCCTCAAACTATCGTCACAGAGCCAAACTTCATTCAAGAGATTTTCTCAACCTTATCAAATCTCAAGATTTCATCAAGTTTCCATCTTGAGTTTGAGAGGGGGTGTTAGAGATATATTAGCCCATTAGCATAGGCCCAAGCCTAATTCTACTTTGTGTACAAGCCAAGTCTCTTACTTGTATTAGAAATCTATTAGTCTAGGGTTTAGTCTACTATATATACACATGTTATGATTCATTATAACACAGGATTTGTACTACACTATAATATATTATTGATGTAGCCCTTTAGGGTTTCCTCCATAGATGTAGGCTGTTAGGCTGAACCACGTAACTCTCATGTGTTATTGTATTCTATACTTTATGCTTTAACTTCCACATCCATACTAGCATATTCAACATGGTGTATCAATGCTAATATTTAACATGGTATCAGAGCCACCTTCCTATGGCCATGGTTTTCTGTCCTTACGGTATATTTAAGAGCAATCTTTGTCTTTCTCAGTGTTTTTTTTGCTGTGTTCATCTTCTTTGACTTCCTACTGCTGCTGTCAAAACTCTCTGATATAGTCATGTCACTGTTAGAAGTCGCATCAACACTACAAGACTATTGCCTTCCTTAAATTGTCGTCACAGAACCAAACTTCATTCAAGAGATCTTCTCAATCTTATCAAATCTCAAGATTTCATCAAGTTCCCATCTTAAGTTTGAGAGGGGGTGTTAGAGATATATTAGCCCATTAGCATAGGCCCAAGCCTAATTCTATTTTGTGTGCAAGCCAAGTCTCCTACTTGTACTAGAAGTCTATTAGTCTAGAGATTAGTCTACTATATATACACATGTTATGATTCATTGTAACACAGGATTTGTACTACATTATAATATATTATTGATGTAGCCTTTTAGAGTTTTTTCCATGGATGTAAGCCGTTAGGCTGAACCATGTAACCCACGTGTGTTATTGTATTCTATACTTTATGCTTTCGCTTCCACATCTATATTAGCATATTCAACATGGTGTATCAATGCTAATATTTAACAGTGTTTGTGGTAGATTGGATTAGGGTTTTGGTTGAGGTGGTAGTGGGAAACTTTTAGAGAAGGGTGTGATTGTGGAGTTGACGTTAGAATTGAGATATGTGTTTGTGGTGGGTGGAGATGGGAATTGTGGTGGTGAAAATGGGAAATAAATTAGTGATGATCGATGTAGAGGTGAGAGATGTAATGTGGTAGTGGTGGGGGAGGTCACGGGCTCAATTGAATCGCCTTCATGCTTGTGTCTTGATCTCCACCACAACTTCTTACAGATTCTTAATAAGAATCATATCTTTTTAACATTCAGTTTGTTTCGCACACTAGTCACATTTCCGTCAAGGTTAACATTAAAATAAACAATAGATAATACATTGTAGTAACATTTTAAAATTGGGGAAGGAGGGAGGTCAATCATGCATTTTGAAATTTTGGGAGGACATTGTACTTGAGGTGAAAACCTACGGTGAAAAAGTGTAATTTGCCATAATTATATATTTAAGCATTTAAAAAAAAAAAAAAAAAATGAAGAAGGGAGAAAATATGAGCCAGTTGATGAGAACCGGTCATCTCAGAAAAGCCGAAAAAAGGCTGAAGCCCAAAGATTGACCAACAAGGCCCATCAAATAGGAAGTTTACGTTCAGACCGAGGAAAATGCTTTTGTTGAAGAAAGCGAAACGTGGTGGTCTGGTCTGGTCTGGTCTCTCTGTAAAAAAAACAAAGAAATGAGTGATAGCGGTGGACGTAAATGGTGGAAAATAGCGGTGGTGGTAATCGCAGCAATAGGAGTGAGGGAGGTGAGCAAAAGGTACGGATGGGAGAAGGAAGGAGCAATGAAGGTGTTAGGAGAATGGTCGGATCGCATGGGTGTGTGGGCCATGCCCGCATACGTTGTGGTCCACACTCTCACTCTGGCGCTCTGCTTGCCTTACGCTGTTTTCATGGAGGCCACTGCTTCTCTAATCTTCGGCTTCTTCCCTGCTGTTCTCTGCGTCTTCTCCGCTAAGCTCCTCGGCGCTTCCCTCTCCTTCTGGATCGGAAGGTAACCTTCCACTTTCTTCATTTCCAATTTTACCACCATGTTTTCAACATTCAAATGCCTCATTTATTTTGGCTAATTCGATATTTATTATGATTACTGTAGATCCAAGTTAGTGTGTACTTTGTATTGGACTCTGGGTATCAAACGGATTTGGGTTTTGAGCCAAGTGCAATTAGACTGAAACTGGCTTTGGATGAGGTAGTAATGTTATAGGAACAGACTTGTGGAAAGGAATATGATATAATGTTGTTCGTCTATTAGTTGCTAAGATACAATCTTGGTGATGCCTTCTATCGCAATTAATAAATCCCATGCTACTTATTAATATACTTGAGATGCATTTGCCCATTTCACTTGCTATGCCCTCTGTCTCTCAATGGAATAGACAATGGAATGTTGTGTAGTCTCACCACCTCTTTAGAAAATAACTCAACAGTATGTGTAGCTTTAGAAGTCTTCAAGCCTGGGATGAAATGCATCATTTTGGAATAGAGTCATGTCTGTTTACAGTCTCTGGGAGTCCAACACAAAATCCATACCTAAATGAACCCAAAAATCATTAGGTTTCCACAATGGTGTGTAAAAGCTGTGATTTGTGAACTCCCTTACCAAATCGGCATGCTTCATGTCTTACCAACCTATCCACATCTTTGTACATTCCCTGCTAGAAATAACAATTAGATACCATTGCCAGTGTCCTTTATATGCCAAAATGCCCTCCAAACCATTAGTCCATTACCATAAAGTTCCCTTATAATCTGCTCACACAAGGATTCTTTTTGATAAGTAATAAGACTTCATCGAAAATGAATCCAAGTACACAGACAGTGTACAAAGGATTCAGTAAATGATCAATTAAAAAGATGTGTGGAAAGTACAAATATCAAGTAACTTAGACAAAGAAGAAAAAGCTCCTGGATAAGTTGCCATTGTGTAACTTATATGACATCATACTAACTCGTGTTGGCTCTCACAATTGGGTAATGATTTGGCCTAAATATGGATTGTTTTCATATTGGTTCTTTTTTGTGTGTGTGTGTGTGTGTGTGTGGATAACGTAGGGAACTTTTCTAAAGAAGAGTGCGTTGGACTCACCTCTAGCTAGTAAACCTATTGGCAATTGACCCCATCTGCCAGAACCTGTTGTCAGGTAATCCAAGGGCATTCACCCCTGATGGGCTAAGTAGTTTATGCTCATACCCAGGAGTGATGTTTTCATACAAATAACTTGGCTTGTCATCACTTTTGGCATCAAAGATCACTTTCTCAAAGCATCTGCAACTTTATTAAACTCTCTAGTCTTGTATTTTATTTGGAAAATAAACTCTTGGACTTGGATGAAAGACCACCACAACGCTTGATAATCAAAGTATACCACAAATTCTTGGTATGAAAGGTAGTGTTACCAATGGTAAATTGGTCACACCAAAGATTGCAATTGAGTTACTGAACTTTTTGCATCTTTAAGAGTGCAATGATTACCAATAAGCTATAGCTCAACTAGTACATCCTCTTCCCATAATAATGGGATGGAGGGTGACGTCGTGGGTTGAAGTCCCTTTGGTGCATGTGTAACTTACTACTTATCAATAAAAAAAAGTAAAATTTTGATCCCTCCACAAAGTCCATATCAAACATAAAGGAACTAGATTCCAAATATTTGAAGAATGTTTTCCAAAATTATTCCTCCATCCAAACAAGAGTTCCATAACCTTTTTAGGTAAAACTCATTGAATCCCGAAGATCTAAAAACAATACTCCACAAATCATTTGCTACAATTCATTTTTACCAATTAATGATCCACTATCTCCCCATTACTATCCTGCTAAAGTAAAACCTGCCTTGGTCAGGTTCCATGTTATCAAAAAACAAAAAACAAAAAGGAAAATCTCTCTACATGAGATTGTCACAAGTAAGGATTTTACATCATGCTGTTGTCCATAGAAAAGAAAAATGAAACCTTCCTTGTAGCTGTAAAACACCAAATACTCTTCTAAGGGAAAGAAACTTCACTGTTACCCCGTAAGATAGCGTAATATGACTGACCCATCAAATTTACCACCTCCATTCAATCTTCTAATCCCTCTATTTCAACCTTCTCTCCTAGTATATTTAAGTAAAAGAAGATTTAGGAAGGGATTCATTGACCCTAATCTGGGAACAACATTCCAGCTTTGTGCCTACCCATCAATCTAACCAACCAACACTGTAAATTAATGCATTGCTAGCGGCTAGCTAATGAGCGTGCATACAAATCTGTGAACAACACCTTCATAGGATGATTTGCACACCAATTTTCATGCCCAAACCATACATGATTTTTATCACCTAAATCAAAGTGCACATAACTTAGATTTCTATTCCATTTTGCTGTAATACTTTTTTCATAAGCTACTACAATGAGTCCCTCTAATAGGTTTGGATGTTTATCCACCCCATTAATCACCGTACTTAGTAGCTATTACAGTGTCCATAAATGTGTTTTCTGTCCCAAACTGCCATAACCATTTGCCCAATAAGATTTTATTAAAGGTTCCTCACTTCCTTACACCCAATCCTCCATTAGTAATAGGAGAGCAAACTGTATCCTACCCCACCAAAGAGGTTGGCATTCCAAGATAAGTTATTGGGAAACTCCCAATCTTTCAACATAGGATGTCTGCTAGCTATCACATGCTGTCAATATCGCCTACTGTGTTGCTAAGATTTACTCTTAGACCTATAATTGCTTGAAAGTAAGTTAACACCAATCTAATATAAAGAATTTGTTTAGCATTTGCATTACATAATAAAGTTGTATAATCAGCAAGTGAAATATGAGAGATATAGAACCCATTTTCTGTAGCAGTGCCAAAATAAAAAGCAATTCTTAGACCCCTCAGATTATAGAAGAAGTCTGAAGAGGATTAGCTCGCCAAAACTGAGAAACATGCAGCAAAAATGCAAGTATGAATGCAACGCCTCCTTTCCTAACCAAACCCCATCCTTTCCATCTGATAAAGTAAAGTCTCACAGGTTACAAGGTCATAAGATTTCTCAATATCCAACTTACGAACCATACCTGGGATATGACTCTTCCCCCTACAATCCAAACACTAGTTGGCAGTAAGATCCGAGTAAAAAAATTTTCTATCTCCCACAAATGCATTCTGTGACTCAAAGTTTAGTTTATCTAATACCGCTTTCAATCTATTTGCCAACAATTTATAAGCACTCCCACCAAAAGGGGTAAAGAGGGTGGGTGTGCTGTGTGTGGTGTTGGTGGTGCACCATGCATAGCGAAGAGTTATTTTAGAACATTCGTCTCGAGTATTTTTAGTTGCTTATTTATTGCCAAGAGTTTCTTTCCAACAGATTACTTGGGCATTGAACCCAAAATTTAAGGGTTGGCTATGGATCCTTAAATAGAATAGTCAGGGGCATTGAGACATGTTCAAAATTGAGAAGGTTTGGATGGATGAGTTGCAATAAAGTGAAAGGTATGAATGAGTTGAAAAGTAGCACTATTTATTTGAGGAGAGCAAAGTTTGTTGTTGTTCATAGGTAAACTGCTATTGACTGCATCTTTAAAGAGGAGTCCTTTTCCAGTTACTTGAGGTATTGCTTTGTAGTCAATAAAACTTATTTCTAATAAAAAGAAAAGTGAAGTCATTTAATTAAAGTTGAATACATTACAAGTACAAGAGTAGCTAGAGAGAATGCATTGGAGGGAAGATTTAGCTCTACATTAGAGCTTGATTATGCATGAGAGTTTGTGTGGCTGACTCACGATATGATATAAAAACTGTTCACATCTGCTTTCAATGCATTATTGCTATCCTGGTTGTGTGTATCCAGAGTGTTCCTATATATCAAATTTGTTTCTAAAATTGTCCAACACTCTCTCTCTCTCTCTCTCTCTCTCTCACACTTACAAACACAAACTTATGTGAGGACAATTATGATACTGTGGGCTATTGCAGGTTAGTATTCAGGAGCTCAAGTTCAGCAAAAGAATGGGTCCAGAAAAACAAGTACTTCCATATACTTTCCAAAGGAGTTGAGCGTGATGGTTGGAAATTTGTCCTCCTTGCTCGCTTCTCACCCATGCCCTCATATGTCATAAATTATGCCCTTGCTGCCACCAGAGTTGGGTTCATTGTGGATTTTCTTCTGCCAACAGTGATTGGATGCCTACCAATGATCATGCAGAACACATCCATTGGCAGCCTTGCTGGTGCCGCTGTTGCTTCAGCATCTGGTTCTCAGAAATCTCAGGTTTGGTCATACCTTTTTCCTGCACTTGGGATCATATCAAGCATTTTTATTTCCTTGAGAATCAGAAAGTACTCTACTGATATCTCATTGGCTGAATGTTCATGACCGTAAAAATGATGAGTCATCGCAAAACTTGTCTGGTGAGCTAGGAAGTGAGGGCCTGAAAAAGAATCAATGATGACAGTTTTTTTTTAACTACAGTTTTTTTATGCAATACATTTTTTTTGTTCCGGTGACTGATGATTTGTGGTTGGGAATGCATTGTGTTCTAAATGTTTAATGTGTGTGTTTGGCATTGTTGTAGGAAGTAGAGTTTTAACTAGAGTTTTAGTAATAGATTTTGCAATGTAGAACATGAACTGTGAATTTAAGAGCTTTTTGGTTCAATTTTATTCTTAAACCTGTTTTCAACTTCAAGCTTTTTTAATGGGTTACCAGACACAGCAATTTTCGGATTAAAAGTGCTTTTCAGCCCAAAAGCACTTTATTGGCCGGACCCAATGTCTGGTTTATTGGATGATGTACTTTTTTCAAAATCTAAATTGTGTCCTCACCCTTCCCTTACCTTGAAGTAGATGGTGGTATTTTGAATTTTAATGAAAGCTAACAAAAATTCACATTGGAGAACTTGCAATAGGGATATGTTCAGCTTGACAGATAACCGACTAGTGCATAGCAGATAAAGCCTTTCATCTGATGCTTAGGTACATTCCACCCATGTTTGCATATTAGTCTTTGTTGCTGTACATGCTCAGAATGGCCTCATAAATTTATAGATGTCTGAGACATTGATATCGAAAGATCCATTCTTTTTTGCATGAAGCCTAATTTTCTCTCACAATAGTCTTTTATTCGTATTTTACAAATTTCAATTTAGCCATGCCTGTGTTATTGTTGCTTGTGATAGTTTTGGAGGATGAACATTGGCTACTTTGCTCTTATTGTTTCTTCTTAGATTTACAACTTTCTGAGTTTCAGTTAAGCAGTCTCAATCTGAGGCAAAGTTACTAGTTTCTGCTCAAGATAAGTTTACTAGTTTGAAAACCAGACACTTTGTTACGAAGAGGAAATGTTTCCTCGACTCTCTTCGTGGTAGTCCTCTATTCTTTGAATGACTTAAGATACATATTATTAGAGCATTCCGATCCGGTGCTCTAAGGTGTATTTTTTAGCTATTTTGCATTTTCCAGTGGCATCAATTCCTTATAAACCTTACACTTGATACCTCACACTCTTTAAAAAACCT
This sequence comes from Quercus variabilis, assembly GCA_030445155.1. Classification (NCBI taxonomy): domain Eukaryota; kingdom Viridiplantae; phylum Streptophyta; class Magnoliopsida; order Fagales; family Fagaceae; genus Quercus; species Quercus variabilis. The sequence continues at coordinate 47,918,152 of CP129447.1, read as the reverse complement.
CACACTCGGTACTATTAACACTTAAGATTTTTGTATTTTGCTACAGTAACATATAAAAATAAGATATCCACTGTAGCAATATTTATATTTTATAACACTATTATTTTATTCCTCCAATTATTTAAATCTCACAAAAAGAATAGAGAATGAGATGTAGGGTGTATTGTTAAAGTGATAATGTAAAATAGAACAAAGAATAGGTTATGAGACATAGGGTGTATTGTTAAAGTGGTAATGTAAAATAGATAAAGTAGCCTTTTGGTGAATCAAAATGTATTTTTACTTTTTTTGCATTTCCATGTATGAATCCTCTAATCAGGGTGCATTTTGAGTGTTGTAGCAGCAGAAAGGTTTCAAACTGCAAGGTTAAAAACATATTATAATTATCTCTCAAATTTTTTTTTTTTTGTTTAGTTCCCATTTACATAATTATAGATGGCAGGCATCTGTTGGGGCCAATACTAGAAGTTGCAAGGTCATCCCAATGGATGGTATGTGATGAATTCAAAATCCCACAAACTTCACCACACTACTACTTTCAAAAGTAGTTTTCATTAATCCTTCTAATAATAACTCAAATATGAAAGGTAGTTTGGGAATCCATAAATTGAAAATTAAGTTGTGCAACTAAGCTTGTGTTTGGTTCAATCAAAAGGGAATTTATTTTTATTTATTTATTTTTGTTATTTTTATTTTTTTAGAATGCAACCAAACATTTGAATATAATTTCTTTTCCAAAAAATACTTTCACCTGAAAATTTTTTATGGCTGGAAAATATTTTCAGTCGAACTAAAGGCAGCCTAAGTAAAAGTTGTTATGTTTTGATGTACCGAAAAAAAATTGATATGTTTCATGGGCAAACATCACATTTGGTCATTTTCCAGTTTGATTCCTATAGTTTTTAAAAGTTTGTAAAATGATTGCCCCTCTCTCTCTCTCTCTCTCTCTTTCTATATATGTACATATATAATTACATTGGAGGAGTAGGGGAATTTTCAAATAGTATTAAATAATATTTTTGGTCAAGAAAATAATTAGATATTTTTGAAAAATTTTAATACTACTTTAATAGCACATACTTCAGGATGATTTTTGTATTCCACCCTTTGTTTTTATTTTTTTTATTTTTATTCCATGTCAATATCACATGCCCATGTTGGGATGTATTTTTAAAACCCCAAAACTTTAATGTCTAGATTAATGTGAGGATCGAATGATCATTTACAATATTTAAGAATTTGATGTTTAGTTCAAAATTTAAGCACTTGATTATTACTTTTGAAAACTTCAAACAAACTGCAAAATGGAACAAACAATAATGGTAAAAAGGAGCATTTGTTTCATTTTCATTAGGGTTGTAAATGATCCCAGTTTTTTATGAATAACTTAAAATCGATTTGGGAAAAAGCTTGTTTATGTTATTTTGTTTAGCAAACAAACCAATCTTAAGCCCCAAGTTTAGGCTCGACTCTTCAACATGCCAAGCTCAAACATAATGAGTTTATGAACAAGCTCATGAACATTGGGCTCAAACTATATATAATGTTATATTTTTATATGTATATTTAAAATATACTTATATAAACTTGATATTGTATTGTATAAGTTTGTAAATAAGTTCATATGATATCAAATTATTATTTGTAATTTATTAATAATATAAACAGTTTATTTATAACAATAATTCATAAATTTATTAATCAAGTAGCTTGTGAAAAATAAAAGTTTATTGGACAAAAAAATTAATCAAGTTTGAACATGTAATTTTCTTTGGTGATGAATTTGATAATAAAAGTAAAAAATAAAATGAACAAGCCAGAATTTATACTACACCCCGAAACTTAGCTCGTTTATTGCCCTGATTCTCATCCATCTATATTACAAGTGTGTTGTTCGTGAGCTAATGGTGAGGGTGTGCTGTCCCTAAGATAATGTTGAGTCCTGGTCATGAGTGTGACTACGCAGGACAAGTGTTCAATAAATTCTATAATACTAGCTTGCGAAGAACTTGCTTCCCAACTAATTCTAGCCCATAATAGGGGCATCAGGCAGTAGGCACGACTATGATGACAAGATGTGAATAGCCGGATAGGTAGATAAGTTTTTATTCTTCTTCCCCTCTCTCTTGAATGGCTTGTAAATTCATCAAGTTGTAATTTAAATTCATGAAATTTTTCTTCAAGGGACGGAACGGATTGATGAGATTTAATGTGTATGTATGTGTTTCTATGAATATGAGTTTTAAATGTATCGCGGTTGATTATCTAAGAGTTGGCTTATTTGTAAGAAGTCTTTATGATCCATCATACTTATGAGTTTAAGAATTGTGAATTTAAATAATGACAAGCTATACTAGTACCCAAGTCATGCTTTAACCCCACATGGTTTATGTTGCATAATATAACTTTAGAAAATTACATAAACTTTACATTTAAACATATTTGGACAAAAATAGTGTTATATATTGTTACTTGAGATAATTATACAAGAAATTTATGAAAACTTCAGGGTCACTCGTATATTTTCGTTGCAAAATTTTATTCAACTGTAAGAGTAAAATTGAAAATTTTAGATTTAGATTTTTATTTTATTTTATTTTATTTTTTATTTTTTAAGGGGAATAGCCCTCTAACCTCTATGTAGCCCCATGATCCCATCCCTCAAAGGTAGTAATAATAATACTCACCGTGTAAGCATTTCCTACGAACTATCATTGTGATATCTTCAAGTCTTTTCTTAAAAAAAAAGAAAAAAAGAAAAGAAAGAAGAGTGATACATGTTTGGCTAAAAACACATTTCTATTTTCACTAAAAAAAAAAAAACCATCTCTATTATATATTTTCGTTCTTAGTTCTCACTCCAACTTTAAAAGTCTTTCTATCTTTCGATCAAACATATCTGTCTTTAGTCAAAAAGTCATTGTCATTTTTTTTTTCTTTTCCCCTTACGGTTTACACTTATTGCCTATTGGCACGGAGTACATTTAAGACAAATAATTTTTTTTTTTTTCCTTCCAATTTTTAATATTAATTGATGTGAATAAATGTATTATCAATTTTATTTTAATTGGATCTTTTTTTTTTTTTTGTGTGAATGTCAAGATTATTAAGTAATTCTATTTTTTAAATTTTTTCTAACTAATAAGCAAAAAATTTAAGTGAAAATCTTGTATATAAACCCAAAAAAGAATCTCACTTGAAATTATTAGCTTATGCCTAAAATTATATGGAATCAACTCTCCCTAATGGTTGCATCACATAGCCACATGAGAAAAATGTCTTATAAGACCGTCTTATAAAATAATATCAAACTTAGCTTCTACTTCTTCTTTTTTTTTTTCTTTTCTTTTTTGGAGAAGAAGCTTGGACTTAGTTTCAAATCAATTATTTCTATTTAAAAAAAGAAAAAAAGAGAGGTTTTGAATCAATCGAGTGAACGAATTTCTTAGGAAAATTCAAACCAAAAGTCAATATTACCACTTAATTATATTATACTAGTGTGGGGGAGGAAAACCCAACCAAAGGCATTGGGCCCAAGGCCCTATCCACGGCCCACCATTCCCCGGAGAGATGAGAAAGCCTAGTTAGAGGCTCTGAGAGAACATCTAGTGAAGGGTATATTCATGATCCGAGGATGTGTTCAACGATCCGAAGAGTCAAATACCTTCGGATCCGAAGAGACTTAGTCTGACGTTCTACCTTTTGCAGCCCGAGCGATTCCCTCGACAGATGTAGTGACAGAAGAGGCCTCGGACGCGGAGGAACATAACTGGATCGGAGAAATATCTAAGAGACAGACCTCAACCACCGCATTAAATACACCACACCTACCTCCCTGGCCGCATTAATGTGGAAGAGACCCCTGAACAGTATCAGCCTGCTATCACCACTTACCTAAGGCTAGGGAACACCCTTGATGGGATAAGCACTCAAGCGGATGTCTGGATGATGAACAAGTGGACGATCAAGATAGAGTGAGGAGGTACTATATAAGTAGGAAAACCCCCTAATGGAAAGGGATCGAAAATTCACGGAGAGAAAGGTGTATTGTTCACTATAGCACCAAGAATTGTAACCCTCCAAGGGTAATCACCTCTTCGGACGTTGTACTTATATTCATCCGAGTAGATATTAATTCGAATTCCTTCACTAGTGTGGTTGTTGCATACTGTTATTTTTGCTATTCGCCTTGCTCTTTCACCCACACTCTACAAAATTCATTGTTTTGGGTTCAGTGGGCTCCAAATCCACCCCTCCTTGGGCTTGGGCCGCCAAATCTGACCCTACAATTGGCGCCGTCTGTGGGGAGAGCACGTGCAAGAGTGAAAACAACAGTTGACAATGGCAGGACTAGGCGAACAACAAGCAGAATCCAGAGCATCCTAACACGTGGACCATTTCGTCAACTTGGAGAGGGGACAAAATCGCGAGGGGAGTGTGCACACTGTGCGTCTTAGCCAGAGCCAATCACAGGGCGGAAGCCACCTGGCCCATGCAAAGGAGAACCGTGACTTGCAATTGGAGGTGGAAAAACTAAAGAGGGAGTTACGCTACGCGAAGAGGAAACGGGCCTCCTCATACTCGGAGGATGATCTTGATGACGAACAGGACGTCTCTTATCAACACAAATCCAGGACACCAGCCAGCGAGTCCTACACTTATGAGGAGGAGTCCCATCGCAAGCAACAGCGTAGGAGTCCGTCACGTGGAGACATGGAGAACGATGCCATGAATAGGGCTCTGAACCAGATTTCTAAATCACCCTTCACCCGCAGGATTGATGGGGCTAGACTTCCTCGGCGTTTTAACCAGCCCACTTTCACCATCTACAACGGTAAAACTGACCCCGTAGAGCATGTGAGTCAATTTAACCAGAGGATGGCTGTCTACTCCAGAGACGAGGCTCTCATGTGCAAGGTCTTCCCCTCCAGTCTGGGGCCTGTCGCCATGAGGTGGTTTGATGGTCTGAAGGCAGGCTCCATCAACTCCTTCAAAGAGCTTACTCAAGCATTCGGCTCCCGTTTTGTCACGTGCCGAAGGGTGGCCAGGCCTTTTTCTTCGTTGTTGTCACTGTCTATGCAGGAGTCTGAGTCATTGAAGGCATACTCAGACAGATACTGGGAGATGTTCAACGAGGTGGAAGGCAACAATGATGCAATGGCCCTCAGCACGTTCAAGCTAGGCCTCCCTACCGACCATGGTCTGAGGGCATCTCTATCTGGCAAACCGGTCACGAACGTACGACAGCTAATGGACCGCATAGAGAAGTACAAGAGGGTTGAAGAAGATCGGCAGCAGGGCAAGGGAAAGGACAAGATTGTCTCTCAGGATAGGAGGGAGTCGCGATCCGACCGTTATAATTACAGCAAACCAAGGAGAGACTTTGCCGGGCAATCAGGATCGACGAATCCTCAAGCGGTTAATACCGTGTTCAAAGAGCCAGTGCATCAGGTCCTGGAAAAAATCAAGAATGAATCGTTCTTCAGGTGGCCGAACAAGATGGTAGGGAACCCAGAGAGACGCAACCACAATCTATACTGCCAGTACCATCAAGACCATGGGCACACCACGGAAGATTGCAGGAGCCTGTGGGATCACTTGGACCAGCTGGTTCACGACGGTAAACTGAAACACCTCTTGCATCCTTCCAGCGGCCGAGGGCAGGCGGGTTCAAGGACGCACGGAGTTGATCCTTCAAAGCCGCCGCTAGGCACCATAAACGTCGTCCTCGCCGCGCCGGGGAGAACGGGGTCCTGGCCATTGAAAGTCATGTCGGTAGGCCGACCATTAGCTGGGGAGCCATGCCGAGAACCGAAGAAAGCTGAGTCTGTTGCCCCATTTATCATGGGATTCTCGGATGAAGACAAGGTCGGCACCATCCAACCCCATGATGATGCACTAGTCATCACCCTCAGGATAGGGGGGTACGATGTGAAAAGGGTGATGGTGGATCAGGGCAGTGCTGTGGAGATAATGTACCCGGACCTCTACAAGGGGCTGGGCCTGAAGCCCCAAGACCTAACGCCATACGATTCTCCCCTCTTGAGCTTTGAAGGACGCCCTGTTATCCCAAAAGGCCAGATACGCTTACCGGTGCAGTCTGGCTCCGAGGTGGTAGAGTTGGACTTTATAGTTGTGGACGCATATTCGCCCTACACGGCACTCGTGGGCAGACCCTGGATTCATGCGCTTGGAGCCGTTCCATCCACTTTGCACTAGAAGATCAAATATCCGTCGGAAGGGCAGATACATGAGATCCGAGGGGACCAGTCCGTCGCCCGACGGTGCTTGGTGGCTGCCATCCAGCATAAGATCCCGGCCGAGTCTTCGGACGTGATGGGGGGAAATTTATAGCAATTACAGTCCCGAGGAGTTCCCTCCGGAGAGCCAGATGAAGACACTCGGTGTGAGGAGCTAACCAGAGTGGTCATTGGAGACGATCCTGACAGGTTTTTCCAAGTCGGATCTCAGCTGCCTCTCCAAGAGAAGGAGGAATTGATAGAGTTCCTCAAGAAAAATCTCGATGTGTTTGCCTGGAGTGCGTACGAAGCCCCCGGGGTGGACCCGGAGTTTATATGCCATCACCTGAAGGTGAATCCCCTAATCACCCCCAAGAAACAGCCTATTCGGCGCCCATCCAAGGAACATGCCGATGCAGTAAGAGACGAGGTAGCGAAACTCAAATAAGCTGGGGCTATCAAGGAAGTTTTTTACCCCGAGTGGCTCGCAAACACCGTGGTGGTGAAGAAGAAGAGTGGGAAGTGGCGAGTGTGCGTAGATTTCACGGATTTGAATAGGGCATGCCCCAAAGATCCGTTCCCTATGCCAAAAATAGATCAGTTGGTGGATGCCACTGTCGGCCACCCTCGGATGAGCTTCCTGGACGCTTTCCAAGGCTACCACCAGATACCATTAGCCCTGGAGGACCAGAAGAAAACTGCTTTTGTCACCCCTATTGGCAACTACCACTATAAAGTGATGCCGTTCGGCTTGAAGAACGCGGGAGCTACCTACCAGAGGATGATGACCAAGATGTTCGAGCCATGCCTGGGCAAAAACATCGAGGTTTACATAGACGACATGGTGGTAAAGAGCAAGGTCGTAGCTGAGCACATAAGAGACCTTGAAATTGCTTGAGACCCTACGAAGGCACAAGCTACGTTTAAATGCTTCTAAGTGCTCGTTCGGGGTAGGGTCCGGCAAGTTTTTAGGATACATGGTCACCCACAGGGGAATTGAAGTCAACCCCGACCAAATAAAGGCCATCAACGATCTACGTGCTCCTCGGAATCCCAAGGAGGTCCAGAAGCTGACCGGAATGACCGCAGCCCTCAATCGGTTCATCTCCAGGTCGGCGGACAGATGCCGTCCTTTCTTCTCTCTACTCAACAAATGGAAGGGATTCGAGTGGACTGAGGAGTGTGCTCTGGCATTCCAGCAACTCAAGGATTATCTAGCTCGGCCACCCATCATGTCCAGCCCTAAGCCCGACGAGGTGTTGTTCGCCTACATCGCTGTAGCCCCCTATGCAGTGAGCCTAGTGCTAGTGCGATCGGACTCTGGTGTGCAGAGGCCTGTTTATTACGTAAGCAAGTCGCTGCACGAGGCCGAGGTCCGTTACTTGCCTCTAGAGAAAGCTATCCTAGCAGTGGTGCTTGGCACGAGGAAGCTACCTCACTACTTCCAAGCCCACACGGTCATCGTTCTAACACAGCTACCACTCAAAGTGGTGCTCCGAAGCGCCGATTACACTGGTCGGATTGCTAAGTGGGGTACAATCTTAGGGGCTTTTGATATAAGGTATATGCCCCGCACTTCGGTTAAGGGACAGGTTCTTGCGGATTTGGTGGCTGAGTTCACGGAGCCCCAAGTAGAAGAAGTAGAACCCCCGTCAGGCATGGATGAAAAATCAGTTGACATGATCTCCCAACAGAATCCCCCCCATTGGGAAGTGTACGTCGATGGTGCGGCAAATCAGAGAGGTTCCGGAGTTGGGCTAGTACTGATATCCCCTGAGAAAATCATTATCGAGAAATCGTTAAGGCTGGACTTCTCGGCAATGAATAATGAGGCGGAATATGAGGCCCTGTTGATGGGAATGACTATGGTTCGAAGAATGGGTGGGAAGTCTGTGGAGTTGTTCTCAGACTCGAGACTGGTAGTAGGTCAGGTACAAGGCGAGTTCGAGGCAAAGGACGAAAGAATGCAGGGGTATTTGAGCCGTGTTAAACACCTCCAATCAGAGTTCGACTTTTTCAAATTGCTGCATATCCCCCGAAGTGGCAACTCACACGCTGACTCCTTAGCCACGCTTGCCACCTCTTCGGCGCAGGACCTGCCGAGGATCATCCTCGTCGAGGACTTGCTCAGGCCTACAGAAGCAAAATCAGAGGCAGTCCAGGTTCACCAGGTCAGGGCAGGGCCTTGCTGGATAGATCCTTTAATCAAATTCCTCAAAGAAGATATCTTGCCTGAAGGGAAGGACGAAGCTGATAAAGTTAGGAGGAAAGCGACAAAGTTCTGGTTATCCGAGGACCGAAAACTGTACAAACGCTCCTATTCGGGACCATATTTGTTGTGTGTACACCCCGAAGCGACTGAGATACTGCTGGAAGAGCTGCACGAGGGAATCTGTGGGAGCCACACTGGAGGTAGGTCCTTGGCTCACCGAGCTCTCACCCAAGGCTATTGGTGGCCTAACATGCAAAAGGAGGCACATGAATACGTCAAAAAGTGTGATCAGTGTTAGCGCTTCGCTCCAAACATTCACCAGCCGGGAGGAAATCTTAATCCGCTATCTAGCCCATGGCCCTTCGCCCAATGGGGCTTGGATATTGTGGGACCCTTCCCCAAAGCTGCAGGAAACAAGAAGTACATCCTGGTCGGAACAGACTATTTTACCAAGTGGGTCGAAGCCGAACCACTAGCCAATATCAGAGACGTTGATGTGCAAAAGTTCGTGTGGAAGAATATTGTCACACGGTTTGGAGTTCCTCACACTCTCATCTCAGACAATGGCTTGCAGTTTGATAGCAGGGCATTCAGGAACTACTGCAGTGAGTTGGGAATTACGAACAGATACTCCACTCCTGCCTATCCCCAGGGCAATGGACAAGCGGAAGCCGTCAACAAAGTCATACTGAATGGCTTAAAGAAGAAGCTAGATGATGCGAAGGGCAGATGGGTAGACGAGCTGCCGCACGTACTTTGGGCTTACAAGACTACGCCTCGTCGGTCTACCGGGGAGACCCCCTTTTTAATGACCTATGGAGCTGAAGCTGTCATCCCTCTGGAAACCGGGTTCCCAACGATAAAAACAGGCACATTCAATCCAGCCGACAACGATGAACAATTGCAGAAGAGCTTAGACTTGATTGAGGAAAAGAGGGAGAATGCAATGGTTCGGCTGGCACACTATCAACAAAAACTCAGGCAAGGTTATGACGCTAACGTAAAGGCAAGACCCCTAGAACCCGGTGATCTGGTGCTGAGGAAGGTTGTGGGCACGGCGAAAAACCCAGCTTGGGGAAAACTGGGACCCAATTGGGAGGGACCGTACCGCATCACCTCTAGAGCAGGCATCGGAGCATATTTTTTGGAAGACCTAGACGGTCATGTAATACCACGTCCGTGGAATGTAAACAACTTGAAGAAGTACTTTTATTAATCAAGCCTTTTTCGTCAGCCAGCGTGTCAACTAAGTGTTTAAACTTAAATCCAAATCATGCCTGTAGTCCTCGGACCAGATAATTTGGGTTAGTTAAACACTCCATTACAGTGTTTAAACTTAAATCCAAATCATGCCTGTAGTCCTCGGACCAGATGATTTGGGTTAGTTAACACTCCATCAGTGTTTAAACTTAAATCCAAATCATGTCTGTAGTCCTCGGACCAGATGATTTGGGTTAGTTAACACTCCATTAGTGTTTAAACTTAAATCCAAATCATGCCTGTAGTCCTCGGACCAGATGATTTGGGTTAGTTAACACTCCATCAGTGTTTAAACTTAAATCCAAATCATGCCTGTAGTCCTCGGACCAGATGATTTGGGTTAGTTAACACTCCATTAGTGGTTAAACTTAAATCCAAATCATGCCTGTAGTCCTCGGACCAGATGATTTGGGTTAGTTAACACTCCATTATAGTGTTTAAACTTAAATCCAAATCATGCCTGTAGTCCTCGGACTAGATGATTTGGGTTAGTTAACACTCCATTAGTGTTTAAACTTAAATCCAAATCATGCCTGTAGTCCTCGGACCAGATGATTTGGGTTAGTTAACACTCCATTACAGTGTTTAAACTTAAATCCAAATCATGCCTGTAGTCCTCGGACCAGATGATTTGGGTTAGTTAACACTCCATTAGTGTTTAAACTTAAATCCAAATCATGCCTGTAGTCCTCGGACCAGATGATTTGGGTTAGTTAACACTCCATCAGTGTTTAAACTTAAATCCAAATCATGCCTGTAGTCCTCGGACCAGATGATTTGGGTTAGTTAACACTCCATCAGTGTTTAAACTTAAATCCAAATCATGCCTGTAGTCCTCGGACCAGATGATTTGGGTTAGTTAACACTCTATTAGTGTTTAAACTTAAATCCAAATCATGCCTGTAGTCCTCGGACCAGATGATTTGGGTTAGTTAACACTCCATTACAGTGCTTAAACTTAAATCCAAATCATGCCTGTAGTCCTCGGACCAGATGATTTGGGTTAGTTAACACTCAATTAGTGTTTAAACTTAAATCCAAATCATGCCTGTAGTCCTCGGACCAGATGATTTGGGTTAGTTAACACTCCATCAGTGTTTAAACTTAAATCCAAATCATGCCTGTAGTCCTCGGACCAGATGATTTGGGTTAGTTAACACTCCATTAGTGTTTAAACTTAAATCCAAATCACGCCTGTAGTCCTCGGACCAGATGATTTGGGTTAGTTAACACTCCATTATAGTGTTTAAACTTAAATCCAAATCATGCCTGTAGTCCTCGGACCAGATGATTTGGGTTAGTTAACACTCCATTAGTGTTTAAACTTAAATCCAAATCATGCCTGTAGTCCTCGGACCAGATGATTTGGGTTAGTTAACACTCCATTACAGTGTTTAAACTTAAATCCAAATCATGCCTGTAGTCCTCGGACCAGATGATTTGGGTTAGTTAACACTCCATTACAGTGTTTAAACTTAAATCCAAATCATGCCTGAAGTCCTCGGACCAGATGATTTGGGTTAGTTAACACCATCAGTGTTTAAACTTAAATCCAAATCATGCCTGAAGTCCTTGGACCAGATGATTTGGGTTAGTTAACACCATTAGTGTTTAAACTTAAATCCAAATCATGCCTGTAGTCCTCGGACCAGATGATTTGGGTTAGTTATCCCTCCATTACAGTGTCTTCCTTAGTTATGTTCAATTCGAAACCGAGGGACAATAACCTATGTTTAATCTGGAAAGGGACGCGAGACTTGCACAAGTACTCAATCCAACCATTACTCATCAATAACTCTTATTTGGTCTATCCTTTTCAATGTTAATTCCGATTACTCACGTCATCAATATGACGTATCAATCAAGTTACTTGCATTTTTATGTCATAATTGCAACGTATAGTTATAGGTGTGGCAATAATAAGTAATAAAACATGTATCAAAAACACTGAAGGCAAATAGGGAACTATTCCATTAAAGAAAGAAGGTCTACATGTAGGGTCAACAAAACAAAAAAAAAGGGGGGAAAGTTACAATTCCTTAAGCAAAGAACAAAAAGTACAAGTGCAAAAGGAAAGCCCTATGCATCTACTCTTTCGCTGGAGGAGGCCCAGGGTCAGCAACGTGGCCTATCCGTTCAGATGCTTCGGAGGCTTGGTCCTTGGCTTCAGCAGGAACTTTCTCTTTGCCCGAACCATTGGCCGGCTCAGCCAATTTGCCCGTGTCGTCCGGCTGTTCCTGGAGGGTCTCTGGAGTCTGAGTGGCAGGAAGGTCTGTTCCTGGGAGCTCTCGGATCTCAGGATGATAGTACACGCTCCCAGGCAGCCTCAGCTCCGAATTGGCCGAAATTCCAGCGGCATCCAAGGCTTTGCCCCAACTTACGAGGCAGTAGTCTCGGCTGACCGAGGCGAATTGCTCCACAAGCTGGGACGTAGCCGTCTCTACCCCCATCTGGTACGCCGCCTTCCTTTCGGCCTCAACTGCCTCCTTAGCCAGCCTAGCATTTTGCTCAAACACCTGGGCACTCGCCTTGGCCTTCTGCAATTCAGCTCTTAGACCTTTCACCAGCGCCCTCTCGGTTGCCAGGTTGATCTCGGACATGCGTAATTGGCTACGCTGTTCCTCGGCCTGTTTTTCAGCATTTTTAAGCCCGGCCTCGAGGCTTCGCTTTTCGGTGAGCGCCCCTTTTAGCTCCTCGGATATCCGAGCATGCTCCTCCTTCAGCTGACCAAGAGAGGCCTCCGCCTCAAGCTGGGATTGGGATGCCGCTCGAGCTTTAAGCCACGACTCCTCGTTCATTCCCTCGGCCACGTAAACCTGCTGGGTAAGCTGCATAACAACATCTCCAGCATCAAACTAAGGAATAAAGCCGATCAAACGTAAAACCTATACTTAGGAGGGGTGCACTTACCATGGCCAAATCCCTTTTAAGGGACATGAATAGCTCCTTTTGGGAGAAGCGCCTGAAGGAGGTCATGTCGTGTGGGAGAAGAAGTGGCTGCTGCAGGGCCTCGGCGACGTAGCCTGCCCTTCCTCCATCATAGTTCCTGAGGGAGGTATCCCACAGGATTGGAGCGCCATCCAGCTCCAATTTCGGAGACCAGATTCGCGGTCCCCCTCCTCGGCGCACATCTGCACCTACGGGCTCCTCTCGGCTTTCGATAGAGGTGGCCCTATGTGCCCGACTGTCTTTTGCCACCTTTTGCTGCTTAACCCCCTTGGCCGGTGGCACCTGTTTCCCCCCAACCTCATTGTGGGGCCTCTTCTTCTGAAGATTTGGCATTGCCTTCAAATTTGGGTCTGGGACTTGGGTGGGCGCAGGAGGAAGCGTCACCACTGCTGTGGAGGTCCCAGCACCTTTCGGATCGGGCTTTTGGCCTCTGCCCTTCATCAGAAGCCTCAAATCCATATCGTCTTCGCCCGAGGAGTCCTCTAAGTGAGTGGCTAGCAAATTAAGACGGGCGCCTGGCCGGTCGTAGGTTTCTTCCTCGGCGTCAGAGACCTCTACCACCTGCTGAACTCCTGAAGCCTCTCCCTCGAACCGAAAGCCGTCTATCTGCTCTTCTAGTGAGGAAGTTGAAGAGCCGACCCCCTCACCTTCAATCTCTTGTCCGGGGAGAACTTGCTGGGGGGGTTGAACAATGGGAGGCACGTTCCAAGGATTTGGGTGGGGTACAGGTTCAAGATCGTATGGCGCCAAGAAGCCCGTCCGACCAACGTCAATTCGTGCTAGGCGATGATCTCCCTGAACGATTGCGTTGCCGGCCGGCTGCAAACTTTTCGGCTTCGCTGTATATCCGAGAATAAGGGGAGCCGATCGCAGTTGCCCGTCTTCGCTCACAAAGATCTCTGACCTCAAAAGGAAGTTGAGGGCGGCAACGTTCGTTAGGCTAAGCCGAGGAGAAACATGTCTTCTATCTGTTGCAAGGCAGTACAAAAAAAGGGGGTCAAACTCAAAAACAGAGAGAAGTGAAAAATAAAAAACGTTGAAAAACGAGGTCCCTAAGTCTACAGTTAGTGTGCCTAGATCTAACGTCCCACCTGGCTCCCCAAGCCTGGTCGGGCAACCACTGCCGTCATGCCAAGGGCCCGAAATGATCACGTAATCGTCCTTCATCCCTTTGTTGGACTTAGGAAGGCAGGAGATGAGCCTGACAACATCCGACCGGGACTTTAAGTAGTACCCAGCGTCTTGCTGACTGTGGCATTCGTACATATGCACTACGTCTAGCCAGGTGAGGCCCAACCCCAGATGGCGCTCAAGGTCCTCAATCGCTCCTAGGATCCTAAACATGTTGGGCGCACACTGCCAGGGAGTAAGCCTGTGGTTCCGGAGGTAGTTAGTGGTGATGGGACCCATGGGGATTGTCATTCCTCCTTCTTTGAAGGCGATGAGGGGGATCACCACCTCCCCCGTTTTGCGCTCCGTTAGTATCTTCTCCGGAGGGCAATACCTCACACCCACGTTAGGGGGTATGCGATATGTGGCCCTAAACTCCTCTAGTTGTTCAGGGCTGTCCACCATGTACTCAAGCTTTCCCATAGTGCTTAAAAGAAACGGTGGGCCGAAGAGAGAATTAAATGAGTTGTACGATGACTCACCGGGGGCAAATCTCTGAAAGGATTTCAGGCTCGTAGGAGGGTTCGTGATGATTCTGGGGAGGCTTGAAAGCAGCAACTGAAGGATTTGTGCGGAGCGGTGCGTCTGTTCTTGCTGGAGCGTCTGATGGTTTGCAAAAGTGAGGAGGGAATAACCTCCTCTGAGGCTTTATACGGGGTCAAGCGAAGGGTCAGGGACATTCCCGCCCAAATTCCAAGGAAAAGACCACAACCGTCGGATCAATCGCTCACCGTTGGATACGAGGGACAGGGCGCCACCTGGTGCAATTAATGCTGCGGCTTGGGAATGTGGAAACCGCAACGGCATTAATGAAGCGTCTATCCCAAGGCCCCCACGCACATGCCAGCTTGAATTGGCCTGCATCCAAGCTTGTTCTGTGGCAGGTCAAAATCATACTTTTTCCCTTCGGATGTGAGAAAAAAACTACAATTTTGAGGGGCTATTGTGGGGGAGGAAAACCCAACCAAAGGCATTGGGCCCAAGGCCCTATCCACGGCCCACCATTCCCCGGAGAGATGAGAAAGCCTAGTTAGAGGCTCTGAGAGAACATCTAGTGAAGGGTATATTCATGATCCGAGGATGTGTTCAACGATCCGAAGAGTCAAATACCTTCGGATCCGAAGAGACTTAGTCTGACGTTCTACCTTTTGCAGCCCGAGCGATTCCCTCGACAGATGTAGTGACAGAAGAGGCCTCGGACGCGGAGGAACATAACTGGATCGGAGAAATATCTAAGAGACAGACCTCAACCACCGCATTAAATACACCACACCTACCTCCCTGGCCGCATTAATGTGGAAGAGACCCCTGAACAGTATCAGCCTGCTATCACCACTTACCTAAGGCTAGGGAACACCCTTGATGGGACAAGCACTCAAGCGGATGTCTGGATGATGAACAAGTGGACGATCAAGATAGAGTGAGGAGGTACTATATAAGTAGGAAAACCCCCTAATGGAAAGGGATCGAAAATTCACGGAGAGAAAGGTGTATTGTTCACTATAGCATCAAGAATTGTAACCCTCCAAGGGTAATCACCTCTTCGGACGTTGTACTTATATTCATCCGAGCAGATATTAATTCGAATTCCTTCACTAGTGTGGTTGTTGCATACTGTTATTTTTGCTATTCGCCTTGCTCTTTCACCCACACTCTACAAAATTCATTGTTTTGGATTCAGTGGGCTCCAAATCCACCCCTCCTTGGACTTGGGCCGCCAAATCTGACCCTACAACTAGTTTCATCAAAAAGTGTGCGATAAGATTTTTTCTTAGTTTAGTGTCATAATTTTCTTTTTAAAAATTATTGGAGAAGAAGCTTGTTCTTAGTTTCAAATCAATTGTTTCTATTTAAAAAAAGAAAAAAAGAGAGGTTTTGAATCAATCGAGTGAATGAATTTATAAGGAAAATTCAAACCAAAAGTCAATATTACCACTTAATTATATTATACTAGTTTCATCAAAAAGCGTGCGATAAGACTTTTTCTTAGTTTAGTGTCATAATTATCTTTTTAAAAAAATTAGATAAATTTGTTTTGAAGACTTAGATTAGTAAAAGAGTGTTTTATTTTATAGGAATTTTAAATGGAGTTGGAGGTAAATTTTTACTATTTTTTTTTTCTGAGGAAAATTTACCAAGTTGTTTTCAAGTCTTTTTTTTTTTTTTTTTTTCCTGTTAAACATAAAGGTATTTCTAAATTTCATAAAAATCCAGTAAAAAAAGAAAAGAAAATTCTCTTATAAATAATATAGATTACTGTCTACCATTAAAATTCAAACCAAAGGCCAACGTTACCAAACCCTATTACGGCATACCCTCATAAAATTCCATTAATACTTTAACTCATGGATTTCTTTACCGACTCTAGCTGTTGCCGCTGACCTGACTATATCAATATGAGATGAGGGAGGCCCAAGGCAGTTGGAAAGACTAAAAAAGAGAAATAAATATTGCTAATACCTTTATGTATAGTTGACTAGAAAAAAAAAAAAGAAGAATTTAGAAAAGTAAGAAGAAAAGTAAAAAAAGGGCTTAAATGGTCGTAGTTGCTTTACCTAAGGAAACCACTTTATCAGTTTCAGGGCTTATTCCATGGCTGCTGCCCTCAGGATCACGGCGCTGAAATATTCGAAACAAAATGTTGTAAGCAAAACAAAGGGGGTTGACTCAGTGGTAGGATACATGCATTCAACATATATGTATAATGTATATACACAAATTCAAGGTCAAATTAATATTGCGCACTTTCTAAATTTGGGAACCGTTGGAGGTGCGGAACAACTGTACATATTAAAGTTGGCAATGCGATATTCATTATAAATATGATGATGATTGATGGCACATTGACACGTCCAATTGCAAATAGGAATCGCCAATGGGCTCTAGTGGCACTTGGGATCCTATGTGTCTTTTAACTCGGGAGTTCGATCTCCAGCAATTACCTAAAAAAAATTGCAAATAGGAATCCATCAAAAAGTTGCATTTATAGGGGTGAGAGAGAAGTGGGGACACATTACCCAAAAAGTGAAAATTATAATCCAAGAGTTTATACTTTATATTGTATATTTTAAATTTGGTATCCTACCAAAAATATTTTATATTTTGGTCACAAATTGTTAATTTTGTCCATTATGGTCTCAAATATATGAAATCGCTTCCAATTTTGTTTTGAGAGAGTTTCAACCTATAGGGTCTGTTTGGATTGAACTTATTGTTGTTGAAACTGAAAACACTGTAGCAAAATAATTTTTAAATTGTGAATAGTACAGGTGGGACCCATTTTTAATATTTTTTAGTGCATGAACAGTGTATACACAGTGCATAAACAGTGCATACACTGTTCATGTACTATACCTTTTGTCTCTAAACGTCAACACAAGCGGCTGGGAAAAAAAAAGAACCAAAACGCCAACGCCAGACGCAGACGTGCAATCCAAAATGCACCATAATGTCTATTCTTGATAATAGTTTTTTATCTTCAAATCAAGACATCAGTCAGTTTTTGGTGTAAACGGAGTTTGAACTCTAGATTTGTTATTCAATCATAAAAAACTTTACCAATTAAATTAATTAGAACCAACATAAATCACTTCCATTTAAATCCCATAACTAGCTATATTATTTATTTATATTATTTTAAACCGTAGCGAGCGTAAGAAAAGAAAAATTACTAGTTACTTCACCAAGTGAAACAAAAAGTAATAAATGCTTACCACTGCGTACCGTTAGTGCGGTGGTCACTTTACAAGTATAAATATTTGTGAGGTATAGAAGGGTAAGAGTTAGGGTCCAAGTTTCTGGGATAGAGTTTCACACACATATACACTTAGAAAACTAGAGTAGAATTTCTATGTAAAAAGGAAAAAAAGAAAAGGAAAGTGTTTATCAAATTTTATATATCACCTAGGTAATTAATTTCTATTTTATTACAATTACTTCCTCGCTTTACGTGAAACTTCCCATTATTTCTAGAAGATGCTTTTGTTTCGCCTTTCTATCCTTTCTCTCTCTCTCTTCAAAGATTGTCAAATTAATTTATTAATAAAGCATAGATAAAACACAAAAAATAGTCAATAGTTCCCCCCTTTTATTTGCATTGTTATTGTTCATAAAAGCAAAAATGAATAATGGAAATGGACAAGAAACTTATTTGAAAATAAATGATACAATTTCATAAATTTGAAACTTTAATTGATAATTAAAATTTTGAGACTTAATATGATAAAAAATTAAAATTTGGCTATATAATTTTTCCAAAGGAAAAAAAAGGAAAATTGTAATATGATTATACAGACCACAATTCAAGCCATTGGATCATAAGTCATAGGTAAGTTGTTTGTCTTCAATTATGGTTTTCATATTTGTTTAGACATAAATAATTCTTATTTATAATTTTATAGCATCACAAACAAACACACATATGTACTTTTTTTTTTTTTTTTTGAGGAAACAATAATACTTATTAGAATACATGAACACAAAAGTAGTGACAATACACAAAAATCAGTAGTTTGAAATACTTTGGCCTATGGTGATGGCTGTAGTTCCTGAAAAGAAAGAAAAAACCTATCACGGGTGACTAGTGTAACCCGGCCAAGGACCCTCTGACGATTAAGTCAATTTCCTCTCTAGAACACAAGGAAGGGAAAAATAGCGAATGGTTGAGCTTACCTTGGATGAATAGGACTTGTTCCTTTTATAGAGAGTTAGAAGTAAGTCTACTTGTTTAGATCCACCACAATCATGGGTGATGTGGGTGGTTAATGGAGAAAATAGGTAAATGGAGTACGTGGAGCGAATTATGAGGAACTCCTTCCACGTTTTGAGAGTAGCAAATCATGGCCTAATTTCATGAAGTTTTATGAGAAGTTTTCTTGTAGAATTCAATAAGTATTTTATGGTCATCCAAGCCCTTACGTTAATCCTAGATGACCATCATGAGATTGAATGGTCTTGCTACTGATGGATGAGGATCAGTCATACATGATGCTATTGTTGGATTTCGCTTAAGGTTATCTGATGCTATTATTATAGACGTGGTTTGACGGTTTAGACAACCACTATGGACAAATTGACCTTAAATTGATCCCCATTATTGCCCCATTGTCCTTGTGTTGTCCATGCCTCTGTTGATTTGACTCGTGGTGGTTTTCCATTGGTCGGGAGTAAACTGAAATTGAATGTTGTAGATGTTAACACATGGTGCGATCTTGGGGCTTTCTCGTTGCGTCGTTTCTTTCTTCAAGAAGATTGTCGTGTGGCACATTTTGGTTGGTTCACGTCGTTTCGGTGTCAAGGTCTGTCGCCTATAAATAGTAGAATTCCTCTCCTACCCTTTCACATTTCTCATATTTTCTCTTCTAACCTCTATCGTCCAGCACTTCGTCTAGGAGTCCTTAGTTATCCTCGTTTAGAGCCAAGTATCCTCTTCTTCTCGTCTTTAGGTTTTTCTTCTTTAAAAATTTTGGAAAACGTTTGAAATTGTTGTGTCTTCATCTAGTAATAGTGATGAGAAGGAGATAGACGAATATCACGACGAGAGTAGGTCTAGTGGTAGTAGTGATAGTAGTAGCGATAGTAGTAGTGATAGGTGGAACACTTCAGATGAGCAATACTTGTCTGGGGCTCTTGGAATTCCCTGAGAGGTTTTCCAAGAAGAGATGAGGACGAGGATGGCCTCTGGGTCACTAGCTAGTACATTTGCCAATGCCCCCTCATCTACCTCTTCAAGTGAAGAGGATACCATATACTATTATGTCGTGGACGTCCCTTCTAAGACGGACGAGGCTAAACATAACTCCCTTAGGAATTGGTACTAAATCCCGAACGACCTCAACCCTTGTTTGGCTATCCATGGTAAATGGTGCTGTAATCCTCCTTTTGGAGTTGGCATATACGAGGCTTATCTTCTAGGGGGATTTAGGTTGCCTCTTAATGCCTTTGCTAGGGAAAATACTTCATAGGTTAGGCATAGGCATTAACCAGCTCAACCTCAATGCATGGAGACTTATTATATCTATGCAAATATTGTGGAGGGAAATTTTTGATGGAAACCATCCTCTCACTGTGGACGAGTTCCTATACTGTTATAAGCCCTTAGAAATTAGTCAATCCTTAGGCTTCTACCAATTTTCTTCTAGGGGTTCAAACTGTAGGTTGGTCAGGTCCCTCCCCACTTCTGATAGGAGATGGAAGATGGAGTTTTTCTTTGTCTTTGGGTTCTAGGTTGGAAATCCTGTTGAGGTAGGCAGGGACCCATTTCCTCCCTAAACTGGTGAGATGGGGAATCTTTGTCTAGAGGGTATGTTGCCTTTCACTACTTGTTTTACTTCTTTTGTTATATTTATCTAACTGTATTTGCTCTCCCTTATATATATATATATATATATATATATATATATATATTTATAGTTGTAAGACGACCTTCCTTGAATAAGTTCTATCTTGATCACATCGAGTAGGCATGCTCGTTCACAGATAAAACTTTTCATTCTTTGGTAACTTTGCGTTGTCTAGCCGCTTGGAGGCTTGGACTTGAACCAACTGAAGAGGCACTTGCTCATGAGCTCACCATGTGTAAACGTGAGTTATTTATTGCAAAATTTTAATTGTTTACTTCATCCAAATTCTAACACATTTTTTTCTTGTAGGAATGGTGACTATGAAAAAAAATAAGGGGAAGGGCTTGGCAGACGAGGAAACAGTCCAAGAGGAAGTTTGTTCCCAAGCTTGTCCTTCTAGTGCAGAGAAAAGGAAGACCCTATCCAATATGATAGATATGGATAGTATTCCTAGTCGTTGAGGCTACAAGAAGGCTAAACATGGGTCATCCAAGCTTGGGGTCGTCAAGGCCAGTTCCTTCATCCCTCCTGCTCTGCCAAATAGCCTTCAGTACAAATCCTGGACGAGAAGCTGTCCAATACTGAAGTCACCCCATCCAAACCTCCAAGTGGTAGCCCTATGACCCTAATAAGGAGTGAAAGCCTTGCAAGGGAAAGGTTTCAGCAGGCTGTGTCTAAGGAGGATGTGGCCATATGCTATGACATGTCTATGAAGGAGTATGAACAATCTATAGTTCATGAAATCTTTAAGGTACTTTTTCTCGTCCTTAACTATTTATCAATTAGATTGCTCTTGTCCATTTATCTTACATTCATCTCTTCATACAGGCTATGACTAAGTTTATGGCGACGTCCAGACAAGCTTGTGAATTGAACCAGCAAAGAGTCAAGCTTGAAGCGAAGATTTGTGACATGGAGAAAGAAATCTCGCCATCAAGATAAGTTGAGAGTCAAACTAGAGGATGAGGTGTAAGAGAGAAAGAACCTCGTTAAAGAGCTAAAAGAAGATGTCGTCGAGAAGGACACTCGTCTTGACCATCTTCAAAAGAGAAGTAATGAGCTCTACACTCTTTTGGGTGAGGCTATCAAGGAATTCAAGGCGTCCAATGAGTTCACTGTCCTTTTGGATAGGAACTATGCTATAGGTTTTAAGGACTTTCGCATGGATGCGATTGAGCACTTCCCAGTAGTGGACTTCAGCCCCATCAAACTTGACATCGCTGCTGAGAGTTCTCTACTTCAGATAAGCTTTGAAGATTTAAATGTTGAAGAAGATGCCTTCACCCAGCCTACTATGGACGACCCAAAGTCTAGGGATAATGCCTCTAGTGGTTTATAAAAGATTTGTAATCAGCTTTATTCATTTCCTTTGTTTTTGCTTTTGTTGTTGTTGTTGTTGTTATTTTTTTTTTTATTTTTTTTTTTTTTATGGGGTACGTTGTCTTGGACCATTTAGATTTATGCAAGTACATTTAGCTTGTCCAAGTTTAAGGACAAGTATTAATACAATTGCATTTTTTAGGCTTGACACAATTCGAGGGTTTTTGGATTATAGTTATCTACACTTTTATTTATGAACATGTTTTTGTCCATATTTTTATTGCCAATTTTAATTTCAAGTATTCTTCGTCCATAGATAGGACTATTTTGGAGTAGGAATATTTTCCTCGTCCTTAGAATTTTTCTTGGAGTTTTACTTGGCTATGTATTTTCTTATAGCTTTGATTACCCAGGAAATTGGACGTGTCATCCTTGTAAAGCTTATTGCATGCATGCTTTTCTTCGTCCTTTATTTTTGGACGAGTGTGTTGGGAAGTGTTTCTTCCTTCCCTTTGTACTTAACATTATTGCCTTAGATTTTATGGCAATTTTCCTTTTCCTCGTCTAAGGATGGCCTATGACGATACATCTCCACATTCAGAGATTTTAAACGTCTTTAATTTAATATGGACGTTAATTTCACAGAGTCATCAACACTTAAATTAGAAAATTTAGGCAGTTTTGTATACATCTATACATAACATCGTCCATAATCATTGTCCAATATGTATCATTGTCCTAAGACATCATCCATGCTAGTACTTAGTTCTTTTTTTAGGAAATTCAAATTACTTTATATACAAAAGGACTTTGTTCATGACATCGTCCATAGCACACATTGGCAGCTAGTACTTTTTAGGGAATTTAAATGCTAGAAAATATAAAATACTGCTGAAAATATAAGTATTGAAAGATAACATAAATAAATTTCTAGTGATCACTAGTAATCTTTAGTCTTGTCCATGCTGACCTTCCCGATGAGGTTTCTTCACTAGTAGTACTTCCTCAAGTGCTCCACACTCCACGGGTGCTCTAGCTTTCGTCCATCTAGGGCTTCCAAGTCTTGCCTTTTGAAATTGATCACTTTGTACGATCCTTCCTAGTTAGGTCCCAATTTTCCATGAGTAGGGTCTTTAGTAGCTAGGGACACCCTTTTTAGGATTAGATCTCCAATGTTGAACTACCTTGGCTTTACCAATGCATCATGGTGCTTAGTTATTAGGTTCTTGCAACACGTCACCCTTTGTTCTGCATCCATTCTTACTTCATCAATAAGGTCAAGGCTTAGACGAAACTGTTTCTCATTCTCTTCATTGTTATAGTGGGCCACTCTGTAGCTAGTTAAGCCAACCTCCACAGGTATCACTGCATCACTTCCATTTGCTAACTTAAGAGGAGTCTCTTCAGTTGGAGTCCTTACTGTCGTCTTGTATGCCCAAAGGACACTAGGTAATTCATCTGGTCATATCCCTTTTGCCCCCTTAAGTCGAGTCTTGATGATCTTCAGTAAGGATTGGTTCACAACTTCTGCTTGTCCATTAGCTTGTGGGTGGAAGGGTAAGGAGTAGCGATTCCTAATTCTCAACTGCTCATAGAACTATTTGAAGGCTGTGTTATCAAATTGGCATCCGTTGTCTGAGATGAGCACCGGATTCCAAAACTGCAGATAATATTCTTCTGGACGAAACTTTTGACATTTTGCTTAATGATCCTTGCCACGGGCTTTGCTTCCACTCATTTGGTAAAATAATCAATCCCTACAACCAAGAACTTCATTTGTCTCATCCCCATAAGAAAGGGACTAAGGATGTCTAACCCCTATTGAGCAAATGGCCAAAGGGCCACCATTGGGGTGAGATATTCTGATGGTTGCCTAGGTATGTTGCTGTAGCGCTGACACTTGTCACATGCTTTAACATAAGATTTAGCATCTGCTTGCATGAATGGCCAATAATATCCTGCGAGGACTATCTTATAGACGAGGGACCTGGCCCCTAAATGGTTTCCACAAGCTCTTTGATAGACGTCTCTTAGGACGTAAAAGGACTCGTCTGGATTTAAACATTTCAGGTAGGGTTGAGAAAACCCCCTCTTGTATAACACCTCGTCTATAAGGACGAACCTCGTTGCCCTCACCTTTAGCTTTCTTACTTCTTCCTTATCCTCTAGAAGGAGTCCATCTTTAAGATAAGACACGATTGAAGTGGTCTAGTTGGATACTCCATCTATCTGATGTACTTCTGGAATGTCAATACTTAGGATGTACTGGATTTTGATTTGATCACTCATCATTTCATCTATAGATGCCGTCTTGGCTAGGACGTCAGCTTCTATATTATTCTCCCTTGGTATCTATTGAAATTAAGCTATTGTGAAACCTTTGATGCACTACTTAACTTTACCCAAGTATTTCTTTAGCCGTCCTTCCTTAGCTTCACATGTTTCATTTACTTGGCCTATCACTAACTGTGAGTCTCCCTGGACAAGGACTGAATCTGCTCTAAGTGATTTAGCTAACTCTAAGCCCTGAAGCAAGGCTTCATATTCAGCTTCATTATTGGTTGTTTGGAACTATGGACAGACTGCATACTTCAGATGATCCCCTTCTGGTGAGCGAAAAACTATCCCAACTCCTCCTACATGTTGTGTGGACGAGCCATCCACGTGGACGACCCACTGCTTTGCCCCTTGGTCTTCACTTTGCTAACTATTGGCAGGACTGAATTCGACAATGAAGTCCACCAAGACTTGAGCTTTCATTACTTCTCTTGGTTTGTAAAGCACATCAAATTCACTAAGCTCTACTGCTCACTAGATTAGTCGTCCAGTGGCCTCCAACTTGTTCAATTCCTTCTTTAACAGGTGATTTGTCAGGACATTGATTATATGGCTTGAAAATAAGGCCTGAGCTTTCTTGCTGCTATCACCAATGAAAATACTAACTTTTCTGTTGTGGATATCGTCCTTCTGCTCCTCTTAAGGCTTTGCTAGTGTAGTAGACGGGCTTCTATAGCTTTCCCTCTTCTCTGATTAAGGATGAACTTACTGCATAAGGGGACACTGTTAGGTAGAGATACAACTCTTCTCGTGGTTGAGACGGGCTCAGCAGGGGAGTTAAAGTCAGATAAGCCTTCAAATCTTTAAATGCTCGTTGGCACTCGTCCATCCATTCAAATGCTTTCCTTAGTACTTTGAAAAATGGTAAACACTTGTTAATAGCTTTTGAAACAAACTTGTTAATGGTAGCTACTCATCCAGTGAGGCTTTGGATGTTCTTGATATTCTTCGGAGGCTCCATGTTAAAGATTGCTTGGATCTTATTAGGATTTGCTTCAATCCCTCTCTATGAAACCATAAAACCAGAAATTTCCTTGATGCAACTCCAAAGGCACATTTGCTTAGATTCAATTTCATCTTATACCGCTAAGTGTATCAAAGGTTTCTTGGAGGTCATCTAGATGCTGTGTCTCCCTCACAATTTTGACCAGCATGTCGTCTATGTACACTTTAAAATTTCCAATTTATGGACGAAACATATGGTTGACTAGCCTCTAGTAGGTAGGTCCTGCATTTTTCAAATCAAGTGACATCACTTTATAACATAATAAACCTTGTCTCAAGATGAAGGATGTTTTCTCCTATTTTGCTTCATCCATCTTGATCTAGTTGTACCTTGAGAATGCATCCATGAAACCTAATAGTTGGTGTCCAGCTGTTGAATCCACCAACTGATCAATGCGTGAAAGAGGATAGCTGTCCTTGGGGTATGCCTTGTTCAAATCTGTGAAATCCACACACATCCTCCATTTACCATTTGCCTTTTTTACCATGACTACATTATCTAGCCAATTAGGGTAGTAAACTTTGTGGATGAATTCAATGGTGACTAACTTATGAACTTCCTCTTTGATGGCATTATCTCGTTCTGGGGCAAAAACCCTACGAATGGACTTATAGGACGGGGATACATTTAAACGATGAGTAATCACACTTAGGTCAATCTTAAGCATGTCTTCATGGCTCCAAGCAAAAACATTTGTGCTCTTTTTGTGAAATCCAACAAGTTTCTCCCCCATACTCATCCCAATCCTGGTAAACTTCTCCGGGTTGGACTTGTCCAACGGTACATCTTCCAACACCTCAATTGGCTCAGCCACTATTTTTCTTTCTTCAATGTTCATCATCTGCATATGCTCGTCCATGGCCAACATTGCTAAGTAACATTCTCTAACAGCTAATTAATCTCCTTGTACTTCTTTAATGCCATACTCTGTTGGGAACTTGATAGACAAGTGGTTGGTGGACGTTGCAGCTCCCCGATGATTATATAGATTCTGAATCCTTTTTGCTTTCTTCCTCAGTGTTTATTTATGAAAGCAAATTTCGAGTATGAAATAAAGATTCACACAAGAAAAGTGATCACAACAATCTCCCTTTTTTATGGTCTTTATTAATATGGTGGTGGGTTACACACTCCTAGGAAGTCTCTCGGCTTTCTCGTTAATTACATATACCATAGGAAAAGACATTTGATTCTAAGATCAATGAGATCTTTACATTTTTAAACAAAAGAAAATGAGAAGAAGAATAGGGAAGAAGACGCAAAAATTTTCCGGTCTTTGAGGCCTTGCTACCTTGTCTTTGTCCTTTGGGTTCTTGGGGACTAAATCTCCTCCTTATCCTACTGAGAGCTTCTCTTTATTTCTCCTTCAAGCACTTGAGTGCCTCTTCAAAGCTCCAAGTGTGAAGTCATTTGTAAAAAAACTTGTGCGCGTCTATATGTGAGGTTTATGTTTCCTATTTATAGCCTTCGTATTTCTTTGAGAGAGTGGAGATCGGATTTCTCTTCCAATCTCCCTTTGGACCCATGGCTTCGCGCCAAGTATCACAAGGGACCCGGATTCAAATACTCTTCTTTATTTTGAGATCTTATCACAGTTTTTTTTGGCTAATGGCCTCTTGCCATGTGGCAAGTAGGTCTCTCGAGCCTTTCTTAAAGGATAAGTACCAAGAGAGGTATTGTTCAAACGCACTTCTAAAATGGGGATGCAGGATGTTAAACAACCCGAACCGCAAGCTTGTAAATCATTAGGTATTAAAATACCCACACTGCAGCATTTTCAATGCCAACACTTCTCCATAACTTTATGAGATCCACTTCTAACAAAGCCCATAAAGCCTGAATAAACCCTAAAGAGAAACCATCGTATTTCTTATTTTATTATTAGTAAGATCTTCCCTAGATTGAACATTGAACACCGCTTATTTTGAAGGACAAGCACGAAAAAGTCACCCAAAATGGTCTAAGCCGCCAATCCAACTTATATAACTTCTTGAAAGACTCAATGAATTGATTCTCCATACCCTCACCAACACTACTACAAATTCCCGTTCGATAGGAATTATATTAAGGAGCTTGGAATGCCATCTAGCAATCATAGTACGATGGAGAAAAGCGATATTTTGACTAACTTCTGTTAAACCAAGATATTCTTGACCTTTGCTTTCATTAGCTTTCTTCCTAGGACAATAAGTTTAGCCATTCCTATCTCAAATGAGTCCGGTAGGATTGTTCTTCTTCAAACAAAGGAACAAACTCTTCTTTATGATCCAACTCCCCCTTCAAAATGGTCTTGAGCCCTAGCACCACCCTTATTATATGCAAAAATTTCCCTAGAATCCTGAGGTTCTATCTTACACTCACCCCCTATCCTACTCCTCCACCCTCACCCAAAATCTGCCAAAGTAAGCCTTAGCCATGGAATCCAAGAGCTTGTGAGGTAGAGAGAGACCTTCCTTAAGTTTTCCTTTTTCACCTCTCTTTCCCATCAAGCCTCTTCAAGAAAGCTAGCTCAAGGCCCTTTGGCAGATCAAGACGATTGACGAAAAAAAGGGGGGGGGGGGGAGGGGAGAAAGGACGAATCACCTACCGATTTATGATCAAACAAAACTATACCTGAAGAATGGGATACAGATTTACCAACCGGGCATCTCTTTCGTTCAATAATGCCTTCGCTTTAAGACGCTATTTACCAATAAGAATAGGAAAAAGACACTACCTTTTTGAATGGAAGAAGCCGAAGGGGTGAACGAGCGCCGCAGTAACGAGCCGTAAGAAAGAAAGATGAGCAGAGCATTCCTTCCACCGGTCTTTATAGGAGTAGGAGAGCGTGGCGAGATAGATAGACGTCCAATCCTGCAGCAGCTAGTTGCTCGGCCTTAGTCTTGGGCTGATCTCACACTTCAAAAAACCCCTCTGTACTTCGATCCAATCAATCGATCGATCAATAGGCTAATCTCTTTTGTTTGGGCCGGTAGCTAAAAGAAAATCCTCACTTTATCTTGAACAAGGGAAGGGCAGCATAGCATTAGCTTTAATTGAACAAGCTCAACCTTGAAAAAGAAAGGTGGTAGGCCGAAGAACCATTGAACACTTCAACTTGGCCACTGAAGAAGGTGAAGCCTGGGTGAGAGACTAGGCCAACTTACTGCTTACTGCCATGCCATGGGTTAAGCTTTAGGCTCTATAGATAGAACTTTTTTTAGGTATTAGGGGGCGGAGGGGCACCACTCAGCACCTAAGGTGGGGTTGAATGCCTAACAAAAACGGCCAAAAGCAAAAAAAGAAAAAAGAAAAAAAGATGTATGGCTGAGGGGAAGAGAGAAAGAACGCATGCATAGGGATTCTGTCTGTCAGAGGTTCGAGAATCTATTCTATGAAAGGGCATTTAAGGCTAAGGAAGAATTGGAGGAAGTCCATTACTGAGAGAAGTGGTGATCCCGTCTTGCTTGCTGGGAGAGAGGAAGCTTCCAGACCACCTTTTCCAGCCAGATAGCGAGCGATCACTCAGCAATGAACACTAACTGAAAGCGGCTGAGAATGAGTACATATCCCTTACGGGAATCGAACCCGTGTCTTCGACATGAAAAGACGATGCCCTAACCACTAGACGAAAGGGACCAAAAAGCCATTCTTTATATTACTCAGCTCCGAGAATAGAAGTGGTTCGTTTTGTTTCTATACGTAATTCAAGATTTCATTTGTGTTCATGTTGGTGATTTTTTATGTGAATTCGGCGGGTCGTCCCCCCTTCCTGCAAGTTCCACTGACCCAATGACACACCGACCACGCTCCCCTTTCTTTGTCTTTCAGCCCCCCTGAACAGAATAAGTAAGGCCTTGCTCTTTCTAATTAGAAAAAAAAAAGGGGTCGAGTGCCCGTTTGAAGTGGCGAAGGCCTATGCTAAAGTAAGAAAGAAAGTACGTTAAGGTTACGAAATAAGGTCAGCTAGTTAAGGAAAGCTCAGGTTATAAAATCGCTTAGCCGTTAATGAATTAATTAAGTAGTAGTAAGGCGTTAGTATGGAGTTGCATCAGCTGTAGATATAGACTAGGCTAAGGGATCGAGGTATCATTAGCCGAAGAAGACCCTGGCCAATCCACGTGGCCTGCTTGACAAACTTCAACGAGGAGACATTGTAAATTGGTCCGCGGATATCGCGATAAGTCCTCTGTCCTACTACAGGTGCCGCGACAACCTTTACCAAGTCCGAATGATTGTCGACCACCATATCCGTTGGTTTGCAATATTTATCGTAGCCCACAAGCACAAATTCTCGGCGCGGAATATAATCTCAAAGTACTCCAAAGACTCAAATATAGTAAATCAAGAAGGTGGTAAGACCCTTGCAGAGTTCCCCAACAGCATAGAGCTTGGGAAGCTCGGACTCGGTCAAGATTCGAACAACAAGGAGTACTTAACTACTAGTCTAGTCTAGTAGTAGTTTTTTTTTTAGTTGCAGTAGCTTCCACGCCAGCACGATATGAACGGCGAGGCCAAAGCAATACTAATAAAGGAAAAACCCTATATATTCTATTAGTAAAGCCTAAATGTCCTTATTGAAAACTAAAGCGCTAACGAGCAAGAAAAGGCCCCTTATGTTTAGATAGGCTAAGGAGCCTTTACTAATATTAGAATATGAGGCGCTTCTTTCTCAAATTCAAGTTTTGCTAGAAAGATTGCAGGGGTGCTCACGTTTTTTGGCTCCTTCCCAGCCCGGAAGTTCGCTTTTGGCTATTAGCTTCTATCGCTAGTGCTTGGACTTGGAAGCAAGCTACAGCTACCTTGAATCAATGAATGAATGAATGAAAAGAAATTGCTTACTAAGAAAAGGGGGACAGGTTGGTTCGAGGACCCGTTGGTCAAAGAAAAGATGGGGGGTCCTTTCGGGACGGAGCCGTATGACGCAAGAGTGTCACATACGGTTCCTTTGAGAAGGGTGTTATACCACCACCTATCAAGCCCGACGAGCGGTCCACGGAGCTGCAACCCTACTCACCCGGTCCATGCACATCGCTCTCTCTAGGAGGTTCGCCGCCTATCCTAGATCTTCCCATTTTCAAGAAGATCCCGGGCTTGATCTAGTTTAGTATCAAGGTGATTCTGTTTCTGTTTTTATATATATGGGTCCGTGCAGCATTTCCATGATATCGTTATGATCAATTAATGGGACTTGGCAGGAAAGTTTTCTTACCTCTATCATTAGCTCGGGTAGTCCCCCCGTTTCTGGTGTTTTAGTCACCTTTCAATGGCTCCCTTAATTATGTGCGAGGAATTGACCTCTTGAGTAATGGGAAGTGGGCTAGTCCCTAAAAATGCCCGTTTCTTTGTCGTTGGGGTTCAAAATCATCTTTCTTATGAGTTATTCTTCTTGTTTTGTCTTTGTATGCACAAGTCTTTTCTGTTTTTTTTTCTTCTTTCTCTGTCTCTTCCAGCCTCCTCTAGCCTTTAACAGTCAGGGGTCACGATGATTGGAGAGTTCTTCTCCTTTTGTCCTGCAGGGTGAAGGCCCTTCTAACTCGGAAGTAGAGTAGGGTCAAAGTATAAGGATACCCCTGTGATAGACAGGGATCTTTCTCTTGTTACAGGTGAAATTCTGAAGGGAACCCTGGTTTGGGCTTTTCTACTCCCACTAGTATTTCATTAGGGGGAAGCTCTGAACCCTTCACTGCTTCTCCAGACGATAACCCCTTATGTGGTAAGGTTGTAAACTCTTTTGAGAAAAAGAGCTTTGCCCTTAACTAAAAAAGAATAAAGGCAAGAGTCCAGTTTCTTACCCCAGGCAAATAAATTTGTTAGTTTCTTGAAGCAATCCCTTTTTTGGCTGTTGGAATGTGAGGGGTCCGAAGGAGCATATGAAGGAAAAAGAAGTTACTAGAGCATAGGCTTTCCTTTTGTGGTCTGGTAGAGACCATAAAAGTAAAAGCAGTAAGTTTTTTCATTAATGGCACATTCACTGGACGAAGTAATTTTTTATTAATCCTTATTTGCTAGAAGGCTAGATAGTAAAGGATGTCTGCTGAACTCCCATTATCTATTAACACCCTTCTAGTTATATAATTTGTAATTGCCAAAGTAATGACAATCGCATCGTCACGAGGATGGTGCAGTTGTCTTGCATCTTCGTCTGTGAATATGGCCGACTCATCTTCTCTGATCATCCTTGGTGGTTGTCTAGATATTTGAACATTTTGGACTTCTTGCAGGTAAGTCATCTTGGCTTTGAACGAGCTTCCTGTTGATGTACCCCCTACAATGATCCTTTTTTCTCCGAGCGGTTGATGTGCTAGCTTTTCTACTTTGCCCTTCATTGGTTGTCTCTTGTCCTTATGGTCTTGCCTAAGAAATTTTTTTAACTTTCCTTGCTTAATGAGAGCTTCAATCTGCTGCTTCAAGTCATAGCATTCATCTGTATCATGTCCATGGTCACAGTGAAAACGACAGTACTTGCTTTTGTTTCTATTGCTAGGATCTCCT
This sequence comes from Quercus variabilis, assembly GCA_030445155.1. Lineage (NCBI taxonomy): Eukaryota > Viridiplantae > Streptophyta > Magnoliopsida > Fagales > Fagaceae > Quercus > Quercus variabilis. The sequence goes on along the minus strand of CP129447.1, from coordinate 47,886,844 downwards.
TTCATCCTCTTGGGCCACTTCAAGGATGGATCGTCTTTAATCTGCATTAACATTTGGTCAAGCGGAGTATTCAACGGAGTATAATTAGAGCATCATCCCGAGGACGACCTCAATTTCTTATCGTCAGGATCCCTTTTCTCCCCTACTTTGGCTTTCTTTGGACAAAGACTTTGCTTTGGATGGTGTTTATAACCATTGTCTAGCCATTCACCTTTCTTCTTTTTCTTGGCAATGATCGCATCTTCTGCATTCATGAAACTTTAAGCGGAATGTATCAATTCCGCCATCGTCTACGGCTCCTAGTCATACAGCTTATGGATGAACAAGTCTGAACTGACTCCATTGTAGAAAGCTGCTAAAAGTATCTTGTCATCCATTTCATCCACCAATAGGGATTTTACGTTAAAATGTCTAATGAAGGTGAGTAGACTTTCGTTTTCTCCTTGTTCTATGTTTAACAAGCTGGACGAGGAACGTTTCTGCCTTTGTCCCCCTACAAAGTTGTTGACGAACAATTTACTTAACTCCTAAAACGAGGTTATGGTGTTTGGTGGTAACTTACCAAATCATACTCTGGCTGGGCCTTTCAACGTTGTAGGAAAGGCTATGCATATGATTTCGTCTAGAACACGTTGGAGATGCATGGTTGTCTTGAATGAGGCAATGTGATCACAAGGATCACGTGTCCTATCATATAAGTCCAGGGTAGGCATTTTGAATTTGGAAGGTAAGGGGTGACTTGTGATAGATGTAATGAAGGGGGAATCGGCCCTGTGGAAGAGGTCATCCATGTGATTTGCTATCCTCATGGAATCTTTCATCTCTTCCATAACTCTTTTCAATTGGTCCATCTCCCTTTCCAAATGTGGTACCCTACAAGTAACGATACCTTTGGACTGATATCCTTTAGCATAATTCTCAGCCCCTTCATTCTCTGAATTTTGGCCTCGTTCTTCACTATGTCGATGTTGACGTTGTCTATTAACTTCTCTAATTAATTCCTGGTTCTGTTGCCTCAGTTTTTTCATCGCTGTTGCCATGGACTGCAACTGTTGTTGAACGGTCATAAGGGGTGCTGGCGCATGATTTGGGTGACTAGAGGCGTTTCCACTCTCCTGGTGTCCTAGACTGGTAGCCATCGGCCTAGTCTGAACCATGCAACCTTTTTGTCTTGTAAAGCAAAGAAATTAACACTTAGAAAATTTTTCCTTACTACTCTCCCCACATACAGTGCCAATTGATAATACACAAAAATCAGTAGGTTGAAATATTTCGGGTTATGGTGATGGCTATAGATCCTGAAAAGAAAGAAAGAACTATCAGGAGTGACTGGTGTAACTTGGCCAAGGACCCTCTAACAGTTAAGTTAGTTTTCTCTTTAGAACACAAGAAAGTGAAGAATAGCAAATGGTCAAACTTACCTTGGGTGAATAGAACTTGTTCCTTTTATAGATAGTTAGAAGTGGGTCTACTTATTCAGATCCACCACAATCATGGGTGATGTGGGTGGTTAATGGAGAAAATGGGTAAATGAAGTACATGGAGTGAATTACAAGGAATTCCTTCCACGTTTTGAGAGTAGCAGATCATAGCCTAATTCCATGAAGTTTTATGAGAAGTTTTCTTGTAGAATTCACTAAGTATTTTATGGTCATCCAAGCCCTTGTGTTAATCCTAAACAAGAAGTTTTCTTGTAGAATTCACTAAGTATTTTATGGTCATCCAAGCCCTTGTGTTAATCCTGAACGACCATCATGAGATTGAATGGTCTTGCTACTTATGGACGAGTATCAGCCATACATGATGCTATTGTTGAATTTCTCTTAAGGTTATCTAATGCTATTATTATAGACATGGTTTGACTGATTGGATGACCACTATGGACAAATTGACCTTAGATTGATCCCCATCAAGTAGTATATAGAGTTTTTTTAAACATGCTTATAATATATTACATAACTAAAGTACCACTACAAAAGAGCCTAACCTTTGTAGTAGTAGTTTGGGATTATAAGGACTAAAACTCTAACACACACATGTACTAGGTACAAGGTTGTGAAACTCGGACCGGACCGCATAGTATGACACAGTTAACTGTTATTCATCAAGACAGTTCTTTTAACCAAAAAAATTGGCCTATGCAAAAAAGTGAATGAACTGTGTGAATCGTGGTCGAATGACACAGGTTTGAAAACCATGACTAAATTGGACTGCCTAAATTTGAATATATCTCTCTCTCTCTCTCTCTCTCTCTCTCTCTCTCTCTCTCTCTCTCTCTCTCTCTCTCTCTCTCTCTCTCTCTCTCTCTCTCTCTCTCTCTCTCTCTCTCTCGGTGAGAAAGTACTAAATAGACTAGGGTGCACTTAGTAATCAAGAAAAAAAAAAAAATTAAAAAAAGAATAGCAAAGGTGGGAAACTAAAAAAAAAAAAATACAATTCTCAAGTTGATATCTTTCCAAATTAGATAAGACATTAATACACCTATTCGTTTTCCTGTATACGTGTTTGATTTCTTTATAAGGGATCCTTCACAAGAGACATCTACGAATTGAGATCTTGATGTATTGCACAGTGTGCAATTGCTCAAATCTTAGCCATTCCTTCAACCCAATGGCTTATGTGAAGCATCGCGTCATCATTCCCTTGAAAACGAAAAAACCCTAACTTGTTGATTTTTTTTAGAAATGATATGTCCACAACATTTTTACAATAAATCCTAAGTGGTACGTTGTTACTGGTTGTTATTATTGGGGTAAAAAAGTAATCTTAATGTTAGGTTTAAATTTGAACTAATAACAACTAATCACTTATGATTTGTTGTGGATGTAGTATCTTTCTTTTTTTTTTCCTCAATTTTGCATCTCATTATTTCAAATTACACACACATGTGCACGCACGCGCATGCCCACGCGCGCACACACACACACACACACCTCTCTCTCTCTCTCTCTCTCCCCTGAGGCTACACTCATTGCTCGTTGCGGCTCTACCTCTCTCAACCCTGCTGTCACTGCTTCCACCATTACTCTCGTGCCTAGCAACAACCACCTACTCTGCTTCCTAGTATCGATAGTTCCAACAAGACCACCACCTAGTACATTTCCCTTTATCTCTTTTTTTTTTTTTTTTTTATTGATTTTTTCTAATAAAAATTTGGTTGCTGGGAAAAGGACGGAAAGTAATAATAATGTCAAATTTTTGTTTATTGATTTGTTGGTGCTAAATTTGATTTCTTTTTGTATGATTTTTTGAAGTTGTTAATTTTGAGCTTAGGGATTAATATCACTTGTGCCTGCTAGTGCGGCCTTCTCCTCTCTTATTTATAAGACGTACTTTAACCCTACACCAGTGGTTGAAGCGTCTCTTCACCAATTTCTTGTGCTTCCAAGAAATGTGTATCTTTTTTTAGTTTCAGTTTTTGGAGGATTTCTACTGATTGATGGTGAGACTCGACTAAGTTGGAATCTGTTTTTTCATTCTAATGTGGGAAAATTTCTGTCCTATTCTTATTGATAGGCACAAAAGGCTTTCTAATAACAAATTAGTTGAGAATTTTTTCTTTGGTGAATTTTTATTGTTATGTCTGATGTGTACTATGATAGATAGATAAAGTAAGAAGCCTATATTGTTTCAACTTTTGATGTTGTTATGTTTTCTCCAAAATGAACTCATATTGAGAAACATTATTTTGTACATTGATAACCACAATGGGTTATGTCACTGTAGTTTGTTAAGTACTACTATCTTTTAATAAAGAAGAAGTTTCAAGGCCTAACAATATTGTGTTAATCCAGTCATCTCTGGTGCATTATGTTCTAGAACGTAGTTGGTCACTGTCATCAATCTTGATAATTTTGGTCCCTTATTTGAAAAAGAGTATAATTTTGTGTAAACTAAGAGGTTTATGTTGATTTTGCTGTAACCAATCCTTGCTAAATATCTACTCATTTTTGTAGGGTTTCCTTTAAGCACATTATGTATAACCTTCACTAGAAGTGAAAATGTTCCTATGTTGTTATTTTTCTTATATAAATATCTAACAGTGGTTTAGTAACAGATTGACAATAAACTTCCAAGTTTTTTTCTGCACCTTTCGAGTTGATAGTTTCTTCCTGTCTGGAACCTACATCACTTTCCCAAATGATGTCCCTTAATTTCACTCTAATTTCTGCTGCTTATTCTTATCATTGAATGTATTGCAATCAGATCATGCATTGTCCTAATACGTTTATTTGTTTTTTATGTTTATCTTCTCCAATGATTAATTATGTTGATTCCTTGAAGTTTGATTAAGCCTAAGTAATCATCAAGTTTGTCATTGTTAACATGTTTTTTACCTTGACAATGCAAACTTGGACTTTTATGCTTCACATATTCTTTCTTGCTTGATTCTACAAGCTTTTTGAAGAGAACTTGATGAAGGAAAGGACAACCAATTTCTTAAAGAGAAATCGTTTTGGGGCCACTATTTAACTGGAATTGTTTTTGTTGGGGGAATGATACAATGTTGGAGTCATAATATTATGTTATATTGTAGATTAAATTCTAATTATATTTTGCTTGTTATAAATATATGTATGACACTTCAATAGCACAAAAGCTATGGATATGCATCTGTGGAACTGGGCATTCATCACTTTGTTTTTGAAGGGGATTCTGAGGTGGTATGTAATGCGTTGAAGTCCGCAGATTTTGATCTTTCCTCAATTGGTCAGTTTGTAAAAGACGTTTTGTTTATTATGAGTTCTCGTAGAACTTTTTCTCTCTCATGCAAGGCAGCAGGACAATTGTATCACCCATGCCTTTAGCCAAAAAAGCAAGAGTTTCTTTTCCTTTGATAGTCTGAATAGAGCATGTTCTACCTGACATTTCTCAGTTTGTTGTTTCTGATTTTTCAGCTTCTTAATAATATTGCTTAGTCTTTTCCCTTACAAAAAAAAAAAAAAAAAAATGCTATGGATATGTATATGATTTATTATCCATTATATTCACTTTTTCTTTTTTTTTTTTGGTTAATTTTGGTCCTTATGTTCGTTATATAATTTTAATTGAACTTTTGTTAGGCTACTATATAATTATAGGTATATTTGTGCAATGTTGGTATTACAAAAGCTGGTTATTCTATGTTGAATTTGCTTAGTTTCAAAAAAAGAAAAAAAAAGAAAAGAAAAGAAATTGCTTTAAAAAAAAAGCTCATTGTAATGATTTTGTCAGGATATTTCCTTATGATATTTTTATCTGCATCAAGCACTTTATTATTCTTTCAACACATGACTTGAGTCTCAAAGACAAACTAATAATTTATCTATTTAAGACTGAGGGGAAGAGTTTTATTTTATTTATTTTATTCCTTTTTGTCAATGATAATAACACTACAAATTTAAATTTAGATTTACGCTCATGAAAGCATGCGGATACAACTAGGCGAAACGGCCATTGTCATATACGGGGAAAGAGGTTATGATTATTAGATTTATGGAGATTGCCTCTATATGAGTTTTGGTCTTTCTTGTGTACATAATAAGTTAGAATGATACTTTCATATCTTGACACTGCATGGGGAAATATCATATTCATGCTAAATTGTATTTCATGCACAATGGCATTAGAATTTGTGCTTTTTATTGTGAGAATTTTTTGTTCTCATTGCATATTAACTTACTCTTGTAAGTTCATCAAGCCAAAATCACTGAACAGCTTTTAGTGGCTTTAACATCAAGTAAATTGGTTGTATTTACTTGCGTTAGGCTTTGTTTGTTTACTGAGATAATTGAGAAAATGAATAAGAAATTTGTTTGAGTGTCTTGCTATTCAATTTATACCTCGAACTTTCGGATTTAATATAGCTTTAAAAATTCAGCAAGGCCACAATGACTCATTTTCAAATTTTGTTGTTGTTGTTGTTGTTGATTTTAAGATCCCTAATTTATGGTTTATAATTTAAATTCCAAGAAACAAAAAAAAAAAAATGATTTATAATTTATGGTCTATGGTTGTGAAACATGTGTTTGTCTATATATTGTGGTGGTTCAATTATTGGACTAAATGTAGGTAGCATATGAGAAAAAATATTGAAATAATTTTCCCACTTTGACATCTCATTTCAAAATTAACTAAAGTGTGTATTATACAAAAACCATTACAAGGATGTACAATACAAACCAACTGTAATAATTTGCAACTATTCATTTCTTGATATTTCTTGACACATTGAAATTATATTTTGGGTTCAATGGTGACAATTGATGTTGTTGAGCTTGCTATTAAGAAAAAATTATTTTAATTTATTGGTGAAGTTGTAGTTATGCACTTATGCTTAACTTGGGGTTTTTATGTGTTTTTTCTTTGTCCATTTTGGATGATAATAGCAGGCATGTGTCTTGGAAAGAAAATCCTTAGTCAAATATGCCCACCATAAGTTGTTAATGATATCTCCTTTTGATAGAAATTTTTGAGTACAAATGAACAAGATCCGATACATAACATTGCATTTAAAGATATTTTCATCATTTGCATATGCAATTAGTGTTTAACTAGAAGTTACTCGAACATGCACATATACAATTTAACATTTCTGAGTAGCATCTTTAGTTACAAAATTGTCCAAAATATTTGCTACATGTGCAATTAGTTGTCTAAATATTTAGAAATGTTGTTCAAAAAAATGTCAAAGGCAAAGTTGTCTAAATCTTGACGTGGCTTCTTGAATTAATTTTTTTTTCTTTGTGATAGCTAAACAGAATAAATCTTATCATAAATTTAAAGCCAAACCCTAAAAATTAAATACTTTGACTAATTTTCATCGGGTTTGATCGATGTCCAAACACAAAAAATACATCAAAATGGAAAATTTTATCAACTTTTTACCAAGCCCTAGCATTGACCTTGTTTGACTAAGCTTTAACAAAAAAAAATTGATTGTTTGTTTAAAGCAAATTCTTCACTATCTTAAATATTTCGAAATCGTTTACTCATGGGCTAATATTAGATTTAAAATGAGCGTGATATCACAAAATCAATAAAGAAACGATCCAATCGAGGGGTGTAAAATCGTTCCACCCTATAAATCGAAGAAATTTTTTTTTTTTTTCTATTCCATCTCTCTCGCGCTAAGTTGTTGTGGACCACCACATGGGGTGGTCATATAGATCAAAGCAGATCTACTTCTTTTCAACCCATATTAATGCCAACTCCATTAACAAACAAAGAGCTGATGTGAGTTTGATATGGCGTGGGAGTTGGTGTTTAAATCCCCCGATCATAGTCTGTGGGTTCATGCTTGGGAGATGTTGTGGTGGCATGGCAACTGACTATCGAATCAAATGTAATCGACACTGATAAAGTTGCAATTCATTGCGAGCAGTATGATGAAAATTTGACTTTTAATAAAGTGACCTTGGCAGCCACATCTTAAACTCCTCCCAAAACTGGCCATACCGGTCTGGTTGATGTACTGTACACCCCTAATCGAAGTCGATAACAGTAAGATTGAGACAGAAGAATAGGAAAAACAAATATGTAACTTCGAATTTTCTTTTATATATGGGATGGGTTCAAGTTACACCTAGTGTAACTCTTTAGAGTTACACCTTTTCTAAACCATTGGATGTAAGTAAATCCTACGGTCAAAAAAATGCACTCATTAATGTTAATATTTTGATAAGGATCTCATTTATTATTCTTATTTATAACATTCCATAACTATCTTTAATTCCAAAAATAAGTATATTTTTCCCCCTTGTTTGAGAAGAAAGCCATGGATTACTTCATCATTATCTTGTTGTGTTTTTTTTTTTTTTTTTTTTTTGGCGCTATTCCAGAATGTTATAATCTTGAGAATGAACTGAACATGTTTACCTAGGCAAAAATCCAAATCGAAAACACTATTTAACCCTTAAAAATTTAAAACGTTCTTCGCATGTAATATATACAAATTAACAAATATCCCAATAAGCCTAACATGCATTTTCCTTCTTGCCGGGAATCAGATGATGAAATAGACTTAACCACCACAAAGACCAAGACCCCCACCGCCACCATGATCACCTGTGTTGTCTTGTAATAACTTTTGCTCCGGTTATCACAGAGACACAAATTCATCTTGTTCATCTTTGTTAGATGGTATACGTTTGATTTGATTTATTTTTTTAATTGAGTTACATTGTTTATGTAAGTTTTTTTCAACCCATAAGACCCAACCCAACCAATCATATATGTAATTTTTTTTTTTTGAGATATAAATATATTTTTAGTACCCTTATTTTAATTTTATTCGTAATGATTTAATTAGTTTGAGTTTTTGATTCATCAGATTCTATGTGGTTGTGGGGGTGAAACCTTATGAAAATGGAGGTAGAAGAGCAATGGAGGAGAGAGAAATGTGTAGTGGAAGAGAAAGAGAGAGCAGAGAGAAAAATATACTTATTTTTGGGATTAGAAATCGAAATGGAATGTTATAATAAGGATAATAAATGAAATCCTTATCAGAATATGAGCATTAATGAGTACATTTTTTTTTACCGTTAGATCTACTTAAATCCAATGGTTTATAAAATGTGTAACTTTAAAGAGTTACACCAGGTGTAACTTGAACCTATCTCTTTATATATATATATATATATATATATTTGGTGCCTTTTGGTTTATTTCACAACATCAATGTAGTTAGAAAATGGCCTCATGCTGATGTCACATTCTCATAGTAAAACTAAGCCAATGTCTTTTGCCGACATCATAATCTTTGTCATTTCTTTTTTGACCGAACTTGAGGATTATGCCTAAATACTTATGTAAGGTTCATTCACATTGACTATCAAATTATAGATTGTCTTAAAAACTTAAACAGTTAAACAATAAAGAATTTTATCAATTAATTTAACACATTTATGTTTTCTTTGATTAGTGAATCTGATAATTATTAATTTGACAAAGGCCATCCATGATAATATCATTTATATATATATATATATATATTTGAATTTATAAATTTATATGCTATGTTAATTCTTTTGAAGAAAATGAAAATTCTGATCTCTGCTGGGCAATAAGACCCTTTTTGTCAACATGAATCGATGATACAGTTTTAACGTCCATCCACAATTCATGCTTGATATATAAAGTGTCGGTCAATAAAACAACTTCTCTAGAAGATTTATATTCTATCGCGCCCTTTAGGCCTTTACTTTAAGGGGTGACATCCTAGCAAGAATACACTTGTATACATACATATTAAAAAATCAAGGAAGAAAAATGAATGAAAAAAAAAGGGGAAAAATTATCATCACCCTATACGATTAGGTGCTAGTGGCTCCCACCATAAGCCAGCATTCCATATTGGTGGGTCCGCTCACTCTCATTCTCACCTTCGTCGAAGAGAGAGTTTCTAATACTTTAATAGTACCTTGCACTTGCACCCCCCTTGATTGCGGTAGCCTAGTACCCTATTATCCAGTTTATGTCTATAGACTCTATACAATAATCAACTAGGGTACGAAACTTTCACATGCACGTGCTTCCTTCCATGTTCTTCTTCTTCTCTTTTAAAAATTCTCTTTATGAAATTCGAATTTAGTGGATGTCCTATGAGAGAAGTCCAGCGCAAGTTGTTTAAGTTCCTTGGTCAGTGCTGGTGCCCCACAATAGAAAACTCCTGCATAATTTGGACCACATTTTTTGGTTATATATTATTTGTATGAATATATAATGCTTTTAATCATCTATAAGGTATTTTTTCAACACGTGTTAGGCAAAAAGAAAGTGGAGTGGGGTAGGTGAAACTCACCGACTCGTGTTTCTGGATGGTGAAGAGCAATCTTCTTGTAGACTTGTCGCCAATTGGGTTTGGCGAAGTGGGATTTGACTCTTGTGCCAGACACCACATCCAAACCACTCTTGGCATGGTGTAGTGATTGAAGCATTGCTATGAGTGCCGATCTTGCATCTCCTTCTTCATACACACTTGTACAATAGTTATGCAATTCTATCATTTGTTTCTCATCCATTTCAGCCACTTCATTCATTATCCCTTTGAACCACTCGAACGAGCCTTGTTCCCTTGTGACCCAATAGAAATAGGCTTTTCTTGTCCTGAATCCCTTGTTCTTATTGTGACTTGATGAAGAGCTACCTCTCCCACTTTCCAAAGCAGCCTCAGTTGTTGAATCTTGATCTTCCATATCTTTGTTTTTTATGTTATTGATAATGTCTTTTACAATGCTAACCATTGGAGTGGCCCCAATCCCAAGCCCAACTAGTAACACCACATCGTATTTTTTGTAATCTTGTGCTGGAGCTCCATATGGACCGTCTATCAGTATCTTTGGAAAGCTGCATTTCATTTATTTAATCAACATTAATTAAGAATCCCAAAACCAAAACACCCTCACCCAAAAAAAATACTACTATATTGCCTACATCACTGGCAACATTAAAAACAGTATAGAGTTTGGAGACTCCGTTAATGTGAAATAAATTAACGAAGAATTAATGATAATAGAGCGCATTAATCGGTTAAAAAACGTCCCCTTCTTAATTCAAATTCTTTGGTTCGGATTCTACACGACAGTGACCACTCCATGATTGGCGTTATTAACTATAGTCAATCAATGTGTGAACACGCATAACACAATTATTATTTATGTCAAAAGGTGTCCATATTGAACAAGAAATTATTGGTATATTGGTGTCACATAAATGTAGATCACATGGACAAGGTTGACAAGAATGACCCGCATATATGTGACAAAAAAGTATAAAACACGTTCCCAAATTGAACACGGGTTTATTAGTAGTCAGTACTATCTTTTTCAAATTATCTAAAACTTTAATTCTTGAGTGCTTTTCACCCCCTACAATTTGACTTATAAGCCAAAAGTCTCGTAGTTCCAAAATTCAACACGGGTTTATAGTAGTCAGTGCTATCTTTTTCAAAATTATCTAAAATTTTAGTTCTTGAGTGTTTAATAATCAAGACTTAAGGCCAAAAGTCTCCTAGTTCAATTTGTAGTTTTCGTGTTTCTAACAGAGATGATGAGACCGTTTGGTAAATGTGTTTAAACAACTATTTTTAATTTTTTAAAAAATACGTGTAAATAAAAAGTGTATAAAAATACGTATAATGTTTTCAAACTGAAAACATGTATTTAAACTTGCATACCAAACAGAGTTCTAAAATGTCTCACTCCAATTATAAAATTGTAAAAAAAAAAAAAAAAAAAAATTAAAAAAACAATCATCTTACCTGGGGTTGTTACCTCCTTGCATGAAATCAGCTCTGAGTAATCCGCTCTTCCCAGCAGTTGGAGGTTGACACACCTAACCAATGAAAACAGAAAGTTTTAGTGCTAATTTAAAAGCTTGAAGCAATGATTGATCATGAACACAAGGATTTCTAAAGCACTTGTTAAACCACAACCAACCTCAGAGAAAACAGTTTTGAGCTGCCGTGTCCAGTCACCTAGTGTTCTAATGTGCACACTTAGGTAATCATCTCCTGGTGATGACGTAATGGAAAATGGGTGCCTGTTCAAAAAAAAAAAAAAAAAAAAATCAACAATTGGTTTATTTTTTGATAAAAATAAACATATAGTTTTGGTTTATTGTAAGCATACAATTATTATAAGTTTGGTCAATCCGATCGGCCACTAACAACAATGTGCATCCAGTTGTATTGTATGTCACAACATATAATATAGTACTACCTACCATTCGAAGGCTGAGACAGCAGCACAGTTGACAAACATATACTGTCCACTCTTGTATCTAAAACCTTGAGGCTTCGACATGTGCAATGCTAACACATTTCCTGGATAAACAGCAACCTTCAAATTGAACAAAACACACATCCAATCAGTGCATTATGACTCAAAAGGGTGTAATTGAGTTTGAGAGAATGGTTTTAGGATTGAGATAAAAAGACATAATAATTTGATTACCTTTAGAATCTTCACAGGCTTGATGCTTGATCTAAAAGCTCTAATTAACCTTTCACATGCATAAAGGGTCACAGGAACTGCCAAATACATCCATGTCTGCCAACAAAATAAAGTAGCTACAATGTCAAAACACAACTCTAAAAAACATAAGAGGGGACAGGTTAAAAGGTCACGAGAAGATTTAAAGAAATGAAACTAACCGTTTTCTGATACCACTTTTTTGTGATATAGAGTTTGATGCCGTGGACAATGAGGAGGGCATAGACAATGACAAAAAGATGGTGGGAATACCAAAAGGCATTGAATCCAGTAAATTTCTTGAGGGGCTTTGGTAGGTTGAGCTTGTTTCGTCTAAACCAAGGGGTAGCTAATGTGAATGCTATGGCCATCAAGATCACAATTATTATACCTGTGACCCCTTCAACTCCTTTCACAAACCACCAGTAGCTAGTAGGTTGTTCCCCAAAGTAATATACCATGGGCTCGTACTCTTCCGCAGTTGCGTGAAGAAGTCTTGGGAAATCACATGTTAAATGAGAAATCGCGTGTAGTCCAACCCCGACCCCAATTCCAACCGCAATTACCTGAGTTTTACATTCAATAAAGGGTAAAACATTTTAAGTTTTTTTTCTTTGAGACCTTCGCTACGACAAAAAGGATCCTCTCCATTTGAAATGTATCCATAACAGAACAATGTTATAGTCATGAAATAGACGAAATGGAGAGGACCTTGTTTTGACAAAAACTCATACGAAAAAATATCAATCAAACAAATGACTGTAAACATTTTCGGTAGATCATATTATATACCTTGTGGAAATTCAGATTGTCATCAAAGGGAACAACGGTCCCTAATTTGGTTTTGTTTCTAAGCCAAGTAATGGTGTTCCGGCAGACAGGTAATAGTATTAGAGCCATGTTGAATTTAAGGGTCTCTGCCCCTCCTTTTGCAACGCAAACACAGTAGCCCATCACTTCGAATGCGGCCTTGTTTCGATACTGCACAAATTTGTAGGCAAAAAGACCCAGCATGATCCCAAGCCATAACATCATTACCCAGACCCTTTGCCAGTTATCCATTAGAAAGTACTTAATCTTTTGGTACCCTCTTCTCACTGGGTTGTCCTCCTGTGTTGGCTTCAGTTTCTGACTCAACATTTGACTCATAATTCGGCTATCACTTATTCTGACAGATTGGTTTGGAGCTTGCAATAGCAGTGTTTCAAGATGGTATATCTGTAATTAATTTGCCAATTGAGTCAAACTAAAGAAAGAGATACATAGAACAAGTACTTAAAGTAGACAGTTTTTAATAATATACCATGATGTACCCATTATTTTCTGGGTCTAGTTCTTCCATAATTAAAGCTGCATATTCCTTGGCTTGTTTCTGAATATTGGAAAGTTTGTTTGTAGAAGCACTAAGGCTGATAATCTGGAAAGAGAAGTAATCATGATGATGCTAAGATTAAATTCTATACTTGTGGAATAATTCGTAGAAAGTTAATATAATGCCGGGTCAAATGTGGTCCAATTTGGCCAAAGTGTTCGGTGGCCTACCTCAGCGACTTCTTCTTCTGCAATTCTTCCATCGGCATCTTTGTCTACCCTGTAATCATTACAAAAAAAAAAAAAAAATGAATGAATGAGAAAAGGAGCTTGCGTGCGAATTAATGAGAAACTATGAAACTCAAAACCGCGTAAATTAAAGAGATATAGATAATATATATATAAAAAATTACATGTCAAAGAAAATTTGGAGCCTGGAGTCGAAGCTTTCATCAGAGATTTGTTCCCAGAAGTCTTTCAGCTGTGCCTTGTTGATTGAATCACCACTAATGTTATATCGCCGAGCGAGTGCTCTGAACATCTCACCTGCGAACTCCTTAGACTCCTTGTTCATTCCTGTTACAAAACAAAAAGTATGCTGTAAATTAAATATTTTATTACAAAATTGACGTGGTGACAATGAATGTGATTGAATCTATTCTGTAATATTTACCTATGCATTCTCCAAACAAGGAAGAGGGAAGGAGTCCATTTTTAGAAGCGGTGAGATCATCGAACCGCTTCTCGATGGCCGGCCAACCAGCAGCGCCACTTGTCTTGGCGGCGATGAACTTGAGACCCTTCAAAGCATGAGCGGCAGCAGACTTTGTTCGATCAAAACGTGTCGAAGCAGAAGGTCTTCTTGTAAGAGATGTGAAACGTTTGAGCTCCTGAGAAACCTGGCGTATATGAGAGGAAGTGTTACGGAGCAAGTATGAACCAAAGGAGTTAGATTTGCTCCGTAAAGTTTTCTTTGCCAGCAAAGAAAGCTCAGGGTCTTCCTGAACATCACCACCCCCAACACCTGTTGTTTGAACACTGTGAACCGCAACGGAATCGTCACGAATGTCAAGAGTGATCTCAACGTAGCCATCATCGTCGTTGTTGTTTGTGCTTATTTGGTCACCTGGTAAATTGAATCTAGCACTCTTTTTCGAAGGTTTTCTGCTGTTGCTGTTGAATTCTTGAGTACCCAAAGGACCACTAAAAGCTCTTCTGTCATTTCCTCCCAAGCTTTCTGTGTCAGAATTATTTTCTGAATAAGCTCCTCTTCCATCGTTGCCTCTCATTTTTTTTTGTTGTTGTTGTTGTTGGTGACAAACAACACTGACGCAAGTGGGTTTAGCAAAACAGTTTCGATAAAAATAAACAAATGAAATTAATGGAGTTTCTGTTGTTGCTCTTCAGAACATCTTCAGAAACTTTGATAAAAATTTGCTACGGTTGATTTTTCAGAAAAATGGGGGTGTTAAAGAAATGTATATATAGGAGGTGGCCTAAGAAAAGTCAGAGATTGATGATGTTTACTCGCCCCTCTATGTATACAAAGTCGTAAACGCAACAACCAACCAAAGTTGTTCAGATATGAGAGTGAGACCACAAAATAATATATTGTTTTTATATATTTAAAGGGATTAACAGTCAAACATAAAGTTTTTTCAATCCTGGCGGAGGTCAAACGTCCCCAAAAGACCAATGAACTCGCGTGCAATTATCATTCTCAAAAAAAAAAAAAAAAAAAAAAAAAAAAACCTCGCGTGCAATTATATACTTTAAAGACTATATGTTACGTGCCATAAATTTATAGGAAAGACTCGGCAAATAGGAATATTATAGTACTGCTATTCTCGTTATTCACACGGTAAAACTCGGACTTACTCGCAGCCAGGTGTTTGGTCATTGGTGGGCTTCCATGTGCACTACTTCTTCTTTGTTTTTGGGTAGAAATAAAACGGGCTTGTGTACCTCGGATCCAGACTGCACAATGTAATTGCAAACTAATGGATGAGATGGAGAGTTAAAAATTCATTTTTAATCTCAATTTTTTTTATCAGAAATTTTTTTAACCTTTTATTATTATTATGGAAAATGCTAACGAGTGCCCTTAGGACACTAGTTAATAATCCATTTTAGGAAAGTTTTGATACCACTTTTATAAGAAATGAAAAAAGCTATCAAAATATTAATTACTTTTTTTTCATTTCCCATAAAAACTTTCTTTAAATGGATTCTTAACCAATGCCCTAAGGGCACTTGTTAGCATTTCCCTATTATTATTTTACTTTTTAACTTTTCAAACTTCTACATTTATAGTTAATTGCACCATACATTATTGCATGAACTTCAAATCCATTTAAACAAAAAAAAAAAAAAAGAACTTCAAATCCATGTAGGATAATTACACCATATTATTTATAAAGTTTTCAAACACACGTTATCAAGGAATTCTAGACATAGCGCACTCATTATTAATGAATTGAAATTAGAAAAGGAGTAGATGGAAAAAATTGTTTTCCGAATCATATAGAAAACGATTCTATGTCTCTTCATAAAATTGTTGGGAGGCCTTTTGAGGACATGATGTGATATATCTTATTTTATACACTAAAGCGTTTATCCAAAAATTCAAAAATGATGTATGCCATACTTTACTTACCACTATAAATCATTTTGTGAGACATGCAACATGGATGTCCAATGCTTGTTACGTTGAGAGATGATGTCAAATCATTATTAACAAATGACTTTACAATTAAGATTTACTATTGTGTACATATTTTTTTGTGTTCTAATATATTCTTAATTTAAATAATAAAATTATCAGTTTGGTGGGTATACGATGAAGTTGTTTATTCTTAGCTCGGCTCTAGATGCTCGAAAGGGACATGAATTGCTTTTTAAATTAATGATATTTATTTGTTGGTGAACAAGTTTTATCTTGCACACTTCACAAATAATGAAATTCTACTCTTAAAATATGAAACTTCACTATTATTAATATTATGTAGTTTGGCAGTAAGATTTCAAAAAATTATTAAATATTTATGAATTGTGTCAATGGCTGATAAATACTAGAAAACTAATAGTCTATCAACTTGTTTATAGAGTGGTTATACTTGTACAATTGTACTAAATTTTCCGGTTTTACTCCAAATGTGGAACAAACATTTTCAATCATTAATATTATCAAATTAGGTTTCTCAAAAAAATTGAAAGATGATTTTTTAACATACTTTGATTTTGTATATTGAAAGATAAATTATGGAGAAATTTTTTAGAGAATCAATCACAAATGATTTTAGAATTGAAAAGAGTATAGAGTTCTATTTTAATGGATGACAAATGATTGAATGGAAATGCATTAAGAGGCAACAACCTTGACCACGACAAGCAGGAATTGCAAACTCTCCGTATCCACCTCCAAGATACAGTAAATTCTGGTGGTTATGACTAAAGTCTTGAAAAATTCACACTTCCAATACCCATGGAGGCCATTACATTCAACGTCGAGAATGATATTTGTTTGATTTGTTTATGATAATTTCTTTCTGGTGGTTGTTATTTTAGTTATCAAAATGTGTTTGGGTTTTAGGCCCGGTTGTACCAAGAATTACCAATTTTAAACCAAATAGTTAAGTAGTTCAATTATGGTTAAATCAAACAACATGCCACAATGATTAAATCACCACAAGAAAACATAATGGTGACTTAAGAAAAGCCAATTGAACAACTTGTCCCATGGTAAAAACCACTAAGAGGGTTTAACCTTTCAACCCAAGGTAAACAAAATCCATTAGAATGGAATGGAAATTTATACAATAAATTTAACTCTAAATTTATTGTTAACTCATGTAGTACATACTATTATACTAATGTGACCTCAAGTAGCTCCATTTCTATAGAATTTTCTATTTTGGATTTTGTTAAACGTGAACCTTCCGCTCATGACTCCAGGTACTTGCTAGTTGCTAGAAGATTTGTACCAAAAGCTTTGACGAATCTGGATTGCAGCAACTTTGCTTCAATCACCGAATCTTCAAAACTTGAATTGCATCTCCGATTCATTATTCTAAAGAGTTGGGAAGTCTCCAATGGTAAGCCTCCAATGCTTGTATACAAAAAAATGGCTCTCCAAAAGTCTATGAAAAATGTCCTCTAGGGTTACTTTTATACTTGACTTGCAAACCATGAAACTTCAAATGAAATGGCTGAAAAACTGTAGACTAGATAGCTGAATCTGCAAGGATCTCGATCTATTGAGATTTTGCTTCGATTGATCAAGGTAAGAAGGTCTCGATAGGTTGAAC
This sequence comes from Quercus variabilis, assembly GCA_030445155.1. Classification (NCBI taxonomy): domain Eukaryota; kingdom Viridiplantae; phylum Streptophyta; class Magnoliopsida; order Fagales; family Fagaceae; genus Quercus; species Quercus variabilis. The sequence goes on along the minus strand of CP129447.1, from coordinate 47,869,275 downwards.
CTAGAATCAAGTGGGATTCAAGATTCTGAACACCTTGGGTTCTTTACAACTTGAACCTTGGCTTGTCTTCTACTTGATATTGGCTTCAAACACACTCAAGACACACTAAGATTCTAAACTTGATTACACAAGGTCATGGTTTGCAAAACTAGTCCAATGGACCCAACAAAATGATATACAAAAAGGGTTCTACTAGTTGGAATTTCTGAAACCTTAGGCCAAAAACAATGGATGTAATAGTATTCGGCTTTCATGCTATAATGAGGCAATGTTCAAGTGGCAATAGGGGCGAATAGGTTTTTCTTTTTAAGTAAATAGTCAAGGACGAGGAGGTAAGGTTGAAACTACATACATGAAGCATAACAAAAGATAATCCTGGTCTACTTTTGTGTCAATATGATTATCTGAAGAACTTTGGACAGCCACACTAATCTCATTCTTCCAAAACAAGGCAAGGCCGCCACCCTGATTGTGGCGAGGAACAACAAACATGTGATCATACTGAATCTTATGACGAATACATTCAAAACAATCCTTCTCCAATTTAGTTTCCATAATGAAAACCAGTTTGGGATCTTTGTTGTTGATTAAAGTAACGAGCGCATTCTCTATCTATAGATTCCCAAACCCACGACAGTTCCAGTTAAGGTAACTCATATGGACTGGTGGTGCTAGGGACCAGCCACTACCGGGAAGTGTTCTTTGTTCTCCACAATACCCATGTCCAACCGCTTCTTCTTCAAGACCCCAGTTTCACTAGCATCTAGAAAAGGTCGACAGTGTTCATCAACTGCCATCTCAACAACTAAAGAAACATCCCCGCCCTCTCGGGCTAGCTTTTTCCACTTCCTGCCTATTACTGGAGAAGCCAAAGGGCTCCCCACATTCGAAATGTCACACAAGGGGTTATGAATTGGATCATGCCTATTGCTACTATGCTGCCTTAGCAATGATGTTCTACTCTGATCCTCCAAAATTACACACCCCAAAAAATTAGTTGAAACTGTACTAGTGGTCTATCCCAACTTAGCAACAGACCCAGCTAGTGCTTCCACCTCACTATTATGATTAGAAGGTTTGATAGACCATACTTGATACGAGCTTGAAATGCACCAGTGGTGGGCAAATTCTCGTTTGAAACTTCATCCAAACTTTGCACAACATCACTCATCGGGTCAGGTTGAGGGACTAAGACCTTGTTCACTGGGGTCTTCGCTATAGATGTATTTTTTTTTCCATTAAAGGGCCCTTCTTCCAGTAATATGGAACATGAGAACTACCGAACACCACGACTACCGTTTTCCTGAAAGGTCTCATATGATCTGCCTCAAGCCACTCGCCATACTGTTGGTCTTCTTTCTTAAGTCTTCCTTTGCCTTCCAACCACAAAGCACAATCCTTCTCAACATGGTTACATCTATCACACTAATAACAAAATTTTGGGAGCCGTTTGAACTTGAGGAGCGCCCATCCAATTTGTTTTCCTTTGGAGTTGAGTTTGCAGCAATGTGGAAGGGGTTTTGTTCTATCAATGGCAACACAAACCCGGAGAAACTCGTTACTCAAGCCATCATCCTCTGGATTAGCAACCTGAACTGTGGTACCAATAATATTACCCACTGCCTCGCCAATTTCCTGATTCATACTCTTCTCTGGAATATTATGCAGTTGCACCCAAAAACAAATTTTTGAATAAATCAGATTAGGAACAGATTTCGTGTCTAGGGTACTTTCAAAGACCACCAAATTCTTATCATAAGACCTGGGCTCGAATTCCAACACCCTTAGCAGATCCAGTTCATCTTCAAATTCAAAGAGTAGAATATTTCCACCACTATCTCTAATCTTAAGTACACCTACTGGTTTCCACAATGGCTTAAATGTACATGCAACAACTTTAGCATTGACTACTCGCTTGTTAAAGAATTTCCTTGCAAGGCGATGGATGGTCGCCTCACCCTGTTGGGGTACATCTGCCCCTCTTACTTCCTCTTTCGATAAAGAAACCTCTGTTAGGTTCTAAAGATTTAGGAATTTATGTATTTAGAACTCTAATTGGTATTGTTGGCAAACCATGATCAAAACAAGTTATATAGTCTTGTTTAGACTTGCTCAAAGTTGGGTATTTCATGTAAAATTAGAATCGAGTGGTTGCAAGATGCATTGGTGCATTTCGGCCTGGCTTGATCGATCGAAACTCGGGCAAAATGTTTTTCTGCAAAAAATTCCAACTCAGCCTTAACTCATTAAACGTTTTGGGTTTTTTGTTTTTACCCTAGGTATATAAAGAAAAACCCTAACCACGTTTTTGGAGTTGCTCCAGTTGAGTTGTTGCTCATACTTTTCTGTTTTGTGTAAATCTCTTGTGAGATCTAGAGAAGTTTGCCTTTACACAAAACTTAGAGTTTTCAAGGTAGAGATTACTTCAACATCTTGATGATCAACTCGGTTGCTACCATTGAAGCTTAAAGAATATCAAGCGTAGGTGCTTGTAGCTGATTGGAGAATCCAAGAAAAAAGGAGTCTGTGGATTCGGAGTTTGCACGTGGTCATGTCAGTAAGTTCTACTGGTGGGTAGCATTAGGAAGTCAAGCGCGGAGCTTGTAGTCCTTTTGTATGAACTTCGATTCTTTCACATAGTGGATTCAGGTTTACCTTGAGGATAGCTAGGTTAAATCCTCCCCAGGTTTTTACCGTGTGGTTTCCTTGGTGATCATATCTTGTGTTATTTACTTTTCCGCTGCTTTATATTCTTGATATGATTGTTTGATTGTTTTAACCTAGAATTGCATAATTTGACTAAGTAACAACTTGGCTAATCAACTAGGCTACTCAATCTGGTTGTGTTTTAAGGGGTCTAAAATCGTTCAAGTGGTATCAGAGTAGGTTGCTCTCTTGTTAGAGATTTTTTGATCTCTGAGCTGATCCTTAACCCCTGTTGTCATGGAGCATGGACACTCTTTTGTTGTTCCTCCTCATTTTGATGGGAATAACTATGCTTATTGGAAAGTAAAGATGAAAGCATTCCTGAAATCCATTGATGAGAGAGTTTGGAATTCTGTTGAATACAGATGGCAGAAGCCCACTACTCCTGTGAGTGAGTGGCAAACTTCTGAAAAAGAAACAGTAGGCTTCAATAGTAAAGCTATGAATACTATCTTCAATGTTGTTTCTATAGAGGAATTTAAGAGGATCTCTAATGTTAAGGTTGCTCATACTGCTTGGAAAATCCTTCAAACTGTGCACGAAGGCACAAAGGCAGTTAAGATCAATAAACTGCAGCAATTGACCTCTAGATTTGATAGCATTAGAATGTCTGATGATAAATCTTTTGATAAATTCTATGCTAAATTAAATGACATTGTTAATTCTACTTCTATTTTGGGTGAAATCTATGATCAACCTAAAATTGTTAGGAAGATTCTTAGATCTTTAACTGAGGACTTTAGACCCAAAGTGATGTCATAACTGAGAGCAAGGATGTGGACTCCATCCCTGTTGATGAGCTTGTAGGATCTCTTCAATCCTATGAGTCTGACCTACCCAAAGTGAACAAATCCAAATCAATGACTCTTAAGTCAGTTGATGATGTTGATGGTAGTGGATTTAATGATGAGCTCTCTGCTACAGAGATTGCGTTCCTTGCTAAAAATTTTAAAAACTTTCTTAGGAATAACAATAGAAAGGCAAGAGGTACAAACATTGTTGAACCTAGAAACTTTAGGAAGAATGATCCCACTAAGGTTAATAACTTTGAAAAACCTAGAGAAAAAGTTGGTCAATCTTCAAACAATCTATTGGGTGCTCAGTGTTTTGGCTGTCAAGGGTATGGTCATATAAAATCTGAATGTCCTATATTCTTAAGGTCTAAGGGTAAAGATATAGCTGTAACCTTTAGTGATAATGAGATTTCTGATGATGAGTCTGGATGTGACGAAGATGGAAATTTCATTGCTTTCACTGCTACTGCTGTAGTCAATGAAAGTATATATGTTGAAGAGAACCCTTCTGAATGGGAACTCTCTAAGGATGCTGATCTTCAAGAGACCTACAATAAACTTTGCAAAATTGCTGCAAAGGATGTTATGAATGTTGAACTTGGCCTGAAGAAAATTGAATCTCTTGAGCTTGAAAAGAAAATTTTGCTTGTTAAACTGTTTGATGCTAATGATCTTTTGAACAATGTTAAATCTGAGAACTTGCTTTTGCAAGATAAAGTTAAAACTTTGGAACATGATTTATCTATTGCTAGATCTGCTAGTTCTAAACTTGATCACATGTTGAATGTTCAAAAGTATCTTTATGATAGATCTGGTTTAGGATATGTTGAAAGTATCTTTGATTCTGCACCACATTCTACGAACTTTGTTCCTTGTTCTTCTTCTGAACCTTCTGTGAGTGAAGTTGTGAGTGAAACTGTCAAACCCCCTGTGAGTGAGGTTGTTAAACCAATAGAAGTTTCACCACCTAAGAAGATTAGGGTTGACCTAGGAGAACCTAAACCTAAGGATTCTACCTATTCTACGGACAAAATACATGGTAAACCTGCTTAGGTTTGTCATTACTGTGGAAAGTCTAAACATATTCATCCTAAGTGTTACAAGCTTCAAGCAGCTAAGAGAGCAAACAAACCGAAGGTGCCTTTGCCTCAAGCACAAGATCCTATGGCACTTATTGTTGAATTAGTTAAGGCGTTGAACGTTTATTCCAATTCTGGAGTTGCAAATCATACGAATGTGAATAAGAACTCCAATGCTCATGGTGTATTTAAAAGGTTTTGGATGCAAAAGACTCGACCTAATTAAGTCTTTCTGACATGGTCCTTGTGCTTCATTGCTCATTCCTCTGTGACCATTGTTCTTTGGTTTTTGTGTTTTTTTTTTTTTAGGACTTGCATTGCATTACATTCATGCATTTCATTCTAGGATTTATTTGTTTTCTTTTTAATAAAAAAAAAAAAAAGGAAGCAAAAATGTGTTTGACATTGTTTTCTTGGTTTTTTGAAAACAAGGTTGGTCAATTTATTTTCACATAACATGTCTTATGTACCTTGTTTAGCTTTGATGAGCTTATTTATTGCACTTGACTAGTTGAAGCTTTGTAGTGCATGTTATGTGGGAAAAATGTTTATGGTATTTATCACTTTGTCTTGATCTTGAAGTCACATATTGTTTGACTGTTGGACTTCATCCTTTTGAGAAAGGCATATATAACCATCTCACCACTGTTCACTAGCTAATCATGAACACCTTAGTGATTTTGTGCTCGAGAAAGTGTAGCACATGCACAAAAAGAACATAAGGTGTAGCCTCAACTTAATCGCTTAATGCTTAAAATTGGTGTGTACTATTAAGCTTGATGCCATCTCACATAAATAAAATTGGTGTGTACTATTAGGCTTGATGCTATCTCACATAATAATGAGGCAAAAATACAAGAAACTTACATGATTGCAAGTTTTTGTTCTAGGAGATATGAGAGTCTTTTTTAAATTCTGTGTGATGAATTTTGTAGACTTTGTGATTAATTTCTATTCACATATCACCTCACATGTACCTTAAGTTTTTGCTAGTTTGGACACACTACACAAGTTACTCTTTGCTAAACACTGTACATATTATTGTATGTGTTTTTGGTCTGACCAACCAAGTTTGAAAAATGTCTTGAGAATTATGCAAAACATAATTTTTGGCTGTGAAATTAAATGAAGAACTGGCTGAAACTGTTTTTGGAGAATTTGGGATTATAAATTTTGGGTTTTTGAGAAAAACATTCCATTTCATCTCATACTCATGCATTGTGTTTAATTGTTTTTAATGCTTTGAGGAGTTATTTTCAAAAAGTGGTTTAAGTTTTTCAAAACTGAAATTTTTCTCAAAATACTGTGATCCGCTGCCTGTTTCGATTGATCCATTCTGTTTTTTGATCGATCGAAAATGTTTAAAATCCTTTTTAAAACTTTCGGAGTGTTTCGATCGATCGAATGTAATTTTCAATCAATCGAAAGTCGTGAATCAGCTTTTTCAAATAGTGTTCTTTGACTGAATCTATTCACTATTCAAAACTTTTTCAAACCTTCTTTTCTCTCTCCGAGTTGGCACGGATCTACAGCGGATTTTTTGTCGTTTTCCTCCAAATTTTTTGCAAGATTTCTCTTCCCTCTAGCCGATTAGTCTCTTTTGCCCTTCAATTTTGGTTTTAATTGCATTTTTCATGCATTTTATCTCAAATTTTCTGACCTTTCTAAAATTGGGATTTTTGATGATTCATGCCAAATTTTGTGTAATTGATCAATGGGTTTTGATGGGGACATGTTATAAACTTGATTGTGATTGATTAATTTGATCAATTTTGAGTGTTGTGAGAAATTGAACTTTCTAAGGTTTATGTTTGGTTCCGAATTGGGGATTTTGTTCAATTAGATTGAATTTGTTGAAATTGGCTTGTTGATTGGATGTAATTAGGCATTATAATCTATGTGTTATGTTTTGTAATGCTTAATTCATCCATGTGTTTCACAATTTTTCAAGTGATTTTAAAATTTTTTGGGGGTTTTTGTTAGAAACTCTATGCTCAAGCCATTTTTCTTCAATTGAACTTAATTTTGAACTGTGTTTACTGCATTAGTACATGCATCATGCCATTTTAAGTGTTCATGCATCATATAGATTTTTGCTCTATATTTTTTTTGCTAATTTGCAATCTGCCCTTGGTTTTTTATTTTTTTTCTCTCTTTCTTATGTCTCTGTCCTTTCCTTAACATCATGCCTAGGAAGACTAGAGCTCGTAGGTCCATCCCCTCACCTACTCCTTCCTTCTCATCTTTTGACCGAGAGAAATTTCCTAGTGAGAAGAACCAGGAAATTTATGAGAAGCTGAACCTTAGGCGTAAGATCTAGTCTGAGTGATCTGTTATTCTAGATGAGTTAGATCCTACCATTAGGGCAAACATAGCGTGTTGGGGCTAGTTCCCTTTGTGGATATTTCTGATCCTCCTCTACCTGCTACCTTGATCCGAGAGTTCTTTTTGAACATCTCAATCTGTGTCTATGATTCCAACACTTTAGTAAAGAGTTGGATACGAGGCATAGAGTACACCATTACCCCTACCGTAGTGGCTGATGCTTTAGGGGTACCTTTGGTCTGGCACCATGTCTATCCCCATGATGAGTCTCCTGTTCTGAGTGATGTTATGTCTTACATCCCTAGGTCATCTATCCAGTGGGGTTTTGATCCTAGGTTCACCACTGCTGAGCTATCTAAGCTACACTATCTTATCTTTAAGATAGCGTGTCATTGCTTTTGGCCCATTTCTCATCTGCATACCATTCCTCTTGAGAGGTGTGTCTTTTTGTATGCTCTTGTTACTGATGCTCCTATCAGTTTTCCCCACTTGTTCCTTCGTTCTCTGAACGATGTGTATAGGAGTTCATTTTCTTCTCATGTACTGGTTCATCCAATTTTTATTAATAGGATTCTTCTCTATTTGGGTTTAGAGGATTTCCCTTCCTTAGAGCCTGTGCATGTTATTGGTCCCATAGGTGCAACTTTTCTTAGACAGAGAGCTGCTCATCTTCGAGCTGGCTCTAAACACCCTAGGTCTTCTCCTTCTGGGTCTGCACCTCCTCCCTCTTCTTCTACAGGTCCTACTGGTGAGGATGTTCCTAATCTCAATGCTGCTATTGCTGCTGCTGTTCCTCCACCTCCATCGGATGAGTTTGATATTCGTCGTACTTTGGAGACTGTCATGACCGTCCAGGTGGCTCATGGTCAGCTTTTGGTGGACATTTTTGATGAGATCCGAGCTTTACGAGCTGATCTAGCGCATCTTCGATCACCGTCACCACCTCCTTTTGATGATGGATTGTGATTGCCCTTTGGCATTCTGTCACAAAAAGGGGGAGTAGAGTTTTGTAGAGGAGTTTTGTAGTTAGGGGGAGATTTTGTTTGTTTTGTGGAGTAGATTGTATTTAGGCGCTTCACCTTGTATATCATTTTTTTTGGGGATATTCATGTTAGGCGGAGTAACATTGATTGATATACATGATTTTTGCTGATTCTTGCTTCTTTGGATTCACTGTCTATTGATTTATATTCTTTGAGTTAATTCATTGATATATGTCTTTATTATGTGTTGTGTGAATCATACAAGAATGATATACCTATTTATATACTATTTTCTATCACACATGCGTTTATGCGTTTGTTGAGTATTTCACGAATATATAGGTTGATTCAATTGAGCTACTGTCTACACTTGCAACTGATGGATAGTAGTTAGGATTGAATTTTGATTTATGAGCATTATTTTGTAAAGGGCTGTTTAATTGTAAACTTTGAGCTTAGTGTTTGTGTTTTGTCACGGATTGCCAAAGGGGGAGTTTGTTAGGCTCTAAAGATTTAGAAATTTATGTATTTAGAATTCTAATTTTTATTGTTGGCAAACCATGATTAAAACAAGTTATATAGTCTTGTTTAGACTTACTCAAAGTTGGGTCTTTCATGTAAAGTTGGAATCGAGTGGCTGCAAGATGCATTGGTGCATTTTGGCCAGGCTCTATTGATCGAAGCTCAGGCAAAATGTTTTTCTGCAGAAAATTTCAGCTTAGCCCTAACTCATTAAACGTTTTGGGTTTTCTGTTTTTACCCTAGGTATATAAAGAAAAACCCTAACCACGTTTTTGGAGTTGCTCCAGTTGAGTTGTTGCTCATACTTTTTTGTTTTGTGTAAATCTCTTGTGAGATCTAGAGGAGTTTGCCTTTACACAAAGTTTAGGGTTTTCAAGGTAGAGATTACTTCAACATCTTGATGATCAACTCGGTTGCTACCATTGAAGTTTAAAGAATATCAAGCGTGGGTGCTTGTAGCTGATTGGAGAATCCAAGAAAAAAGGAGTCTGTGGATTCGGAACTTGCATGTGGTCGTGTCAGTAAGTTTTACTGGTGGGTAGCATTAGGAAGTCAAGCGGGGAGCTTGTAGTCCTTCTGTATGAACTTTAATTCTTTCACATAGTGGATTCAGGTTTACCTTGAGGATAATTAGGTCAAATCCTTCCTTAGTTTTTACCATGTGGTTTCTTGGGTAATCATATCTTGTATTATTTACTTTTCCGCTGCTTTATATTCTTGATATGATTATTTGATTGTTTTAACCTAGAATTGCATAATTTGATTAAGTAACAACTTGATTAATTAACTAGGCTATTCAATCTGGTTGTGTTTTAAGGGGTCTAAAACCATTCAACCTCGACCATAAATCCTCCAAACCTGCCATCACGAAGAAACTTGGGACCCTCAAAACAATAATCCGACCTATCCGAACCAAAGGAACAGAAGGGAACAAGACCTAAACCAGGTAAGGGACAAAATTCTACACACAAAAAAGGAGAAGCCTTAGCTAGAGAAAACCCTAACTAAAGCAAACCCTAGCAGCGTGAGAAACCAGCCATGAGACGAGGAGGCAAGGTTGAAACTACATACATGAGGCATAACAAAAGATAATATTACCACTAACATCCAATTCCATCTTTAAAAACTTGGTTTTAAAATATTGAAGTAATAAAAGACTATGCCTTTTTAACATTACATTCGGAATCTAGTACAATTAGTTCATCTCTTATAAAAATAATTTATCTATAAAAATAAGTACAATTAAATTTTCATTGAGAATTTTCACTTTGAGAGAGAGTGAGAGAGAGAGAGAGAGAGAGAGAGAGAGAGAGAAGCCTGGAAAGAAAATTTTTTGTTCTAAGGGTTCCTTTCACTTTCTTTTAAAAATAGGAATCATTAGACTAGACATATGAATAACAAACCAATATGAGAGCATATCTATGTAATAAACTTTGAAAGGAAAAAAAATGTAATAATATCCTCAAAGACTAGTTATGACTTATGATAACATCTCTTTTACTGCACACTATGATGTTAAAATTTTTCTAAAAATGATAAATTAATAAAAATTAAGGTTTTGGAAGATTACAGTCTCTAGAACAGATGGAAGAAGATCCTCTCTATTTCATTTAAAATGAAAATTGTAGACGAAAGAGTTTATTTCTATAGAATGCAACATCATTTAAAATTGTAAATTATGTAACACCGAATAATACACATTTTAACTTATAATATTTAACTTGAACAAAGGTATGGATCTATTTGTTTACATGTGACTCCACAACTTTTTAAAATAGAATTTAAGACTCCAAACTTGATGACTCGTGAGTTCTGGTTAGCTCAATTAATAAATTCTCTTATCATTAAATTGATTTGGGATTTGAACCTAAAATTTCAATCCCATACTTCATCAAAACTTAAAACCCTAACCCTAACCTAATTTCCAATTCTTCATCTTCACCTTAATGTGCTTCTCTCTCTGGGTCGCTCTCCGTGCCACCTCTCTTCCCTTTCACTTGCTAAAATTTCTGATAGTGCCCTCCAAACCCCCAAAGAATTCTAACCCAATCACCCTTAAAAATCATTGAGAGCTGAGTCACCCATGTGGTCATGATCGTGGAGATTATTATTATGCGTGATTTATTCGCTAACATCCCGAATCTCTAGTACTATCGACTGGACCAGCTCAAGGCGATTAGGATTGATGACCTAATTCAATTCGAGACACCCAGTTGAAGATCATGGAGTGCCATGTCAGAAAGGTAAGGTGTGAGGCGTTTTATTTTCATTTGGTTTGATGGGGAATTTCGGGGCCTTTTTCTTTTTCTTTTTCTTTTTTTTTTTTTGGGGGGGGTGGGGTCAGTGTGTTAATTTGTTTGCCAAAGTGATAGAAAAAACATGTATTTATTGTGGAGGCCATTTGATGAATTTAAGATCACTTTTTGTGGGTTATCGCATGCTCAGGTCACAATTAGAGTTGTATTACTTTCTTGAAGATTTATTTGGTTCTCTAATCAATTTTCATTGATTCTATTGTTATATTGAGATTTTTTCCTCCGGAATTAAATCTTTTTGGTCGTGTATGACTGATTTAGTAAAAGAATATTGCTGAAGCAGTGATGGGGATTTTCTCGAAGCTTTGGGTTATGTCTAGCTTATATTGAGATTTTCTCTACATTTATTGTTGTGATTGGTTGCCAAGTAAGTGGAAGGAAAAAAAAAAAAAAAAAAAAAAAAAGGAATCTTGGGTTTTTTGTCAAGATAGTCTAAGGTTTCATTTTGTTCATTTTAGTCCTTAATGTTTATGTTTGTTGTCAATGCTACTTCTCTTGTCCATAAACTCTGTTAACTAATAAAAAAATATTTTTTAATACTAAAAAATTAATTCCTTTTAGTGTTAAAATTTTTTTTTAATAATAATTCCCCAATTTTAATGGATATAAATTGTATATTTTTCCAATTTTTTTTTTAATTTTATTAATTTTTACTAGTAAAAATATATATATTTTTAATACTTAATGAAGTCTATGGACAGAAGGATGACAATAAACATAAACTTTAAAAACTAAAATAACAAAAAATAAAACTTAAGAGATGAAAATGACAAATCACAAAACTTAAAGGATTGGATTTTTGTTTTCTTTTTTGGTTTCATCCAGGTAATTAGTAACCTTTGAACTCTCTTTTAAGTCATACCTACCATAATTAATGTTCTTTAAACATTTGAGATCAAATTTTTTGCAAAATAATTTAGTGATTACAAAATTAGAATATACTAATAGCTTTAAAATTTATGAAATATATTAAATTTAATCAATTTGAATAATTTTTTTTTTAAATAAACATTAATTTGTACATATGCCTAAATATACAAGCTAATATAAGAAAAATATAACAACACTAATAAAAACTAAAACAAAATATTATTTTTCATAAAAGACAAATGAAATAAGGATCCCTAATTCCTAGCCACAAAATTCACAATTGTCCTTTTTTATAAAGATTAAAAATAAAAACATAATAAAATTTTAGTATTCATATCCCTAACTCTCCAAATGCAATATTAAAAAAAAAAAATTGTTTTTTAAATATATAGAAGACTTCTATTAAAGAGATTTACTTGTCTACCTCTAGAAATATATCTCTTGAATATACTTTAGTGTAATGATCTACTTTTTTTAATTTTTATTTTACTATTTTAATGAGCAATGTCTGGTAAGAGAGAGAGAGAGAGAGATGATTTATAGAGCTACATATGTTATAGCACTAAAAATGCCATTATTCATATAAATATAGTACAATTTTAAAAATAAATAAAAAAATCCAAAGAGTCATTAGTTAAATTTTATATATAAATAAATACAAAATCACTTTTTTGGAGACAGAAAAAGTGAAATCTAAATTTTCAAGATCCGGATACACTTTTACACCGAAAAAATTTTAAAATTTTGGAGTCAGGGTCTTCAAGATTTGGATCCCTTTTATGTATAAATTGTTTTAATGAAATCATAATTGTTTTCTTTGTCCATTACCAATAAATTCTAATTGACTCCTTATACATACTGTCACTGTGACCACAAAATACGACATCATTGACATGACTTACAATTTACTAATGAGAAATACTATGTCTATAATATTTCTACAATATTTTTACAACATTTCCTAAGTGGCAGGTTGTTATTGGTTGTTATTGTTGGGGCAAAAAAGTAATCTTAGTATTAGTTTCAAATTTGAACCAATAATAACTAACCACCTGTGATATGTTGTAAAAATGTTATAAAATTGTTGTAGACGTAGCATCTCTCTTTACTAATTACATGGCATCTTCTTCTACTCATTTTAAATTCTTTTTCAATATTCCTTTAAATTAAGAAAGAATCACCTATGACTTCACTTCACTTATGCGTGCATGACGTAAATTAGCAACTTTCTTTTTCTCAAAAACCTTAAGAAATTACTTTAGAATAGTAGTCTTTATTACTAGAAATAAAATATATTGTAATAAATTAGTTACTTTTATTCAGAATTTTAGTTATTACATATTAAAAATTTGTATTTTTTTGGAAATATATTAATTTTAAAAGTTGTTATATAATTTACAAGTACTAAAGAATAACTGTTACATTAATTTTAGAAAAAAATAATTATTCTTCAATTCAAAGAATTGTTAATCCTTAGGAATAAATATTATCTATGATAACATTGCAACCAAATATCAATTACACATGGATAACCATTTCATTATAGGATCTACTACAACATACTAAACCTTCCCTTATTGTTTAATCACATTATTCTGTCTCTCAAGAAGTAGAACTTGAGTTCATATTCCAAATTTTTTTTTTTTTTTAAATTTTAGATTTCTAACAATTAAGTGATTAACTTTGTGTGTGTGTGTGTGTGTTGGGGGGGGGGGGGGGTCATATCAAAGTTACACTTGATATTTATTTATAATTTTTTCAATTATTTATCTATATTTTGTGGGATTTATTGTATATGGGTTTAGTCTCAAGTTTGTGAAGAATTGCTCAAATCAGAAGATTTTGCGACTAGCTCACAAGTAGGTCGGGATTGCAACACCCACGAGAGCTCATGCGAGGACCACATGCTGAAGTTTAAAAGTCTATTATACTTGGGTCTCACGAGTAGCTTAAAAGAAGGCCCACCTACGAGCAACCTGTTAGCCATTTACATATGGATTTTTGTGTGCATCTTCCTCTTCTTCACCCACATTATATATACCCTCATTGCTCACAAAATTGAAAACAAAGAGTTTTTGAGAGAAATCCCTAGAAACACCATTGGAGAGTTAGTAATTGTGAGCCTACAATTTACTACACAAATCTCTTAGATTTTCTCTACTCTGTTTCCTCTTCAATTGTCATACATTGAGAGAAGATTTCATTCAAACACAACCCATGAGTGTTAAGAGTGTTTTTGGACCATAGGAAGCATTGGAGCTTAACCATACATATAACAAGTAAGGTGCATTGGAGCGATTGAGTGTATTGTGGGATTTGAAAAGTTTGTGAAGACAAGTTTTCTTCAAATCCATAGTTAGTAGGAAATTTGAGGGCTCAAGTACTTTGGGTAGCGCGGGCTTGGAGAGTTTTTGTGTATTCATGTACTCCAACAAATTTACTAATGGATCGTTTCAATTTGTTAGGCCCCAGAGAGGTTTTTCCGTCAAGTTCTTTAGTTTTCCTCTTTGAAAACATGAATCCAGTGTCATCCTTGGTTTGCTTTCCTTTTAACTACTACCCTTAGATAATTTCCTTGTTCAATTATTCTTATCCATGCTCTTTTTTTCTTTCTTTTCTTTTTTCTTCCAGATAGTACCAATTGGTGTAGGTAGGGATTGAAACTCAGATCTCTTATTCAACAACAAGAGATTTTACCAATTGATTAATTGGTTAATTACAGAAATTCTGCACTAATTGTGATTAGCCTAAAATTAATCAAGCCATAATTAAAATTTTGGAGTCTTAATTGGCATAGATTAATTAGACTAGTGCACTTTCAAGTGTAATTAATTAGTATTTTGAAAATTCTATTAATATATTACATGTTTTTTATGTTTTTTTTTTTTTTTTGAAACCGGGCCCATTATATTATTAATTATTGAAAGACACCAAATCCTTATACAACGCCTCAACAACTGGAGGTGGAGTCTCCTCTAACCAACAGATATCCTCAGCTATCAAACGTGCATGCCTAGCTAATGAGTGTGCAACACTGTTGGCACTACGATTAACCTAGCTGAACAACAAACTCCTACAACCAGATGCCAGCACCCAAACATCCCCATACACATTGCCAAGTTTGGACTTTATAGGACCCAAAAAAGCCAGAGATCTCATAACCATGGCGTTATCACCCTCAACCTCCAATTCCGTGAAGCCAATGTCAACTGCGAATTCCAAAGCTCTCTTACACGCGAGCACTTCTGCCTCCTCATTGTCAATGACAACTGGTCCTTTCACAGACAAAGCAGCCATAACCTCCCCCATATTGTTTCGGATAACCACCCTAAATCTCGTGAAGTTCATGTTGGAGAAAATCGCAGCATCAAAGTTCAACTTGTAGAGCAAACACAAAGGAGGTCTCCATGACTACACCGAGACCGTATTCATCGTGATGCCCAGCTATACCTGAGCTGCTCAAAGCTCTCCTGATAGTCTCTAGCCCTTTGGTTCAGTCTACCCAGGTCTTGGATTGCACCCCCATGCAAAATGGAGTTCCGTTGATTCCAAATTAACCAACTTTGAACCCAAAACAATTCGAGCTCCTCATTGAACAATCTGCCATGCAACTCTTCAACCAGCTGGAGCATATCACCATGACCTACTGCTCCCTTTTGCAGGCATCTCATGCAACTAGCCCAAATGTCCTGGGCCAATCCGCACTCCCACAGTGCATGGTACTCTGTTTCCGTAGTCAAAAAACAGACCCCACACCTGGCATCCTCAATAATCCTTCTTCATGCCAAATTCTCTCGCGTAGGCAGGGTGTTAAGGCAAGCTCTCCATCCAAACACTTTTATCTTGTTTGGGATCTTAAGCTTCCATAACTTCACCCAAACCGAGCCTCCAATCACCCCACCAGAACACTCTCCCTTGTCAGCTTCTAGCTTGGATATTAATCTCGCAGTGTGATATCCAGATTTCATCGTATACTCACCACTCTTTGTATGAAGCCAGAAAATCACATCAGGGACTTGTCTACGACTTAAAGGAATTTGAAGAATAGCCTTTGCATTTGATCTCTGAAATTTAGCGATAACCTCCACACAGTCCCAAGAGTTTGTGTTGCTGTCAATGAGATCCGAGACATACCACTCCCACTCCTCCTCCACAGGTGGATATAGAACCTGGTTGTGACTTGATTCAGTATCCGCTTATCTGAGGTGACCCTAATTGCAAACCCATCACCCACCCTCCAACAACACCCCTCCTTCAAAATAGGTTGTGCTGCCATTAAGCTTTTCCACACATAAGAGCTGTTAGGGACATCCGAAGCATTCAAAAAATTAAACCGTGGGAAATATCGAGCCTTAAAGCACCTGTATAATAGGGATTATTTTTGTTGGATTAGTCTCCACCCTTGCTTGGCAAGCATAGCCAAATTGAAATCCTTCAAGTCATGAAAGCCATTCCTCCTCTTTTAGGTAGACATAATGCGCCCCAGTTTTTCCAGTGAATCTTCCTTTCATCTATCGTTTGACGCCACCAAAATCTAGCACACAAGGCATTGAGTTCATGGCAAAGCTTTGCAGGAATTAGGAATACACCCATTGTGTGTGTGGGGATAGATTGGGCAACAGCTTTAATTAGTACTTCTTTGCCCGCTCTTGAAAGCATTTTCCCTTTCCAACCTTGCAACTTTTTCCAAACTCTATCCTTCAAAAAAGAAAAAGCTTGGCATTTTGATCGCCCTAAGAGCGCGGGTAATCCTAAGTATGTCTCAAATTTTTCCACCTCCTTCACCCCCAACATGTTTTCTGTAAGTCCTCTTTGCCTCCTAGTTGTGTTTTTGCTAAAAAAACATGGATGATTTTTCAAAGTTGATACATTGCCCAGATGAATCAGCATATAACTGAAGAGTATCTGTAATACACTACATTTCCTCCTGAGTTGCCTTGCAAAATAGCAATAAGTCATCTGCAAATAGTAAATGGGATATATGTGGTGCACTCCTACAAGCCACGACCCCCTTAAGCCTCCCTTCAGATTCTGATTTTTCCAACAAAGCTGAAAACCCCTCCGCACATAGCAGAAATAAGTAAGGAGACAGTGGGTCTCCCTGTCGAAGCCCTCTCAAAGGAATAATGTTCCCATAAGCTTTACCATTTATACAAATTGAGAATGAGGATGTAGAGACGCAACACATCACCCTCTCAATCCATATCATAGGAAAGCCCAACCTAACCATGATACCTTTCAAGAACTCCCATTCAACCCGGCCGTAGGCCTTACTTACATCCAACTTCAAAGCTAGTGACCCCTTCTTCCCTGATTTTTTGCAGTGCATAGCATGCAAAGTTTCATATGCCACTAACACATTATCAGTTATAAGTCTACCTAGAACAAAAGTACTCTGAGTAGGGGCAATCAGCTGAGGAAGTATCTGTTTCAATCTATTAACCAACACTTTTGAAATAATTTTATAAATTACGTTACAAAGGCTAATAGGTCTAAAATAAAAAATAAAAAAAAATTCAGGAGATTTCACCTTTCGAATAAGAACTATATGAGTGTAATTAATTTCAGGAATCATGTTACCTGAATTCAGAAAATCAAGAACAGCAGTAACCACATCATCCCCAACAACATGCCAATATTTTTGATAAAAGAAGGCATTCATACTGTTTGGTCCAAGGGCCTTTGTTGGTCCCATTTGGAACAACGCTGCTTTAATTTCCTCCGCACTAAATTCACTAGACAAAACATCCTGCATTATTGGGCTCACTTTCTGTTTCATTGCATCAAGACATTCTTCCATTCTTTAACATGATCCCAAATAAAAAATACTCTCAAAGTACTCAATAGCCACGTCTGCCACCTCTTCTGGTTCTTCTACCCAAATATTATTAGTGTCTCTCACCCCATTAATAAAATTCCTCCTTCGCCGCTGAGAGGCTTTAGAGTGAAAGAAATTAGTATTCTTGTCCCCATGCTTCAACCAAGCAACCCTAGACCGTTGGGCCCAATATATCTCCTGTTTGAGAAGCAAATTATCCAGTATTTTACTTGCAGCCAAAAACTCAAACTTGTTTGCCATTATCGGTTTAGCCATACTTAATTCCTCCACCTTCTTTTGTACTCTCTTAATTTCTGCTACATCTGGATTGGTATCATTGGCACCCCAAGCCTAAAGGACTGATCCACACCTATTAATTTTCTCCTTTATATACCTCAAACCCGAATCCAAATTACCGACAGACCCCCATGCCTCAGTTATGACCTTTTCACAATTAGCCCTTATTAGCCACGCCTCTTCGAACCTGAAACTCCTTGTACATTTGCCACGGCACCTTAGATTAGATTTGGCATGTAGTAATAAAGGCCGATGGTCAAGTGCATGAGAAAAAAGATGAGTCACCGAGCTTGCATGAAATTTTTCCTTCCATCTTGTGTTGGCCATAGCCCTATCCAGCCTTTCCTATGTATTCTCCAGTCATGGCCTCTTATTATTCCACGTGTAAGGATATCTAACAAATCCCAAATTAGCCAACCTGCATTCATCCAGCAAGTTACGAAAATCATCCATTTGTTTAACCTGAGGAGGATACTTACTTTGTTTTTCTAAAGAATGTAAAATTGCATTGAAATCTCCCACACAACACCATGGCCCATCAACGAAGGAGCGTATATGATTCAAGAAAGCCCATGATTGTGGCTTTTGACATGCTTTAGGCCACCCATAAAAACATGTTAACATCCAGACAAAGCCATCATCTTCCTCCACCTTTGCTAGTATATGGTTATCTGTAAAGTTTATAACCTCCATCTTGACCTCCATCTTCCAAATAAGAGCTAACCCCCCCTCCCCCATAAGGCTTTTTTACGATAAACTTATTCAGAAAAGGAAGTTACTACAATGTTTATTAAAACCCTCTCTATCTAAGCGTGTCTCCATTAAGAAACATGCTGTGGGAGCTCGATCTCTCACCAATTTGTGAAGGCTACAAACTGTCCAAAAGTTCCCAAGCCCTTGGCAGTTCCAACTTAATAGCCTCATTGTGCTCGGCAAGGGTGCTCTTACACCCCCGCCACTTCATCCATTAGAGAATCTTCAGAGTGTCTACCATGCTTCCCCTCTTAACTGCTTATTTCCATTTCTGCTTCAATGTCAACATCCTGTATTCCGCTTTTCCCCAACATGTTTGGAGTTGCATCTTTATTCCTTATCCCCGGCCCACACTTCATCCTTATAAGCCTAGTCTAAGTGGGCTTTTGTTTTGTAACAAAAGGCCCATTCTGCTCCTTCCCTTCCACATGCCCTTTTGTTGACTCTGGCTGCCTCACTCCCACGTGTTGCTGGCTAGAATTAAGAGATTCTCTCTCAATATTTGAAGTCGGCGCCCCAAAGTTATCAGCCAATAAATGTTGCCACAACCGTTCCTTAGTTATTGCACCCGTTACGGAAACATGATCCAAGGAAATCGAGGAGGTCCCTGAAATCACGTCATTTCCTTTTGCATGCATGTTGCCTCTAGTAGGGTTTTCTTCATTGTGTGCTATCTCCGCCACCGACCTCACTTGACTGCCACCAAACTCATTCTGCGATTCAGCCGGTCCTTCACTGCTTGAAGCCTGGTGCTTGGCCGAGCCCATTCTAGGGGGTGAACGGGTTTGACCTCTTGTTAATCGCAACCACTCCCCATACAAACACACTACCTCTCTACCATCCTTGCTTAAAGCAAAAAATTCAGCACAGTGTTTCAAATCATGGCCCAAGAGTCCACAGAAATGGCAGTATAATGGAAGGCATTCATACTTATAAGTAACCCAAGACCTCTTCCCATCTGATCCACCAATGAAACCACCCCGTCGAAGAGGTTTGGAAATCGGGACAACAACCTTGACTATCATAAAAAAATTCTGTACTTCACGTTTCTGACACTTCTCGACCTCCACTACCTCCCCTAAACGACTCCCAATTTCAAAGGCAACCTTGGATGAGAACATGTCAAACGGCGCTCCCCACAACTGAACCCAAAGAGCCACCGAATTGAATTTAACATTCGTCACAGTCATTCTGAGCTGCCACCTTCTCATCAAGAGCACTTGGTTGTCAAAAGACCAAGGACCTCCTTTAAACACTCAGTCCATATCAAATTCCTTCTCAAACTTAAACTAGAAAAGGTTGGAGCCAACTTCCACAATCTGCATTGATTCCTCTAAGCCCCAAGCTTGCCTCAACATATTCTGAGCAGCCTGTTTGTTAAATGGTTTGCATGTGAGAAACTTGCCTACCAAATTGAGCAAGCAACTTTCAATCTCATCCCTCCTATCTTCATCCCGTATCGTTATCACTTCTTCCTCTTCCGTCGTCAACTTCATCTTCTCTAACCCGTTGATGACTTCTTCAGCCATAGTGTATGTAAACAGACTAAACTAACGTAAAAAGCATGCCCTGAGTAAAGCCCAGGGAGAGAGATGTCTCGCAGCAAGTCGAGAGAGAGAGCTCCTACATGAGGAGAGCTTTTTATATTTTTAATATGCATGTGTTGTTCATAAATAAATTTTTAAAAAAATACATGTCAAATTTCTTATTAATCTAATGTTATTTCTATTTGAACCAATAACCCATCTTTCACCAAAAAGCCAATGCCATTCCCTCAATGGCTTCCATAGGGATGAATCTGATTGAATATGATTTCAAGGTTAAAACAAAATTAATTATTATGTGGAACTTGCGACGCAATAACATAAAAATACTTTGGCTATTAGATTAAGTACCAGATTGTTGTTGTGAATATTTTGTTCACCACACATTGACAAAAATTTTCTAGGGCTGAGGGAAAAAAGTCGCATTCATGAATCATATATTTAAAATTTTCAAAACGTCAATGTTTTCATTTGTTTCGACAATTATGAATCACGGGAAGCTCACATCACGTTACCAACCTCCCTCCCTATCAATCAATCTAGAAATCAACTGGATTTTAAAAAAAATTTAATGCGCAGAAGTTGTCTGTAAACAATCTAATAAGACACTAAGAAAAGTTTTTTTTTTTTTTTGGTTTTAATTAACTTAATTAATAAATTTCTTTTTGTTAAATAATAAATTTTGAGTTTAATATTTTGGCATGATGAGAGTTAGCAAATATCATGAAACAGAGGTCATAAATTAAATTTCAATTCGCAACGAGAACTGAAATTGTGATGAAATGAAATGTCCTTTGTTAAGACCACAATGTTTGACCCTTGACTGAACAAAAATCTAGGTTCTTTGATTGATCATTTCAGAAAAATTGAATGATGCAACAAAGGCAGAATAGACAAGGCCAGAAATGAGATAGGAAAAGTAGGTTGCACTGATTAAGAACAAATTAATTAAGGATTAATATGTTTTATTTCATAAGTTGTTTGTAATTAGCTGTACGCGTATATAAATTGACATGACATTCCTCATAATCTCCAACGTGTTTATTACAAGATTGAAGCACAGCTCGGTCTCTTAATCTTTTCTTCGTTATTTCCTATTTCGCTTTCCTTCTCTTTTGACATCAATATAGCTCATGATTTTTGTTTTCACGTTATGATGTTGGAGTTTTAGATCATCAAAAACAAAATTATGTTGGACTTATAGTGGAAAAAAATAAAATAAAATAAAGATACAGGGAATTCCAATTTGTTCCAAAAAGTTCTAATCACTATAGCTTGAAAATCAAACTTCATTTGAAACTTGGTTGGATAAACCTCCGCCATAGCTTTCCCAATGTATATCCTCAAACATTCGCTTTGAATAAAAGTATCTGACTATTTAAACAACACTAAGAGTAATGAAAATTTTTCCTCCAATTTTCTCTTATTTTTAGTAGAATATGTGACACATAATATTTATTTAATTTTAAAATGTTCCATATCTTATGTTTAAATAGAAATTAGAGGGAGTGGAAGAATTTAACAGGAATAAATCTTATTCCAAAAAAATATGTCTATCTATAATATCGAAGTTATATATCTCTTGTTCATATTATACCTATCAAATTATAAAAAGAAAAAGAAAATTGAATATGCAATCTTATTACGCATTTAAAAATACAAACAAAATTGACGATGACTTAATTAGTTTAAATAATTTAACGTGAGGCATTTAAAAAAATGAGATTTCGATTTCCATCTTTTCACACCCAAAAAAAGAAAAGTTGATTTCCACATTGGGTATGGGTAGTGTGATAATGGGCGGATAAGGGCGATAGACAATGGGATGGGACAAGAAGCAAATAGGGATTGTTTTGTTTTGTAGGTGTGAGAGTAATGACTGATGAGAATGGGTTGACTACATATTTCAACAGTGGGACCCGTGGGCCGTGGCAGGAAGTTGAAACCTGAAACGCGGATTCACAAAATGACACATCCAAACTTATCTTTTTTTTTTTTTTTTTTTTTTTTTGAACTTCAAACTTATCTTTTCTTAAAAAGTATTATAAACGTGGACCAATATCGTTTAACTTTGAATGAATACGTCCAAACTCGTAACTGTATTATTATTATAGCAACAAGTAACTTCACATTGACTTCTCCGCTAAACTTTATATATATACATATACCACCGTTAATGGACGACTCCTGCTAAACTTTACCATCGTTAACTTCCGGGAAAGAGGCCACATGTGAGCTGTAATGTTAGAAAAATTATCTTCTTTAAGAGCATTCATACTATAAGGTTTTAAAAGACTTTTTGTCTATATTTTCTTATGTCATTTCTCTTTTTTTTTAATCATTGGTTCTCTTAAAATTTTTTATTTCTCTCAGGGCAACTGCATAGCCCATGCTTTGGTCAAGAGAGTAAGATTTTTTTTTTCTTTGTTAATTTGGATGGAGTATGTCCCATCCTGCATTTTTCAGTTTCTTTTTTCTAATTCTTCAGCATGTTAATAATATTGCTCAGTTTTGACTCTCAAAATAATAATAATAATAATAATAATAATAATAATTGTGGGGGAGAAGAATCCAGGCCCAACATTATTAAAGCCCAACATTATGAACCAAGGGCCCACGAAACGGCTGTCTTACACCCGAAGATAGAGAGAGAGAAAAAGGGCGAGGCCTAGCTAGGAATGGGAGCTTCATGAAAGATCAGCGCTGTCCGAGGAAGGCATTTCCTGTCCGAGGAGAGTATCACCTGTCTGAGGAGGACATATCACTTCAGCAGGAAGTCTCAAGCTATTTGAGTACGAGAAAAGTCAGTGGCTGTCCGAGGACTTCATCAGATCAGGATAAGCTCAGAACGAAGGCTGGGAATGATAAGAATGAAGAAATATCTAATGGAAAAGCTGCTACCACCGTATTTAATGCACTACAATAGCTTTTCTGGCCACATTTATGTGGAGAAGACCTCTGAATAGTGCACCCTCAGCTACCGTCACTCCCAAGTAGCTAAAGCGTACCCATGATGTGACATGCACTCAAGTAGATACACAGATGAAGAACAAGTGGACGATGAAGATGATAGGGGAGGGTACTATATAAAGAAGAAGAGATCCTGATAGAGGGGATCAGAGAAAAGGGGAGAAAAAGAGAGGAAAACAGAAAAAGAATAACTTTACTGTAGCTCTGAATCTTGTAACCATTGATTGTTCAATGAAACATCTCCTCGGATATTGACAGAAGAGTTTCCTTGGTGTTATTTTATTTTTCTTTTCTGCTTAACGTAATCCAGTCCATCATTGTTGATATCAGACCCAGCCCAGCTCTTTCACCCACTCTCTACAAATTTATTGTCCAGGGTACGTTGGGCCTGTGTTCCATACTTGTGGGCTTAGGTCACAAATCCGTTCCTTACAATTGGCGCCGTCTGTGGGAAGAGCTTAAACGATTGGGGAAGAATAGCAGTGGATGGTAATAGCTGATCAAGGGCAACAACCAGCAGAATCTGGGGCCTCCCAACATGTTGATCCTTTTCTTAACCTGGAGCGTAGGCAGGATCGAGAAGGTAGTGTACATACTACACACACTGAACGATCCCATCCTCGTGGTGGAAGTCATGTTTCCCATGCAGAGAAAAACAGCATGCAGATAGAGATTGAAAGGTTGAAGAGGGAATTACGGATGGAAAAGAGGAAACGTGCTGCACCGCATCCTGATGATGACCTGGATGATGAACAAGACATTACTTATCAGCAGAACTCTCAAACTCCAATCAGCGAAACCTTTTCGTATGAAGCTGAACACCCTCGTGAGAAGCGACCACGAGAACTACCATATGGAGGGATAGGTAACGATGCCATGAGTAAAGCCCTGAATCAAATTTCTAGGTCACCTTTTACACGAAGGATCGAAGGAGCGGAGCTACCTCGGCGTTTCAATCAACCAACCTTTATTATCTATAATGGCAGGACAGATCCTGTGGAGCACGTCAGCCATTTTAATCAAAGAATGGCTGTCTATGCCAGGGACGAGGCACTGATGTGCAAAGTATTCCCCTCGAGTCTGGGCCCTGTAGCCATGAGATGGTTTGATAACTTGCGGGCTGATTCCATTGATTCCTACCAAGAGCTTACCCAAACTTTCGGATCACGATTTGTCACCTGCCGAAGAGTGCCCAGGCCCCTATCCTCCCTTCTATCCTTGAGCATGCGTGAGGGGGAGACACTGAAGGCGTACTCGGACAGATACTGGGAGATGTTTAATGAGATGGAGGGCAACTTTGATGCCATGGCTTTGGAGACGTTCAAGTTAGGTCTCCCCACTGATCATGGTTTGAGAACGTCTTTGTCCGGCAAGCCTGTTGACAGCAAGCGCCAGCTTATGGATCGCATCGAGAAGTATAAAAAGGTGGAAGAGGATAGGCAACAAGAGAAGGGTAAGGATAAGACCACCACCCAGGACAGGAGGGACTTTAAGTCAGATCGCTACAACAACAGCAAGCCGAGGAGAGATTTTGTTGGGCACTCAAGTTCAACAAATGCCCAAACAGTTAATACTGTGTTCAAAGAACCTGTTCATCAAGTTCTAGATAAGATAAAGAACTAACCATTCTTCAGATGGCCGAACAAAATGATGGGGAATCCGGAGAGACGCAATCACAATGTCTATTGCCAATATCACCAGGATCATGGGCATACGACTGAAGATTGCAGAAGTCTGTGGGACCATCTGGACCAGCTGGTCGCCGAGGGCAGGTTGAAGCACCTTTTGCATCGCTCTAGTGGGAGGGGACAACCGGTCTCGGATTCCGAAAGGGGGGACTCTACAAAACCCCCTCTAGGAATTATTAATGTCATTTTTGCAGCCCCGGGAAGGACCGGGTCCCGTCCGTCAAAGGTTATGTCTGTGACTCGGTCGCTGGTAGAAGATGCTGACAGGAATCCGAAGATCCCTAGGAATGCAATATCCCCCATGCTGTGCTTTTCGGACGAGGATAAGGCGGGGACTATTCAACCCCATGAGGACGCATTGGTTGTCACCCTCAGGATTGGGGGGTATGATGTGAAGAGAGTTATGGTAGACCAAGGCAGCGCGGTAGAAATTATGTACCCTGATCTTTTCAGGGGATTAAATCTCACACCCAGTGACTTAGCTCCGTATGGCTCCTCTATTTTCAGCTTCGAAGGGAGAATGGTCACTCCGAGGGGACAGATACGACTGCCTGTGCAAGCTGGCACGAAAATTGTCAAGGTTGATTTCGTGGTGGTAGACGTATATTCTCCCTATACGGCAATTGTCGCTAGGCCCTGGTTGCATACACTGGGGGCGGTCTCTTCTACTCTACATCAAAAAATCAAATATCCTTCCGAAGGACGAGTCTGTGAAATCCGCGGGGATCAATCCTCGGCTAGGCAGAGTCTAGTAGCGGCAATACGGCACGGATCCGAAGATGAATCTTTAGTAGGGGTGATCAAAGACCTATAGCAGTTAAAGGAGCGGATGTCACCTGCCGATGGGCAGGGTGAGGGTGCAAAATGTGAGGACTTAACACGGGTCATGGTTGAATCCGACCCTGAAAAGTATTTTCAAATTGGGGCACAGATACCTCAGTCAGAAAAGGAAGAGCTAATTGACTTCCTCAAAAGAAATATTGATGTTTTCGCATGGAGCACTTATGAAGCACCGGGGGTAGATCCAGAATTCATTTGTCATCATTTGAAGGTCAATCCTTTAAGCATACCAAAGAAGCAACCTCTTCGGCGACCATCCAGAGAGCACGTTGAAGCAGTCAGAGAGGAGGTAGGAAAGCTCAAGCAAGCTGGGGCTATTAAAGAAATTTTCTATCCCGAATGGCTAGCAAACACTGTAGTGGTAAAGAAGAAAAGCGGAAAGTGGCGGGTCTGCGTAGACTTCACGGACTTAAACAAAGCTTGCCCTAAGGATCCCTTCCCTATGCCGAAGATTGACCAGCTGGTGGATGCTACTGTTGGACATTCTCGGATGAGTTTCTTAGATGCTTTTCAGGGGTATCATCAGATTCCCCTTGCTTCAGACGACCAGGAGAAGACCGCTTTTGTTACCCCCATTGGTAACTACCACTATAAAGTAATGCCTTTCGGTCTGAAAAATGCAGGTTCTACTTATCAGCGTATGATGACCAAGATGTTCGAATCACAGTTAGGCAAGACCATCGAGATTTATATAGATGATATGGTAGTCAAAAGCAAACTTGTTGCTGACCATTTAAAGGATCTTGATGTGGTTTTTGAAATCCTGAGAAAACATAAGTTGCGCTTGAACGCTTCGAAGTGCTCGTTCGGAGTTGGGTCAGGCAAATTCTTGGGCTACATGGTTACGCACAGGGGAATCGAAGTTAATCCTGATCAGATTAGGGCTATCCAGGATCTACAGCCTCCTCGGAATCCGAAAGATGTGCAGAAGCTAACAGGAATGACAGCCGCATTAAACCGGTTTATATCCAGGTCTGCGGACAGATGCAAACCCTTTTTCTCCCTAATTAACAAGTGGAAGGGTTTCGAATGGAACGAAGAATGTGCCTCAGCCTTCCAACAGCTCAAGGATTATCTATCTCGGCCACCGATTATGTCCAGCCCTGAACCCGATGAGGTTTTATTTGCATACATCGCAGTGGTCCCACACGCTGTAAGTTTAGTGTTGGTAAGAGTGGATCAGGGAGTACAGAGGCCGGTCTATTGTGTAAGCAAATCATTGCACGAAGCAGAGGTCAAGTATTTGCCACTGGAAAAAGCCATCCTGGCCGTAGTGCTAGGAACGCGAAAATTGCCTCACTACTTCCAAGCCCATACTGTCGTGGTGCTCACCCAGCTTCCACTTAAAACAGTACTTCGAAGCGCGGACTATACGGGGAGGATAGCCAAATGGGGCACCATCTAGGGGCTTTCGATATCAAATACATGCCTCGCACGTCAGTTAAAGGCCAAGTACTTGCAGATCTGGTGGCCGAATTCACAGAGCCCAGTTTGGAAGATGTAGAGGTAAGGCCGAACATGGATGAAAAATCGGTTGGTTTGGTTTCTCAACAGGATCCTGCTCATTGGGAGTTGTACGTAGATGGCGCTGCAAATCGGAAAGGTTCTGGAATTGGGCTGGTCATGACATCTCCAGAAGGGATCATCATCGAGAAGTCACTAAGGCTAGATTTTAACGCCACAAATAATGAGGCTGAGTATGAAGCCCTATTGATGGGAATGGTCATGGTCCGAAGGATGGGAGGAAAAGCCGCTAAGGTGTTCTCGGACTCAAGATTGGTTGTGGGCCAAGTTCAAGGAGAATTCGAAGCCAAAGACGAGAGGATGCAGGGCTATTTGAGCAGAGTCAAACGCTTGGAAGAGGAATTTGTGTTTTTTAGTCTCATGCATGTTCCCAGATGTGGCAATGCACACGCCGATTCTTTGGCCACATTAGCCACCTCTTCGGATCAAGGTTTGCCGAGAGTTATCGTCGTGGAAGATCTACATGAACCCACTGGAGCAGGAAGAGACGCAACTCAAGCATACCAGATTCGAAAAAGTCCATGCTGGATGGATTCCCTAGTCGAATTTTTAAAAGATGATGTCCTGCCAGAAGAACGAAAGGAGGCTGACAAGATCCGAAGGAGGGCCGCTAGGTTCTGGTTGTCCGAAGACCAAAAATTATATAAACGTTCTTATTCGGGGCCATATTTATTGTGTGTCCATCCGGAAGCCACTGAGGCACTACTAGAAGAGTTACATGAAGGAATTTGTGGAAGTCATACTGGAGGCAGTCCTTGGCACATCGAGCTCTTACCCAAGGATATTGGTGGCCGAGCATGCAAGAAGAAGCTAGGGACTATGCGAAGAAATGTGATCAATGTCAGAGATTCGCACCAAACATACATCAGCCTGGAGGAACCCTTAACCCATTGTCCAGTTCATGGCCGTTTGCCCAATGGGGCTTGGACATCGTGGGCCCATTCCCTAAAGCAGCAGGGAACAGAAAGTATCTCCTGGTCGGAACCGATTATTTTACGAAATGGGTCGAGGCAGAACCTCTTGCTAATATCCGAGATGTGGATGTACAAAAATTCGTATGGAAAAGCATTGTAACTCGCTTTGGAGTTCCAAATACCCTTATTTCGGATAATGGTTTGCAGTTCGACAGTATCTCGTTCCGGAATTATTGTAGCGAACTGGGGATCACGAACAGATATTCTACTCCCTCCTACCCTTAGGGTAATGGCCAAGCTGAAGCAGTCAATAAGGTTATAGTCAGCGGCTTAAAGAAGAGGTTGGACGACGCAAAGGGAAGGTGGGTCGAAGAATTGCCACACGTGCTTTGGGCTTACAGAACTACCCCTCGCAGGTCTACTGGAGAGACTCCTTTCTCGATGACTTATGGGTCCGAAGCTGTAATTCCTTTGGAAGCCAATTTCCCAACTCTGAGAACCAGTTCCTTCTGCTCGGACAACAACAATAAACTCTTGGAAGCTGGATTGGATTTCATCGAAGAACGGAGAGAGAACGCTATGGTTCGGCTGGCTCACTACCAACAAAAGCTTAGACAGGGCTACGACGCCAAGGTCAAACCGAGACCATTAGAACCCGGCGACTTGGTGCTCAGAAAAGTTGTCGGCAACACAAGAAACCCAGCCTGGGGAAAATTAGGACCAAATTGGGAAGACCCATATCGCATCACGTCATGTGCAGGCATTGGAGCATATTTTCTTGAAGATTTGGACAGTCATGTAATACCCCGCCCTTGGAATGTAAATAACCTCAAGAGGTATTATTATTAATCGAGTTGTTTTCCTGTTTATTTATAATACCACTCTTTACTCGTTCTCTAAGTGTTTAAACTTAAATCTGATCATGCCTGTAGTCCTCGGACCAGATGATCACGGATTAGTTAACACTCTTTACTTGTTCTCTAAGTGTTTAAACTTAAATCTGATCATGCCTGTAGTCCTCGGACCAGATGATCTCGGATTAGTTAACACTCTTTACTCGTTCTCTAAGTGTTTAAACTTAAATCTGATCATGCCTGTAGTCCTCGGACCAGATGATCTCGGATTAGTTAACACTCTTCACTCGTTCTCTAAGTGTTTAAACTTAAATCTGATCATGCCTGTAGTCCTCGGACCAGATGATCTCGGATTAGTTAACACTCTTTACTCGTTCTCTAAGTGTTTAAACTTAAATCTGATCATGCCTGTAGTCCTCGGACCAGATGATCTCGGAGTAGTTAACACTCTTTACTCGTTCTCTAAGTGTTTAAACTTAAATCTGATCATGCCTGTAGTCCTCGGACCAGTTGATCTCGGATTAGTTAACACTCTTTACTCGTTCTCTAAGTGTTTAAACTTAAATCTGATCATGCCTGTAGTCCTTGGACCAGATGATCTCGGATTAGTTAACACTCTTCACTCGTTCTCTAAGTGTTTAAACTTAAATCTGATCATGCCTGTAGTCCTCGGACCAGATGATCTCGGATTAGTTAACACTCTTTACTCGTTCTCTAAGTGTTTAAACTTAAATCTGATCATGCCTGTAGTCCTCGGACCAGATGATCTCGGATTAGTTAACACTCTTTACTCGTTCTCTAAGTGTTTAAACTTAAATCTGATCATGCCTGTAGTCCTCGGACCAGATGATCTCGGATTAGTTAACACTCTTTATTCGTTCTCTAAGTGTTTAAACTTAAATCTGATCATGCCTGTAGTCCTCGGACCAGATGATCTTGGATTAGTTAACACTATTTACTCGTTCTCTAAGGATTTAAACTTAAACCTAATCATGCCTGTAGTCCTCGGACTAGATAATTTCAGATTAATTAACCCTATTCAACCATTTCCCAGATGTTTAAATGGGTTAGCATTAATTGGTCAAGTGGTTACTGCTACTTTTCATACACAGTACTAGTCGTGTAAGTTATTTGCAAAAGAAAGTGATTCTGTTTCTCCATAACTGTAATTGCCAAGTAAAATCATTTGTAACATAAAAGGATAATATTAAACTGCAAAGTACCATCGTTTGAACAACGATTACTTCATTGACAAAAATCGGTTTACAATTTTCTCAACATAAAAAAAAAAAAAAAAAAAAAGAAAGAAGAAAAAATCCTAAGTCTATGTTGGGACTCCTTGAGAAGGACCCGAGGGTGGTTGCTCCCTTTCTAAGGATTCACCCTTCTCACGCGGGGGCTCAGCAGGTAGGACTTGGCCACATGGCAGTGGAAGACCCTGGTTAGGCTCAAGAATAACCACAGGGTTCGGCTCAACCAAAGGTTGCTCAGAAGCCTTAGGGGGAGGTGCAGGAGGAGCATCATCA
This sequence comes from Quercus variabilis, assembly GCA_030445155.1. Classification (NCBI taxonomy): domain Eukaryota; kingdom Viridiplantae; phylum Streptophyta; class Magnoliopsida; order Fagales; family Fagaceae; genus Quercus; species Quercus variabilis. The sequence continues at coordinate 47,838,953 of CP129447.1, read as the reverse complement.
TCGGGATACTGCCGAATATCCTCGCCGTAGAAGATGTTCTCTGGCCGTCGAAGATCTGAGTCGGGAGGAACTCCAGCAGCATCTAATGCTTTGCTCCATGTCAGATCATAGTAGTCCCGAGCAACCGCGGCAAACTGCTCAGTGAGATCTTTCTCTGTCACCTCCACTCCCAGGTTATAGGACGCCTTTTTCTCAGTTTCAGTGGCCTCCTTAGCCAGCTGGGCATCCTTCTGAGCATCCTCGGCAGCTGCCTTGGCCTTCAGCAGCTCGGCACGAAGCTCTTTGATAGTCTCTCTTTCTGCGGCCAACTTTTTCTGAGCTTCGTTCAGCAACCTGCGCTGAGATTCGGCCTGGGACTCTGCATTCTTTAAGCCAGCATCCAGGCTGTCCCTCTCCTGGGCCACTGCTTTAAGCTGATCCGTGAGCTTCGAGGTCTCTTCTCTTAAGTTGTCCAAGACTCTCTCCGCCTCAGATCTAGCTTGGACCTCGGCCTGGGCTTGCACACTGGCCTTGCAGCCCCACTCCTCGGCCACAAACACCTGCTGAGTGATCTGAACCAAGTTACAGTGTTAGTATACAAGCATAAAAGCTAACACTACAATTGAGAAGCAAAATGGATATACTTACCATGGCCAAGTCCCTTTTCAGAGACATGAAGAGTTCATACTGGCTGAAACGCCTATATGAATCCATGTCCTTGGGCAGAAGAAGGGGCTGCTCCAATGCCTCAGCTATCAGTGCTGCCCGACCACCGTCATAATTTCTGACCGAAGTCTCCCAGGGGAACGGGACACCGTCGAGCTCTAGCCGAGGGGACCATATCCTCTGTCCTCGGCGAACCTCGGCCTGATTTGGATCCTCTCGGCTCTCCACTGAGGAACCTCTCTTCTGACGGGAGTCTTTAGCCACCTTTTGCTGTTTAGTCTTGGGCGGCAACCCCTTTTCTTTATCCTCGGGTTCCATTAGCCTCTTCTTTTTTAAATCCGGGAGGGGTTTGAAAGCCGGATCAGGAACCTGTGCAACGGGAGGAGGTGGAGGCACATTGGCAGTAGGACGAGAAGTCCCTGTTTCTTTGATTTCCACCTTGTTGTTCCTCTTCTTAAGAAGAAGCCTTAGGTCGGACATCTCTTCTTCTTCTGAGGAGTCTTCAGGTATGGTTGTTAGCAGTAGAGGGGGTCGGACGAAAGATTGCCTATCCGCCTCTTCTTCGGAGTCCGAAGGAATGACGTGGACCCCTCCCTCGCTTTCACCCTCGAACTTAAATTTATCAATTCCAAAGAAGTGGACGAGGATCCGACCCGTTCTCTCACAGTCGGCTGGGCAAGAGGAACTCGCTGGACTGGTCGGACGAGCAGCAGAATACCCTGGGGATTAGGGTGTGGAACTGGTGGGAGATCGTAGGGCGCAAGAAAACTCTTCCGTGCAACGTCAATACGCTGCAATCTGTAATCGCCCTGAATAATGGCGTTCCCCGCTGGTTGGACGTCTGCTGGCTTTGGAGTATAGCCGAGTATCAGCGGAATAGACCTCAACTGCCTATCTTCGCTGACGTATATTTCCAAGCGCAGTAGGTAGTTGAGGGCTTGTACGTTGATAAGACTCAGCCGAGGTGCAGTATGTACCTTATCTGCAAAACAAACAAAGTGAACCAATTAGAAAGCAGGTACAAATACAAACCAAGAAGTAGTTGCAAAAGAAAAAAAAAATCCTAAAGCTATAGTTAGAAACCCTAAGTCCGAGAGGGCACACCTGGCTCTCCTGGCTTGGTCGGACAATGCAGACCGTCGTGCCATTCGCCCGAGACAACCAAATAGTCATCTTTCATCCCCTTATTGGATTTGGGAAGGCAGGAGAATAGCCTCACGACATCGGAACGGGATTTAAGATAATACCCCCCTCCCCTTTGGCTACGACATTCATACATGTACGCTAAGTCGTGCCAGGTTAGCCCTAAGCCTAACTGCTCATTTACGACGTCGATGGCCCCTAATATCTTAAAGGTGTTGGGTGCGCATTGCTCGGGGGAAAGCCTATGGTTGATGAGGTAATTTCGGGTCATGGGACCCATTGGAATGGTCATTCCTCCCTCGAGAAAGGCGATCATAGGAATTATGACCTCTCCCTCCGCTCGGTCTAGTAATAGTCTCTCTGAGGGACAATACTTCAAATTTACCCCCTGAGGGATATGGTAGGTTCTTTTGAAGTCCTCGATTAACGCCGGGCCATCTACGAGGTACTTGTATTTACCCATTTTTGCAAGGGAATGGAGAGAATAATGAAAGAAATGTGACCGAAGAGAAAATAAGGACTCGAGGTATGGTGAGACTTACTATATCACAAGCAAGACGAATTCCCTAACTGGAAATGTGTGAGAGGGACCCTGAAAGCAAAAGATGCAGAAATCCGAGAAGGAATGAAGTGCTTTTGAAGACAGGAACTCTCTGGGAACTCTGAAAACGCTCTGAATGCTACGAATATGTAAAGTAAAAAGAATAAACTGCCCGCGGATATTTATATATGGGGACAAACGGAGCGGTGTCATTCATCTCGCACGAATAGCGAGGACAAACCCCAACCGTCTGATCCACGATCCACCGTTGGATACGAGAGACAGAGCCGCCTGAAGCAATTGACATAACGCCTTGGGAATGGAAGATCTACAGCGGCAATGATGAGACGCGCGTCTCCATAAGCTCGCGCGTATAAACAGGGGTATTTATGCCATTTTGTTTTCATTTTTATTTATTTTTTCTATTTTGTTTTTCTGTTGTTCCCGCCTATCAAGTCAAAATTATTCTTCCTTCCCGCTTGCGTGGGAAAGAAATAAAATTTTGAGGGGCTGATGTGGGGGAGAAGAATCCAGGCCCAACATTATTAAAGCCCAACATTATGAACCAAGGGCCCACGAAACGGCTGTCTTACACCCGAAGATAGAGAGAGAGAAAAAGGGCGATGCCTAGCTAGGAATGGGAGCTTCATGAAAGATCAGCGCTGTCCGAGGAAGGCATTTCCTGTCCGAGGAGAGTATCACCTGTCCGAGGAGGACATATCACTTCAGCAAGAAGTCTCAAGCTATTTGAGTACGAGAAAAGCCAGTGGCTGTCCGAGGACTTCATCAGATCAGGATAAGCTCAGAACGAAGGCTGGGAATGATAAGAATGAAGAAATATCTAATGGAAAAGCTGCTACCACCGTATTTAATGCACTACAACAGCTTTTCTGGCCGCATTTATGTGGAGAAGACCTCTGAACAGTGCACCCTCAGCTACCGTCACTCCCAAGTAGCTAAAGCGTACCCATGATGTGACATGCACTCAAGTAGATACACAGATGAAGAACAAGTGGACGATGAAGATGATAGGGGAGGGTACTATATAAAGAAGAAGAGATCCTGATAGAGGGGATCGGAGAAAAGGAGAGAAAAAGAGAGGAAAACAGAAAAAGAATAACTTTACTGTAGCTCTGAATCTTGTAACCATTGATTGTTCAATGAAACATCTCCTCGGATATTGACAGAAGAGTTTCCTTGGTGTTATTTTATTTTTCTTTTCTGCTTAACGTAATCCAGTCCATCATTGTTGATATCAGACCCAGCCCAGCTCTTTCACCCACTCTCTACAAATTTATTGTCCAGGGTACGTTGGGCCTGTGTTCCATACTTGTGGGCTTAGGTCACAAATCCGTTCCTTACAATAATAATAATAATAATAATACTATAAGGTGTTAAACAAAATTTCAAGTACAAAAATTCAAAAAATTGAAAATGTATCACAAATGTAAATTTATATTAATGAATTTTTTAAGTATAATTCTTTGTATTTAATTCCTTTTAAAAAAAGAATTATTCTTCTTAAATTCAATCTCCATGAAAAATTCTTTCAATCCAAGAGTTGTGTTAACGAATTCTTGATTCGAACACAGAATTCCTTTAAATATATTTAAACTTGTAAAGTTGTGATTTACAACCATGTTTTATATTGGCTTTATTCCATGACAAAATGTGTTGTAATTACTTTATTTCACTTCCTTGTATTTTGTGGGATTTAATTGTATTGGGTTTAGTATCAAGTTGGTGAAGACTCAAGCTTTATTGAAGATCAGTGGATCTCGCGGGTGTGTCGCTGGAAGCTAAGCCGCGAAAGAGTCATGTGAGAAGCACATGACTGGAAGCTGAAGAGTCATGCCAGACTGTCGTTTTCGCGAGTGTCTCGCGGGTAAGGCCTTCCCGCGAGGCAGTCGCGAAACATTCTACCTGAAGGATTTTAATGAGTGACTTTCTTACCTTTCACCCATACTATATATACCCTCATTACCCACAAATGTGAGATAGGCTATTCAGAGAGAAAAACCCTAGATAGGTTTTCTACAACACACACACCCTCTTTTGAGAGAGAGCTACTCCTCCTTAGTGAGAAATCATTGTAGCCTCTTCTCCATCCCTCTCCCATTATCATACCTTGAGAGGAGATTTGTACCCAAACACAACCCACACCTATTCAAAGTGTAGAGAGTGCTTTGGAGTTGCTGGGAAGCATTGGAAGAAGCTAAGGATGGCAGATGCAACATGGAGTTTGTTGCGGGATCCGGAGAACTAAGACAAGACACGGTTCCGAGAAGCCTTGTTGGAGTAGGAGCTTGGAGGGCTTAGGTACATCGGGTAGATTAGGCTTGGAGGGTCTCTTGCTAACCCATGTATCCCAACTGATTGTCTAGTGGATCGATTTTCGCTTGGAGGGCGGCGGAGAGGTTTTTCGCCGAATTCTTTGGTTTCCTCTTCGAGAACATGTTTTGGTGTTTTCTGTGTTTGCATCCTTCTTCCCTACTCTTTTATATTCCATTATACTGCTGTGTTACTTAGTTTATGGATTAGAGTAGCTTACTTGTTCATCCGCTCGCATTTACACTATTCCGCACTTTGTATTAAGTTTGTGTAAAATTTATCGAGCCGTAATTTTAATTGGGAGTCTAAATAGCTCTTGTGTTTTCAACACATTTTCGAGCTTTCAAAACTTAAGACTATAAAAAGAGCAGAAATGCAAGTTACTACTTATATTGTCTCTTTCTCTATCCAAGTTTGTGTTTTTTTTTTATTTTTTTCACATACATAAAAGATCTGCAATAATATTTAACATGATTAATCTTTTGAGGTTGCAGATGTTAAATGGTGGATGAGGCTAACATGTTTGTTCTGATTAATTCTTGTCAAAGGCAATTCTCAATTTGCGGTTCTATCTCCATTATGAAATTTCACCCACCAGCAATATGGTATTTGAAATTTTGAATGTTAGAAAGTTGAGTCCATTATCAATATATTGTTGTGGCCTTGTGGGTAATGCAGTCTGGACTCTGGGCCTTTGCTGGAAAGGAACTTTTTCCTCGAACGGTAAGGCCTTGACTGAAGCTTAAGTCCACGCGTTCAGCTAAGTCTGACATGCGGCCCATACCATAATTGTGGCATAAACCGCATGTAGTATTTCCACTATTCCTATTCCTTGGACCGAGCTTTGTTAGTGCTGCTTGGCTGATATATAAATTTTACTCTGGGCCTTCGATATTGTAGAATTCTAGCTCAGAAAATGTTCCAACTGAACATGAATTCCAGAAACTGTGTTATCATGGAGACCAATAAGTTGAACGTAACAACGAACTTTAACTACATGTTTCACAACCGTTAAGGTGGCAGATTATGATTGATGCATAATAAAAACAAAGTTGGTAGTGGTCTCTTAAGAAAGTAATGTTGCACTAATCACAATTTGTTACCTCCAACAAGTTGTAAAAAAGTTTGAGAAATTTGTTGCGCTAATAGCATTGTTGCATAGAGAGAATATCTCTTCTACCAATAATACTAAAGTATTCATGGTATAATCCAATCAATATGTGCAAAGTTGAGGGGACCAACTCTCGATTTTTTATTTTAAAAAAATTGAATTATATAATATTCACGCATCAAGAGGTTACATGTGTGATTTTTTTTTTTTTTTTTTGAGAATTGTTACATGTGTGATTGGTAAACCTATTATAAGAAATACTATTTATTATAAGTACCCTCCAAATGCCCACTGTCTCAAGAGTCTTCCTTCAACGTGGTCAAGCCTTTGCACGGCAAAGACCATCTGCGATAGAGGCACAAGGTGGCTCATCCGCAGCGGAGCCTCTATAAAATTATGGCATGACAACTGGACAGGTAGCAAACCCCTTCGCAACAACATTCAGTAGGAACAAGAATGCCCTCACGATCCGTGTGGTCTAGGACCATGACAGAAATTGGTCACTCGATAAGCTTTCTTTTGTCCTCCCTAGAAGTGTGTTAGACACCATTTATGCAACTCCCAAGCCCTTCCACTCCAAGCTTGCAGACATCCCAACCTGGAACCTCTCGCCGAATGGCCAGTTCAACACCAGCTCAGCTTACGCCCTCTCCCAAAACTCCCCGATCACACCCCCCCCCCCCCCCCCCCCCCCTGCCCCAACTTGGAAATGGCTTTGGAAAACTCCTACCATCCCAAGAATCCAAACCTTCCTTTGCTGGCCTGTCACGAAAAAATTCCCACCAAAACTCTTCTTAACACGAGACGGATAGTTTAGGATGACTCATGCCTTCTGTGCCACTCCGAAGCTGAAACAACTCTTCACATCCTTAGAGACTGCTCTCACGTTCAGCCAATTTGGACCAACCTCACTAACTCCATCTTACCCAGCAACTTTGACTGCAACAATGCCCTCAACTGGCTGAAGAAAATGGTCACTCATAGCCACCCTCCTCCTCCTAGCGACATCCCTTGGTCTGTCGTCTTCCCAGTGGCTGTTTGGAGCATTTGGACGGCGAGAAATAAATTGGTCAGGGAAGGCTTATGTTTCGACAGTAATAGCATCCTCAAAAAAATCATTTCCACCGCCACTGACCTCTTTTACACCCTCCCCTCCAAAATAAAAAACTCTCCTAAAACCAAACATCACATTGGCTGGAGACCTCCACCCACAGGTTTCTTCAAGTTGAACGCGGATGGTTCAGCCCAAGGAAACCCGAGTGTTGCTAGCGCAGGTGGTATTATTAAAGACGCGAGTGGCTCTTGGATTAGTAGCTGCTCTAGAAAGTTCGGGCACACTCACTCTATGGCAGCAGAATTGTGGGGCCTTCGAGATGTTCTTAATCTTGCAACAAATCAAAACATCAAAAAAATCATTGTCGAAGTGGATGCCCTTGCAGTAGTAAACCTCTTTACCTATGAAAACGTTGACTTCAACTCTACCCATCCTTACAGTGTTATTATTGTTAATTACAGGTCCCTCCTCCAACATTTTGAGGAAGCTCAATTCAAGCACATCCACCGCAAGACAAACTATTGTGGGGACCTTTTGGCAAAAGGGGGATTCAACTCCCCTAGGAATTTTATTGTTTGCCCCACCCCTCTCCTTGCAATTTGTACCAACTGTTAGCTGATTCTTGGAATGTAGTTTATCCCAGAATTTGTAATTTGTTGTTGAAAAATTTAGACCCCGGGTGATAGAATTAACAAATTTTAAACTCAAGTTGTTAATTAGATTTATTATGAATAAACTTTGTTAAAACAAACAAACATCAATATCATGTCAATATCATGCACAGCAGAATAGTAAATAAGACAAGATGTGATAACTTAGGAAAACCAATGAAACAAACTAGTTTCACAATAAAAAACCTAAAGGGAAACCTTCCCAAAAAGCAATCCACTATAATAAAAAGGGTTTCAGATCTAATACAAAAATTTTGTCCCTAGACTCTATAATTTCAATAGACGAATCTACAGCAGAAACCTTCTATCGCTTTAGAACCTTTGAACTCTCTAGTATATGAATGCCACCAATGATGCACGAATCTTAGTATTTGACTAACTCCAGCAACTTGAAGAAGATGTTGTTGATTGCAAAGTTCTTCACTTCTTCAACAATAAAAATCAAGAAACATTTGGTTACAAAACCCTAATGCATAAAAATGAAATAACTTCTTACAGAGAGAATAACGCACTAGGTCCCTTTCTGCATGTGTTCTCTCTATATAGCGACCTTTAAAATAAGTCTTATATATGTCTAGAGTTGGGAGAAAAGAAACCTTATGCATACATGTCAGCATAAGATGAAAATTAGATCTGGAAATTTTGATTTCATAGATCTCGACAGACTTAGCTTTTGTCGAGCTTTAATGAACAGTTTTTCTTCACTTGTTTCTTGGTCCAATCTTCATGGCTTTAATACTTGGCTTGAACAACATGTTTCTTAAAGTACTAAACTCATCCTAGATCTACCAAATTACAGATAAAGTGCATTTTATCAAATAATTAATCAATTATATAAAATATGACCTTAACAATCTCCCCCTTTGGCAATTCGTGACAAAATCACAACAAAATAAATAATCATGAGAGAAGTCTTAAATTACTAAACTCATAACCACTTGTTGTATTACAAAATAAATCTATCCTTACTACAAACTCTTGAAAATTTTTGCAAAAGAAAGTTCATGGTAAGATAGACTTTCACAACTTGTCTTTCTGAAACACTTAAACAAAATTCATCAAGGCATCATGTGTGAAACATAAATAAAGATTGTGTACATAAAGAAATATGCGTATAAAGATAGAAAAGAAACAACAAATATAAAGATAGGTGAAGAAGACATACAATATATATATATATATATATATCAAAGATAAGCACAATGTATGTAAAAATGGTCACAAGACCGGTGTATAAAAAGCTAAAAGAAGCTCTTAAAATAACAAGGAGGTAAAAACTCCCCCTAACAAGATGAAACACAACTCCCTTTTACAAAGGCATGTATTTGTTGACACCTCATTTTGCAATCCGAATTTAACCTCACTTAGAAGGTAAAAGGGTAATTTTTCCTTAGAAATATGCATCTTGATTCTGACCATTAAATCCTTAATCTTATTTCACCAAAATGATCTTGATGTTGTAAAGATCAAATCAACTGGTCATAAGCTTTAATCGGACCACCCAATTGAAAGTTATCATCAAATCAAGTTTTAATGGCCGAAATACACTATTACAAATTGAGTCCGACCATATATAATTATGAACAACTGAGTTCAATTGGTTATAAGTATAATCAATTTGAGATCAATGATATGTCATAATCTGATTGGTTAGGATTACATTTTATGGTAAGGTTGCATACACCTAATTAATTAGATGGTTAAACATGAATTATTCAATGAGTAATTTGTACAATTATCTTTTAATTAGAGTAAATTTAGAACCAATTAAGTTTGAAATTGGAGTGATTAGAGCCATTTAATGTTAATTGAGAGCCAATTTAGGACCTCTTAATGTTAATTGTGCTGAAATCATTTTCTAACAAATGATCTCTGCTCACCATTTCATCGATATCTCTCAAAATATTTTAAATCTATGAATGAGGTTAATTTTTCCAGAAACTAGACATCCAGGGCTTCAATTTGGGCATAAGAACAAGACAATTATAATCAGAATTGAGTCAGATATGATTTTTCGGAATTGGCTCTACAGGCTGTTACAGCAGCTAAAGGAAAACCGAATTTTGGCTTGCTCCTCACACCCACCAATCTCTCCATTTAATGCATTAGATTTTCTCCAAGCCTAAAATGAAGTCTATGTTTATGATTCTTTGTCAACCATCATTAAATGGTCTTCCATTCATATTTCCTCCACCGTTAAAATATAAATCATTCATCTCATTCATTCCAAAACACACAAAAATATCTTCTTTTCTCCTCTCTTGAGCTCTAGTGAAGTAGAGTAGTCTTGTCATATTTTGGTCTTCTTGAAACTCAAGGTATTGAGTGAGACTCACTCTTCCTCTCCTAACTCTTCTTTTCCTCCACCCTTAAGACCTCCATCAAGAGTCTCCTCCTCCACCATATAGATCTTGCATGAAGGTATAATCATTTTCTCTAATTGGTTTTTTATGTTGCCATGATGAGAATTTAGGATCATGATAGTAATTGTTTAAATTCTCTTGAATACGTTTGAATGTTCTTATATGTTCTTATGTGTTCTTCACATATTCTTAGTTGTTCATCACATGTTCATACATATCACTAGTTTTAATCTTAAATCCATATCAAAAATATGAAAAAGAAGTTTGTTTAGTAATTCTTTCAAATTCTTGAATCTAGGATATCACCATCCACACACATTTACTAGAATTTATTTTTCAATCTAAATGCAATATTTAATAAATTGAATTAGGGTTTATCACATGCACAAACAATGAATTCAACATGCAAATTGATTGATAACATATTGGATGATGTGTTATGAATGTTGGCCACCATAGTCTAGAAGACCAGTTTCACTGGACAAAGTGGTGCTTAACACCTTCCCACCTTGTAACATAGTCTCTGAGCTTAGATCAAGGGTTAGTAAGTCAAATGTTTATCCATGTAATTTTCGATTTTTAGATTGTAACTAAGGAACAAAATCATGTACTTCATCTTAGATTGTATTTAGGACCAAAGTCATGTAATTTTCCTATGATCAATGTAAATTTCAAATTAATAAAATGAGGAATTTGTCAATTATGGTTTTCTTATTTTTCTAATAATTAAAAAAGTGGCGACTCCATTGTAAAACCCTTAATCTAAGGGGGGAAATATAACTAGTCGAACCTTCATTTTGAAAGGCAATAATATGACTCCATCCATTCACGTGAGTTTGGCCAAACACTCATAAAAATGAGTCGGGGGTGTGATCTCTCACAGTATTTCTCCCCCTAACATGTAGAATCTTAAAAAGAAACCACATTTTCTCCTCCTTTTTGTCATGATTGGCAAAAGGTATAAAAAGATATAAAGCTTCATCCAAGAAACATAAAGCTGATCAAAGATGATCAATGGGACATAAGGAATCCATATAAATGCATGAATGTAATGAACGAAAATACTATTGATGACAAGATAATAGAAAGATGCAAAACATGTGAAAAATAATGCATTCAAGAAGGTCTTGACAGATTGAGAAGCTATCAAGTTACTATCAAGCTGGCAAAGGGCATATAAAATTACGTTAATAGATCGAGATATGTGTCGAGAATCTATCGAGAAGCTACCCAGAAATCTCAATGGATCGAGAATCTGTCAAGAATGTATCGAGCAAACAAAGGGCATACAAATTTGGCTCGATGGATCGACCTAGCTGTCAAGAAGCTATCGATGTCAAATCCAGAAATCTCGATACAAGAAACTTGTGTCAAGTTGCTATCGAGATGCTATTGAGAAGGTATCAAGCAGCTATCAAGAAGACAGAAGCAAGGTTTTCCAAGGGAGAAAAAACACACAAGATAAATGCAACATTATAGCATACTCAAACAAGCATCCAAGCAACATGTTAAGCACTCAAACACAACTCAAACTCTAGATGCAAAACATTCCTAGAACAGAAACACACACACACACTAAATAAGTCTAACTAATTTTATTTTTGAAAAATAAGTTAAGAGAGTTTAGCAAGTATATATTAACACATATATCTCTTGTAATCACCAAAACATATTGTACCTACACATGTATCAAGAGTAGCAAAAAATATGCATATTGTGTATGAAAACATAACAAGTGTGCACAAGTTTCTCATATTATGACGATTTGAGATATGAGAATATCTAATACACTCACACACAATCATAACTGTTTGATGGGGACTATCACCTTTAAGGTACATCCTATAACTTCCACATCTCCTAGAAACACGCTTGCGACCATATTAAAAGCATTTTGATCTTTTTGCTTTTATTCTTTACATATTTTTCTTTTGAGCATGGCATACATGAACATATAAGAGAGAAAAGAAATACCCAATTATGTAAGCCAAAACATCACAATTTTGCTATGCTGAAGCACACAGATGTTATACATGATGGCGGGCTTTAGTGGTGAGCTGGTTATTTATGCATTTCTCTTTAGGATTTTCTAGTCCTTCCCGTCAAAAAGAGTGATATGAGTATGAGATGTAAGATACAATCTTAATCGTACTCATCACAAACACGAGCCACAAAATTCACTTGCTTAGTTGTGCATTAAAATGCTCATCTAAGTTACAAGAGACACAAAATTTAGAAACTTTGTTTCAATGGCCATCCAAGGTACACAAGTACCAATATACACAAACACACATTGTTTTTGTTTTTTGTTTTTTGTTTTTTTTTCTCTTTTTATTTTGAAAAAAAAAAAACAAAATAAAGATTAAAAAACGGATAAAATTGCTAAATACCCTTTTTGGGCAAACTAAGCAGCGTTTTGCCTTATTTTTCAAACTAATTAGGGAAATGACCCTCTTTTGAAACTCGATTTTCTCGAAATTGATTTATTAAAAAAAAATCTGGAGCCATATAGCGGTGTTTTTAAGGACCTATAGTGACGTTTTCAAGACCTATAGTGACGTTTTGTAACTCGGCTTCTATTAAATCGAGTTATAGGCAATTTTTTTTTTAATTTTTTTTACCTATAACTCAATTTCATATAAATCGAGTTACAAAACGCCACTGTAGGTCCTGAAAACATCACTATAGGCTCCTTTAAAATGCCACTATAGGGCCTAACTCGATTTTGAGAAAATCAATTTTCAAAAGAGGGATATTTTCCTAATTAGTTTGAAAAATAGGACAAAACGTTGCTTAGTTTGCCCAAAAAGGGCATTTAGCAATTTTTTCCATTAAAAAACTAAACAAAAACAGACAAACAACATGAAAGCATGAAAAAAAGATGCAGATGCATGGAAGCATAATTCCAAAATTAGATAAGAAATCAAATAAAGAGAGTCCTACTTTAGATAGAAAGAATTAAAGTGAAGGACATATAGAAAAGACAATTAAATCTTAAGCTCATTTCTCACCCACATATCACGAGTCTTTAGCCGTGAAGATGAAAAGGCACATGTCCTAATATGTCTACTAAAGGACATAGAAGAGTTAGAATTCTCCTGAAATTGAGTTAAAAAGCTCAAAACTTTTAATAACTCTCCAAACAAAAGTGTTGAACCTTGAGAGGGAACCTGTAACCATTTGGACACTTGCTTATGAGGATACAACTTGAAGTTATTAGGACGAATATGTCCAGAAACACTACAACAGTGACAAACGTGAGCAGTTTTAGGACTACTCGGCACCCTAGAAGAATGTCTAACCTTAGAGATTGATGGAGACCTCAACTTAGGACAATTTGGCCTAATATGACCATGTCAAATGGGAACAAATTTAGATTTTTCATTCATCCTAGGAGGAGTTTTAAACATAGGTTTAGAAACTTCAGCGTTAACATCAGAATTATTACCTTTGTCTATCCTAGCAAAATTAGTCTTCAACTCTTCATTATTTCTTTTAAATGGAGGATTATAAACACTTTTTTTCTTTGAGTTAGGCTCAACAAGAAGTTTGGCACTAGTTAATTTTTCAACTTCAATTTTAGATTCAACTAGTTGCTCTTCCAAACTCTTAATTTTGTCCTTTTGAAATGAATTTGATTTTTAAATTTCTCATTCAAATTATTGGCTTTATCCAATTTTGCAATTCAATCAATTCATCTCTTTCAAGTTTGACCTTTTTAAAATCAGCTTTTAATTTTGTAAAACAATTAAGAGATTTCATACAAAAATTATAAAGCTTGCAATAGGCATCTTGAATATCATTATCATCATTCAACAAAAGATCACGCAAATCAACATAATCAAGAGTTTCCATAGCAATAGGGGTCAAGCATTACACTCAGGAAATTAATTCAATCAGAGTGTACCCGCTCTGATACCACTTATTGGGTTGAAATGTATTAACCCATCACAATTTATTAATTAATTACCCAAATTAATTAATTAGATCGAATTTCATGCAATGGCGTGATAGCACAAACAAATCACCAATAAAACTAAATGCAGGGGAAATTAAATTTGATATAAGTGATTTGTTTATGAATGGGAAAAACTATCAAGGAAAAAAACCCTGTAAGGCGATTTTAAGGTCACTACTCTCAAGAATCCACTATTATTAATCACAAGCGGTTACAAGTATAGGGAATCTTACCAAATCCTTTGGCCTATCCCAAAATACCAACCTACAGTTATACCCAATTAGACTTGTATTGTAACTACAATCTTTCTGTTTAATGCACAAATCTTAGTACGTGACTAACAAATAATGCATGGATCCCAGTACATAACTAACTCCTTTGTACGAATTCTAGTACATGACTAACTCCACAGCAACCCTTTGATTGATGTAGTTGATTCACAACAGCTTCACATAGAAACACCAATAAGATCTTCAATGATGGTGTGAGAGACTTTACTTTTTTACAGAACCCAAAAGTGTACAAGAAACACAACAAGAACTCTTTCTTCTATAGGAGGAGGCTAGGGTTTCAAAAAGAAAACCTTATGAAGCTCTCTAGGGTTAGGTCTTTCTTTTTCCACCTCCTTGTTTAAATAGGAGCTCAATGGGCTCTCCTATTCCAAATAGGTATACACAAACCTTGGGCTTTCCTAGTCCAATAAAGATTATACAAACCCATAAACAAATAACCTTTTAGAATAAAAACGTTGCTAGCTATAGTCTGAATCCCATAAGTTCGATAGATCGAGACGTGTCGAGCTTTAATGAATCTCAACAGATTGAGCTTCTATCGATGAGGTATTGAAACCAGCAGATTGCACTTTTCTTAAGCAATTCTTGAGTAATCTTCATGTCTTCAATGTAACCACTTATAATGATCATTTTGAACCTACTTAGATTTACTCAAATACAAGTAAAGTGTGTTTTGTGAAAGGATATGTCAATTACGTAAAAATATATCTCTTACATTTGTCTTAGTTTTTTAATGAAATTTCCAGTTTACCAAAAAAAAAATAAATAAATACTATTTCTTTATCATGACTTGCAAGATTGAGAAATTTGTTGTGCCTGTAACATTGTTGCAAGGAGAAAATATCTATTTTAACAGTAATACTAAAGTATTCATGGTATAATCCAATCAACATGTGAAAAGTTGGTGGATCAACTCTCAAAATGGTTTTTTTTTTTTTTTTAAATTGAATTATATAATGTTCACTCATCGAGATGTTACATGAGTGACTTGGTAAACCTATTATTAGAAATACTTTTTCTTTATCATGACTTGCAATGTACCTAACTTCATGCAAATAGGCATGAAAAATCCTTAGTCTCCAATATTTTTTTATTTTAAAAATTAGAAGTTAGGTATAAAATTTAATTAATAACCCTCCTATATTTTAAAATAATTATACTATATGTAATTGACTAATGCATCCTTTCTTTACACTTATTACTCTTATAAGTAGAAAACATTCAAAGTGTATCGTCATATAAAAATATATAAGACTATATGTAAATGATTGAATCTTGTAATCAACAAGTGTCAGATAAGGATTGTAAATTGTCAATAGCTATTATTGTTATTCTTTTGTATTATTGTACTTCAAAGACATTTGTCTATAGGTTGTATCTTTTGTAAGATTACCACTTTGTCAATAAGGACACGTAGCTCTCATTCTTGTCTTTTATTTTTTCTTATAAAATAACTTTTGTTATAAATAGTTATATATTCTTTTGTAAAAAAGAGCAACGAATAATAAACTTTCGGCTTTCCTTTCTCTTTATTTTATGGGTAAAAGAGTTAATAAATGGATAAAGGATTTTCTTCATCAAGAAAATGAATGGGAAAATTTTTTAGTCTTATACCATGGGCAATGTTCCATACTAGAAATGTTACAACAAGGCACCGATGACATTCATCACACATACTATATGTGTCTCATTAAATCAACGCATATTAACGATAGATGTTTCTAAAAATAGATAAATAAATCTCTTTATTTCTTTACTTTCTAAAGAAATCTCCCCTTTTTAATTTTCATTTAGAGAATTAGAGGTAGAGATGATATGTTTTCATTTCTTCTAATCAATTGCAAATGAGAGTCAAAATATTCATACACAACCAGCATGGGCAAATCTCACTCTGGGGGGGTGTAACTTAGTCTTATTTATAAGAAAAATGTCTCCTCTCATTTTCTGAAAGTTTTGGAGTCATACACAATAAGCTCAAGAGATAAGTGATGAAAAACAGGGTTTGATGAAGCTTTGGAGCTAATATGGCACAAACTTGCCCTAGCGAGTTTCCAACCGGCGGCACTGTCTTACCATTACCAATGGCCCAGTCTCACGGGAATTTTTGTGGGAAATAATTACTCTCACTTGTTCGAGTGCCTAGCCAGAGCGGCGGTACAGCCTATTCAAAAAATAATAATTATATATGTAAAATATTTTTTTTGTTAGTTTAATCTTGCACACTCTTATTACAAGTATTTTCGATTCTAAGACTAAAAAGTAAGTGTTTGTAAATTGTAAGTGTAATTCCTTTTTTATAAATTTATATCATGTGTGTGTTTACCATTAATTATGTACATTACTTTTTGTTCTAATGTTATTTGTGTAAATTATGATGTGTGTGGATGTTTGTGTGTACAATATAAATATAATATAATTTTGTATAACTTAATAATTAGGAAATAGAGAGGTGTTTTTTACATGTGTGTGTATTGTTATCATATTATAATAACTTTTTGTTATAAAGTTAGTAAAATTCAAGAAAAAAAATTGTAAAGTTAGTAATTGTTCAAGTATTTGATTAGTTAAGTAGACACGTCGTGTATGATTTTATGTATGAATGAGTATGATTGTGTGCGTTAATAATTAATACAGAGCAAATGAGTTGAGATTAGTCATTTAGTGTGCATTTGGCTCCAAATTAAAAAACCAGCTTATTTTACTATTCAACTTATTTTTGTTACTATTTATGGGTCATACTGTATATTTTGGTACTATTCATGGATCCCATTGAACCATTTCAGCTAACTTTCTTTACCTTTATCTACAGTATTTCAGCAAAAAGTTTTCAGTTTCAGCAAAATAAGCAGATCCCAAATAGCCCTTTAGTCAAAAATATTTTTATAAAAACAAAGTCAAATAAATAATAACAACTGTATAAAAATAAAAATGTTAGATAAACTTAACCAAAAAAAAAAAAAATGATCATAGACTAATAACTACCCACATTGACAATAAATACTTATAATTAACTATCATGTAACATTCCAAATTTGAAAACTAGCTTGTAGAATAAAATTGTAAAACTTCACGTATTATTATTATTATTATTATTATTATTATTATTATTATTATTATTATTATTATTATTATGTCGATAACTCGATATATTCAAATTCTCTTTTTATTAAAATTTTTTAATGACCCTCCTAAACAAATTTCTAGAGCCGCCATAGGTGCTTAGGCAACTTGGATAAGGGGTCAAGAACTCACAAGTTATCTCACAGGTAATGCTGAATCTTGCCTGAGCGTGAATACTTGGATCTATCTTATAGGGCTTATGGTCATTCACTTGAGCGATCGAGATCCTCTAATTATTAATTAACAAAAATAAACCATAGCTTCTACTTTAACCAAACAATTCCTTTTACAATTACAATGGAAATACTGAACCAACTTTACAAAATAAATTTCGACAGGGACGGACCTACATAGGGGCGAGGGCCCCACCCACCCCCCCCCCCCCCCCAAAAAAAGAAAAAAAAGCTGGTAAGAGCCATGTTTTGACCAATATTTCAAGCTTTTTTTTTTCTTCTTTTTTTTTTTGGCCCCCCCTACCCGTTATTAGTGAGATTTTGCATATGTTACAAATGTTGTGATGTCATATATATTTTATTTTTGCATGTATTGTGTTTATTATTTGAAAGCAAATTTATGTAGCATTTTATGAATTTATTTTTTGGGATTTATGTGAACGCTATAGGTATAAATGAAATTACCAAATAAATAGTAAATAAAAAAAGGTGAAAAGTTTGTTAGGAGTATTACAGTCAATCTAAAAAATTTAGGTGAAATAGAATTATTGGTCCTTATAGTTTACTCTATGTGTGGTTTTATTCCCCTCAAGTTTTAAACATACAAAATTCATCTCTAAAGTTTCAAAATGTGTAATTTTAGTTTTTCGATTATATCATGCTAAAGGAATGATGATGTGGTGCAACCAAAAATTGCCATGACATCACCTTTTTAGCATTGGCCTCTCCAAACTTTTAAAACTTAAAAAATAAAAAATAAAAACACACACACACACACATTTAAACTTAAGAGACCAAAAGGACTCATTTTGAAACGATAAAAGACTAGTTCTACTCCCTTTCCCTCTCCCTTGTGTGTGTGTGTGTTTTTAATTTTCTCACATTATTTAAAATAGTGTATTGTGTGTAGTATAACTTGTCTCATCCTCTCTTAAAAGTTACCATAGCTTTTGAGTAGAGTTACAGTGTGTCTTCATGTTAGAACTCATTTCCCTCTCCCTTGTATATGCATGTTTGTTTCTTAAAAAAATTAAAAATTATAATTAAAAAAAAAAAAAACTAATTCCACATATTTAAAACTTGAGAGACCAAACTCATACTTAGAGTAAACTTCAAGGACCAACAATGTTATTTAGTGAAATTTTCAATTAAAGACACTATTATAAATTAAGAACAATAAAAATATGTATTATTCAATAATTATCATAAAAACATTAGGATTTATTTATATATTATTATTATTATTACAAACCCTAAACCAAAATTGTAAATCCTAAACAAAAACCCATAGTAAATCCTAAATCTGAACCATAAACACTAAACAAACACCAAAGAGCAAACCCTAAATGAGCGTTTCTTTTTCTTTCAATAAATATCTAATAATATATCAAGGGTTTGAATGACAAAGAGTGAAAGAGAAAGAGAAATGGAGGCTAAATTGGCAATGTTCAGGGAAGGGGTTTACCTTGTTTTCTCTTGATGGTCGGCGCTCCAATTGGCCATCAAATATGATTCGGCCGAAGATGGCACCTCAATGTTGAGGGCTATTTTTGCGTGTAGCCACATGTCTTCCGTTGGAGGGGTGACTTTGCTAAACCCGGATTTGTTTTGGGAAGTTCAATTTGGAACTTGACATTGGGCCGCATTGATCAATGGCTTCTAGGTCATTTTTAAGCCTACAAATAGATAAATCCCAAATTCTAAGAATCGTAATAATGGTTTAAATAAATAAATAATATGTTCAGCATAATAGCTTCGATTAAATGACGAGTTGAATATAATAATTGTGTATATTAAGTGATTTTCAATATTAGAGAATAATTAATTAAGTGTCATATGTCCAATAATGAGATGAGTTCAAAATAGTCAATAAATAATGATTTATTTGGGGGGATCACTCAAAGGGTTGAGATGGCAAGAGGAAAGCTTGAGAACTTTCAAAGGAAAATGCTACAATATGGTAGTTGCTTGTGATCCAAAAGGGTAGAGGATGAATTACTCCATGAGTACATTTCAATTAGTAGTGCAAAAGAGGCTTTTTCAAACAAAAATCTTGGAATAAATGGCTTAACTTGGGGGATAATAATTCTTCCTATTTTCACTACTTGTTAATTAAGACTCGGCAAGAAAAAAAATGCCATTAAATGCTTACTAGATGGTAATGGGAATCAAGTAGAAGAAGTTGACCAAATCAAGGATCTTGTGGTTGATTTTTATCAGAAGCTGTTGGGATCCTCAAATGATATGGACGAAGCTGCCATGATTCGAACCGTCTCTTCTTTATTCCAAGATCAAATTCCTAAGGATATGAAGTCATTCATGCAGAGAGAGGTCACAAAGACTGAGATTAAAAAAAAAAAAAAAAAGGTTTTATTCTCCGTGGGAAGCGAGAGAGCACCTGGACCAGATGGCTTCATTATGGAATTTTTTAAGCATGCATGGCATATTGTAAAATCAGATTTTGTTGTAGCCATTACATCTTTCTTCAGATCAGGGAAGCTGCTTCTTACTAAGGTAAATTCTACACTAATTACTCTGGTACCGAAGATCCCAAATCCATCAATTGTAGCTGATTTTAGACCTATTTCTTGTTGTAATGTGGTGTACAAATGCATCACCAAAGTCCTTGCCAATAAGCTTCAAGCTTGCTTAAATTTTTTAGTAAACTTTAATCAGATGCATTCACTAAAGGTAGAAATATCTCAAAAAGTGTTCTACTTGCCCATAAATTAGTTAAAGGCTATCACAAAATTTATGGTCTAGGTAGATGTGCTATTAAAGCAGGCCCAAGGAAAGCTTATGACTCTGTAAATTGGAATTTTATTATTATGTGCTTGATAGCTACTAGTTGTCCAGTGAAGTTTGTAATGTGGATAAGGGAGTGCATCACCAATCCAAGGTTTTCTGTATCCTTAAATGGAAGCATGGTTGGCTACTTCAAAGGAGGTAAAGGACTCAAGCAAGATGATCCTATTTCTCCCTATCTCTTCATTATTGCCATGGAAGATTTCTCAAGGATCATGCAAAGGAAGATTCAAGAACCTACTCAGTTTAAGTTCCATCCTTACAACAAAGCCTTGAAGATTACCCACTTGAGCTTTGCTGATGACCTCCTCATATTTACTACTGCTAATCTTCCCACAATAAATCTAGTAAAAGAGGGCCTTGAAGAATTTAAAGTAGCCTCAGGTTTGGATATAAATCCAGGCAAGAGTGAAAGTTTTCTTCTTAGTTGTGCTGCAAGATGTAAAAGGGCAAATTCTGGATGTGTTGCTATTTAAGGAGGATACTCTTCCAATTAGATACTTGGAATTACCTCTTATCTTTGGTAGATTAAGGTTGAAGGACTATCAGCCACTTCTTGATAAAATTCAAGGCAAAACAAATCATTGTTATGAAGGAAACTATCTTTTGCTGGCAGGTTACAACTTCTTCAATCTGTTCTATATAATATTCAACGATTTTGGTCAAGTAACTTTATCCTCCCTAAGAAGGTCATCAAGACTCTGGAGCAAAATTTCAATAATTTCTTGTGGCAAGGGCAGAGTACTGGCAAAGGGAAAACTAAAGTAGCATGGGAAAAAGTTTGTTTACCTAAAAGAAAGGGAGGGCTGGGATTGCAAAGAGCTGCAAGTTGGAATAGAGCTCCTATAATGAAACACATTTGGAGCTTGTTTACTAATGCTAGATCTCTTTGGGTGGCTTGGATTCATGCAAATCTTCTCAAAGGTAAGTGTTTTTGGATTGTTAGAATTCCACAAGAATTTACCTAGAATTGGAGAGTAGTTCTTAAATTAAGGGAAGAGGCAAGAAAGTTTATTAGGTTTGAGGTGGGGGATGGGAAAACTATATTTCTTTGGCATGACCTTTGGCATCCTGCTGGGGTATTGGTTCAAAGATTTGGTTCTTGTTTCATTTATGATGCTACAAGTAATCTTGAAGCTAAAATGGATTCTATGCTGAAAGATAAGACATGGATTTGGAGGCTTGCTAGATCTGATGCCCTTGTAACTATTCAGTGTCAACTATTCCTTGTTGAGCATAAAGATGAGGATAAAACCCTTTGGCAAGCTACTAAATCTAGGAAGTTTTCTTGTGCTGCAACATATGCTGATATTAGATATAAATCTAGTGAAGTTAAGTGGTGGAAGTTGTTTTAGTTCCATTTAACTATCCCAAAGCATTCGTTTATTGGTTAATTAGCTATAATCAACAAGCTATCCACACGAGATAGAATGACCAAACGGTGGTACTTGGGTGATAACTTATGTGTTTTTTGTAGAAATTTCCTTGAAAGTAGAGATCATATCTTCTTTGAATGTTCTTTCACTAGAAGAATTTAGAAAAATTGCTTGGGGGGCTAAGAGCAATAGCTTGCAAACTTGTTTGGTTGGCAACAGTCTACCATATTTGGCTACAAAGAAATGTCATAGTTCATGAAGAAAGAATTTGGAAGGAAGAACAGCTAAAGAGAAGCATCATTATGGATGTCAAAGCTTGGTTGGGGTTTAAAACCAAATTCAAGAAGTCAGTTTTGAATGCTACCATCTGTTGTAATTAGGGGATTGATCCAAGTCGTATTTTAATTTGATCCTTGAAATCTTGTACTGCTGTGTTTGCCAAAGTGCTAGTCTATGTGCTACTGTGCTAAAGGTATTGATTGGGATGCCTTATAGATGCTTTGGTTAGTTGTTAGTGTAGTTTTAGTGTGTTTTTCTTTGCCATTTGTTTTGGCTTGCTTTGGTTTTATGGTTAGTTTTGTTTTTGGTTGCCGTAGCATGGAGGTTTCCCTTTGCTGGTTTATTTTGGGATTTTACTTTGTAATCTGTATTTTGTTTCATTAAATAAAAGCTGAATTACCAAAAAAAAAATCCCTTCAATATTTTTCAACATGTTTGGTGTTGGATTACTCACGGTGTGAGCACATGGTGATTTATTTTAATTGTTATCATCCACCTTGTACAAGAGAAGTTTATAATATGGAGGTCTGAGATTTGCTAGATATTATTGCATGTAAAGTTTATCACATACTTGGTATATGTTGCTGCATTATTTTAAATCATCGACAACTTGAGTGGAACCCTTAAAATGCTAGATTCTGCTATGTGACCATAATTAATGTGCATAAAATTCAGACCCTAAAACATCGATAGACTCAATACCAAAGGAAAATAAAGTAAAAAGTAAGAATAGGTTGGTTTGGTTGCAAGACTCTTCCAATAATATGTGTAAGGGTCTCGAGCCTGGGTAATCAGTACCGGGCCACTTAACTTGGGCCCAAGATCAACCTGAGTAGCCAACGCTGGATCAGAAGATTGAGTTGGGCCTAAATCCTGTAGGAATAGGCCTAGTACAACGATAAGTACGTTAGGACCTAGAGAGTATCGTTCAGGGCATACCACAATGTTCAGGTCGAGCTAGGCCCACTACCGACTGATAAGATAGTGGGAGATCCACAAGGAAATGGTTAAATTTAAGTCAATTATCAGGTACCGTTAGTGCCTTTGGGGAGTTTGCTGCCAAATGTCATTTGGCATCTGGAGCAAGTTTCGAGAGAATCTTTAGAAGACATGATTGTTTCTAAGGATTCCGGGTAAAAGTAGAATTGCATGGGAACTAGTGAAAAAGCAATGATTTGAACCCCCACTAAGGAGAGAATATATATATATATATATATATAAGGGGAGTGAGGGCAGACAAAAGGGGTTGATTAGAAAATTTGGGGAAAATTGGGAGAGAAAACTTAGGGGTGAGAACGAGAAAGAGGAAAGAAGGGAAGAGGAGAGATTAGAGGATAAGGGGTGTTGGACTTAAAATCAAAGTGACGATGGAAATTAGACTGTCAAGGATGCATTTGAAGCAACTACTTGTAAGACTGTGAAGAAGCCCACAAATAAGTAAACTGATAGCCCAAATCCTTTGTCTTGGACAACAGCTCGCACAAGTTTGGGGACCACAATATGTATTAAGAGATTAGATATATAAGCTAGAAGCTAAGAAGTGGAGTATTTTGAAACACTTGCCTAGTCAAGTCCTAATAAAAAAATCTGATCATTTTAGGTCAAGTAACGTACAAGATCTTCACTCCAAATTGCAAGGGTTGTGATCGGATTCGCTTGTAACGATCTAGTACATCTTATTCCATGTTGTAATCTTCTGTACTATTACATCCTCGGGTAAAAGTTTTTTTGAAACAAAGTAGCTTGCATGCACCATGGCCAAAGGCTTAGTCTTTAAATACAAAACAATTAAGGCGAAAACCACATTTTTGTCTCTATATTTTCACACGATTCTCACTTTGGTCCCTATTTTTTATTTTCACCACTTTTAATTCCTATTTAGAAAAACGTCATTCATTTTAGTCCTTTCCGTTAGTGCCCTAACAGCAAAGTCTTACATGGCAGACGAAACTATTAAAATAATGATAATAAAAATTTTATTTTAGCATTAAAAAATGCCACGTCAGCATCTAAATTAAAAATTTTGATTTATTAATTTTAACTAAATAAAAAAAATTAAAAACATAAATAAAAACCAAAAATCACATTAATTGAGATCTAAGTGTGTCTTGAACAAGAACACAAACCCAGATTTAAGAACACAAAATTAAAATCCAAAAATCACAAACCCAGAAAATAAGAAGAGAAAATTAAACTATAGATCCACATTAAAACACATTAAAAAAAAGATTAAGATTCTCAAAATAAAATTAAAAAATACCAATTTAGTGGAGCAAAGTTCCCTAGCCTTTTCAACAACTGGGGCAGCGATCTTCTTCAAATCCGCATCCACAAGCGGCAAAACTTCAGCGGCTCCTACAAATTTCCTTCATAATAAACAACAATTCACACTCAAACTAACCACAAACAAAAATAATTTCCCAAAATAACAATTTATACCAAGGCCAGCGGGACCTATGGCAGAGAAAGGAGTGGGTTTGGAGTGAACAAGGACGAGCTTGAAAGGATAATCAGAGGTGTAAGGTGCAAAGAAGTGATCCAGAGTCCACTCCAATGCGTAGGGGCTGCGTTCACTGTTGTCGATACCTACCATCATCACTTGCTTTTTAATTTAGATGCTAACGTGGCATTTTTTAATGCCAAAATAATTTTATTATTATTATTATTATTTTAATAGTACTGTCTACCACGTAGGACTTTGCCGTTAGGGCAGTGACGAAAAAGACTAAAATGAATGGCATTTTTCTAAATAGGGACTAGAAGCGATGAAAATAAAAAATAGTAACCAAAGTAGGAATCGCGTGAAAATGTATAGACAAAAATGTGGTTTTTGCCAATAATTAATTGTAAATGTTGTTGCTTCTTGTTTTGAATGCCAGGGTTTTCTAAGGTGGCGTAACTCTGAGTGAATTGTATGAGAGGTAGGAAGTTACTCTAGTACTATTTTGTACAGAACTCCTTTTGCCCATCTTGCTGGTTTATGTTGCTATCTGTTTGTAACATGTTTGTGTCCGGGAAAAAAAGGTCATATCCAGGTTTATGCTGTTAATTTGAAGATACAGCAAAGGGTAGTCCTCCAGCTTAGTTTCTATGCTAAGTTGAAGTATTAATGGTTAAGTCTCACCTTCTATGCTCTCTCTATTCGAATGGGATCAGAATACCTTGATATCCAATATTACTGATTTAGATGTATATCTTTTTTTGGATAGTATGTCCTTTGGTTGACCTATTGTTCACCATCTTCCTACCCAATTGGGGTGTCTTTTGTATACTCCTCAGTCCTCATGTACTGGGTTTCAGCCCGCCTTTTTTTTTTCTTTTTTCTTTTTTTCAGTAAATGTAAAAATTCATTAATAAGGGGAAAAAAGAGAGAGAGAGAGAGAGAGAGAGAGAGAGAGAGAGAGAGAGAGAGAGAGAAGAAATCAAAACCCTACCCACATATATATAAATAACATTTTATGTGTTTTTAGGGAATTAAGCATTTTCCAAAACAACATGGAAGTGGTGGCTCTAGGAATTTTCTCTAGTGTAGTAGTAGTCATTAAGAAACTTAAGTTATAGAAAATCTAATAAAAAGATAACTTAAATATATCGATATCACCAAAAAAAAAAAAACACGCAAATACATTAAATTTTACAAAATCCTTCTACTAACAAAAAGGAAAATGAAAAATGGACTGATGAGAGATAAAGTAAGAACTAAGAATGCTAAGATGAGAGTAATAAGGTGAGAGGGATATTTGCTATGACTGCAAGCCAAGTCACCAAGGAGCGCAGAACTTCTACAACTAAAAAACCAAGAGAGTAGAGCTACCAGTGCCACCAAGGAGAATTCACAACCACATAATTTTTCTTGGTGCAATTCTTTTCAATAAAATAAAATCAATGATTATTTTTATACAACATGTTAAACGAGTTACGAATTTGCTTGATTAATAGTTTTTATTTTTTGTTTTTGAATGAGCTTTTTGTTAAATAATTTGTTCACTTGTTTGGCTTAGTTTTATTTTTGTTTGGGCTATTTTTGATATTATTAAAGCTATTTTTTTTTTTGTTATTTGGGTTTTTTTTAAGGTGTTAAAGATTATGTTGGCGAGGGAGGGGGACAGAATTGTTTTTGGAGTGATGCAACACCAACAATACTTTTACAACAAATTTTATGTAACAAGTTGTTATTAGTATGTAAATTGTCTCAATATTGACCCCAAATTAAAACTAGTAACAATTTATCACTCAGAATTTGTTGAAAAGTTATTGTAAAAATTATGTGGACGTAACATTACTATCATTTTTATTGAACCCAAATTTTTGTAATTCTCAAATCAGGCTATTCAATATTTTTTTAGGGTAATCAAAATAGTTAGTTTAGTATTATATATATATATAATACTAAAGGATATATATATATAGGTAGAGGTGTTCAACTTAAATGTTAAATGTAGAGTCGCCATTGATTAGAGCTTCAATAACGCTACTACTTTCGTTGTTTGAAATATATCACCGGCGACCACCCAAAAGGAGTTGCCTGACTCTAACAACCAAGTAAATCGAGTCACCTGAGTTCAGGGATATCAATTTGCGTCGGATCTCAAAGTTCAACCATCTCCGTCGGCAACAAATTTACAGGACATCACCTCCTAACTCAACTCAGTGTTATGCTGTAAAACGAAAGAAAAATTAGAGGACCTTTATGGCACTGGTGCGGTGCTAGCCTAAGGTTCCTCCAAACTCGAGATTATGACCAGATCCCCTATTTTTGAGGATGGATGGATTTTGACCTTGGAGTTGTTTGCCCTTAATTATAGAGATTTGGATTAATCATATTTTCTTTAGTATGGTGACAAAATTGCATGGTCTTTTCGTGGGAGATATGCTCTTTAATTCTCTTTCCATTCAAAAGTCAAATTGGACTTCCATATATAAGACTATGGGATGCAGATGTTTGGGCCACGTACTAAGGGTGGGCTTGTGAAGACTGACTGGTCCAATGCCCCCTTTTTTGCTTTCTTCCATTTTGACGGTTGTGACTTGTGAGGCCTCCGGGGAGATCAAGTAGTGTATTTGTGCCACCCAACCCAAGGCAAGGGTTTGTTGGACCTAGGGTGACAAAGTAAGCCCAAACTCATTTGTCCATTCAAACCTATCCATCCTAATTAAATTCAAACCCACCCAATTATTAATTGGGTTAAATGGATATTGAACCCATTTAATCCAAAAACAATATATCCAAATTTAACCCCATCCTTCTCATAAAAAATAAAAAATAAAAAACCCAGCCCTCAGACATTTTCGTGTTTCACTCATTTTCCCTCATTTTCTCGCCCTACAATCACGTTTTAGTCGGAGACCCAATGATCTTTTTTCTTTCTTTCTATTCACCACTTTGCACTGTTAGTCGGAGCCCACCAATCACATCTACAAGCAAGAATGCTGCCTCTCTTTCGACACTCCGGTAATCTTTTCTCTTCCCTTAGTTTTCCATTTGGTTCCCGAGAAAAAAAAAAAGACAAAGAGAAAAGTGTAGTCCGAGAAAGAAAGCTTATCTTTCTAGCTTTATGTTATAGTTTCGTTTCATTTTTGTTCTTGTTTTCATTTTCCCTAAGTTTTACTACACTGAAGCTCATGTGTTTGTTGAAATGTCTCTTTGATGATTTTTCTCTTTTCATATTTGTTGGTGGCTGAGAAAATGAAAGCGTAGTCGGAAAAGAAAGCTTATCTTTTTGCACCATTCAAATTTCTTCTTTCAATTTTCTTGGATTACCTTTTTTCTCATTTTGAGGAAATATAGAAATTAAAATTCGGAATACGTTCTTTTTTTTTTTGGGCCAAGCAAACTGTGCATTCTCTCCTATCCAACTTGGTTTGAAGATATGGTGTTCCATTATCGGTACTATGCTCTCTATGTTTTTTTTTTTTTTTTTCCAAATATTTTTTTCCCAAGAAATAAACCCATAAACACAGTAAAGAGAATCTAACTTCCATCTCCAGCAAACCCATAAAGAGAAATATCTCTATATAATTATCGTTATTCGAAAGATCTGGATTTGAATGCTTCTTCTCATTGTTTCTTGTTTCCACTGATTTGAAAATCTTTCATTTCCTTTTAGTTTCATCGTTGTTGAAGGTACGGACGGGGAGAGATTTTGAATTTTGCTTTCGTTTTCTCTCGCTTTTTTTTTTTTTTTTTTTTGTTGTGTTTGTCTGATCCACGCATGGCATTTGTAATTACTGGCCATCGTTGTCCTCTGTTTGGTTGCCGAGAAAGTGGAGGTAATGGAAGGAAAATGATGTTTTCTTAATTTTAATGTTGGTGTTTTGCTGGCATTTGAATAATGAGAGATCTGGATTTCTCATTTTTTAAATTTCTCTTCTCATTTTCTCTATCATTTTATCGACAACCAAATGTGGAATAGAGGTTTTGTCTTCTTTTATTTTTGTTTTCTTTTTTTTCTCAACAACCAAACGGTGGACTTCAATGGCTGAGCTGAGATGGAAGCAACCAGAGATGATCACTTATTTTTTTCTTATCTTATTCCTCTATTTTCCTATCGCTGAGCCGTTATTGTGTTTATGACCATTTTGGTAATTTTGATAATTGGGTGGGTTGGGGTTTACCCATTATAATTGGGTTGGGTTGGGTTTGGGTTAGAAGCAATTAGTTAAATGGGTTTTAATGGGTGAATGAGTTTTATATACCTAACCCAATTATGCCTACCCAAAATCCACCCATTTGACACCCCTAGTTGGACCAGAAGCAGTTCTAAGACCTTGACTCTTGTCACTATAGCTAGCATCTCCAATGGGTCCACACTGATGGACGACTTGTAAAACCGATGTCACAGAAAACACTCAATGGATAAGGGCATCGGTGTGAGGCCTGCCAAGGACCATCCGATGCTTAAGTTAGCTTATTCTCTTTTATGAAAAACTATAATTTGTATAGTTGTGTGTGTTCATATTCTTTTACCTTTTTTTTCTTGGCTTTATATAGCCTTAGGCTAAGTTAATACTTAGTAGACCGTTATGTTGCAGCTAGGCAATCAATGCTTAATGATGGTAATTTAAAACATTTTCTGCTCATAACTAATCCTTAATTCTGCATTATTGGATGAAGGTAACGGTTTTGTGCTGTTCATTGCTCACTTATTGATTACTGCTTGGGGTTAATGCACGCATACTCGTCCATAACCTTACTTGTCACTATTAGTGACTGTTTGTGAATGATGGACGATCATGTGTATGCTACCCATCAGTTGCCCTCTTTATTCCTTTGTCGTCGATCATGTAGACAAGCAAAGGAATATGGAAAGTCTGTTTTGGGTGGATAACTTTATACGTGCCCCAAGATCCTTGTCCCATCATATTTATTGTGGGGAGATATTTTCGTCAACTGATCACCACGTTCTGTGTTTGTGTTGTCCACACGTGTAGGTTTTCCTTGAGTTTCCCACGCATTGAATTCATTTCCTTTTTTATTAAGAAGCCTTCTCATATTCCTCTCTTCCTCTTCTTTATACACTAAGCTTAGAGTCCGAAACTAAGAGAGCTCCTGCACTTTCTGCACGATAAGGCTTCTGTTTCTCTCTTAATGGTTGATTTTGATTTTATTAGGAAGGAGACTCCCTCTATTTTGTTCTTCTTTGCTAGGTTAGTAGTGTTTCTTGAGTCTTCTGGTGGACGCCGTCCCCATGTAGGTTTATTTGTTCCTCAAAACTGTGGGGCTTTCAAGCCTGTTTTGATTGGTCTTTACCCTTTGCTTCGTCATTCTCTAATTGCCCATCATCTAGAGATGACTGCCATAGAGTACAGGGATGGCGATGTTAAGTCCAATGAGTTAGAAATTGGTTTGTCGTCAAGTGTTGAGTCCTCTGACAAAGATTTTGAAATCGTAATATCCAAACCTTCATCTTCTTCAAAACCTTCCTCTTCTTCAAAAATTCCTTTGTCTTCAATCCCCTTTCATGCTCTCTCTGAGTCTTGCCTTTTAGAGACGAGTCATTTAAAATCTATCCGCAAGAGGTTTCAAGTCCCTTAGGGGGTTTCTATAGGATTACCTCGTCCTAATGAGAAAGCATGCACCTTTGCCCATAGCAAGGTGAGTTTTACAAAGCTACTTTTTCATATGGCCTTCATTTTCTAGTTCATCTTTTTATTATGCAGCTCCTTTCTGCTTTGAATGTTGCACCTGGTCAGCTCATCCCTAATGCATGAAGGATGATCATTGGTTGCATGTCGATTTGGGTGTCTGTCTATAATGGGAACATGACTACCCTAAATGAGTTTCTTTAGCTGTATTTTGAAGCCTTCCACCCATTATGTGTATTTTGAACTTCTACCTTGGAATAAGGAGTCCAGAATTGTCCGTAGCTTCTCTAATTCCTTTCGTGACTGGAAGTCATGATATTTCTTCATTTCTAGATCTAGATGGGAAACCATGTCTGATGACCTATAAGGTGAGGTCCCGTGGTTGCTACGGAGATGGGAAATCCCTTATCTTGGTGCGTCTCTTTCTTCCTCTTCATTAAACAGATTGTTTTGAGTTATACTGCTTTTCTGATCCCCTTTTTGTCTCCTCTTTTGCAGTTGCTGATCGTCTTTTGTAAGAGGAACACTACCAATGACGAATTATGGCAGCCCTTAAGTTTTCCTTCACAGTTGACGATTTCAATGAGCTAGTTGACCCTCGATGTCTGTACGAGTGTCGTCTTGGACCCAAGCCTTCTACATATGTTTTGAAGAAAATTTCGCAGGAAGAGAAGAGTAGGTTTTTAGTTCTTTCTTGTCTTACCTTGTGGATTTTCACCCTACTAACCCTCTCTTTGCAGAAATGGCCACTAGGTACAGTAAAGATAAGTATGCCTGTGTTAAGAACTTAAAGAATGAACCCCTATCTCTCATTACCCCTAGATCAAAGAAACGCAAGCTGGATGAAGGGAAAGATGAAACTCCTGCCTTCCAGTCACTTTTTCGTACTCCTTCTCCAACTCCTTCCTTTGAGATGATGACCTTTAGCCTCCAACCACACGCTCTAAAAAGAAGGCCAAGGTTGGCAAAAGTGTTTAGGACGACCCTGCTACCGCCCTTGGACAAGCTCATAATGTCATAACTGATGACAAGCTTAAAGGTCTCTCGTCTATCCCTTCTCACAAACTAGTCAGCCATTATATTCACAAACTAGTGCAAGTATTTCATTCAACGTTTCTTTATCATTCGTCAAGTAGTTATATTTGTTAAAAATTACTAACCCTTTTATTATTTTTTAGGTTGGTGAGTCCCTTTGCTTAACATTGAACTACTTGATCAGCGAGGAAAAGGTAGTAGTGGCCAACTCCAAGATCGATTCTGTTAAGGCTGAAAGCTTACGGTTGAGGAGGATTTGATTGAAGCTATGGACCAGTCACCTAAGGCCAAGGAGAAGGTGAAAGAACTGAAGGAAGCACTGAAGATTAAGAACAAGCTTGTCATTCAAAAAGACAAGGAAGTCCCAGATGCCCTTCTAAGAACTGATGAGGAAAAGGTGCTGCTACAGGAGGAGCTATAACGAGGCTCAGACGAAGGCAGACCACGTTAAGGAGATTGTCAATGTTCCTTGAATAAAAAATTTAAGTAATTTTTTTTATTCCATTTTAAAGACAATGGATACCTCATGTTTTGAGGCTTGAAATTTGGAAACAATGGGTGCCTCCTATTTTAAGGCTCCTGTTTGAGGAACAATACATTTATCTTGTTTAGAACTTCGAAATTCTTATTATTCACGCTTGCTCTTTTATTACTCTGCTTAATAATTTAACTCATTTTTTGAGTTTTTACCATGTGATTTCAGCTCATTGTTAGAGTCATTACCACATCTATAATTTTCAACTCGTCATT
This sequence comes from Quercus variabilis, assembly GCA_030445155.1. Lineage (NCBI taxonomy): Eukaryota > Viridiplantae > Streptophyta > Magnoliopsida > Fagales > Fagaceae > Quercus > Quercus variabilis. The sequence goes on along the minus strand of CP129447.1, from coordinate 47,807,220 downwards.
TGGAGTTTTTACCATTTGCCGTGATTTTAACCCATCTTGTGAGTTTTTTTTACCACATTTGTGATTTTAGCTTGTGATTTTAACTTATCTTGTAAGTTTTTACCACATTTATGATTTTAATTTGTGATTTTAACTTATCTTGTAAGTTTTTTTACATTTATGATTTTAACTCGTCGTTAGAGTCTTTACCATATTTTGTGGTTTTAACCCCTTTGAGTTTTTACCACACTTTATGAGTTTCACTCATCATTCAAGCTTTTGTCATTATCGTTTATGATTTGTTGCTAGATTTCAATAACTTTCCTTTTGTCGTTGACCTTTAGTTTTGACATTTTGTCAAACTTTATTGAAAAAAAGGATGTCTGAACAAGCCTTATTATTTCATGCATTCCTCATATATGAAGGAATTACAAGAAAACAACAAACTGAAAATAGCTTTAACAAAATACTTGAAAGAAAAGAAGTACTTAGAAAAAATAATTAGATCTCGCTTATCTGATATGTCGTCAGGCGAAGTGCTCAAGCAAAGCTTATTAGGCCAAGCAATAGCTTTCACTAATAGTTCTTCTTATGGTGTTCCACGTTCCAAGGACGAGGAAGTGGATTGCCTTCCAAATCCTTCAAATAATAACTTCCTATTCTGAAGTAACAAACGACCTTGTATAGACCTTCGCAAGTAGGCCCCAACTTCCCATGCACTGGATCCCTAGTAGCTTAGGAGACTTTCTGCAACACCATGTCATCAGGGTTGAACCTTTTGAGTTTCACCCTCTAATTGTAGTACTTCTGCATTTTTTGTTAGTATCGAGCAATTCTCAAGACAGCCTCGTCTCTGACTTCAGTCAAACAATCCAAGCTGAGTTTCAGTTTGTCATTGTTTGTACCTTCGTCGTAATGACCTTGCCTAAGGCTGGAGACTCCTATCTCAGCTGGAATAACTGTTTCAATCTCAAATGCCAACTTGAATGGAGTTTCTCCTGTTGGTGTTCTCGATGTTGTCCTGTAAGCCCAAAATACCCCAGGCAACTCTTTAGGCCATGCACCCTTTGCCCCCTCAAGTCATGCTTTGATGAGTTTAAGCAAAGTATGATTTGTTACTTCTATTTTCCCATTAGCTTATGGATGCCCAGGTGACGAGTAGTGATTTTGTATCCTTAGTTCTACGCAAAACTCCTTGAATTTTCAACTATCAAACTAACTACTGTTATCAAATATGATCGTCCTAGGGATTATAAACCTACAAACGATGTTCTTCCAAACAAAGGTCTGTATCTTGTCTTCGGTGATTACTACTAATGGCTCTGCTTCAACCCATTTGGTGAAGTAGTCGATGGCTACGAGCAGGAACTTCACTTGCCTCTTTCCCAAAGGGAGTGGGCTGACGACATCTATTCCCTACGTGAAAAATGGCCAGGGTGAAGAAATGCTCGTCAACAACTCCCCAGGTATATGCTGCACATTGCTAAACTGTTGACATTTATCACACTTCTTCATAAGTTCAGCTACATCCTTCTACATAGTTGGTCAAAAGTAGCCTACCCTAATCGTCTTTCCCACTAAGGATCGTGGTCCAGAATGGTTACCACAAACACCTTTGTGTATCTCTCATAGCACATATGTTGCTTCGTCAGGGGTCAAGTATTTCAGGTATGGCATTAAGAATCCTCTTTTGTAGAGTTCTCCATTCAAAATAGTAATCTTTGCTGCTTGGATTCTTACCTTCTTTGCCTTTGACAAGTCAGATGAGAGTTGGCCATCTCTAATGTAGGATATGATTGGTTCTATCCAATTTCTTAGTTTCTAAATCGCAAGGGTCTACAGTCCACCAATACTGGGGGTCATCTGAACCTCCATAAGTAAACCTACTATTACTTGAGCATCTTCGGTTAAGGCAAGTCTAACTACCACGTCAGCATCTGAGTTTTCCTCCTTTAGGATTAGCTAGAGTTTAACGTTATCAAACTCATCAATGAGCTGGCTCATTAACTGTAGGTATTTCTTCATCCTTTCCTCCTTTTCTTCATATTCGTTGGTTATTTTCCCAACAATCAGCTTAGAATTAGACCTCAATTTCAAATTCTTGACTCACGAGGCTCTTGTAACCCTTTAGCTAGCAAGTACTACTTCATACTCCACCTTATCGTTCATTGTTGGAAACTGGATTTGAACCCCGCACTTAAGGACGTCATTCTCTGGGGACGTCATTATAACATCAACACCTCCGAGTCTTGTTACTAATAAGCCATCTGAGCAAGTTGTCCAATACTCTACTTCCTAATCAGGGTCTGGAAAAGTGAATTCTGCTATGAAATCTACTAAAGCTTGCACTTCGATTTATGTTATTGGCCTGTACTCAATGTCAAACTAACTTATTTCAACTGCCTACTGTACCATACAACCTGCAACATCTGGTTTGCTCATTGCTTTTCGGATTGGTTGGTCTATCATAACTATTATTGTATGAGCCTGGAAGTATGGACAAAACTTTCTCGAAGCCACAATTAGCGAGAAGGCCATCTTCTCCATACGCGGATACTTCGCTTTGGCACCCTGGAAGGCTGGCTAGTGTAGTACACTGGCCTTTGTATCTTGGATTCTTTACGAATCAGAGCAGAACTAACGGCTGTTGGAGATACTTCCAAGTATAAAAATAGATCTTCTCCTTCAACTGATGGGTTTAGCAATGAGGGCTTAGCTAGATACTACTTGAGGCCCTAAAAGGCTGCCTCACACTCATCCATCCACTGAAAAGCCTACCTAAGACCTTTAAAGAAAGGACTTGTCAATGGCCTTTGAGACAAACCTATTTAATGCTACTACTCGCCCCATCAATCTTTGCACTTCCTTGACTATTTTAGGAGAAACCATGTCGAGTATGGCTTTGACCTTCTTTGGGTTTGCCTCAATTCCTTGCTGAGAAACCATAAAGCCTAGGAATTTTCCAGATGAAACTCCAAAAAGGCACTTCGCAAGGTTAAGCTTCATCTTATACCTTCTCAAGGTATTAAACGCCTCTTAAAGGTCTGCAAGATGGGTTCTAGCTTCCCTGCTTTTTATGAGCATATCGTCTATATAAACTTTCATATTCCTTCCTATTTGCTTGCTAAACATCTTATTCACCAACCTTCGATAGGTGGCTCTTGCGTTCTTCAATCCGAACGGCATGACTTTGTAGCAATATAACCCTTAGCTAGTAATGAATGTAGTTTTCTCTTGATCTTCTTCCTTCATTAAGATTTGGTTATAACCTGAAAAAGCATCCATGAAGGTTAATAGTTCATGGCCAGCCATCGAATCAACATGCTGGTCAATTCTGGGAAAGGAAAAACTGTCTTTAAGACATGCATTGTTCAAATAAGTGAAGTCCACACACGTTCTCCACTTTTCGTTGGACTTCTTTACCATAACCACATTTGCAAGCCACTTTGGTTGGTAGACTTCTCTAATGAATCCAGCAGTTAAAAGTTTTTCCACCTCTTTCGTGATTGCTTTTTTCTGCTCTGGAGCAAACACTCATCTCTTCTGCTGGACGGGCTTCTTTGTTGGGTCAACATTAAGTCTGTGCTCTATCACTCATCTATCAATCCCCAGGATATCCTAATGGCTCCATGCAATGACATCCAAGTTCTTTTTCAAAAACCCCACCAATTCGTCCTTCAAAGTCCGTTAAAGCTCTTTCCCTACCTTGGTGGTTTTGGAAGGGTCTCCTCCTATCAGCACTACATTTTTCGCCTCCTTCAATGGTTTGGGTGGTTCTTCTTCTACCATCCTAGTGTGATTTTCCTTAGACACCAGGACTGCCTGGTAACATTTCCGAGCCAAAAGTTAATCCCCTATGATTTCTCCAGTTCCATGGGGGGTCAAAAATTTCACTTTCAAGCAATATGTGGAACTTACTGCCTTAAGACAATTAAGGGTTGGTCACCCAAGAATCACATTGTAGGATGAAAGGTAATCTATGATTAAGAAGTCTACCATCCTCGTCACTTGAGCAGGGTAGGTCCCTGCTATGATTTGTAGTGAAATTATGCCTTTTGGATAAACACAATCTCCGCTAAAGCTAACTAACGAAGATCCAAAAGGCTTAAGTCACTTTGGATCCAACTTCATCTGCTAGAAAGCTGTCATGTACATTACATCTGCCGAGCTTCCATTATCCACCAACATCCTTCGAGTATTGAACCCTTCAATGGTTAGCACAATGACTATGGGATCATCATGGGGTTACTTAATCCCCTTCAAATCTCGTTCAGAGAAGACAATGTCATCATTCCCAATGCGACGATGTTTTGTCATTGGGTGATTGACATAGAGGCTGTTCACCTGCCTCTAAACCGCCTTCCTCGGGGACTTATATGATCCTTCAGCAACTATTCCCCCAGTGATTATCCTTATCTCTCCCACGATGGGTTTGAGATTGTCTCAATCTTCCTCTGCTTGGTCGTCAGTGGGTTCTCGTCTGTCCTCTGACGAACTTGATAGTCTTTTTAACAAACTTCTGAAGCCTTCCTCTCTAGATCAACTCCTATATTTGTTCTTTCAGATCCTGGCACTCATCTGTGTAATGTCCATGGTCTTTATGGAAGCCGCAGTACTTCTTTGAATCTTTTGGCTTTAAGGACGAGCTCAATGGCTTTGGCCATTTCAAGGCAGGGTCATCTTTTATTTGCATGAGGACCTTGTCACAGGCATTATCAAAGGGGTGAAGTTTAACTTCTTCTTTGATGATGCCTCCTGACTACTTTTGCTTGGCTTAGCTTCCATATGACTATCTTTGCACTCCTTCTTCTTGCTTTGGGACTCTACGCCTTCGTCCTCCTTTCATTTGCCCGTCAACGCGTCTTCTACATTCTTGTATTTTTGAGCTTTAAACAACAGATCCATCATCGAGGTTAGAGGAGTTTTCCCTAGGGAGAAAACAAGGTCAGTGCTGTTCAGCCCAGCCTAGAAGGTCGTCATTATCACTTGCCCGCCAGCCTCGTCAATTTCCAAGACTGCTTTGTTAAATCGCTTCACATATTCCCACAGGGTCTCTCCTTCCTACTGCCTCACAGTTAGCAGGTAAGAGGTAGGCCTTTTATGGCGTTGGCCTCCAATGAAGTGATGGATGAAGGAGTCATTTAGCTAGTCAAAGTTCACAACCCTTAGAGAGTCACTAAATCTTTAGTACCATCATATACCTCCATTTGAGGAAGATAGAATTTGGGAGGCAAGGGGCACTCTAGAACGCTAGCTGTGAAGGGTGAGTCAGTCCTCTTGATCATGCCATCCAGGTTTATTGTCGTTTTCCCTTTCATGGCATTCTTGACCTTGTCCAACTCCTTCCTCATGCTTTTCATCATCTGGTCACTACCACGAGTTGACTGCCCAGTATGCTTTTATCTGCTATTCTCTAGACTATTAGCCTCGTAGTCGTTGTCATTGAAATTATGTTGAAACTGCGACATAGTAGAAGTCTCCGGGCGCGCCCTTCACTTCAATTCTTCATTCTATTTCATCAACGCTTGCACGTTAGCAGTAAGTACTTGAATCTGTTGGGCCATTACGATTGGATCCGTATGAGGTGATAAAGTGGAAGTGTCCATGTGTCTCGAAGAACTTTGCTAGTAGAGATACGATGATGACTTGCTTAAGAGAATTGCAACTCAATTGTTTCCCATAGACATGGCCAAACTGATGAAGCAGGAGTTTGCCTCGTCAGTATGTTCCTCGTCAGTTAATGGACAATCTATAAAACATGTGTCACAGAAAGCACTCGGTGGATAAAGGCACCGGTGTGGGGCCTTGTCAAAGACCCTCCAATGCTTAAGTTAACTTATTCTCTTTTATGAAAAACTATAATTTGTATAGTTGTGTGTGTTTGTGTTCTTTTACTTGTTTTTTCTTGGCTTTATATAGCCTTAGGCTGAGTTAATACTCAGCATACCGTTATGTTGCAGCTAGGTAATCAATGCTTAATGATAGCAATTTAACTCTAACGTTTTCCCCTCATAACTGATCCTTAATTCTGCATTATTGGATGAAGGTAACGGTTTTGTGCTGTTCATTGCTCACTTATTGATTACTACCTGGAGTTAATGCACGCACGCTCGTCCATACCCTTACTCGTCACTATTAGTGACAGTTTATGAATGATGGATGATCATTTGTATGCTACTCATCGCGTACCATTTTGGGTCACCTCTAGACTATCACCACCTTTACTCCTTCGGTTCTGCCTATTTTGTTCTTCTTTATCCACATGAGCATAACAAACTTGAGCCTCAATCAAGACTTTGTTGTTTTCTTGGCTATAGAGAAACTCAAAAGGGGTATCGGTGTTATGATCCTGTCTCTCATTATCTTTGTATCTCCCTCAATGTTGTCTTCTAGGAACATCGCTCCTTTGTCGAGCTCTCTATTTCCGTGCCTCCTTATCTACCTACTCTATCTTAGATCTTTTTCCAGATGAGCCATATATGCCTTCTATAGTCACTCATGATCCTCTTATAGACTTCTCTGTCTAATCACCAGATATTTTTGATGCATCTCCTGGATCATCCTCTAATGAATAGGTGGAAGATGAACATGTCGAAGATGAGCCACCTAACTCTGAGCTTGGGTCCCTTGCTCCTGCTCTGCCTGAAGATCTTGCATAAGACATTTCACCTCGTCACTCAACTCGAGCAAGATCCATTCCTGCACATTTACTTGACCATCATTATTATACTGCTCTTGCTCCACTGCATGAGCCTCACACATATTGTGAGGCCTCCACTAACCTTTTATGGCAGATTGCAATGAAAGAGAAACTTGATGCATTATCTAAAAACCATACTTAGGATTTGGTGACTCTCTCTCCTGAGAAATCTATGGTTGATCTACAAGATTAAGACTCACTCTGATGGGTTCATTAAATGATCTAAAGTTCGTCTTGTTGCAAAAAGTTTTACGTAAGAGTATGGGATTGATTATGAAGAGACCTTTGTTTCAATTGCTCGAATCTCATCTATTCGTGCCCTCTTAGCTGTTACCGTTGCCAATAAATGGGACCTTTTTCAGATGGATGTCAAAAATGCCTTCCTTAATGAGAATTTAAGTGAAGAAGTTTATATGCAACCTCGTCCTGGTCTCTCTATTAAACCAAACAAGGTTTGTCACCTTCGACGTGCACTTTATGGCCTTAAACAAGCTCCACGAGCTTGATTTACCAAGTTCAACTCTACCATCTCTCGCTTAAGTTATATTTCCAGTCATTATGATTTTGTCTTGTTTCTTCGTCATACCGACAAATGCACCATTTTACTTCTCCTATATGTGGATGATATGATTATAACTGGTGATGACCTCAGTGGCATTCAAGAACTCAAGGATTTTCTCAGTCGGCAATTTGAGATGAAAGATCTTGGACATCTCAGCTACTTCTTAGGTCTTGAAATCACTTATTCCACAGATGATCTCTATATTACTCAGATCAAGTATACTTCTGAACTTTTGTCTCGAGCTGGACTCACTGATAGTAAGACTGTTGACACTCTAGTTGAACTTAATGCATATCTAACTCTCTCAGGGGGGAAACCATTGTCTAATCCCTCTCTTTACAGACGATTGATTGGCAGCCTAGTTTATCTCACTGTCACTCATCCAGACATTTCCCATGTTGTTCACTAGGTGAGCCAATATCTGTTTGCTCCATGATCGACTCACTATACTGTTGTTCCGTGCATTCTTCAATACCTAAAGGGCACTCTCTTCCATGGCCTTTTACACTGTGCTCAGTCTCCCTTTGTTCTCCGTGCATTCTCTGATGCTGATTGGGCAAGAGATGCCACTAATCGCAGGTCTACCACTAGCTATTGCGTCATTCTTGGTTCTTCTCTGATTTCTTAGCGAAGCAAGAAACAAATTCTTGTAGCCCGCTCCAACACTAAAGCAGAATATTGTGCCCTTGTTGATATCAGATCTGAGCTCATTTAGCTACAATGGCTTCTTATGGACTTAGGTATGTCCACATCTTCTACTACTCCTCTTTATTGTTGCAACCAGAGTGCCATTCATATTGCTCTCAATGATGTCTTCCGTGAACAAACTAAACACATTGAGATCGATTATCATTTTATCCATTATCATCTTATCCATGGTGCTCTCAAGCTATTCTCAATCTCCCCTAAAGATCAACTTGCAGATATCTTCACCAAGTCACATCCTTAGGGACACCTTCATGCTTTGGTTAACAATCTCAAATTGGTCTCACACCCACCTTGAGTTTGAGGGGGGCTGTTAACGTGTAATAGGTTGTGGGCTTTAGGCCTACGTTGTTTACTTGTACTACAGACATACTTGTACTACACACTCTGCCTCTTATATAAAGGCATTCTTTTATATTTTATTATTTGGGAAATACAATATATTCATTCAGTATATAATATTTATTTATTGTATTTATTATGTGACACCAATTATGTTTACCAGCAGGCTAATTTGTAAGGTTTTTGTTTTAAAATTGGTAGTAACTTTAGCATTTTTTTTTTTTTTTTAAGATCAATTAGGAGTAAAAGTTTTATAAAATTTGTTGATATAATGTTGGGGTTTTTTTGTTTATTTTTGCATGGTCACTGTCAATTGTTGGAGGATTAGCCTTGCTAGAATAAGGTATGTTTTTTGGGTGAAAATGGGCTTTTGCCTTTTTCTTTTTCTTTTTTTCTTTTTTTTTTTAATATCCAACAAAATGACCCATATCTAAAACTATTTAGGGAAATGTCCCTATTTTGAAACTCAATTTTCTAAAAATTGAGTTTCAATTTAAAACTAGATTTTTGGACAATCGAGTTATAGCGAACTTAAAAAAAAAAATAATAAAAAATTAGAACTCGAGTTCCATCAAGGTTTTCAGACCCGGACCGTTCATTGAACCGTAAAAGGGAGAGGTTCAAGGTTTTTGAGGTCGAACCGAGGTCGAACCGTGATGACGTCATAATTAATTTAATAATTAATTAAAGCCTAAATATAGATATTAAATTTATAAAACTAGCAAAATTTACTAATATATCTATATATGTGAGGGAAATTTAATGATTTTCAAGTATATATTTAATAATTAAATAAGAAAGTTAATAAAATAAAATAATAACCATGAAAATATTAAAATTTATGATTAATTTTTGAAGTAAAGTTGAATATCTTTGAAGGATTTTAATTATAATTTTGTTTATTCCTTGTAAGAGATGGATAATTTAATTAAGTAGAATAAAATTATGTTAAGTTGTTTTTATAAAAAATAAAAAAATAAAAAAATAAAAAAAATTGCTAAGGGATTGAACCGCACGGTTCTTTACCGGTTCGTACGGTCCAACCCCGGTTTTAGGGGTTCACGGAATTGCCACATATGCCCGGTTCTTTATGCTTAAAAAACCGGTTTTCATCACGGTTCACGGTTTTCACGGTCCGACCTCCCGGTCCGGTCCGGTTCTGAGAACTATGAGTTCCATGTGAAATACTTGAGTTCATGGAACTCGGGTTCCTTGAAAAAATTCAAGTGGAACTCGAGTACTTTACACGGAACTCAAGTTCCAAAAAAAAAAATTTATAAGTCCACGTTCGCTATAACTAGATATTCTAAAAATCGAGTTTCAAAACAAGGTTATTTTCCTAATTTGTTTCAAATATGAGACATTTTGATGAATATTTTAAAAAGAAAGGGCAAAAGCCCATTTTCTCCTATGATTTTGGGAATCAAAGTAGAGGACTCGACACCAGCCTATAGAAGACCAATGACTGCCGATACACTTTTAGGCATAAAAAAAAGGGTCAAGATTCAAGAAAAAAAAAGTAAGAATAACAAAAGAACTTTAATTCATATACGACAATAAAGTAAATTTTCTCCACCAAAAAAAAAAAAAAAAAAAGAAGGTAAGTAGCAGAATATTGTAGATCCAGCAGCGCAGTAAAATAAAAACAAAATTATGAATGCCGGGCAATAAGTAAAAATAGAATAACGTATGTCAAGGAGTAAATTATTAAAAGTAATATTGAATTCACCTGTGTTTAGTAGTTAAAACAATTGCAAATTCGCAGGAAGAGGAACAATGAGTTATCATAAACCCACTATAAGAACAGTTTATGAGTTCAACAATAACATTATAGTTTAATGATACAAGTCCAACGCTGACAAAAACCATGAATCAGTGGTTGAGAAAAAGTATGATGAACTTTTTTTCAAAAGACCAGGGTGGCCCCAAGGTCTCTGGATGGTTCCATCCTTGTTCTTGGCTGCATGCAAAAGCAATGGTCCACTTTAATGTACGAATAAGACTGCCATGCTACATGGTACAATACCTTTCTCGGCCTTGACTAAGATCAAGCATAGTATCTGTTTTTTTATCAGTTCTATTTAATATCTGTTCTTACCTCAGGAAGAGGGGAAAAAACTGCCATATAGGATGATTTTAGTTAGCTAAGCATTCATATCAGTTTATGTAAAACAATTTGTACATTTTAGCATAAAAACATACTCTCTTTTTTCTATTTTATTTGATTACTTTTCAAAATACACACATCATATTATTTATTTTAAACTCTAGTTTGTTAAAATATCACATTTTCTTAATTTATTTTAATTATTTCCCTCTTTTTACATACTATAGCCACCATTCTCTTACTTTATCTTTAGAAAATATAAAGGAAAAATACAAAAAGATAAATGTTACGTCTACAATATTTTCACAACAAATCACAGGTAGTTAGTTATTATTAGTTCAAATTTGAACTTATCACTAAAATTACTTTTTTTGCCCCAAAAATAACAATAAGTAACAACCTGTCACCTATAATTTGTTGTGAAAATATTGTGCACATAATATTTCTCAAAAATAATATATGCATAAGCCAATGTGAATGATTTTAGGAGAGTTTTTTCAGCAAAATTTCGGCTTATGCTACTTTATAATAATACTCTAAATCTATATAAGCTGATATGCCACATCAACCACCAACAGGTTGACAACTGGACACCTCTATAATAAAATTTTGAAAAGACACGTGAAAGATTTTGGGACAACTAAGATGATTTTAGCGTAATAATCTGAACTCAAAATTGCACATCAAAACCTGTCAAAACATTAATGCCACATGTTTTGGCAAAGACCAGTATCATGATAATTAAAATGCGAAAATTATATTTTGGTTCTTACATTTTCAGGCAATTTTCACTTAGTCTTCAGATTTTATTTTTATCGCTTTTCGTTCCTATTCAGAAAAACACTTCCTGATTTGGTCTCTGCCGTTACATTAGAAACGAAAAATACATACGTGGCAAACAGTAGAATTAAAAAAATATTAAAATATTTTATTTTATTTTAAAATAAAATAAAATTTTAGTTATCAATAATTTTAAAATAAAAAATATTAAAAATTTTAGTTAAAAATAATTGTTTTTCATGTTCGGAAACCAACAACATGGTTGCCCAGAAAATAGAAATTCAAGATTTTTTTCTCTTTTATTTCATTTTCTTAGCATCCAAACAAGCAAAAACATATACAAAACCATGATCAAAGTTAGATACCCACAACAAAAATTTAAAGCGGAACCAAAACTTAAACCCAATCTGAGAGAGAGAATCGTAACACCCACAAACCCACTGCCACCAAATCCCCACCCACATCTATAGCAACCTGCGTAAACCCACAGTGAACCCATCCCCACCAACAGCACAGTAACCCCCCACCGCACGGCACCATAAATCTGGCATTAATACCCACAACAAAAATTCAAAACAAAACTAAAACCCACATCCAATTTGAGAGAGAGAATCGGAATGAGAGAAAGAGAATCCATTGTCGCCACCGCTCCAAACCACCACTCCGTCACCATCGATCTCCAAACCACCATTCTGTCACCGCCGATCTTTAATCCATACTGCCGATGTTGATCTCTAGTCCATGCTAATCTGAGAGAGACACCAAATTAGAGAGAGGGGAGAAAGAAAGGAAGATGAGAAATGAAAGAGAGGAGTGACTGTATGATGAAAGAAGAGAGAATGATTGTGTTGATTGTGTTGGAGTATCTTCAGTCCATAGTTACTAATTTTTTTTTTTTTTTTTTTTTTTTGGGTTTAGTTAGTTGATTGTGTTGGAGTATCTGAGTTTGATCATGATTTTGTATATATTTTTGCTTGTTTGGATGCTAAGAAAATGAAATAAAAGAGAAGAAAATCTTGAATTTCTTATTTTTTGGGCAACCATGTTCTTGGGGGAAGAACATGAAGAACAATTATTTTTAAATAAAATTTTTAATATTTTTATTTTAAAATTATTGATAACTAAAATTTTATTTTATTTTAAAATAAAATAAAATATTTTTAATATTTTTAATATTTTTTTAATTCTGCTGTTTGCCACATGTGCATTTTCCATCCCTGATGTAATGGCAGGGACCAAAACAGGAAGCATTTTTTAGGATAGGAACTGAAAACGGTAAAAATAAAATCTGGGGATCAAAGTGAGAATCGCCTGAAAATGTAGGGACGAAAATGTGATTTCTACCTAATTAAAACTACTAATTGCTTTTAGTTTAGACGAACTTCATATCAAAAAAAATAAAAATTAATGACCAGCTTTCACACGATGAAAAAATTATTAAGTACTTCTGAAGTACTATAAATGCATAGTCTTCCCTCTCACATGAATGGTGGGTCCCACTATAAATTTAACGCATAAATGCTCTTTTCATCCCTACATTTCTATTTTACCACTTTTAGTCCCTAATTCAATTAACGCTTGTTATTTTAGTCATTTCCGTTAGCTAATAAACGGAAATAGCTGACGTGACTAACAGCACATTAAAATAATAATTAAAAAAATCTATTTTGGCATTAAAAAATGCCACATCATCATTTAATTTAATTTTAATTAAATAAAAAAATTAAAAACAAAAAAATTACAGATCTAAGAACGTAAGAACTCGTTTTTCAATGTTCTTCTTAAATCAAAAAATAAACTCAGCAACGACATCAAACCCAGAATCCAAGAGCATGAACATCAAACCCAACCACCACCAGACTACCACAACCCAGCCACCATCACAATCAATCCCACCCAATCAACCCACAAAATAACAGAAAAATAAAACCTAGAAACCAAAAAATTAAAACGCAGAAAAATAAAACCAGAAAACCAAAAAAATAAAACCTAGAAAACACAGAAAAATGAAACCCAGAAAACTAGAAAAATAAAACCCAAAAAACCCCAAAAAATAAAACCCAGAAACCAGAAAATTAAAACCCAGAAAACCTAGAAAGCCAGAAAAATAAAACTCAGAAAACCAATCAATCCGATCGTTGTTAGTGACGACGGAGGGTGAAAAACAAAGCTAATCGAGTGGCAATGCATGTGGAGGAGAGGCAGGTGATTTCTAGGTTTTGTTTGTGTGATCTACAGCCCGATGTGGTGGCGGCAAGGTGGAGGAGAGGCCAGTGGTTTGGTTGTTTAGCCGCGTATTCTAGAGAGAGGAATAGAGGCTAGGGTGAAAGTGAGAGTGAATGATGAAGGGAGGAGAGGCGGCTGGATTAGAGAGGAAGAACTTAAAATTATTTTTTTAATTTATAGTTCTAAAGGAATAGCTATGTTAGAGGTGCTAGGTTTATTTCTTGGATTTGGGAATAACATGAAGATCAAGTTCTTATCTTCTTATTAAAAAAATAATTTTAAGTTTTGTTTTTTAATTTTTTTTTTTTTTTGTTTAAATTATCTGAGATGGCTTTGGAAACCTATGTGGCATGAATGACGAGAGCCATGCTGGATTTTTATTAATATTTTAATCAGTCTGTTAGCCATATCAGCTATTTCCGTTTGTTCACTAACGAAAATGACTAAAATAACAAGCGTTAATTGGATTAGGGACTAAAAGTGGTAAAATAGAAATATAGGAACCAAAATAAAAATGACCCAAAAATATAGGGACGAAAAAAGTATTTATGCCTAAATTTAATTTATGAAACTTACCATTCGTGTGAAAAAAAAATAGTACACATTTATGATACTCTAGAAGTACACAATAATTTTTCCGCGTGATGAATAGGACGGTGGACCCAAAACCAGATTGGATAGGAACGTTGAAGGGAATTGACTTCACAAATCAGCGTTGATAAGTATTAAAAAAAAAATGATTTGATTCTTCTTTTAAATACTAACAATAATGGGTGGCAATTTTTAAGGTCTGGGTATATACTTTCTTTTTTTTCTTTTTTCTTTTTGGATAGACAGGTATATAATATTTGATTTGCATGAATACTTACGTGCACAGAGATTTCAAAAATAAAACAAAAGATTTCTAAAATAAAACAGAAGTAATGATTCTAAGAAGTAAGAATTTTGCTAAAGAAATATCGAAAACTGTTATATGTTGATCGGTCATGCTTGGCAGGAAAATCTCCCTCTTTTTTCTTCTTTTATTTAATTATTTATTAAATGTTCAATAGTAGAAAATTTTATTGACAAAGGTAACTAAAAGTAGAAGATTTACGTACAATTACGGGGACTACCCACAAGTCACTTGAAGCGTAAATAGTTGGGGCTATGCAATTAATGAGGTAGGGTTTTTTTTTTTTTTTTCAAGGAATAATTAATGAGGACGGTTGTAAATTTGAAATAACTAGATGCAATTGGAGCAGAGCCGTAAATAAACTAACTGTTTATAAATAATTTGGACTTTGATCGATTAAAATTTTGTTCATATTTATTTGTTTATAAACAAGCAAAGTTAAGCTTTACTTTTAAGTTTATTTAAATAATAAGCCAAAACAATTCATAAGAACAAAAAATAATAAATTTATAAAAAAAATTGCTCATGAATAATTAAGCTTGTGAACAATAAAGGCAAATAAACTCATATCTTACAAAATAAACCAAGTTTAAGTTTAGTTATGGACTTGATAATAAGCTTGATATAGATTAGGCAAATAAACTCATATCTTACTAAACTTTTAATTAATTGTGAGATAAGACTACTTGTCCAAAAAAAATCTAAAGGACTTTAAGCTTGACATGGTAATAAGCTTGATGTAACTATCTAGTATAATATTTTTTTATAGTTGAATTTTGGAGAGTTTAAGCATTTGATAATGTACTTGTGTTAGATCTCGAGATCAAAAGCTTGTTATTAAACTCGTGCTTGGCTTAACTAATGAATCAAGTTGAGCCAAGCAGAGCTCAAGCTTTTGGACTTTTTGATGAGCCCAAGTTCAAACATATGCTAGGTTTGAGCTTGAATCGAGCTTGAACATTTTACTTTTATTGTCGAGTCAAGTTTGAACATTCACTACTTGACAAAACTTGACTACTTTACAACCCTAGCTAGCAGTTCCAAATAGTCAATAAAATTGAGAAACAATTGTTATACCTCTTTCTAAATGGGTCCATTGACCATAAAAATGTGTAATTTACATCCTCTAATATTTTTTTTCTAAATTTTTATAATTTGATAGTTAAGGGAGTATTGTTTGAATTCTTGACATTTTTATTGGAAACATCTAGTATTAATTAAACTATTAATTTATAACAACCTCCTAATAAAAAGCCAATCAAAATTTGTTTAGTGTTAGACTGTTTGTCCAAAAAGATATGGTGAGTTCTAATCAATTTAGGGTGCAATTGATTGGAGAATGGAAAAGTGGGAGGATAGAAATTAGTAAGAATGAAAAAGTGGGGGATATAAAAAAATTTAGCTTTCTCTTATTTGTGTTTGGTTGAGGTGGAAAAGTAAAGTGAAAACCTCTTTTATTTTGTTGAGAAGAAAAATGAAAAGATGCCAAGGGCCTTTATAGTTGAATTGGCACCTCCCCATGCACTAAGTGCTTGGGGTTTTAAATGGGAAATTGTTCAAGCCATGGAGTTAGCAGCATATTGTAATTATCTCTTAAAAAATGAAAATATATAACATTGTATATGTATAAATTTACTCTCATGTCCCTATTACATTTTTTTTTAAATTAATAGTTTATAAGGAAAAAATATAACATTAAATAATTGATGAACTCACCATATATTGGGGAAAAAATAAATAAATAAAGGGAGAGGAAACCAACGTATGGGGGGGGGGGGGGGTGGGGAGATGGGTAGATGGGAAATTTCCCATCTTAAGCCCACTTTTTCCCCAATTTGGAGAGAAAATTCAGCTTTAAAAAAAGTTAGCCCAGGGAGAAAACAATTCTCTTCCCTATTTTTCATCCCTCTTGTTTTTACTCAATCCAAATGGACTCTTAAACTAACATAGTTTAACACTATTTGTAACTATAGAAGTCAAATTAGAAGATTTATATTATAATGATGGCTTGAAAATATATGAATTTTCAAAGGACAAAATTTGACTACAAACTTGGTTGTAGTTTACAACCCTCACTTAAAAAATTAGAATGACTATTGTGGGGGTGAAAGCCCAACATTGTGTATTGGGCCTGGAAGCCCAGCATTGTGTATTAGGCCTAAGGCCCCTTTTTTGGGTTAAGATATGTCCGAAGAGAAAAAAATGATTAAGAAGGATTCTAAATGGGAGAAATATACCTGGAAATGATCGAGGAGGGCAGGCCGAAGAGATCATCAGCAGGCTGAAGAGCGTATTCTCTTCGGATATAAAGAGTCTCAATCAAGCAAGTACTTGAGAGGTTCAAGTAATCTTCTTGGCAATTCCAATGATAAGGATAAACTCTAGGCATATCTGAAGATGATAAGAATGGAGAAATATCTAAAGGAAAAAGCTGCTACCACCGTGTTTAATGCACTGCAGCAACTTTTCTAGATGCATTTATGTGGAGAAGACCCCTAAACAGTACAACTCCAACTACGAACACCCCTGGAGAGCTAAAAAAGATACCTGATGTGACATGTACTCAAGTGATTGCTTGGATGAAGAAAAAGTATACGATGAAGATAGTTTAGAAGAAGGCTATATAAATGAGAAAGGTCTCTAAAGAAAGGGGGGAGAAAGATTTAACTGTAGCTCTAAGAACTGTATTCTTTGTTCAATCAATAATATACCTCTTCGGACATCAATATGTTTAGCGGTTAAGTGTGTTTTTATGTTGGCCCATCCCTTAATATCATAGTTAACAGTCGCTGAATTCACAACTAGCCCAGCTCATTCACCCACTCTCTACAAATTCATTATTTTGGACTTGGGCTACAAATCCTGACCCTACAATTGGTGCCGTCTGTAGGAAGAGCTTGCGCAAGAGTGGAAGCAACGACTAATGATGGTGGAACTAGGGCAACAACCAGCAAAATCTAGAGCATCCCAACACGTTGATCCTTTTCTCAACTTGGAGCAGACACATGATCATGAAGGTAGTGTACACACTACGCATACTAATTGAAGCCAGTCACATGGTGGAAGTCACGTGTCTCATCCAGAGAAAAACAAGAACATGCAACTAGAGATTCACAAACTGAAAAAAGAGTTGCGTTATGCAAAGAGAAGGTGAACATCTTCTTACTCTGAGGATGACTCTGACGATGAGCAGGATATCTCTTACAGACGTAGGACCAGAGCACTAGTTAGTGAGTCTTTCTCTTACAAAGAAGAGCATTATCACAAGCACTAACCACCAAGTCCATCACATGGGGGTATAGGGAATGATGCTATAAGCAAAGTTTTAAATCAAATCTCCAAATCGCCTTTCACGCGCAGGATCGAACAGGCAAAGCTTCCTCGCCATTTTCATCAGCTGACATTCACTATCTACAACGAGAAGACAGACCTTGTAGAACATGTGAGCCACTTCTACTAAAGAATGGCAATTCATTCTAAAGATGAAGCTTTGATGTGCAAAATCTTCCCCTCCAGTCTTGGACCAATTGCGATGAGATGGTTTGACAGCCTGAAAGCAGATTCCATTAACTCATTCAGAGAACTTACTCAAGCATTTGGTTCTCGTTTTGTCACCTGTCAAAGAGTGGCTAAGCCCTTAGCTTCTTTGTTATCTTTAAGCATGCAAGAAGGTGAGACCTTGAAAACATACTCAGATAGGCACTGGGAAATGTTCAATGAGATGGAAGACGATTGTGATGGAGTGTCCCTTAATACGTTTAAGCTCAGCCTCCCTACTGAACATGGTTTAAGGAAGTCCCTAATTGGTAAGCCAGTTACTAACATGCGTCAGCTCATAGACCATATTGACAAGTATAAAAGAGTTGAGCAAAATCAACAGCAGGGAAAGGGAAAAGATAAGGTCATCCCCCAAGAGAGGAGAGATTTCAAGTCAAATAGATACGGTAATAACAAGCAGCGTAGGGATTTTTCTGGGCAGTCAGGATCAGCAAATCTTCAAGTTGTTAATGTTGTATTCAAAGAGCCAGTACATCAAGTGTTAGAAAAGATCAAGAATGAATCATTCTTCAAGTGGCTGAACAAGATGGTGGGAAACCCTGAGAAGCATAATCATAACCTCTATTGCCAGTACCATCAGGACCACAGGTATACCATAGAGGATTGCAGGAGCCTATGAGATCATTTGGACTAGCTTGTTCGTGAAAGTCGATTGAAACAACTTTTGCATCATTCCAGCAACCGAGGAGGTCAGACAAACTCGAAGCCCCAAAAAGATGATTCTTTGAAACCTCTTTTGGGAACTATCAATGTTATCTTTACAGCATCGGGGAGAACAAAGTCTTCACCATCCAAGGTCATGTTGGTGGCCCGGTTACCCGCAGGAGACTTTGGTCATGGTCCGAAGAGAGTTAAATCGGATACCAAACTGGTGTTAGGATTCTCAGATGAAGACAAGGTTGGGACCATCCAACCTAATTATGACGCTTTAGTGATCACCCTCAAAATTGGAGAGTATGATGTGAAGAAGGTTATGGTGGACCAGGGAAGCGTAATAGAGATAATGTATCATGATCTCTACAGGGGACTGAACTTAAAACCCGATGATTTGGGACCATATAATTCTCCCCTGGCAAGTTTTAAAGGAAAAGTTTTTACCCCGAACGGGCAAATATGATTGCCTGTACAAACTGGTGCAGAAGTAGTAGATGTGGATTTCATCGTTATGGACGTATATTCACCCTATACTGCAATTGTAGCCAGTCCTTGGCTCTATACACTAAGGGCTGTTTCCGCTACTCTATATCAGAAGGTTAAATATCCATCTGTGGCTAGACAGTGCTTAGTGGCTGCCATCCGGCATAAGCCAGAAACTGAGTTTTCGGGCCAGGCCGAAAAGGGTTTATAGCAATTAAATCCTCGGGCATCGCCTGTAAAAAATACATCCGAAGGCGCTAGGTGTGAAGATTTGGTTAAAGTTACTATCGGAAACAATCTAGAAAAGTTTTTTCAGGTTAGGTCTCAGCTATCTCTATAGGAGAAGGAAGAGCTAACAGAGTTCCTTAAAAGAAACCTTGATATATTCACCTGGAATGCCTACGAAGCCCTAAAGGTGGATCCAGAATTCATATGTCACCATTTGAAGGTTAATCCATTGATTACTCCTAAGAAGCAGTCTCATTAGCACTCATCCAAGGAGCATGTTGATGTAGTAGGAAAAGAACTGACAAAGCTCAAACAAGCTAGGGCTATTAAAGAAGCTTTTTATCCTGAGTGGCTAGCAAATACAGTGGTGGTGAAAAAGAAGAATGGGAAATGGCGAGTATGTGTGGACTTCACTGATTTGAATAAGGCTTGTCCTAAGGATCCATTCCCTATGCCAAAAATTGATCAGCTAGTAGATACTACTGCCGGCCATACTCGGATGAGTTTCCTGGACGCTTTCCAAGGTTACCATCAAATACCATTAGCCTTGGAGGATCAAGAGAAGATTGCTTTTGTCACCCCTATTGGGAACTACTACTACAAAATAATGCCATTTGGTTTGAAAAATGTAGGAGCCACCTACCAAAGAATAATGACGAGAATGTTTGAGCCCCAGCTGGGTAAAAGTATCGAGATTTACATAGATGACATGGTGGTGAAAAGCAAGATCGCCTTTAAACATATAAAGGATCTTGAAAACATTTTTGAAGTTCTAAGGAGGTACAAGTTACGTTTAAACGCTTCTAAATGCTCATTTGGTGTGAGGTCAGGCAAATTCTTGGGGTATATGGTGACTCACAGGGGAATCGAAGTTAACCCTGATCAGATAAAGGCCATCAACAATTTACAAGCTCCTCGGAATCCTAAAGAAGTTCAGAAACTAACAGGAATGACCCTGTTCTGAACCGATTCATTGCTCGATTAGCTGATAGGTGTAAACCTTTCTTTTCGTTGATCAACAAATGGAAAGAATTTGAGTGGACTGAAGAGTGTGCTTTAGCTTTCCAACAACTTAAAGACTATTTAGCTCGGCCGCCAATCATATCCAGTCCTGAGCCAGATGAGGTCTTGTTTGCCTACATTGTCATGGCCCCCTATGCTATGAGTTTGGTGTTGATATGAGTGGACCAAGGTGTACAAAAGCCAGTTTACTATGTAAGTAAATCATTGCATAAGGCAGAGATTCGATATTTTCCATTAGAGAAAGCAATCCTGGCAGTAGTGCTCGGCACTCAAAAGTTGCCTCACTATTTCCAAGTGCACACAGTGGTTGTTTTTACCCAACTTCCACTCAAAACCATACTTAGAAGTGCTTACTACACAGGGAGAATAGCCAAATGGGGCACTATCTTAGGGGCTTTTGACATCAAGTATATGCCACGCAACTCTGTAAAGGGGCAGGTCCTTGCAGATTTAGTAGCTGAGTTTACTGAGCCCTCGTTAGAAGAATTGATACCAACATAGGACATGGATGAAAAATCTGTTGGCGTAATCTCCTAGAAAGGCCCTTCATCTTGGGAAGTATACGTAGATGGTGCAGCGAACCAAAAAGGATCTGGAGTGGGGATAGTGTTAATATCTCCAGAAAGAATCGTTATTGAAAAATCGCTAAGATTAAGCTTCATGGCCACAAATAATGAGGCTGAGTATGAAGTTCTATTGATGAGAATGGATATGGTTCAAAGGATGGGAGGAAAGTTAGTGGAAGTATTCTCAAACTCAAGGCTAGTTGTCGGACAAGTGTAAGGAGAATTTGAGGTGAAAGATGAACAAATGCAAGAGTACTTAAGCCAAGTTAAATGCTTGCAGTCTTAGTTTGAATCTTTTAACTTATTGCATATACCTAGAAGTGGAAATGCACATGCTGATTCTTTGGCCACGCTCACCACATCCTCGGCGCAGGATTTACTTAGAGTTATCCTCGTCGAAGACCTGCATAATCCTACGGGAACAAGGGATGAGGTTGTTCAAGTTCATAAAATCAGAGTTGAGTTCAGTTGGATGGATCCTATAGTTAAATTCCTGAAGGATGATATTTTTCCTGAAAAGAAGTTGGAAGCTGACAAAGTTCGGAGGAAGGTAACTAGATTCTGGTTATCCGAGGACCATAAATTGTACAAACGCTCTTACTCAGGACCATACTTATTATGCATGCATCTTGAAGCGGCTGAATCACTTTTGGAAGAGTTGCATGAAGGAATCTGTGGAAGTCATACTAGAGGTAGATCTTTGGCCCACAGGGCCATTGCTCAAGGTTATTGGTGGTCGAATATGCAGAAAGAAGACCATGAATATGTTAAAAAGTGCGATCAATATCAGTGACTTGCACCAAATATACATCAACCGGGCGGAGTCCTTAATCCACTATCTAGCCCATGGCCATTTGCTCAATGGGGCTTAGATACAGTGGGTGCATTCCCTAAGGCCGCAAGAAATAAGAAGTACCTTATGGTTGGCACAGACTAGAAATAAGAAGTACCTTCTGGTCGGCACAGACTATTTCACCAAATGGGTTAAAGCTGAGCCTCTAGCCAACATCAGGGATGTCGATGCAAAGAAGTTTATTTGGAAAAATATTGTCACTCGATTTAGAATTCCCTATACCCTCATCTCGGACAATAGCCTTCAATTTGATAATAAAGCATTTAGGAATTACTGTGTTGAGTTGGGGATCATGAATAGATACTCCACCCCTACTTATCCCCAAGGGAATCGGCAAGCAGAAGCTGTTAACAAAGTCATAGTAAATGGACTAAAAAAAAGACTAGATGACGCAAAAGGCAAATGGGTAGAAGAGCTGCCACATGTACTTTGGGCATACAGAACTATGCCTCGTAGGTCTACTGGAGAGACCCCCTTTTCGATGACCTATGGAGCTGAAGCTGTCATACCTCTGGAGACTGGATTCCCAACACTGAAAACCAGCTCATTTAGTCTGACTAGCAATGATGAGCTGTTGGAGAAGAGTTTGGATCTAATTAATGAAAAGAGAGAAAATGCAATGATCCGATTAGCACATTATCAACAAAAGCTCAAGCAGGGCTATGATGTCAATGTAAAGTTAAGATTTCTAGAACCTGGTGACTTTGTGCTTAGGAAAGTTGTGGGCACTGCAAAAAACCTCGCTTGGGGAAAGTTAGGACCCAATTGGGAAAGGCCATATTGTATTACCTCAGGGGCTGGCATTGGAGCGTATTTTTTGAAAGACTTAGATAGTCATGTAATACCAGCCCTTGGAATGTAAACAACCTCAAAAGGTACTATTATTAATCAAATATTTTCTTTAATCAATATGCTAATTTATTATATAAAATTTTTAGATAAGTGTTTAAACTTAAATCCAATCATGTCTGAAGTCTTGGGACTAAATGATTTGGATTAGTTAACACTCCGTTACAATTTTCTTAAGTGTTTAAACTTAAATCCAATCATGCCTGAAGTCCTTGGACCATATGATTTGGATTAATTAACACTCCGTTGCAGTTTTCCTAAGTGTCTAAACTTAAATCCAATCATGCCTAAAGTCTTCGGACCAGATAATTTGGGTTAGTTAACACTCTCTTACGATCCTCCTAAGTGTTTAAACTTAAATCCAATCATGTCTGAAGTCCTCGGACCAGATGATTTGGGTTAGTTAACACTCCGTTACAATTTTCTTAAGTATTTAAATTTAAATCCAATCATGCCTGAAGTCCTCTGACTAGATGATTTGGGTTAGTTTACACTTCCTTATGATCCTCCTAAGTGTTTAAACTTGTTTGAGTAAATGCCAGCTTATGATAAATCTCTTCTGCCATGCATTCAATACAAAGTTAGTGCTCAGAAGTATTCTCCATAAATATTCGAGAAAAACTGTAAGATCTTCATATCATTCATCGCTTTTAATGTTTATTAATAATTTATACACAATCAGTTTTTTCCAGTATTTGAGTAAATTTTTTGCATCATTAATATGATATTATTGTTAAGTTTGTCTGTGTTATATTAACTACAAGTCAGTCATTCACAATAATAGTAAATTTCATAACATGTATGACGAAGACAGAAAATAGAAGAACAATTTCATTAATTAAAAAAAAAAAAGTACATTACAACCCCTTACATAAAAAAAAAAATAATAAATAAATAAATAAACAACTAAAAACTAACTAATACAAGTACAAAGTAGAAATCCTTAGATATCTAAGTCTTCATCTGAGGAGCCTAAGGGTCAGCAGTATGGCTAGGCTGGGTAGCAGCATCCGTGGTATGATCCTCAGCCTGCTTGCCCTGGTCTCCAGTCTGACCAGACTCTTTGGGTGCTTCAGTAGGATTAGGAAAGGTCTGGTCGACTATAGGCTGCTCTAGAGCTTCTAGGAGTTCGCAAATGTCTGGGTGGTAGAAGACATTCTTAAGCTGCCTCAAGTCAGCCTTTGGAGGGACCCCAGCAACTTCAAGAGCTTTATCCCAAGTTACATCGCAGTACTCCCTGCAGACCTTGGCGAACTCCTTAGTGAGTTTGAGTTAGGTCTCTTCCACCCCAAGGGTATATGCTACCTGTCTCTCAACCTCCACCACCTCTTTGGCTAGCTAAGCATCTTTCTTGGCCAACTGAGCAACTTCCTTGGCTTTTTTTAATTCAACACGAAGACCTTTGACCAACTCTCTCTCTGTCTCCAGATTGATCTCGGTCATGCGCAACTGCTTGTGTTGGTCTTCGGCCTGCTTTTTAGTGGTCTTCAGGCCAGCACCGAGATTATCCCTTTGGTTTGTCATATCTCTCAGCTGCGCAAACGGCCGAGAACAATCTTCGTTTAGACTGCCTAGCGATTTTTTTGCCTCAAACCGAGAGTGGGCCTCTGCTTGGGCTTCAGTATAGGCCTTTTTGTTCCACTCCTCGGCCACGTAAACCTGCTGGGTAATCTACATAGCAGAAGGAAAAATTTCAATATAAAAAAAAAAAAAAAAAAAATCATCAGTATCCTAACTAAAGAAGTGGATTAATTTACTTACCATGGCTAAATTCCTTTTTAGGGACAAAAAGAGGTCATACTGGCTGAAACGCCTGTAAGATTCCAGTCTTATGGGAGGAGCAGTGGTTGCTCCAAGGCCTCAGCAACGAGACCTGCCTTCCCCCCATTGTAATTTTTGAGGGAGGTCTCCCAGGGGATTGGAGCACCATCCAATTCTAGCCTTAGGGACCAGGTGCGAGATCCTCAGCGCACATCAGCTGGGAGAGCGTCGTCTTGGCTCTCGGTAGACGAACCCCTTTTGCTCTGATGGTCTCTTACCACCTTTTGTTGCTTAGTCCCTTTTGGAGGCGCCACCTCTCTTTCTTCATTATCGACAAGGGGCTTCTTCTTCTTCGAATCTGGCAATTGCTTTGAGCCACGATCCAAAGGAACCTAAGGAGGTGGTGGAGGAAGACTGACAATTGGTTGGGATGTACCGGTCTCTTTGGGCCCAACTTTTTTATTCCTATTCTTCATTAAGTCTTTTAGGCTGGCCATGTCTTCTTCCTCTTCCGAGGAGTCGTCAGGAATAGCAATTATTAAAACAGGAGGGCGAACACTAGATTGCCTGTCAGTTTCCTCCTCGACTTCTGAAACTTGTATCGCTTGTCCCCTTTCCAAAACCTCTTCTTCAAATCTAAACTTATCAATTTGCTCCTCAATTGAAGAGGTTGAAGAAGCGACTCTTTCAACTACTGCTACTGGTTCAAAGGGAACCTGCTGAACTAGCTAGACTAGCAATGGTATACCCTGCGGATTTGGATGTGGCACGGGGGCAAGATCGAACGATGCTAGAAAATTGCGCTGAGAGACATCTATTCATTTGAGCTGATAGTCTCCTTGAGTGATAGCGTTGCCAACCGGCTGAAAATCAGTTGATTTTGGTGTGAAACCAAGGATGGGAGGAACAGACCGGAGCTGCCCGTCTTCACTTACAAAAATCTCTGATCGTAGTAAGTAGTTGAGCGCGCAGACGTTTGTGAGGCTGAGCCGAGGAGAAACGTGATCCTTATCTATTAACACTACAACAAAACTAAGTCAGAAACTTGAAAATAATGATACAAAGAGAAGGCAAATTGTTAAAAAAATGGAGATCCTAAATCTATTGTTAGGAAACCTAAATCTAAGATGTCCCACCTGGCTCTCCTAGTTGGGTCGGGCAATGAAGACCGTCGTGCTGCACGCCCAAGATAATCAGACGGTCGTCTTTCATCCTTTTGTTGGACTTGGGAAGGCAGGAGACGAGCCTAATGACGTCGAATCAGGATTTAAGATAGTATCCCGCTCCCTTCTAGCTATGACACTCATACATATGTACCACATCAAGCCAGGTGAGTCCTAATCCTAAATGAAGGTTCAAAGCATCAACTGCTCTTAGTATCCTGAAGACATTGGGTGCGCACTGATCAGGAGAAAGCCTGTGGTTACAAAGATAGTTTTGGGTAATAGAACCCATAGGGAGAGTCATTCCTCCTTCTATGAATGCTATCATAGGGATTACGACTTCCCCCTCTCTTCGGTCAGTTAATACCCTTTCTGGCAGACAATACCTTAGGTTTACCTCCTGTGGTATGCCATATGTCTCCTTAAATTCCTCTATTAAGGCAGGACTATCGACAAGATACTGAAATCTACCCATTTTTGGTTAACTAAAAGCAAACACAGAATAATAATTGGGAAACGAGAGGTTAAAGGCCGAGGAAGCTGGCCGAAAAGAAGATGAAAGGCTTGAATAAAGAAGAACTTACACAAACTAAATCGAAGAATGATCTTTGAACTTGTAGAGAGATTCTTGCGGATTCTGGGAAGATCTAGGACTGATGATTGGAAGAGCTTGGTGGATTTGAATGCTTAAGTTCGCTGGGTAATCTAAGAGTTTGCAAAGTAAAAAAGAAATAACCTCTTCTGAGGCTTTATATAGGGATAAATGAAAAGGGAAGAGTCATCCCGCCCAAATTACGAGGAATAACATCATCCGTTGGATCGATAGTTCACCATTTGATACAAGACAGAACGCCGCCTGGAGTAATTAATAGAGCTAATACTGAAACGACAGCAGCAATGATGAAGCGCGTAAACCTATGCTCATACACATGTGAATTCAAATACTTGTGTTTTTATTTTGTAACAAATCAAAATCTTTTTTTTTTTCCTCAGACGCGAGAGAAAAATTAAAAATTTTGAGGGGCTATTATGGGAGTGAAAGCCCAGCATTGTGTATTGGGCCTGAGGCCCCTTTTTTGGGTTAAGGTGTGTTTGAAGAGAAGAAAATAATTAAGAAGGATTCTAAATGGGAGAAATATACCTGGAAATGATCGAGGAGGGCAAGCCGAAGAGATCATCAACATGCCAAGGAGCGTATTCTCTTCAGATATAAACAGTCTCGATCAAGCAAGTACCTGGGAGGTTCAAGTGATCTTCCTGGCAATTCCAATGATAAGGATAAGCTCTGGGTATGTCTAAAGATGATAAGAACGAAGAAATATCTAAAGGAAAAAGCTGCTACCACCGTGTTTAATGCACTGTAGCAACTTTTTTTACCGCATTTATGTGGAGAAGACTTCTGAACAGTACAACTCCAACTACCAACACCCTTAGAGAGTTAAAGAAGATACCTGATGTGACATGTACTCAAGTGATTGCTTGGATGAAGAACAAGTGTACGATGAAGATGGTTTAGAAGAGGGCTATATAAATGAGAAAGGTCTCTGAAGAAAGAGAGGAGAAAGATTTAACTGTAGCTCTAAGAACTGTATTCACTATTCAATTAATAATATACCTCTTCGAACATCAATATGTTTAGCAGTTAAGTGTATTTTTATGTTGGTCCATCTCTTCATATCATAGTTAACAGTTGCTGAATTCACAACTAGCCCAGCTCTTTCACTCACTCTCTACAAATTTATTGTTTTGAGCTTGGGTTACAAATCTTGACCTTACAACTATATATTTTAAAAATCTAACTAATAGAGTTGTATGTTTTTTATGTTCTTAACACACATGTAAAATTTAGTATCAGTCAGATTAATTTATTATTTGATTTATAAACTTATTTTTTTATGTATAATTTTATATTACAAAAACTTGAAATTTAAACATTTGATTGATGATATAATTATTGATCATTGATTTTCTGAAAATTTTGCAAACATGAAAGATATAAGACAAAAATATAATTCATGATGGATTTGTCAAAATTCACATCCAATAGATATTAAATGGAATTGTAGTTTTAGGCTAAAACCGAGTTTGTTGCCAAACTTTTTCTATTTCAAAAGTTTATGTGGTAATATTAGAGACACCAAAAAGTGAAATGATTTCATCACAGTTTAAATAATCATCCATCACATGACATTTTTAATAGTCAAATTAAGTTATACAAAATTACAAATCATTTAATATGTCATGCGAGTAAAATATATGTGGATGATCATCTATTTATCAAGTAATAGGTTGAAAGAAATTTTGTTTATATAGTTTGGTATAATTTGGAGGAAGAAGAGTCAAAATTTATCATCTTAATATATAAATCTTTAAATATATATATATATATATATATATAATTTTACCTAAAATTACCCATGCAACAACAATAATAAAGTCATAATCTCAAAATTTTGGATAAACTATGAATCTTTAATCCATTAACCATCATGATGAAAATGATAATTTCATTCCATTAAAATAATGGACCTTTATGTGTTACATATTTTCTAGTCCAAATTTGAAACACACAAATTCCTCATCACCATCATCTATAATATCTTTCTTTAATTTAAAATTTTCACAAACTTTATCTCTCTACCTTTTTGTATTGTGATGGGTCAAATTATGTGAATTTTATCAAATTTCTGTGTTTGTAAAGGTTCTTAGAATAATATTAATTTTGTGAGATCTGACAAAAGCGTTACTCCATGTTATGATCGAAGTATGAGTTCAAAAAAAAGAGCATTCTACCAAAAAAAAGGGTAACTGCATATTCCAAAAATCATTAATAAGATAAGGAAAAAAAAAAAAAAAAAAAAAAAGAGAAAGAAAGCTTTTTTTTTTTGGAGAACGAAGAAAGAAAGCCTAAAAAAGAAAGATGAAGAAAAGTGCAATTTTAATGGGTTGGCAACTTTAGGACCATAATATTTGCTCGCAACATTTCAATTATTTTGTATGTTATAATATAATTGATTATTTGTCTGCTTCACATCAACCTCTCATTTTTTTTTACAATTATTTTATATGGTATAATCTGACCGATTTTTTATCAGTTTCACAGAAATTAATAAAATTTATTTTTTCTCCACCGGCTCATTCCGTATCACATCCTAATCATGACAAAATTGTAACTTAAAAGATTATGGTGTTTAGTTTCATAAAATAAAATAAAATAAAAAATAAGAAAGAAAAAGATTGTGGTATTTAGATTCTGAAGTCAAGTCGGCATAGAATTGGGTAGGGCAGGTTGGACAGAGCTGGAACACAAGACACGAGGCCAGTTCAGAAGAGTCAGTTACCAAATCCCATCCCAATCCTCTCACCACAGCAGGGTTGGACCAAGACACATGTCCTACCTCTCTCTATCACTGCCAGATTCGATAACTTAAAGGGGATTTTGGGTTTAGATGAATTACAACAAACAATCCGAAGAAGGACTCACTCATCAAATCAAAACCGCAATTCATGTCATGTGCCCAGGTTGACACTGTTGCCAGACCACCCACATGTCTACTGTCATTTATAATCATGCCGACCCCACCTCCCTCCCCTTCAACTCTTTCCATCTACATCATTGGCAACTAGCGAGCAACCAACCCCCACGCTCTTATTTATAACTTCTTGGCCTCCATATCAAAATCTTATTTGTAACAATGTCTTCTTCTTTTTTTTCTTTTTTTCTTTTTTTTTTTGACGAGTTTAATTCCTTAAATTCATTTTTTGACTCCTGTCTAATAAGTAAAAAAACAAAAAAAAAAGTTAATTTATTTGTTTAAAGTTACTTTCTACTTGTACATTTAAGTATATAAGCTAATAGAAAATACAAGATGTCATACTCACCTTAAAGTATATTATCTATATATATATATATATATAACCGAAGCCTTTAAAGCTCTCACAATTTTTCATATCATCACTATTTTCTTTTCTTTTTTTATTTTAGATTCTTTTTATTTTAGGTTTTATATCTTATATAGAATCCACCAGAAAAATAATAGACAAAAATTTGAATTTTTATTAATATCAATAATATTGAAAAACGTATACAAACTTGGAGGCCTATTTAAAGGCTCCATAAAACTTGATGGACAAGAAAATATATTCTAAAATAAGCCCTAATTAATACCTAACCATAATAGGAACCAAATTTGACCTAAAAAACTTTACAAGAACCTAAAAATAAGGAAATAAATCACCTAAACCTAAAATAACGTTTTTTGCATAAAAATACCAAAATTAAATAATTACAAAATTTAAATTGTAAATTCTATCCTACATCAACTTATCACAAAAATCATCATCTATATTTATTATTATTATTATTATTATCTATATATATATATATATATATATATGTAGGGTTAGGATTCGTGGCCCAAGCCCAAAAACAATAAATTTGTAGAGTGTGGATGATAGAGTTAGGTTGACTGTGGAGCTCACAACGGTTGATCACAACGTCCCAGTATGAACCAGCATAAAAAATACACGTAAAGATCAAGTAAGTTCAAGTCCGAAGAGACTTATGATAAGTTCAAGTCCCAGTTGATCTCATGTATCTCCTTCAGTTTTTTGTGAGTGGCGGTAGCTGAAGTTATACTGTTTAGGGGTCTTCTCCACATAAATGCGGCCAAAAAAGTTGCTGCAGTGCATTTAATACGATGGTGACAGCTTTTCCTTTTAGATATTTCTCCATTCTTCTTATCTCCAAGCGTGTCCAAAGTTTATTTAGACTGCTGAAGTCACTAGTAAACTCATTCGAACCCCCTAGATATTTATATGACCCAGAATATTTACATCTGAGGATAATGATCTTTTCGGAACACTGATTCTCTCTTCGAACGGATCTTCTTCGCCCCCATGTATCCTTCTTTCGCACGAAGTATCCCTCGACGATTTTAGCCTCTTCGGACGTGTAATAACCTTCACATTGGGCTATAGGCCCACTACGTATGGTTGGGCTTTTTCCCCCACAATATATATATATATATATATATATATATATATATATATAACTGAAACCTTTAAAACTCTCACAATTTTTCACGTCACCATTATTTTCTTTTTCTTTTTATTTTAGATTCTTTTTATTCTAGGTTTTATATCTTCTTATATTTATTAGTGTTACAATAGTTTAGTTTAAGTAAAACTCTATTAGATATATTTTGTTGGCCTCTCCAAAACTTATCACATCAATATTATTATCTATATATAATATAAAATTGAAGATTAAAAATTAATTATAATTTTTTAAGATACCTCACGTTAGAATTAAAAAAAAAAAAAAAAATGACCCACTTTAGGTTTCAAAAAAAAAAATTCACATAACACGTTAGAATTTTTTTTTTTTTTAAAGGACTAACCAAAAAAAAAACTTTAGGATTAAGAAAAAAAGAGAGAGACTCCTGGTAGGACTCTCTCTTCTCTCCTTAAAACCCTAGCAATTACCATCTCAAAACCCTAAACTCAACTTCACTTTAAGATTAAAAAAATAAGAAGGAGAGAGACTCACGTAAAAAAAAAAAAAAAAAAAAACGTAGGTTTTGTCTTTTTTATTTGCTTTCATATGTGCCTGAAATTTTCATTCTATCTTATTGTTTTATTATATTTAGAATTGATTTTCTTCTAAGTATTTGGGTTAATCTCTATATTTTGA
The DNA here is from genome assembly GCA_030445155.1 of Quercus variabilis. Lineage (NCBI taxonomy): Eukaryota > Viridiplantae > Streptophyta > Magnoliopsida > Fagales > Fagaceae > Quercus > Quercus variabilis. The sequence continues at coordinate 47,776,091 of CP129447.1, read as the reverse complement.
TAGTGTTTTTATGGGTTTGGTTTTTGGGTTGAAATTCTAATAATTATTTTATATTGTATATGGCAGATGAAGCATCTCTATTTTTTGAAGAAAAATCAAAGCTGCAACCTATGTCTTCTAGCCCAAGGTGTGATAAATTTTTATATGTTTTTGCTTTATTGAGAATTTTTATTTTGGTTCATGTGATTTTTTGTTTTCTTAATTAAAGTTTTGATTTTTAGTTGATTAATTATTTGTTTGGATTAATTTCAAATTATTATTTGTTTGGATTCAACGTAAAAGATAATGGAATTATGTGTTATAAATTTGATAATGTTCCATATTTTGAATTATCTATATTGTTATTATTACGACTAAATAAGATTTGTTTTTATCTTTGTAGTTTATATCGGTTTTGAGTGTGTGTATATATATAACTTTTGGGAATTTTGGTTTATTAATTTAAAAATTGTAAATTACTTTGTAGGTTTTAGTAACTATGCACCTGCAGTAAGACATTGACAATATAAGCATATATATATGGTATTAACATTTTATAAAAATCTTTCTTACAACTCAATAACATTCTACGTTAGACAACACTTCTAAACTATAGAAAAGCATAGAAGTTAAATATTTATTCCCATTGTATTTTATTTAATTATGACAGATCTTTTTTTTTTTTTAAACGCTAACTAGCAAAATGTCTATAATATGCATATTATTAAACTAATTTTCTATTTCTAAATTTCTTAGATTTTATTATATCAATCTTTTTTTCTTTTAAATTCTTGGTGGGCAAATCAGTCTCTCACTAATTCTTTTACCTTAACGTGATGTTGGTTAATTGTCCTTTTATTTAACTATCTTGTGCATCACACAGGTTAGCGACTAGTTTTTCTAAAAATCATGCAATTTCTCAAATACACTTAAAGTATATTTTATTTTATCTTCCTGTCTAAATTATACTTGTTTATGTATTTGGATTGTATTTTTGTTGAAAATCAGTTTATTTATTTAATAAAAATTAACAAAAATATTATATTTAGAAAATAGTTGACTTTATAAATAAACTAAAAAATAAATCAAACTCACATCTAGCTAGGGTTGTGGGGAAAATTAAAATCAAAACAATTCAAACTCAATCTGTAGTAAATTATCCAACTGATACAACAAAATTCCTTGCGCAACCACCCAAAATGTCATCACCATCTCATCCACCCAAGAACCCGCCCTCCCCCCCTAAGAAAAACCATCTCTAGTCAAGTTTGATCTCACCCTACCAAAGCAATGTCACACTTGATTTGACCATGTTCTTTAGTTGTGTCGCCACAAATACAACACCTTATCGATCTTACCTTACTAAGAGCTAAGAATTCAACTTTGACCTAGGTGAACAACTTTGTACCTGAGAGAGAGAGAGAGAGAGAGAGAGAGATGAACCGATACCCAAAAGTGGATGTTGACGTAAATGTTTTTGCCATCTAAGTGCTAGTGTGACTCTTTTAATATTTATTAAATAGTTTTACTTATTTATAGAGATTCAACCCATGACATTTGCTTCTGTGATTTTATTTTTTATTATTAAATCAATACACTAATCAATTTTTTGTGTAAACGGTAATTGAATATCAAATCTTTTATTCATCCATCAGAGATTTTACTAGTTAAGTTAATTAGAATCTACTTGTTAATTAAATGACGTTAAGGATCAAAATAAAACATTGTTCAAAAACTCAAAAAGTAAAAATGAAACTTATGAAAACACAATAAACAAAATGAAAACATCCCGTAAATATAAGGATGAAAAGGGAATTTTAGTCCAAATTTAAAATCTATAATTCAAAAATAATAAATTAAATCTTGAAGCTTAAAAGATAAAAAATTAATACATGAGATTGTTAAAAGTGAAAAAGTAAACCTCAAAGTTTAAAAATGTAATAAATTAAACTTTTAGTCCATATAAAATTCTAAACACAATATTTTGTTTAACTTAAATAGTCTAAATTTTATTTTATCATCTTTATAAGTCTCGTCTTTAATTTGTTATCTTTTGAATTATAAGTTTTAATTCACTACTTTTATAACTATGTGGATTTAAATTACTAATTTTTTATATATATAAATATAATTTTTCCTTAGGAAATCAAATTAAGCGTATCTAACCATCTATGTCTCACTAAGAAACACGCGCTTTCTCAGAATAATATGCGCGTAAAGTATTTTCCTGTTTTTGGGTGTACACTCTTTCTAAGAGAGTACGTAGTGTAGTGTAGGGCTCTCCTATCATGATTCATGCGCCATGATGGGTACTTTCAGTGAAATTTAGGTATGCACTGGCGAGTAGCTGTCTCTCTACTCTCTACTCCTAACAAAGGAAAGAAATTTGGCAGAAGCCAGCGAGAAGACGTCCTACACAAACAAAACAAAAATAACCTACCACCACTAATTTTACAATTAGTGCTACAACTATCTTACAATTTTTAATAAATTAAAAAATATATATATCTTACCTTTTGTTTTCTACCCAAACAAAAAATCTAGCACCATTCATAAAATTTTTTTTAAAAAAATAATAATCTAGTACCATAGATTTTAGTGCAAAAACTTTGCTAAATTATAAATGATGTAAAAAAAAAATGTGGTCAGTAAAAATGATAAATAATTAAACCTAATTAATTATATAAAATAATTGTAAAAAATAACGTGATAAAAGTTGTCGACCTACAGTTACTCTCAAAAATGGGGTGGAACATTGCTGTTTTCCATGAGACTTCGGAGCATGGACAAGGTTGGGTGGATTTTTGTTGCCCAAAAGGCTTCAATTATTCCTATGTCACTCGTGGTGGACTCTGGTAAGTTTGGTCACGTAAACGAAATGAGGTCGGTAGACACAAATCAATAAAGTATAATGGGCCAATGGCATTGGGAGCGGCGGAAATGGGATTATTTTGTTTGGAGGGACTAAAGTATGGTATTGAGTCTTGACTATTGATACACGTATCAAGAGATTCAAGATAAACTCAAAACATATATTGGGTTGCCTTAATGGTTGAAGGACACCTTACGACAAATTGCATGTAAACCTTAACGTCCTAAGTTTGACATGATTCTTAGCCGGGGACTTATCCGGACACAATGCACGGGGTGTGTGTAGCTAGCTTGTTCATCCGGAGTTTACTTGACAATAATGGTGAATCCAAAAGGCCCAACCAAGCTTGACAAGATTTTACGTCACAAAAAATAATAATAATAATAATAATAATAATATTAAAGTAAGTCATGAGTATGTATGAATATATATATATATATATATATATATAAAATGTTGTGCCTCTAGTTTAGTTTGTGTTGTATATCTATAGGTATATATAAGATAGGTTGTAATATATATGTCAAAAGATGTCTATTGAAATGTCATAACTTTTCAAATTTGATATTCCAAAATGTGTTTATTGAAAAGTCATATCCTTATATGTTAAATATACCAAAAGGTGCCGATTGACCCAAAAAAGCTTATTGAATGAAAATGTGTCTATTAACCGAAAAAATGCATATTGATTGAAAATGTGTCTATTGACAGAAAATGTGTCTATTAAATGAAAATATGTCTATTGATCGAAAATATGCTTATTGAATAAAAAATTGTCTATTGATCGAAAATGTGCCTATTAAATAAAAAAGTGCATATTGACAGAATATGTGCTTATTGAATGAAAATGTGCCTATTGATCGAAAATGTGCCTATTAAATAAATAAATAAATACATATTGACCAAAAATGTGTCTACTGAAAAATGAAAAGACACAACTATTCGGCGTTTTTAAAAGTATGCGTGTGACATTAATTTTTGTAGCCACGTGGCACAATGAGAATGGTTAACAAAAGTCAAACATTTTGCTTTCATATTATACTAGTCTCTAACATCACACGAGAATAGTTATTGAATGAATTTCATGAAGAAGAAAAAAACCACTATTTTTTGAGTTGGAGTAGTAAGCAAATATGCATGAAATTAAAATATATATATATATATATATATATTGAAAGAAATAACACAAAGTTTTATAAGTTAGGCAAAATAAAGTAATGTTATCTTATTTATTAGTTTTTTGTGAGAATGAATAAGAGATAGAATGTTGCGTCTTTAGTTTAGTTTGTGTTGTATATATAGGTGTATATAAGATAAGTTGTAATATGTATGTTAAAAGGTGTTTATTCAAAGGTCATAATCCTTCAAATTTGATATACCAAAATGTGTTTATTGAAATGTTACAACTATTCATATTAGATATACCAAAATGTGCCTATTGACCGAAAAAGTGCTTATTGAATGAAAAAGTGTCTATTGACCGAAAATGTACCTATTGAACGAAAAGGTGTCTACCAAAAGGTTTCTATTTAAAGATTATAACTCTTCATATTAGATATACCCAAAAAATGACCAATGGCAGGAAAAAAGTGTCTATTGAATGAAAAGGTACATGTTGGCCGAAAAGATGCCTATTGAATGAAAAAGTGTATTAACTGAAAAGGCGCCTGTTAATCGAAAATGTGCTTATTGAATGAAAACATGTCTATTGACTGAAAATATATCTATTGAATGAAAATGTGCTTGTTGACCGAAAAGCTGCCTATATATATATATATATATATATATAATTGAAGGGAACTTATCATTTATCTAAACTCTAATTCATATGCAAAAATTATCTAATTTGTTGTAAATAAGAAAAAAAAAAAAAAAAGGAATAGTATCTCAAATTAAAGTTATGTTTGGTGATCCATAATAGAATAAAATCCATCAATTATCATTTACATAATGAAATTCTTAGCAATTTTTAAGTAATTAAAAAAAAAAAAAAACTTCCATGTTAGATTACTATGGGTCCGTTTGGATAGCATTTATTTTTGTTGAAATTGAAAACTTGTTGTTGAAAATACTGTATCAAATAATTAGAAAAATGCGGATTAAGTAACTAAACGCGGGTACTGTAGCGGAGGTGAAAGTACTGTAGCATATAAATACCAAATTTTATCTCTTTTTTTCCTTTCCTTCTCTATTCACTCCTCACCGTACCCTTGCTAACGCCTATGCCAAGAGAGTTCCACGCCCACTAGAGTTCCACACCTACAGCGGTTCGACGCCGGCGAAGAGCGCCGGTGAGAAATTCACGAGGAAAACAACCCCAGTCCGATGCCGGCATGTACTCTTCCTTCAGAACAGGGATATCACATCAGAACAAGGATCACACAACTCACAGCCTACACCCACCTGCCCCATTCCTTCTTCCCCACAATCCCAAAGAATTCTTAGGTATCAAGATCAAGCTAATCCAGAGGAACTTTATACTTTGTTAGCTGACATTTTTTTTTTTTCTTTTGGTAACATTAGACAAAATTTGTGGGTCAAATTGGCCTAATATGGGTTCTAATTCATAGGTGTTACTTTAGATGAGTTTTTATTTTTTCGGTATGTGTTTATTCTTAATTTTGATTTTTTGTCTCTTTATTTTCAATGATTTTATAGATTTTCTTTTAATTTCTAATGGTATATGTTTGGATGCAAGCGATTTATGGTTGAAAGTTGAAACCTTTTGCCGTTGATGTATATAATTTGTTTTGCAAGAAAAGGGTTTGGGTTTTGGATCTTCATTTTTTTATTTTTAAATTATTTGCTGTAAATTTGTAACAAACGTAGGAGAAGAGAAGGGAAGCCTTCTCTTTCAATTTTTTGGTTTTAGTTTTGCGCTTGAAAGCTAGGTTCATGAGACTACCTCTGTGAAAATGGAAATTATGGGATCTAGATCTGTTGTATAAATATGATTTGTAGGAAGTCAAGGGATTATTTCTTTTGGGTTATGGACAAGGTATAAATTTAGCCTCTTTGTTTCATCTTTTCTTTAATGCAAAGACTCTAATGTTTTCGTTAATATGGTGGCCTCTTTTGTTAATTCAGGTACTATGTGCTGACTAGTGGAAAGGTGACAGCGTAATTAGTGGTGATGCTAACTTAAAGCTCTGCATTTCTTTTGGAATTTTTGTGCTGTGAGGTAAAAGTTGTTATTCATACCACGATAATTGAATTATGGACTTATAATTGTAAAAGGTAGCCTTTTCCAAGCCTGTGTATTCTGATATTGTCTGCTCTCTCCACTCTTCACACCTTCCTGTTCCAGTGTCAATCACATCTCCATTGCAACGATAATCTGATGTGGTCCAGTCAGTGCAAAGTTCAATACTTGCATTAAAAGGAAAAAAAAAAGTAGATAGGAATTTAATTAATCACCGAGAGTATGAATCACATGGATAAACCGGAGAACATAGGATTGCCCAAGGTTAAAGAGGCAAGGCTTTATATCTAAACATTCATAATTTTTGAACTATTTGTTTTCGTTTATTGCTTGAGTTGTTCTAGCTTGATTATATATATTGCTGAGAAGAAAAAAGAAATGTGCAAGATCTAAATTTTCATCAACTAATGATTACATGTGGCGGATCTTGGCTACATTGTTTAGGATACATATATAGTTGACCCAGAAATTTTTAGATGGCATGGTTGTTGTTGTTGTTTCCTGATGGTGGGTTATTAAAATCTGAAAAATATTTAGAATGATAATTGCACTAGTATCCACGAAATGGAAATGGAATTCATTGAGTATTTTGTTTGGTTCTAGTTATTATCCATAGGTAGGTGTTTTGGTAGAAACATCTTTGTTGAAATGATTACTTTCCTGCTGTGTCAAGGAATTGTTTATGTTGCATGCAAAAATGAGCCAATTGTATTAATTATTTTCATATGGTGCAAGAAATTAGTGATTTGTCTTATGGTTTTTCTGCTGCTTTTCTAATGTCATCCTTGCTTGTTTTAACTTTCTTGTGTAGTGGCTTTCATTGACATGAGTCGTCCACATGACTTACCCCATCCCTTCTTCCACCTATTCAGTGTGAATTTGCTCGATATATGCAATGCTTTTAGCTCTAAAATCTCAAGGTTGAACCAGGACCATCTCTTGCTTCAGTGTGTGCTACACAATTTGGATTCTAGCTCTTCAAAGCAGTTTATCAAGGCTCGATCTTCACTTGATGCATGGAGACAGCATATTAGTTCAAAGAACCCTAGAGTTGAAAACTGTTCCACCATATTAAACTTAGCCAAATGGATGGTTTTAATGCGTGCTATGTATGGGGTTATGGTAGAGACGGTATTTATCTACAGTGTCTTTGCTTCAGCCTTCTATGGTTTTACAGGAAAGTTGTTTGATTTGAATGTTGATGACAAATATATGTGGGCTCAAGCCTTTACCGGTTTGCAAATTAGCATTAATAGCGATATTAAAAAATTATATTCAAGTGGAAGATTTACAATTTTGAAAGAGCTTGAAGCAGTTGATACAAGTGTAAAAAAATTGTATCACATGATCCAAGCTTTTAGTTGGACCCTATTGAAGTGGAAGCATTCCAGAATTCCATTTCAGATTTGGCAAGGAGAGCAAAGGGACTTTCACAGGGACTAGATCTTCTTACAAAGGAAGTTGATGGCTTTTTTCATGTAGTTTTAACTGGCCATGATGCTTTGCTGTGTAATGTTTAAGAGAGTGGTACTATCTCTGACCCAAAGCTAGGTTGCAAAGTTGTAGAAAGAGTACAATCTTAATTACTGGGGGTAGCTAAAATTTGTTTGGGGTTTGATGTAGGTTCTTTTGTATTTGATATTATTCTGGCTAAATGGCACTTAAATAAAATCACATTTGTGAATTATGTCATTTATTTGGATTATTTTACAATCTATTTGAAGAAAAACTATTTGTTTTTTCCTTTATTATGCAAATTTATTTTCCAATTCATTGGAAATCTATTTTGAGTGTTCAATAAATCTTTTAACACTAAAGTATCATATATTTTCTTCAAAACAGTCTAGTATGAAAGTGATAATTGGCCTTAATTCTACTTGTGAAAATAAACACTCTATGGCAAGAACAAAACACTCTTGTGTGAATTTGGATGTGCCTATCAAGTGTCCTAAAAGTTTCTAAGATACAGATTTAAAACTTGAACCTTATGCTTCACAACATAACAAATCCACGAGTTAATGTGAGATGTATCAAGTTTGTCACAACACTCAGCTTTGCTTACCAACAATACAACAACAAATGCATTTACATTATTGAATGACAATTGAACCATCAGTTATGGTCCTTACAAAAATCAGTTATTGTCCGCACATATCGATGTTGTGATATCAATACGAACTTGTTTCATCTCAAGTTCGTCCAAGATTGAGATTGCTTCTACCATGGCATCGTAATGACCTCTCTCACTACGTCCATATGTGCCCTCTGTAGATCTGGAACATTCAACGTCATTGTTTATCTCATGTGCTCTAATGAAATTGTGAAGAGTCATTGTAGCAACAATGATCAAGTTTTGAGTGCCTAACTTAAAGGATGGCATATTTCTCAAAATTTTCCATTTGTTCTTCCAAACTCCAAAAGTTCATTCTATGACTGAACAGAGTGATGAATGGAGATAATGAAATCTCTCCTCTGGACGATGCAGCACTTTAGAAATTCTCCAATGTGGTACCTCTCCCCCTTATATGGTACAAGGAACCCTTTCCTCATAGGGTATCCTAAATCAACCAAATAATACTTTCCTGCAAATGAACACATTTATTACATTAGCATTTTCACTACATTAATAGATACTTTAATACTGTAATTAGACTGCATATTTACAAATCATCTAGAGCTTTTGGGAAGTTGTAACTCTCATTATTGAAGCAGCTAAAAAAAAAAATCCTCGTGTCATATGTTGAGCCTTCCCATCCAACACATGCGAATGTGAATTTCATGTCAAAGTCACATGCGCACATGCAATTTGTTGTGGTAATCCCCTTCCTGCCATAGTACGGGAGCTGCTCAACATCTGGTATGACCATGGGGACGTGGACCCCACCAATCACACCAATGCAACCCTAACCATTGTCACAAAAATACCATGTGAAATGAAATACGTGGTATGACCATAAAGATAATTTGAATAAAATCAAGTCAAGATACCAAATTCACAAAGTACCTTGAAATGTGGCCAATATTGATCTGAATGCTGAATATGTTCTGGCACATCCCGAAATGTATGATCAGCAGGCTTTATAATGTCCAGTGCCATAACGGTGGCTAACAATTTAACTACTGTGCCCACATGTCGATGCACTATCTCACCCGAGGGCTGAAATCTTTCCTACACCATTCTGTTACCATGAGCATGACCAAGTATCATCAATGTCATTGCCAGAGACTTTTCCACGCAAACTCTTCTGGTACCGTTATGTCCATACTGGCGCAGTGTATTACACAATTGTCCAAACACATAGCTTGACATTCTAAAATTTCTTCGACATTTCTTCTCATTTCCAGTTAATATATATTGTACCCATTCTAAGCCTGTTTGTATATTCGTATGCAATGGTACTTTGGTCATATAGGTCTCCACGCACGCTAGACATGCACACCCACCTAGATATGCTGCAAGTACAAGGTCGTCACTTAGGTTGAAGTCTACGTCCATGCACAAGTTGTTAAATTTTATTGAACCTTTATTAGTTATAGGCTCAAACTATGGTCGTACCAATAAATTAACAATCCTAAGCATGTGCTTTCATGATTTCATCCAAGATTTCTCAAAATTGTAGATTCACGTCTAGGGGGGAGAGTATAGAAACTCACTGGTGCTGGGAATCAGATGAGTCGTTTAGCAAATCCATCCTTTTGTATACCTTGACACTGCTTTATAGCTATTGAACAATGATCTAAAAGATATATTGAGCTTAAAATTTAGAGCCTCGAAATCTGTATACCAAAGATTAAAATAAAAAACAAAAAATAGAGAGAGATTACTATTTTATGTAACAATTTCAAAGTAATGTCTTAGCTTAAATTCGATGACTAAAAAAGAGAGAATAATTTATCAACATAAAGAAATAGGTGTTTATCCAATTTTCAACTAAGTTACACATCTTATTCAAATAGTCATTGCTATTATTTGCCATTAATCCCACTGGGTATTGAGTATTGATAGCCCCACTTCCTAAAACACTTCCTACAAAACTCTATCTCTTACTTCTACAAGACCAAGACCCATTAATAGGCAAAATTGTGTACAGCTTATCCATGAAACACTAAAGCAAGATGCACAATTCCATGAAACTTGTCATATCTGTAACGAAATTAATCTTTGATTGGCCATTTACAATATAACTTCATGCACAAAAAGACCATTATCACCAACTAGTCAAATCAAGGCTGCTAATGATCTTCAGAAATTTCAAAACTTTGATATTTGGAAGAAAAATGGTCAGGTATTACAGTATGTCACAAACTAAGTAGTAAGATATGACAATCTATAATTAGATTTGCATCCTTTTTTCCCCCACACATATGAATTTTTTTGATTTTTAAGCACTTGTTTTGTGTAAGTTGGGTTAGTATTGGACTAATAGGCTTTTGTAGGTTTGTTTTCAGTTTGGAAAAGGGGTCTGTTAATCATATTAATATTTTAATATTAAAATAAAAATTTCAAATTAACAGTAGTTGTGTTCTTTTAACATCTTTTTGTATGTCACACTAACCTTTTTCTCAACACCCTCTTTCATCACTGTGATTCATCATCATTCATGTTTTTGCACAAGTTGTTAAATTGATATTTATCTTTATCGAAGCTATCATGGGTAATATTCACAATTCTTACTTGGAGAGATGATTTTTTTTTTTTTTTCCTTTTTCTTACTTGGAGTGAAGAATTAATGCAAATAGTACAAAGCTAACATAGATCTTCCCTTTATTTTTTTCCCTATTTCAGGTGGGAACACACTCAAATCTGGCTCAAAAAACTCATAAATTATGCACCTAAAAAATGGCAGGTATGATGTCATTCCCAAAGTCATAATCTTAACATCGGAGAAGCAATGTGCATGTTGTTCTAGGCTATGAGTGCAGTACTATTAGTCCTACCATCAAAAGTCGATCACCTAACCTAAAACTACAAAGAAGAAAATTATCCTAACTACTTTTCTTAAAAGGCCCATATTCTAATTCAGTTAGTTCTACCATACAACCATTAACTACTAATAGCGAAGCAATACAATAAGTTTTGACACTACCAATCTTGGACTCAGATGAACAACTCACAGAACCAACTTAATGCTGCCCTTCCACACGATCATGAATATGCGACTATTAGTAGATATCCAGATGAATCTAAGAGTGAGTTCAATTAAGGTCAAACTAGGCAAATGAAAAATCTAAGTGTTAAATTTCAGCTACTTTGTCACCTTGAATTTATGATGTTCTTTATATAGACTCTGAGATAACTAACACCATGTAGGAAGTCATAAATTACTCTAGGACTCATCGGGTGAACTACTGCTAAACCACATTCAGAATATGAGAACAACTTCACGATACCAAAATCTTGTTTAGTGCAAAAGGTAGCTGTCTAAGAATAAAAAGTTTTGCAGCAGATGCATGGAAGGTAGTTGTCTAAGAATAAAATCTAAGTGTCTAAGGTAGCTATCTAACTTATTGGCTGATAAGAACATGTAAACACAATTAAAAACAAGAAAAATATGATTTATGCCTTAGCAGGTGCATCAGCTGCCACACTGGTGCAGCCCAGGCTGTAACACAGTGTAGCAGACAGTGCACCAAGGTAGCACCAGCATGTAGCAACTGCATCAGCTACTACACTGATGCAGCTCAAGCTGCAACTTAGTACAGCAGATAGTGCACCAGGGCAGCATCAATGTGTGCCAAATCAAGCAAGACATTTTGATGATGTTACAGCAGGTACCAAAGCAACAAGTATGAAGATTGAAGAGTTGAGTGATTGTTTAGCAACTGAATCTAGTTTTGCACAGTTGAAGAGAATCAAGAATTGTACAGACACAGTTAAACAACTGAAAAAAGCTAATCTTTGAAAAAGCAATATATAAACAAACAAACAACCAAAAAATAGAAAATGCCAAACTAAGCCATTAACAACGACACCTTCACATGTGAAATTATCTGCAAGATTACCATTAAGCAGTGCTAAACAGGTACAAGCAATAAGTCAGAACCCTATTCGTTTTCCCCTGAAAAATTTTTAATGCAGCAACCAATGCATTAAGAGCAAGAAAAGTTGACTTCTTGAATATTAGTTGTAAAAATAATTGAGTAAGAATAGTGTTGTGTGTTAAATGTCAGTGAATAATCTTTATAAACAAGTTAACCACAAATTTCTTGTCTATCTCCTAAACAAAAAATGTGCAACAAGACATACTTACTGCATCAACATCCCTAAAGACCTAGACTCAACCATGTTGGTGGCATTTTTGCGTCCATGATCTTCTTCACCATGTCAAAACTATGACCCATGCTACTGTCCAGCAATCCAATAAATGTCACACAAGTACATGCAATTCAGAAATTATACACTAGAGATTTATTTAACATGCTACTTTGTTCAGGTTTTGGAAATGCATTGTGACAAATTCTCATGATTAAATTCCAAATTCTTACAAATATAACATGGTCAGCTCATCTTTTCTAATTTTTTTTTTTTTTTTTTGGCTAATAAGTGAAGCCAGTGGCTTTCATCACGTTTTTTATTACTTACCTTGTTTTCCTACATCTTCCTTACTTCAAAACCATAGCAGCACAATATTCAAAAATGAAATCATCAATAATTAGCCTCTTATATCAATCTTACATGACTAATAATGTCAGACCACATGTAAGTGGGTTAAGATAGCATTAAAAGGGCATAAATCAATGTGAGGAATGTAAGACATGCAAGCTATGAGCCCACCACCTAGATGTAAATGTGGAACAAACTCTAATATTTTCAATTATGAAGAAGAACCAAATCACAAGGTCAAATAGAACAATACTTGGTTGTATCAGTGTCCTCAACAAGGAGTTGTACAGCACATTTAACCAGTTGCTTTTTGACTCCTGCAAGATTCAAATAATGTTACCATGAATCCAATAATTTGATAAAAATCCAGTTAACATAGCCAATTGACTATATAAAAATCAAATGTAGGAAATGCTAGATTATAAAGGCAAAATGACACCAATGGTAGAAAACACCATTGGCCGCAAAGCAAGGAAAAAACAACCATCATCAAATTTTACCACAAATAACAGTGCATAACCATCAAAAATACAAAAAAGGTCAGATAAAAGAAGCATTGGACAAACATATATAAATATAGCTCAAACACATAGGAGTGATGAGCATTGTCTTACATACACACCCATAACAAGCATTAGTTTCTACCAATAAAAAAAGAAAAGAAAAATAATAGTGCAACAGGTACAACACTGACAGTTCGATTACTAAACCAAGCCTACACAACCCTATTGAGACAATCTATTGTTCCTTCACTACGTCATTGATATTCAAGGTGCCTTTGGTACTCTTTTTCTAGCCACTTCAATTGGATGTCCTTGTTTTCAGAAATTGCTTGAAACATGTGCCTAGCCTGCTCTTTTTCCATGAAGTAGATGATGCTGAACATATGAAAGTAATGACCCGAGTACACCCTGGGAAGACTCAACCCCATGTCCAGAATTGCTTTAACCTAAGCAGTTGCTGTGGGAGCAGATGGTGTACGGGCACTTAGACTAGATCTTTCAACAAGAACATTTGAGATGCTCTTCAAAGAGTCTGACATCTCTTGCGCAACCAAACACTTTTTTTTTTTTGGTTTCTTGGAAATTGGCTTGAAAATGTGGACACTGGTTGCCAAGCCTTTCCCTTATTCACTGCTGGTCCTGCCCTCGACGATGATGGACCTTCACCTTCCATTGCATCAACATTCATAACGAGTTCACATTAGGGGTCAACAAATTCTATGCTATCAGCGAAGTCCCCAGACCCTTCGTTGGTTTCCGTTGGTATTGGACCACTTGTGCATAATGCATTTCTCCCCATTGCAACCATGCCTCCAAACATGATATTCAATAGGTCACGATTCGGCAAACCATACATTTTAAAGATTTTTGCATTGAGACATGCCTACATGTGGATAACCAATAGTTAAAACACAAGAATATAGTTTTAGACAGTAAATTTTTACACAATTATATATGTATTGATCAGAACTAACCGCAGTTTTTCAATTCCACCACTCATCAGGTGCGTCAAACATCCTAGTTCCAGCATCATAACCCAACCTAGTCTCATTGTCCATACACTTGTTATAAGTCTTCCACCTTTTTCTCAGATTATCCCATTTGTTTTTAATCTACACCCAAGTCGCCATTTTTCCCATCTCACCTAACTGCCGAATCACTTTATTCACCCCAATTTTGGACAAAAATCTGGTGGCCTTCCTCTGGCCGTCCATGACTTGCACAACACAGAACCGACAAAATGCTTCTAGTTCCTTAAGGTCTTTCCAGTCATCTCTTTCATCTTCACCACCACCGTCCATCGATTTCTTCTGCTTAACCATTTTTCCTACAACTTCCTATACTCATATTGAGGCATTTCAACAAACAGTTCGGGTGCATATCAATAATTAGTTAGGCATGCTCACATGGCAAATGCAAAGTAGACTCACATATATCCAAATACAACAGAGAACCAATGGCATTACACGAAGGATCAAGAAACCCACATACTACACTCATGGAAAACACAACAGAGAACCATACACAGACATTGTTGAACACAAAAAAACCACACGCAAATGTTGAATACAAAAAACCACAGATTGATGAAGCCTCATGGAAAAGCACAGATGAGAGAGCATGAAAGATAAAATCACTTACATGTGAATGCAGACACCTACAGTGGTGACAACGATGTCCCATGTGAAGAGAAGCTTGTGAGCTTGAGCATTTGTTGAACAGAAGGGATCTTTTCTGTAAATTGCGCTTAATGGGTTTGTGTTCATCAACTGCTTTGCTCTATTTTGATAACTTCGTGGTTGGTGAGTAGGTGCAAGACATTGAAGATGATTCTGACACAGCATTGAAGGGGATTGAAGGCATTCTGCCATGGTAGTTGGAAAGAAAAATCAGAAAGCTTAAGGAGATTGGAATTAGCCGTTGAGAGGCAACACACCATTTTGATTAGAGATGATTCTCAGCTTCTGTGATAAACAGTACGCACAAGGGTTCCCAAATCAGCTAAATCCATGAACAGTACGTGCAAGAAGAGGCTCGTGGAGATATTTGTTTCGGCTCTTGCAACACGCATAGAAAACTTAATGAAACGGTACGTAGAGAGAGTTTAATGAAACGGTGCATAGAGAGAGTTTAATGAAACGGTGTGCTCCGCTAAAAACTTGCATTTTCTCACTTGCATTTCCTCTCCAGCTTTGTGCGCGTGGGTCCCAGTGCAAAACGTGGAATGCTGAATTAAGTGAAAAGTTGTGTTATCCAAACTGGCACTATATAACAAAATCACCACTATTTTGATGTAATTTTTATTTTCTAAATCCCTTTTATTATTTTAAGCATAATCCATAATTTTAAAATATCTGCTATTAACCTATTAATTTATGCAATACAATGAATTTAGCCTTTTTAAGTTGGGTAAATTGTAAATTATACCCCTAAAATTTGAGGGTATTTAGATTTTAATCTCTGAAATTTCAAAATTTAGATTTTACACCTTGACGTTTTAGAATTTGGATTTTACCCCCTAAATTTTAGGGGTATTTGGATTTTACTCCCTAAAGTTTTGAGGTGTTTAAATTTTACACCTTAAAGTTTCAGAATTTGGGAGTGTTATAATCCAAATTCTAAAATATTAAGATGTAAAATCCAAACACCCACAAATTTTAAGCGGTAAAATCCAAATTTTGAAATTTAAGGATTTAAGGGTATAATATCTAAACACCCCAAAATTTAGGGGTGTAATTTACAATTTTCTTACAATAATAATGTTCTTAGGCTGCATTTGTTTTGGTGGTAAACACTTTCAGAAAATCATTTTCCACCTGACCCGCGTGTTTGGCAGTGACGGAAAATAGAATTTTTCGAAAAATCATTTCCTATTTTCCCTTTGACCACGCAAATGGTTTTTATTTCCTATTTTCACATCAAAGTATTTTCGAAAAGAGAGAGAGAGAGAGAGAGAGAGAGAGAGAGAGAGAGAGAGAGAGAGAGAGAGAGAGAGAGAGAGAGAGCCCAAATCGCAAAGAGAGAGGAAGAAAGACTTCGCCGGTGAACCCCGAGCTCAAGTCCGACGACCATAGACCGCGCCGATCGTCAATTGCACCATGTCAGTCGATCTTGCCTCCGCTCGATCTCGTCGTTACCAATGATCGATCTCATCGCCCATGACCCATGACCGATCTCTCCCTTTCCCTCCATTCTTGATCACTCTTTCTTCCTCGCTCTCTCATCCTCGATCTCTCAGTTTTGTTTTTTAAAGTTTGATTTTTGTTATTGTTGTGTTGGTGTTTTGGTGGTTGCGGCTTTTGATTGCCGGAGTTTGCTACCGTGGGTTGAATTGGAGTTTCGGTGGTGTGTGGTGTTGGAATTTAGCTGTGATTTTGAAATTTTTTGTAATAAAATTTGTTTGAATGCTGAGAAAATGTGAAAAAATTGTAGGAAAATAGCATTTTCAAAGTAGAACCAAACACTTGAAAATATTTTCTACAACAATTTTCATAATACAACCAAACACTTGAAAATATTTTCCTTTCCCGAAAATAGCATTTCCAGAAAATAGGCTATTTTTCAGAAAATATTTTACGGGAACCAAACATAGCCTTAGTGTTTGTAAACCTACAGAAAAGAACTCTTGCTCTATATTGTGTATTTTTCATGATAGATGGGTGAGTGAGAGAAAGTTTTTAATATACTTCCACCATTATCTTACCAATATAAATTGGGTTCAAAAGTGGAGTTCAACAAAGACCTATTTTGGGATTTTCTTGAGGGACACATTTTTATATGCCATTTGAACAAGAAAGGTCAACATTGCTATGAGCTTGTTGAATCTACTCATGTTGGGCTTGGAAGATATCTTTGGAGATCAAATGATGAGAGTTTATGTTTTTATTTTGGGATAAGTTTAGTTGTCTGAGAATGGAGCGTGTGGAGTGAGGATAAGTTGTTTAAGAATGATAAGTTTATAGTTTGTTATCTTTATGTCCATGGGCAGAAAGTGGAGAGGAGGGTCAGTAAGATGATACCAATATCATTATAAGGAAAAAAAAGGTTTTTGTGCAGTGAAAAAAATAATTGAAAAAACATCTGTGTCATTGCAATAAAATTTAAGGTAATGGATTTGTGAAACAAAAAATTCTATAATAATAAATTTCAAATATTTTAATGACAATTTTAATTAAATAATATATATATATATATATATTATTGCAATAAAAAATTATTGCAACAATATATTCGTTGTAATAGATAATTATTTCATTTTTGTCACTACAATAAATTGTTAAATTTATAGTTATTGTAATGATATCTTAATATTTATCATTGTAATAAATTATAAAATAAGTTATATCAAGTTATTGCAATGATATTTTAATATTTGTTGTTACAATAGATTATAAAATAATTTTTGTCAAGTTATTGCAATGATTATTTCTTCTTAATCAAATAGAATACCTCAAATCATAAGATAGGATGAGGTATCAGAATTTTAGATTAAAAATACCTCAAACCATAAGATATGATGAGATTACTCTACCTGAACAGTGGAGTTTAGACACCATTGTTCCCTCACAAAAGATAGAAAATGATAAACTTGATTTTATAACACAAAAGACAGACGACATAGTAGTAATATCTTTTAGTAGAACACCTTCATATATGCTTACACCTAGAACCTCTTTTTCTAATTACAAATGTATGAATCTAAACCAAGAAGCCTCCCATCCCATAAATACTATAGTTGAAGGAATCTGTCCACAGGGACAAGTTGAAACCCCTTTCTATACAATATAGCTCAACCAACTCCAAATGTCTTCCAACCTGTGTATCAATACAATCCTGATTCCCCTACCCAGACAAATATCTTAGGACCAGAAGAACCCCGACTTAATGTTATTTCACGTAAGTTTGTTTTGGATAAATGATTATTAAAAAATGATTACTTAAAACCTTAATATGCTGATAGAAGAAAACAATTTTTTAGACAATATAATGAATTAGAAAGAGACTATTTAAGAGATGAGTATAATAAGACAGTGATTGATTTAGAAAGGGACGTTAATTGTTATCATCTTTTTGCAATAACTTGATACCAATCTTTGCAATAACTTGATTTCAATTATTGAAATAACTTGATACCAATTATTTTTGAAATCTATTGCAATGATTTTTTTTTTTTTTTAAATAGCTAATTGAAATGAAGTTATCATTGGAATAGCTTGACATAAATTATTTTACAATCCATTGCAATGACAAATATTAAGTTATCATTGCAATAACTTGATATAAATTATTTTACAATCTATTGCAATGACAAAGATTAAAATATCATTGCAATAACCAAAAATCAATTATTTTACAACCTATTGCAATGGCATTTCATTGCAATAATTATATATCAATTATTTTACAATCTATTGCAATGACAAACATGAAATAATTATTTATTACAATGAATATATCGTTACAATAATTTGATCTGAATTTTTTTTTTCCATTTTTTCAAATCTATTACAACAAGATTTGTAAACTAATAACTTATTATTTCAAATCGAAGCAGTAAATTGTTTATTTTATTTTAAAATCATATATATTATTTTATCAAAATTGTCATTAAAAATTTGGAGTCCATTGACATGAAATTTTTTGTTGCAAAAATAAATTTTTTTGCTTACCACTCAGTAATATGATATATAATAAAATTCAACTCTAAAATAAAATATGAAAGTTTAAACTAACATTTGTTTAATGTGAACATTATATAAATAATAAAAAAATAAGAAGGAAAAATGGTTTTTTTTTTATTATATTTCAACTCAATCATTTATTAAAATCGAACTATATGTTCATTAAATCCCGAAAATTATTTGTGAATGATTTTGTACTAGATATTGGAACAATTTTCACTTTAACTTACAAAATCAAAGAGTTTGTTAGAAAACCATATTCCATTTTGTTTTGAAAATTAGTTTGGACAATATTAATCACAAAAAAAAGAATCAAAATTAATGTAGTAGGCTTTCTCGTCATCTACAAATCAAATAGTTAAAATAATATTTATTATTTTATTCCATCAAATATTTTTCCAATAAACAAAATTTCAAAATACTTAGTCTTACTTGCTCAACCTTATGTTCTATAATATATCTAATATTCTTCTAACATGTTGCCTAGTAAAAAAAAACCCCAAAAAAAATCATTTAAGGTAGAGGCAGAGATAACAAAATGTATGGAATCTGAATCCCAAAGTTGTAATATTTTAACTTTGGATCCCAAACAACAAATTGAAAGTGCCACATATGCAGTGATTTGAATTAAGGTCAAAATCCGGTCACAATAATTTGAATAATTAGAAAGAAAAGGCAATCAAATCAATAAAAAAAAAAAAAAAAAAAAAAAAAACTGATACCACTAATCAAAGTGTGATCGATGTGCATTCTATTTTTTAGGCAAAATTTTCAATTTTAGGAGGCTGAATATTCTTTTTCTTATTCTAAGACTTAAAATTATATTGTAGGGGCTCCGTTTTCGGAAGGGCACCCCCGACAATAAATTTGTAGAGAGTGGGGCAAAGGGTTTGGCTCCGACCGACCTCTCGCCGGTCCTCCTTGAGTTTTTCCTTTTTTCTTCTCCATCTGGGGTTGCTCCTCGGCGGGCGTCCGAGGAGGCCCCCTCTTCACGAGGGGGCTCTTTGCCTTATATATGCCCTTTGGCTCGATCCTGGCCTTACAGCTGTTGGCCATCCGGGCTACTGCTCTAGAACTTGTCCCATCAGACAGGTTCTTCACCATACTGTGGGTTGCGGCCTCCAAGGTTGCACTGTTTAGGGGTCTTGTCATCATTAATGTAGCCTAGAGGGTCTGACAAACACATTAAGTGTGGATGTGACCACCCATTCTGGGTTTCCCCCCTACCCAGGATTAGATAGGGTATGCCGAGGAGGGGTGTGTCCTCGGCATGGGTCCGAGAAGGGCTAAAACCCTTTGGACGACTATCTGAGACAATTGTCCTCCTCGGCTTGGGCCTTGGGCCAGCCTAAAGGTGGGCCGGGGATTCCGGGCCCACGGGCCCCACAATAGCCCCTCAAAACCCTGCTGCACGTTCCCTCGGACGGGGAGGAGGCTTTTGAAAACTTCGGCCCTTATGTTCCGGAAGGCCTTCCGCTGGCTGGTCCTTCCTCGAGTGGCTGGATCGACACTCAGACTCTTCAGCAGGTAGTCAGTTTCTCCACAGGACTAGGTCTTTGGACCATGCAGCACTTTGGCTCCGTCGTAAATGGCTAGCTCCCCAAAGGCTTGGGTCCGAGGACCACGCAAGACCTAGGTACAATTGCTACCTTCAGAGGGAGTGGCTAGCTCCCCGTAGGCTTGGGTCCGAGGACCATGCAAGACCTAGGTACAATTGCTGCCTTCAGAGCGAGTGGCTAGCTCCCCGTAGGCTTGGGTCCGAGGACCATGCAAGTCCTAGGTACAATTGCTGCCTTCAGAGCGAATGGCTAGCTCCCCGTAGGCTTGGGTCCGAGGACCATGCAAGTCCTAGGTACAATTGCTGCCTTCAGAGCGAATGGCTAGCTCCCCGTAGGCTTGGGTCCGAGGACCATGCAAGACCTAGGTACAGTTGCTGCCCTCGATGGTAAGTGGCTAGCTCCCCATAGGCTTGAGTCCGTAGACCATGCAAGTCCTAGGTACAATTGCTGCCTTCAGAGCGAGTGGCTAACTCCCCGTAGGCTTGGGTTCGAGGACCATGCAAGACCTAGGTACAGTTGCTGCCCTCGATGGTAAGTGGCTAGCTCCCCATAGGCTTGAGTCCGTAGACCATGCAAGTCCTAGGTATAGTTGCTGCCTTCAGAGCGAGTGGCTAGCTCCCCGTAGGCTTGGGTCTGAGGACCATGCAAGACCTAGGTACAGTTGCTGCCTTCAGAGCGAGTGGCTAGCTCCCCGTAGGCTTGGGTCCGAGGACCATGCAAGACCTAGGTACAGTTGCTGCCCTCGATGGTAAGTGGCTAGCTCCCCATAGGCTTGAGTCCGTAAACCATGCAAGTCCTAGGTACAGTTGCTGCCTTCAGAGCGAGTGGCTAGCTCCCCGTAGGCTTAGGTCCGAGGACCATGCAAGACCTAGGTACAGTTGCTGCCCTCGATGGTAAGTGGCTAGCTCCCCATAGGCTTGAGTCCGTAGACCATGCAAGTCCTAGGTACAATTGCTACCTTCAGAGCGAGTGGCTAGCTCCCCGTAAGCTTGGGTCCGAGGACCATGCAAGACCTAGGTACAGTTGCTGCCCTCGATGGTAAGTGGCTAGCTCCCCATAGGCTTGAGTCCGTAGACCATGCAAGACCTAGGTACAATTGCTGCCTTCAGAGCGAGTGACTAGCTCCTTGTATGCTTGGGTCCGAGGACCATGCAAAACCTGGGTACAGTTGCTGCCCTCGATGGTAAGTGGCTAGCTCCCCATAGGCTTGAGTCTGTAGACCATGCAAGTCCTAGGTACAGTTGCTGCCTTCAGAGCGAGTGGCTAGCTCTCCGTAGGCTTGGGTCCGAGGACCATGCAAGACCTAGGTACAGTTGCTGCCCTCGATGGTAAGTGGCTAGCTCCCCATAGGCTTGAGTCCGTAGACCATGCAAGACCTAGGTACAATTGCTGCCTTCAGAGCGAGTGGCTAGCTCCCCGTAGGCTTGGGTCCGAGGACCATGCAAGACCTAGGTACAGTTGCTGCCCTCGATGGTAAATGACTAGCTCCCCATAGGCTTGAGTCCGTAGACCATGCAAGACCTAGGTACAATTGCTGCCTTCAGAGCGAGTGGCTAGCTCCCCGTAGGCTTGGGTCCGAGGACCATGCAAGACCTAGGTACAGTTGCTGCCCTCGATGGTAAGTGGCTAGCTCCCCATAGGCTTGAGTCCGTAGACCATGCAAGTCCTAGGTACAGTTGCTGCCTTCAGAGCGAGTGGCTAGCTCCCCGTAGGCTTGGGTCCGAGGACCATGCAAGACCTAGGTACAGTTGCTGCCCTCGCGGTTTCGCCTTCGTCCCCGAGTGTGAGGACACAGTGTTCACCTCTTTGGGCAACTCAGTCTCACATCGGATAGAAGTCCCTTCCACTAACCCCTTGTAAGCTTCTGGAGCAAGAGTTAGTGTACCACCACTACACAGTTGCCTTCAATAGGAGTTCGTCCTCAGATCCGAGAGCTTTGCTTTTAGTGTGAAGATGTCCACGGGTCATTTTTTGGGAGCTGTTTTTCCTCAGGTTGGATTGTGACTTCACACGTGGGGCTGATCTCGCCTCTGGTTCGTGTTCCCCGTCTTTCTGGTTTACGAGGCGTCGCTTGGCCTTCTGCGCTCCGTGTTTGACGCTTCGGTACCAGTAACGCGCCTTCATTAATGCCCTCGTGAACTAACACGAATCAGGCGGTTGGCAATCCCCTTGGAATTGGGTGGGAATTAATTCCCTTTGAAAATTCTCCCTTCGAATTCTACGCGGCTTAACTCCCACCGGTTTTCGCCTTCCATAAAAGGCGTTCTGGGGGGAATGTTTCTCCTCATTCCATGAATCTTCCACCACAAACAGAAACACATACTTTCACCTCCCTGAGCCCCTTTGACACCGCCGCCAGGATTGTGACCAAAGTTAGGAGATCTGGAGTTAAGGGCCGCCGTGGCCGCAGCCCCCACTGGGCTGCCGGCACGGCAGAGTTTAGGCGTAACACTGGCAGGGCCTTGTACGGTGGCCAGGAGGGACGTCGTTGAAGTACCTAACGTCTCTCCCCAGAGCGCACCTCCGACGAAGGAGACACGCGAACTCTCGTCATGGCTGGTGCCCGTGTATTGCCGTCTCTGACGGTCAATGCTCGTGCAGTTTGGAGAGGGTCGAGGAAGCATCACGAGGGAGGGTGTTCCGGGGCCCCTGGGTCGGCTCCTCACTTTGTTCAAGCTTTGGCTTCAAGGCGAGCCAGCCCCCAGCCCCCCTTCCCGTGCTTTTACTGTCCAGTTCTCCCATTCTCTGGACGCCAGTAAAAGCACGGGTTGACACTTCCCTCATTCCTGATATTAATTCTTTGCAAGCCTCTTGCCCAGCTAGTTCTAGGATCGGTCTGCCTGGGCCTCTGATTGTAGGATTAGTTGGTAGGATTTTTTGTAAAACACGCCTGTCTGAGCCTCTGATTGTATTTGTAATTTTCTTTTATGAAATAATAAAGATTGTATTTGTAATCTTTTTATGAAATAATAAAGAACTCTTCCTTTTATTTGCTGTTGAGTCTTCTTTTCTGCTGCAGAATTTTTTCTTTCTTTTTCCTCTTTTTTTTTGTACCACCAACTTTTGCGTAGTAACTACTTTAGAACGACCGCCGGTTGCGCCGGCCGGCGCGCTAACCCTTCCCACAGACGGCGCCAATTGTAGGGGCTCCGTTTTCGGAAGGGCACCCCTGAATAAATTTGTAGAGAGTGGGGTAAAGGGTTTGGCTCCGGCCGGCCTCTCGCCGGTCCTCCTTGAGCTTTTCCTTTTTTCTTCTCCATCTGGGGTTACTCCTCGGCGGGCGTCCGAGGAGGCCCCTTCTTCACGAGGGGGCTCTTTGCCTTATATATGCCATTTGGCTCGATCCTGGCCTTACAGCTATTGGCCATCCGGGCTACTGCTCCAGAACTTGTCCCATCGGACAGGTTCTTCACCATACTGTGGGTTGCGGCCTCCAAGGTTGCACTGTTCAGGGGTCTTGTCATCATTAATGTAGCCTGGAGGGTCTGGCAAACACATTAAGTGTGGATGTGACCACCCATTCTGGGTTTGCCCCCTACATAGGATTAGACAGGGTATGCCGAGGAAGGGTGTGTCCTCGGCATGAGTCCGAGAAGGGCTAAAACCCTTTGGACGACTATCTGGGACAATTGTCCTCCTCGGCTTGGGCCTTGGGCCAGCCTAAAGGTGGGCCGGAGATTCCGGGCCCACGGGCCCCACATATATATATACACTATTTAAAAATTATTAAAATTTTGGTGATTATAGATTTTTTTTTAAATTTTTTTTAATTTATTTATTAATTTTTTTTTTTGTGGTAACTTAAAAAATGTATGACCATGGTGGCAGGTCACATCCTTTGGTAAGATATACCATGAGATCCTCTCATTAACCTACAGCCCAATGTTAATGAGTTTGTCATGCCTTGAACTCAAGAGTTAAAAACAATGAGGATAAGTGACTACAAGACCCCCGCCACATCCAGATTAAGGGATTATGAATCCCCTTGGTCAATAAATAGTTCTGATGTATGTTAAACGTTTGAAAGGATTAATCCTTACCTTTATAAATAGAGTAGTTTTTGGACTACAAACTATTTTATAACTTTTTATCATAAATCTGACATAATTGATTACGAGTAATTATTTATTACTTATATATAAATCTATCAATTTTTTTTTCTTCATCACTTACACTCTCACATTAAATGTGTGGCAAAAAAATTATGTAAGTGTTATCAAAATAGATTTATTGTAAGTACAAAGGTAAAAAATTTCAACAGAACAAGACTGTTAATAATTTATGGTGTACTTTATTTTTAGTTGTTGAAGTATTGCAGTCTTTAAGAATTTCAACTGATGCAACTACTTCTATGTAGGTAAATTAGTGGGTAGGTCTGTCTTGTATAAGGTCTTCAACGGATTGATAAATGATGGTACCATTTCCACACCTCCCCATTCTTTATTTATTTTTTCTATTTCCGAATTAATATTGCCTGTATCATTAGAGGTAGAGATTTTTTTTTTTTTTTTTGAAAATGGAGGTAGGGAATATTAGATTAATACTTTTACACACTTTATAGAATTTTAATTTATGATATCCGTTGATTGATAATTGTTTTTTTTTTTTGGTTGTTATCATCAAGTCAAAATACAAATTAATTTTTAGTGTATGTTAAATTCAAATAACATATATCTTATTCGATTAGCAATTTCTTTGGAAGAGAGTTGGGAAAAACAGAAATTAAAAAAAAAAAAAAAAAGGAGCATCTTTCTTAGAAATGCTAAAAAAGGGGAAAAAAATTTTTGGGGGGAAAGGCAGGACAGGAGGAGGGGGGGACTGGGCTGTAGAAGTCCATTTGGAAAAGGGAAAAATTTATATGGGTTGTCCCTGATAATTAAAGCCACACATATGGTTAATTTGGACCATTTTCTAATATCAAATTCTTATTTATTTTCTTCTTCTTTTTTTCCCTAACACGAACTTCAAATTCTAAGCAATTGGCGGTCTCATCTCACGGTGAAAATTTATGTATGTCAGTTGAATTTAATGATATAGTTGAATAAATGAATGAGCAGTGTAATTACAAATACCTGCTAACTTTTTTTTATCCATCTATTCAATGCCCATGAGTTATGCTGAAAATATTGGCTACAAATAAAAAGACAAAAGGGAAGGAGCGGACCCTTATAAAAGAGGAACCACCGAACCAGCGAGTCATCTAGTACAGCCAAACAGACAAACCGGGCCCAGGTTCAGTGCAAACTGCTTATAATTCTAAAGAGAAAGAGATGGAGAATGGCAATGGCTAATGGATGATATGCTGATAGCCGACACTCTCATGACTCATGTTTGATGTCTTAATGACCGCAAGGGAGAGAGATACACTGCTTTATATTTGGATTTTGATTTTTAATTTTGTTAATTAGAGTTGTTCATACTTATGAAACTGTTCTAATTTGAAGTCTTGTTCTGGCCAAAAGTTTCGTAAATCTCCAATTATTGAATTATAAAAAAAGAAGTATTAGTTTGTCTCCTCTATTTGTTTTTGTTATTCTAACAATAAAGAGATGAAAAAAAGACACGAAACTATTGATTATACTTTACATTTTACTTTTTACTGAAAAAAAAGGGAAAAAAAAAAAAAACTCATGCATTTTACTCGAAACTTGAATAAAATCAATTTGGCAACTATTAAAAATAAAAGATTGAGAGAGAATACTTTGTTTAGAAATTAGGAAAAAAAAAGAAAAAAAAAAAACTTAAGTGAGAAAGTCATAATAAGAAATTGCCAAAAATGCAAAATTGACCTTCTAACTTTCAGTCTTTTTCATTTCAGTCCTCTAACTTTTAGTTTTGTCATTTCAGTCCTGTAACTTTCAATTGTTGTTAATTTGGTATTCCATTAAATTTCAGTTATGTCTTACCATTAATTGAGCCAAAACGATGTCGTTTTGGCTTATATATATATATATATATATCTTTAATAAATTTCGAAATTAAAAGAAAATTAAAAAAAGACTGATATTAAAAAAAAAAAAAATTGATATGAATCGATTTGAGAGATTGAATCGATGATGGAGTTCTGATGAAGGTGAGGATGGTCACATTATGATGTTCCGGAAGCTGTTCCAACTGACCTGGAGGGAAGTACGCCACCAACCTTTCTTCAGCAGAGATATTAGTGGGCTTGCACACGCTTGCCGTAGCTCCAAACACATCGAAGACGAAGACGAAGATGAAGCCGAAGCCGAAGCTAATGCTGATGCACCCACCACCAAATTCAAACCCGACCCACCACTGGTATTCAACTTGGCTATAGAGAACGACGATGAAGATTTTGAAGACGAGCCCGACAATGGCGTTTAGTCCTCCTTGGTGGTGTTCAAATCAATTAGATAATTATTAAGTGTTTTGAAATAGTAAAGAAGAAGAAGAAGGAATAGTTTTGTTTGGGATTTGGGTGTTGAATGATTCTCGGTTCTGCCTGGATAAATGTTTTCTTTTTCTTTTTTTCTTTTTTTTTAATATTAGTTTTTTTTAAATTTCTTTTAATTTCGATTTTTTTAAAGAGTAAAAACGATGTCGTTATGGCTCAATTAACAGCAGAATATAACTGGGGTTAAACGGAGTACCAAATTGACAACAATTGAAAGTTAAAGGACTGAAATGATAAAACTAAAAATTAGAGAACTAAAATGAAAAAGACTGAAAGTTAGAGAGTCAATTTTGCATTTTTGCTTAAGAAATTTGAAATTGATTATAATACAAAGTTTTACCAATAATTCTCCATTTTTCTTTCTACATTGGAGAATGAAGATAAGGATTTGAGATTGAAACGATTTCATAAGTTTGCAATTTAAATCCATTAAAAAAAAAAAATCTAAAACCTAATTTATACAAGTATATAAACTCTTGTGTTGCTACCATGAACTCTTAGCGTTATAGTCACTCTATAAGTATAAATGCTTGTAAAGTGTGGAAGGGCAAGAACTGGAGTCCAAGACTCTAGGAGAAAACTTCACACACAAATACACATAGATTAGGCTAAAGCAGAATTTTATCTTGTGTGTGTGTGTATATATATATATATATATTAATTTTATAAACTTTCAAAAGCTGTATATAAATCAAATAGATTAAGAACAACCCAAACTCAATTTGAAAAAAAAAAAAAAACACTCAAGCTCAAACTTAGGTAAAAACTTGGTTATAGCCTTACTTTGCTGCCTTTAAATGGTCAATTGTGCCCAAACTTGTAATGTTAATAGAAAATTAGAAACTGGTAAGCCTCCACCACTGCCTAATGATTGTATGTAATACTAATACACTAATTGCTATTATAATAATAATAATAAAAATTACAGTGTCCAAGGTTCAAAAATAATACTGCACGAGAAACTTAAAAATAGCGTGCAGATAAAAATCGGACCCTACAAAAGGGCTCTGCCTCCTCTACTTTTCATTATCACATCCTCACACAGCTTTCTCTCTCACTCTCTCTCTCTGGGTAATGCTCTATGCAGTCTTGGTTTATTCCTTCCCTTCTTTCATTGTTAGAAGCCTCTCAAGTCTGCTTGTTTTTTCTTTAACAAAACAAGCTTTGTTTCTTATTATGCAGGAAAAAATGGCTTCTTTTGCGTGGACTCTGTTACTGGGTTTCTTATTTATGGTCTCCGGAGCCATGGGAGCTCCTCCACGGAAGCCTATAGATGTTCCATTTGGCAGAAACTATTATCCCACTTGGGCTTTTGATCACATTAAGTACTTCAATGGAGGCTCTGAGATTCAGCTCCACCTAGACAAGTACACTGGTAAAATGAGCTAGAACAAGCATTCTTTTGAATCAGAAATATATTGATGCTGTCGTTTCAGATTTAAAATGCTTGTACAAATTTCATCTTAGCCTACATTCTCCTCAATTTTTTTTTTTTGGCGAAGGTACTGGTTTCCAATCCAAAGGTTCTTACTTGTTTGGTCACTTCAGTATGCAAATAAAGTTGGTTCCAGGAGATTCTGCTGGAACCGTTACTGCCTTCTATGTGAGTTATTCCCATCGCACTTATTTTGTCTTGTAAAGTCGTACTCTTTTCCAAAGAAAGTGAGGGGAAAAAATATTTTGGTTGAAAAGATACAGATTTTTTACATTTTTAAGATTGGGGTTTTTTTTTTTTTTTTTTTTTGTCAACTTAATTTGTTTTAAACTTGTAGTATTTGTCTGATTATGTTGCAGCTATCATCTCAAAACTCGGAACATGATGAAATAGATTTTGAGTTCTTGGGGAACAGGACAGGACAGCCCTACATTTTACAGACAAATGTGTTCACAGGAGGGAAGGGAGACAGAGAACACAGGATTTATCTTTGGTTTGACCCAACCAAGGCCTACCACTCTTACTCAGTTCTCTGGAATCTGTATCAGATTGTGTAAGTTACTCACTTTTTTCTTTCTTCTTTCTCTTTTTGCATCTAGAAATGAACCTTTCAGATCCTGAAATGAAGCTGCTCGTATTTAAATATCTAGAATTAGAGCAAACTGGAAAAATAATAGCCGAAAAGATTTATTTTCCACCCCCAAAATTTCGCAAATCAAATCTCTAATCTAGGTCCCCTGATTGACGTAATCTGATGACCATTTTTTGTTTCTACTTTCTCGATGTGATTTGTCTTAAAGTTCATTTATTACTCATATTCAAGTGGCTTTTTCATTTGAGATTGAGAGATTAATATGTCCAAAGAAATAAGCCTGCTTAATTAACTTTTTTTTTTTTGGAGAAAAACCTGCTAATGTTCATTAAGTTATGTTCAAATGTCGAGGCTAGATCGTTGTTAACAAAATTTCTGTTCATTAATTTTCAACTATTTTTAGACTTTGTGGTTCTCAAAGTATCAAATTATGTTTTTCTTTTTTTTTTTCTTTAATGAATTTATCCTACGTTAATTAAATCGAAACATCCGGAAGAAACAAAATTATTTGCAATAAAGACCTCCCCTAGCAAGTCCCCATTTTTTTTCATTAGAAAAGTTGGAACTTCTATCAACATCCAATCTTTCCCGCAATCACTGGATGCATAAGTAGCTTATATGCGTGTGTGTGTGTGTAAACCAAAGTCTTTTCCGACAAAACTAGAACACGATCAAACAAAGCAAACACCTGTAATCTATTTGAATTGGAAAAATCTCATTATAGTTAGCTCCCGGTCATGCTCGTGGGAAAAAGGAATACTGGTAACATGGGAGGGTTTTTTCCACAAGAGAACCCGACAAAACTTTCAAAATCAATAATAGTTAATAGAAATTTGGTATCACTTTTTACTTTTTCAAAAGTAGAAACGTATTATAAAAGGTGGACATTGGGGAATGTGCGAATAGATGTGTCTGGACTCTGACTGTCTCTTTATTTTATTTGCCAGATTCTTTGTGGATGACATCCCAATAAGAGTGTTCAAAAACTGCAAAGATTTGGGAGTGAAATTCCCATTCAACCAACCCATGAAGATCTACTCGAGCCTTTGGAACGCAGATGATTGGGCCACAAGAGGTGGGCTCGAGAAGACTGACTGGTCTAAGGCCCCATTTATCGCTACCTACAAGAGCTTCCATATCGATGGTTGTGAGGCCTCTGTGGAAGCCAAGTTTTGTGCTACCCAAGGCAAGAGATGGTGGGACCAGAAAGAGTTCCAAGACCTTGACTCTTATCAGTATAGGCGTCTCAAATGGGTCCGAACCAAATACACCATCTACAACTATTGCACTGATAGAGTCAGATACCCTACAATCTCGCCTGAGTGCAAGAGAGACAGAGACATATGATTTCATGCATGATCAATGATCAATGATCAATGATTATTATTAATATATTATGATACTACTCTTATCATAATAATTTTATTTATTTACCACATAAATTTATGAACATCCCCCAACTACTACTATTTCAGGAAGACTTTCGGGCGTGATTTATGGGGATTTCTTTTTTCATTCCTTAGTTTTGATCATGTTCCACTGTCATAATTATCTGAGTTTTATGTATTAATTATGTTTCTTTCTTTTTTATAATTTACTACTTTTGTCTTACTTTGTTTGTCTTCTATTTCATTTTGAGATATTTTAAAATATTGTCTTATTTCTAAAAATAAAAGTCATTAATTTATTAATGTTTTTATTATATCTCTATTTTATTTTCAAAACTATTTAAAAAGAAAATTAATAAATATTTAAAAGGTAGGCAAGACAATAAATTTATTTAAAGGTGGTTTTGAAAATTTATACATTTTTAAAATGTAAACAATACAATAAATTATGTTTTTTTAAAACGTTCTACTTTTTAAACGGGATAAATAAAGTGGCACAGAAGGAATATAAAATTATTGTTATTTAATGGTTTATGTAATCTCTCGTCTAGACGTGTATTGCCCAATAGCATGTGGAGTCATAAACTCATTCCTTGAGAGTGGTCTTAATCAGTATATTATAATAGCGCTATCCAGTCTATTATTAATGCAATAGTTACAACTAATTACTTTAATAAATATTTGCATTGTATGCCACGTATCAAAAGATTCAGGTTTTCACATGCCTTGATCTTTTACAAATTAGATTTAATGCTTTTCGGGATGCAAATATATATAGATATACGAGAAGTGTCCACGTGCACTCCAATTATCCAACCCGGAACTTTAGAAAAAAATATATATATCAAACTCTGAGATGTGCATACGAGTGAAAGAAACATCAAGAAGTGTAAATGGCTTGTATCCAATCTTCTGAACTATGCTTAATAAACAGAGTTTTCTTAAGACAAAAAATACTAAAATCTCTTTGGCATGGAGAGCCAGATTTTGATTTGAGAGTAAGTCTTGGTACAATCCTATATATGGCAATATGCTTGAGGGTAAAAACTATTTACAAATCAACTTTTTTCTTAGACTCCCACAAATGAAAGTTACTTCCTTGTTCTTTTTGTCTTGTATGCCGATTTGCGTCGTGGCTAAGTGGATACATGATCCATCAAATTTGGTTATTACCATTTACGAATTACCAGTCAACATTAGCATGCACTAATCCTTCCAAATAAGTTCTTGATGGGAAAAAGGGTAGCTGGAGCCACATTGCCGGCTTGCCGCAACTAATTAGCTGCCACTGGTTTGTTAGGCCCGCTTGGTAAGCAGGGACGGACCCACGTTGGCGCAGAGGGGGGCCATTGCCCCCCGCATTAAAAAAAAAAAAAAAACTAGTATAAAAAAAATTAAGACTTGCCCTTTAATATATATATATATATATATAAATATATTTGTCTTTCTTCTAAAATATTTAGATATTAACCTACAAGAAAATAAATAAAATTCATGCCCCTTTAACTACAAAAACAAAATAAAAAAATAAATATGGACTAAAAAAAAATCGCGCACAAAATAAGAAACAATTATTTTGTATGTTATACTTTGTTGATATGCTTTATAATATGAAATGTTTAAAAAATACTTATTTTGTATGTAGTATTTTGTTGAATATAAAATATATATTAGTTTTTATTTTCATAATTTTTTTTTTTTTATTTTAAGCTTTGGCCCCCTCAGGTATAAATCCTGGTTTCGTCCCTGTTGGTAAGGTGCCCAATTTGGACATGCATCAACAGAGAGCCACATTTACTGTTTTTATGTCCTCATTTTATTTCCTTATCTTTGTAATAATTTGATAATAATAATAATAATAATAATAATAATAATAACTGACATGTTCTTTTTTTTTTTTTTGGATGTGAAAACTCATTACTTTAATTCATACCAAGACAAAACGTTACATCTTGGGACATCAGTTGCTCAACACAGCCTAGTGTTCCCTCAACCCAAGCGATTTGACTAGACACACCTTTTGCAAATTGAGCTAACGTGTGTGCAGCCTTATTCCCTGACCGACCCACATGGCTGAAGTTAACATTCCTAAACTTATAAAGTTGGGACAAGGAGCCAGCTATATTATTAGTAATAGACAAAGGAGGGTCTGTGTGGCGTAGCATGGCGTTCACCACAGTGAGGGAATCACTTTCAAAATGGCAATCCCGGATCCCCATATCCCATGCGAAACTGACTGCTTCCTCCATTGCCTTTGCCTCCACCTCAATAGCACCCAACAGAGCTTTTAGTTTCTTGCTTAGTGCCGCCACCACAGCGCCGTGATGATCCCTAATCACAACTCCAACTCCGGTTTCCTTTTGCTGAGAAAAAACTGCACCATCCATGTTAGCTTTATACCACAGAGGCTTGGGAGGCTGCCACATTGCTTCCACTGATTCTTGATGTGGCCAAGTAGAGTGGTTTGCCAACACATAAGTCTCCAAGTAGTCTTTTATCCACTGAACAAGAATAGACGCAGGTTTTCTACTCTTTCCATGGCGCATCTCATTCCGGTTTGTCCAAATACCCCATGCCATCATGACCATCAAACCAACGTCCTCCTCCGTCCACTGTTTCACATTTCGGGCGTACCACAGCAAATCCAGGAACTTCGGGCATCTGTCCATAATCTTATCCGTGTCCAAACTTAACTCCTTTCACACTTCTTTTGCACGGCGACAGTGCCAGAGCACGAGGCCTGTTGTTTCTTCAAAATTTCCACATACCTCACAGATAGTGTCTGCTGTTAGCTTCTGGCGAAAAAGGTTGGCCTTCATGGGAAGAATATTTCGGCATGCACGCCATGTGAAGTTTTGAATCTTATTCGGAACATTCAAATGCCAAATAAATTTCCAAAACTCCTTCATGCGCGCTGAGTTTGAGCTCTCCTCAGCAACGTGGCCAACTCTCTCATCCAGTGCCAACCTATACGCTGATTTCACTGTGAACTTCCTCGACGAATTCAGAGCCCAATTGAGACGATCTTCAGGCAAAGATGGGCTCAGTGCAATAGAGAGAGCCGATTCAACATCTTTGGCCATGAAAGTACATTGGAGGGCCTCCATATCCCATTCTCCTCTTTGGTAGTCAATCAATGTAGCCACTAGTATTTCAGCATCATCATTCAGGCATGGTGTTACAACTCTGTATGTGGAAGACAAAGGCAGCCAGCGGTCACCCCATATTCGAACTTTGGCCTCATTTCCAATCCTCCAATGGCTCCCCTTCTGGACAATCTGTTGTGCAGCAAATATACTCCGCCAAGCATATGAGGGTTTTATGCCCAAAGTAGCTGAGAGAAAATCTCCATTTGGAAAATATTGAGCTTGGAAGACTCGAAAAAATAGGGAGTTAGTACAGGTTTGAAGTCGCCACCCCTGCTTGACTAGTAGTGCCAAGTTAAAGGCCTTGAGGTCCCTGAATCCCATGCCACCAGTCTCCTTAAGGGTGCACATCTTCTTCCAGCTAAGCCAAGCCATCTTGTCCTCCCCATTGTTTTGCCCCCACCAAAATTTGCGAACCATACCAGCAAGCTCATCACATAAAGAATTTGGAAGTTTGAAACAACTCATAGTGTAAGAGGGTATTGCTTGGCCAACTGCTTTTATTAAGATTTCCTTGCCCGCATTTGATAAAAGCTTTTCCTTCCACCCCGATAGTTTTTTGCCAAGTTTGTCTTTAAGATCGTGGAAGGAGTTCTTTTTGGATCTCCCAACCAATGAAGGTAGGCCCAGGTATTTTTCATGCTGGCGTATGACTTGGGCACCAAATCTAACTTTAATTTCTTCCTGTATTGCACGTGGAATATTCTTACTGAAAAAAAGGGCAGTCTTGGCTTTATTTAGTTGCTGGCCCGAGGCAGCTTCATATACTGTGAATATTCGTTGTACCTTATTACATTCTTCTAATGATGCTCGACAAAAAAACCAAGCTATCATCAACAAAGAATAGATGGGAAATTCTGGGAGCTCTTTGACAAACTGTCACACCATGGATAGCTTGCCTTTTTGCTGCATGACGGAGAAGTGCTGAAAGACCCTTTGCACAAAAGAGAAACAGATAAGGAGATAATGGGTCCCCTTGGCATAGGCCCCTAGAGGGTACAATTCTGCCTTAGGTTTGCCTATTAATATGAATAGAATAAGTGACAGTAGTTATACACCTCATAATCACTTCAATCATTTTCTGATGAACACCCATTTTCCTCATAATATTCTCCAAGCAAGTCCATTCAACCCTATCATAGGCTTTGCTCATGTCTAGTTTTAAGGCCATTTCTCCCACTCTCCCAAACTTCTTTTGGCTAATATGATGCATGGTTTCGAATGCTACCAATACATTATTAGTTATAAAGCGCCCTTTGGTAAAAGCATTTTGATTTTCACTAACAATTATTGATAAAACACTCTTCAGTCTATTAGCAATTGTCTTAGAAGCTATTTTGTAAGCCACATTACATAAGCTAATAGGCCTATATTCAGTGATTTTTCTAGGGTTTTGGACTTTAGGAATAAGAACAATCTGGGTGTCATTATAGTTAGGAGGGACAATACCATGATTCAGGAAGTCAAGTGCAGCTTGAGTGACACAGGTGCCGGTGATTGACTAGAATTTTTGGTAGAATAAAGGTGGCAAGCTGTCCTATCCTGGTGCAGTATTAGGGCGCATGTGCTTTAACGCTTGGGCAACTTCTGAAGCTTGAAAGTCTCTAGTCAACAACTAGTTCATTGCATCCGTTACTGTAGGTGAAATGGCATTAAGCAACTCTGTCATCTCTCTTGGCTGAGAGGAAGTAAATAATGTGGAGAAGTACTGTGTAAAACATTGTTCAACAGTTAACATATGTTCTTGATGTCAACACTCTTGCCATTTATGAAAAGTTATTAGTGTTTTCCAATATTGCAACGGTGGTATTTGTTGAATACTTCTTTGTAAAGCCATTAATTTGATATTTGTTTGTTTTTTAACAACTTTAGCCTTGATTGAATTGATTACCTTGTATTAATACCACTATAATCATGCCAAAATCATGAAATATTAACTTTGTTATTGGCATGTTAAATGCCTTTTATGCAAATATGGTCACATTTTTATGAAGATTTTTCATATGCATACAATATTTGAAATAAAAAACAACATATAAAAAAATAATAATAAAAACTTGAAAATTTTAAATAGTATCATTTCTATTGAATACCTCAATTTAGCTTAAAACATATTCAATTTCATCCATGCCCTCCTGCCATAGTCCATTCTCATCCTCTAGTCCTTGGATCCAATTCCGTTGCTTCTTGTTCGACGCTTTGGTATGGAAGAAGCTTGTATTACGGTCCCCCTCCTTCAGATAATTGTTCCGAGATCGTTGTTTTCGCATGACCTCTTCCATATCCAGCCAAGAGTTTAAAGACTGCCTGGCTTACCGAATAGAATCCATATTGTGCTCTGGGGCTGTTTCCAGCACTTGAAGTCTATTCCGAAGTGAGTCGATCTGAATACCAACATGACCAAATCCTTTTTTATTCCACTGAGTGAGATATGCATTACATGATGCAATGCAGTTCTGGAGTGAATGACCCGTAGATACACCGAGGCCAAATTCCCATGCATCAGTGACAACCTCCGCACACCTTGGATCATGAAGCCACATAGCTTCAAACCTAAAAGGTTTCCCACTCTTATTCCTCCATCTCTCCCCATGCTTCCACCGAAGAGCTAGTATGCAATGATCCAACGCAGTGGTCAACAAATGGTGCAACTTCGCATTTGCAAAGTTTGAATACCAAAGAAAATATAAAACTGTTGGAGTAATTGAGATGTGAGCAGGTGATTGAATTGTTAAGTTCAGAAGTGAGTGAGGGAGTGATTAATATTTGTATGGATGGGTCAAAAGTAATTGTCCTTTTATTATTATTATTATTATTTTATTTTATTTTATGGATTGTTAGTTTTAAGGTCTTATTTCGGAGACTCACAACCAGTTCTTAATGTGGATTGATGGGCAGGGGGAGGAAATTAATGCATAGAATATTAGTGAAGGCTAGATACTATACATCTCTCTTTTTAGTCTTCATTACTCTTCGTGCATATGCATGGTACAATTAAAAAAAAAAATTATAATTACACACATATATGAATTCAAATTATACTCTTTTTCTCTCTATTATTTTTATTTTTTATTTTTAATTTCTTTTGGATATACACATGAGTTTACTCTTTCTTTTTTTCTTTTTTTGTTTATTGAGTTTTTGATGATTTATTTATATTAGACCTTTCGTCTTTTGCACCTCATTAACTCACCTAGAACAAAAAAAAAAAAAAAAAAACCTTTATAGGACATATGGTGCAAAATTAGACAACAATTAAAATCTAATTTAAAACTTAATTGAATTTTCTCTCTAACTTTATATATATATATATATATATATGGATGGGCTTCCTCGCCTTCTTAAGTAAAGTCTTATGGACTTTTTATTAGATTAGGAGGTCCTTCATTTATCTTTGCCAAAGATTCATTGCCACAAAACTTCTCCACCTGATAGTTAATGATTGTCACATACCTAAAGAACTCGCTTTCAGAAAACATCACTCTCAATTAAAATGGTTTGTGACCTTTTATTTCTTTTGCCGCAACTGTAATACATACATGATACATGAGTATTAGTTTTTCTCTTGTTGAAGCTTAGAAACCAATATACAAATAGAACGATATCGAGGAAATCTTATTACACACTCTTACAATTAGGGGTGTGCATCCAATCTACTAACCTGCCAAAAACAAACCTGACCCAATCCGCTGGGTTGGGTCTATTTTTAGGGGTAGATGGGTTGGGTTGAGTTATGAAATTTTTTTTTTTAATAGTAGGTGGGTTGGGTTTGGATCATAACAATCACAACCCGCCTAACCCGACCTGACCCACCTATATATTTAAAATTTAAATTATATATATATATATATATATATATATATATAAACTATATTATATAATTAATAATTTTTTATTTTATTTTTTCCCCTATTCAAGTCTTCCTATATAAAACTCAATTATTTCGCAAACTCTAACAATCTTATTTCACTCTATGCCGCCTCCCATTTCCACTCCCTCACTCCACTCTTATTTGTTTATAACTAAGTTGGGATATTAGTTCATATATATTTTGTTTATTAACTCAATTGGATATATTTTGTTTATAACTGAGTTAGAATACTAGTTTATGTATATTTTGTTTATCAAGTTAGGTGGCAAGTGAGATATATTTTTTTTCTCAATTTAATAATAATAGTAATAATAATAAAAATTGTCCAACCCATGATTTCAACTTGACCCAACTCAATCCATGTGGGTGGGGTTGGGGTGGATTTTTTTTAACCCACCATAGTGGGTTGGGTCAAAAAATTCCCTTAACTCGACCCAACTCGACCCATGCACAGCCCTACTTACAACTATAATACATATATGATACATGAGAAATAGTTTTTCTCTTGTTGTAGCTTGGAATCCAACAAACAAGCAGAATTATGTACGAAAAATATTATTACACACTTCCTATACACTGCCTTTTGAAATTGTGTTTTTAAAACATAATTAAAATAGAAATTGTGAAAATGTGACTTCACAATTTTTAGTTTAAATTGTGAAATTGTGTTCTACAAACACAATTTTCAGTCATGTGATAGTGTGTATATGAACATTAATAGTTTTAGTAGCATTGCAACATGAGTTTTTACAACCAATTTTCATATTAGGGGAATCAGAAGAATTATCAGCAGAATGATAACAAGAATCGGTTGAAGAAGAAAAATCATCTTCCAAAGAATCAGATGAATTGTTTGATTCAAGGATTCTGAATAATTCTTCTTGATCATTATCATCAATATTTAACATGTTAAACTTATTTTTTAACTTGCCAGGTTTTTGTTTACAATCTTTGCTGAAATGACTAGGTTTTCCACAGTTGAAGCATTTGCCTTTACCTGATTTTTGGTTAACATGGTTTTTAGAAAAATTCTTCTCTTTAGTATAGAAATCATTGAAATTAGTTTTATATTTTTTTTAAATGTTTTTTTATGGGTTTTATCATATTTTTTACCCCTTTGTTTGGAAGGAGCAACAAGGGGTAAACCATATTGTTCACAAAAATTATCCATTTCATATTTGGCTTTTCTTTCATTTTTTAATTGATATTTTAACAGTTTTTCATCATTGCACATATTAATACCGAGTTTTTTAGTAGTGCTTAAAATATCACCATAAGTTAAATTCTCATAATCAATGGAATCATTTTTACTAATTAATTCTTGCTTTACCTTATGAGCAAAGATAGGAGGCAGACTGTCAATAAACTTTTTTTTCCAATAAAGGTTATAACATTCTTTCTGCTGCATCACTCTGGAAAGGAAAACATCTTGATACCATCTATAATCGGACATAGTAGGACATCTCAAATTATTCAGCAAATCAGAAATTCGAAATGAAACACTAGATGGAGCACCAATAAAATGTTTGACAATAGTATAAATCAAGGTATTAACATCATTAGGAATACTTCGACCAGTATGATCACCAAAAATAAGCAAATCTTCATCATTCTTTTTAACAGCATGTTTAATAGAGTCTCTGGAATCTTTTGTAAGATATGAATCCCACCATCCATGAAGAGTACCAGAAAAACCAGTAGCAAGCAAGTTAACAATTTCAAGTTGATCAAAATCATGATTATTTTGATTAGCAATACCAACCATAGACATATGTCCCATTTTGTTAATAATTTCTTGTTCAGAAAAACCATCAATATTCCATTCATAAATTTTATCAGCAGAAACAAAAAATTGAGTTTGAAAAGGTCTTTCTTCAAACTAAATATCAAGAGGAGTAAGTTTTGAATACCAATT
Organism: Quercus variabilis; assembly: GCA_030445155.1. Taxonomy (NCBI): domain Eukaryota; kingdom Viridiplantae; phylum Streptophyta; class Magnoliopsida; order Fagales; family Fagaceae; genus Quercus; species Quercus variabilis. The sequence continues at coordinate 47,736,926 of CP129447.1, read as the reverse complement.
TTTTGTAAGAAACATGGGTTTGGAAGAACTTCCAACAAATCTTTTAATTTCTGGGAAATCATTGTCAAAGAATTTTTTGGCAGACACAGAAGAAACAGTGTCAAAATTTGTATTTTTATCAGAAACAATTTCTTTTTCATTTCTTGAAATAGTGCAAGCAGCATGAGTACTTGTAGAAGTACCCTCAGTTTTAATTTTTAAATCAGCAAGCATTTTTTCAACAGTGTCTAGAGTTTTGGATTGAGAAGTTTTAAATTTGAATTTGTTATAAAAACTGGGTAAATTAATCAAAGATTTCTCAGTTTTAACAAAAATAGGTTTTTCAACAGAAATAGTTTTTTCAACAATTTTTTCTTCAATGCAGTCAAGCTCCTGACCAATAACATGCAAGGATTCATTAGTAAAATTGTTTTGTTCAATAAGACTAACAATAGGAGTTTGATCATCAGCAATTTTGAAAGGAGAAGCTTTAACATCAGTTTTGCCAGTATTTATTAAAATAGTTTCAAGAGGAGGATGGCTAGTCCTAACAATGGTCTTGTCACTTTTAACAAAATTTGACTTCTTTATTACATTCAAATGATTTTTTGAAACTTCATCTTTTGAAACATAATAATTTCCAAGAAAATCAAAAAACAAAATATGTTTGTTCAGTTGAAGCATTTTTTCTTTCCATTTTCTTTTAATATGGTCTTTTTCAGATTGAGTAAAATTATCTTGGAAATATTTCCTTTTAGGTCTATTTTTTGAAATCACGAACTCATTGAACAAAGAAACCATATCAATTTCAAAATTTTCATTTAAAACAGTCAAAACTCTTAATTGGTTAACATTATTTTCAATTGGAGGAAAATCATAATCAGAAGGACAAACAGATTTAGTGTCATCTTCTTTCATGTGATAACTAAATTAAGTAGTATTCAAAGCCAAAGTTTTAGCAACATTAGAATCATCCAAAGCAAGAGTAATATTAGGAGAACAGTTGAAATGGACCGAACCATCATTCAGAGAAGTAGTATCTATACAGAGAATGCTTTCTTTAAAGTGCTTAGATCTAGCATGAAACTCATTATCTTTAACAGTGTGACCTTCTTCATTTACAATATCAGGAGGACAACCAGTCCTGGAGCTGATAGAGGAGTTGGATCTCCACAACTTATCTATACTATCCTAGTTTTAACACTCAGTTTTTATGTTTTTCTCACAACCGTTGCATTTCGTAACACATACCTTAAGCAACCCTATACCACACACATGCCCTACACGCCCTCTCTTGGCTCAAACGGACCTTATAGTCAGGTTCTGGGAATTCACTTTATACCTAGGGTGCGCCAACGACGGTAAGAAGGGGACACAACAACGGAGCACCAAAGGTTCGGGTAAGCACAGACAAGTTACAAAGACACAACAACACTATCACTGACCAGAAAAGAATGGCTCTGATACCATAAAGGGGGAAGGAGACGCACAGCTAAAGAGGAGAGAGACGGAAGCACAGTATTATGTATGTTGAAAGCAAAATAAGCAATAATAAGGCGGTAGAACCAGCCAAGCAGTATATAACAAAAGAATTCAAAGTAAATGAAAGCAATTTAGAACCGTCTGGTATGGCGGTAATCCATCCAAGGTGGCGGTAGCAACAAGTAGTATAATGAACATAAAACTAACTGAAAATACTTGTTTATTGAAAGTAGAGTTAAACACTTACAGTAGTAGTGAATACAAGATCTCAACAGTAGAGGTTAATAGTTACAAAGCTTGAACTAGTCCTAGTTACAAGGTTTGTAAGAACAAGATAGTAGTGAACAAGGTGAACAAGGAAGTATTGAAACAAGGAACTCTCTCAAAGAAGGCTTCTAAGGAGGAAAACTCTCTCTAGAAGTGAGGTTCTAAGAAAAGTTCTTAGAATAGGTTCTAAGGAGAATGAGTTCTACCTCTAACATAAGGGACATCCCTCCTTAAATAGGCCATATTCTGAATAGTAAAAGTACCATGAACAGTAAAAGTAGCAGTGCATGAACAACAAAAGTACATGAACTATAAAATCTTTGGTGAAAGCATGCCAAAGGTGATCTTGGAAATCTTGAAAGTAGTCTTGGAACATGAGGAATCTTCTTTTCAGAACATTATTGTAGCATGGGAAGCAACATTAGCATTTTGGCCATTGTGCAGGCCAGACAAATAGAGTGAATTAATCTATTTTGAGCTAAATCATTAGCATCAATAGTAGCATCTTGGCCATTGTGCAGGCCAGACAAATAGAGTGAATTAATCGATTTTCAGCTAAGTCATCAGCATCATCTTCATCATGTCCAAACCACTCCTCATTGTAAGGGTAGTAAGGATCTTTTGTAAGAGAAGCTTCAAAGGATCGTTCATGTTTTGAACTAGCTCTTTCTCCTTTTAATATTTTGATGAGAGCATTGAGAGCTTCAGGGTCCTTGCGAATTTCATCCAAAGGAGAACCCTTTTTCTTAGGTTTAACAGATTTTGCAGAGGAAGTAGGTGCATTATCTAGTTCAGCTTTTTGCACAGGAGTAGTGATTCGTAGAGCTGGAAAGGCACCTAGCGAAGGGAAATCTCTGGAAACATTGTTAATAACAGAATGAGTGTGGGGAAATTTATCCCACCACTTAACATACTAGCAGCGTGTGAGAATATCACCTTCCTTAGCATATTGCCATTTCAGAATCCAAGGAACCTTATATTTCTTAATAAAATGGAGTAGGGGAGAGAACTTAGCTCCATGAGCATCAGTTCTGAATCTTATTGAAACGTTTTTGAAGGAATCCTTCAATGGAGTAGGGAATAAGTCAATAGTTGAACCAAACTGGGACCACCAACAGATAAACCAGAGTGGGAAATTAGAATTGAAGTCTTTGTCAAAATTAACAAACCATGAATGAGACATGTTTTCATTTTGGTGGAGCATGAACCTGAACCAAGCAGTAATATAATCATGATAAGAATAGGGAATGGGAGATTTTGGAAGTCTCTTTGTAGCAGCAGGGTTGGGGCCCCACATTTCTTCAGAAACAATATTGTTCAGATAAAGACTATGATAAATTATCTTAGAATTATTGGTCTTATCAGTTATGGGTTTAATAGTGATTGAATTTTCAGTGCACAAGATGTCAGAGTAATATTGAATAGTTTTCCCATTATGTTCTGGGATCCAATGAAATTCTGGGGGAAAATAGCCAATAGCAAGGGAAAATGGATCAGTAATAGAGGCCCTATTTAGCTATATGGAAAACAGGTTTTGAACATATTGTTTCTTAACATATTGGGAAGCATTGGGGTAAATAGTTTTAATAGGTTGGGTAACATTGGTTAGACTCTGGGAATAGAGATTAAAAGGAGTAGCTAGAACAAAGGAATAATTGGGTTTGGGAATAGTACCTAATGGGGTAAAATGGTTAACAATGTCAAATGAGGAAACAGGTTCTCTTTTAACAATTGGATTAGGAGTGGTAGGTGTCTTGTCTTTAAACCTTCTACTTGCCATTGGGACACTGCAGAAATTCACGGGTAAGGAAATCAACGATGGAATTTTGAGATCCTTTAATATATTCAATATCAAAATCAAAAACACTTAAAATAGCTTGCCATCTAGCAAAAATATGTTTTGAAGCAATATTTTCAACATCTTTCTCAATAACATATTTAGCACTTTTGCAATCAATACGTAGCAAAAATCTTTGGTTTAACAAATCACTTTGAAATTTTGAAATACATAGTACAATAGATAAAATTTCCTTTTTAATAGTACTATAATTTAACTGTGCATTATTCCAGATTCCAGAATAGAAATGGACAATTTGTTCAGGTGACTCAGGAGAAACTTTTTGCTTCAAAATACCACCATAACCAATATCAGAGGCATCAGTTTCAACAATTTTGAAAGCATCAACAGTGGGAATACCAAGCCATGGCAGAGTCTTAACATGAGACTTGATTTGTTTAACAATAGAGGTATGGACATCAGACCAAGGTAAAAGATTGCTCTTTAACCTATCAAAGAGCGGTTTACATTGTTTTCTCACATCTTTGTAGAAATCAGCAACATAATTTAATGACCGAAGAAATCTTTGGAGCTGAGTTTTATCAGTGATAACATCAAGAAATTTATCAGCGAATTGAATGGCTCTATCAATAGGACGAATTTGTCTTTCGGAGATGTCATAGCCAAGGAAACGAACTTTTGTTTGAAATAGTTTGATTTTCTTAGCAGAGACAACAAGACCATTTCTTTTAATAGTATCTAGAAACGTATACAAATGTTTCCAGTGTTCATCAATGGAATTGGAGTAAACAAGAACATCATCAATATAAACAATGGTGAAGTGACTAAAGGAGTTGAAAATATCATTCATAATATTTTGGAACTCACCAGGGGCATTCTTAAGACCGAAAGGCATAACGTTCCACTCATAATGTCCAAAAGGACTGGTAAAAGCAGTTTTGTACCTATCATTCTCACTAATCTGGATTTGCTAAAATCCTGATTTCATATCAAATTTTGAGAATACTACAGCCTCGCACAATCTATGGACCAGGTCATTCTTGTTGGGAATAGGATACCGAATCCATTCCAAAACCTTGTTCAAAGGTTTATAGTTAATAACTAGAAGTGGGGTTCCTCTCTCTATTTCAGCATTCTTTTGAACATAGAAAGTAAAGCAAGACCAAGGGGACTTGCTCTTCCTAATAAGTTTTTTCTCTAACAAATCATGGATTTCGTTTTTGCAAAACTCAACAGTTTCAGCATTCATTTGAATTGGACAGACCTTAGTGGGAATGTTTTTCTCATCAAAGTCTTTAACATAAGGCAAGTCAACAATATGTTTCTTCCTGTGCCAAAAGGCATTTGGAGCATCAGAGCAAATATCATCACTTAACATTTTTTGGAAATGATCAATTTTTGATTGCATCAATTTATTAGAAAGTTGTTCAGCAATTTTCTTGTATTTAACTTCTTGTTGAAGGAAGTTAAGATGTTTGATTTTAGCATAAAGCAGATTGGAAGCATTATCAATATTAATCTCAGATTTTGAAACAAATTTGAATTTTACTTTTTGACCAAAAAGGTCAATAGTAATACCATCATGTTCAACAAGAAAAGGATACAAAGCATTTATAAAAGGCAAACCAAGAATCACTTTATCAGTCATATTTTTGACTAAAACAAAGGGAATCTTGAAGCAGATATTATCATGGCAAACATGAGCATTATTCAATTCATATTTAATCTTCATATGAGAACCATTAGCAGAAACCAATTTTTCAGTTGATTTTTCAAAATATTTTGAAGGAATCAATCCTTCTTGGATACAGTTAATATTCGCACCAGAATCAATCATAGCAATAACAAAGAAATGATAATCATGGGAAACAACAACTTTCACTTTTGTAAACCATTTTGGAGGAAGTATTTTATTAACAAGAGCAAGTTGAGGACTAGTAAAGGCATTAGTAATACCTTTATCAGAAAGAAGAGCCTGTTGACTGGATTCATCTCCATCCTTGTGCTCATCTTGTTCATTTTTAGACTTATTTTGATCACTATTTTTATCAGTTTTTATCATTAGTAATACTTGTTTAGGATTATGATTATCATTTTGATTATTTTTAAATACATGTTTTAATTCACTTATCTCTTGTTTAACAACATTAATTTCATGTTGGAAATCATTAACTGTTAAATCATTCGGTTTCTTTTTATTAAATCTTTCCAAAGTTTAACTATAGGGATGGAACAAGAGATGATGATGATGACAGAGACCCTGATTGGCTATCTCAGATGTTTGAATTTGGTTTTATTAGGTTCATCAAGTTAACAAGTCATAATCAAATTAGCCAGTTCCCGCAAATAATTTAAGAAGCTGTTAAAAAACTTGCTAGCCCTTTTGTTTCCATCAGATGCTGGAGTACTTTACCAAACTGGGTTTGAGATAATTGGATGGAAGTCCAACCCTCAACACATCTCGTTCTCATTAATGGTTTCACTCATCAAGGGCAATGGTATGAAGGAAATTCTTTCCTTTCATTCGAAAATCCTATTGCTCTTGCAACATGCTGGAGAAATTATTTCAATAATCAAATCCTTGATGTTATCCAAGAATTATGGAAAGATTACCATTTCATAGGAAATACAAATAGAATTCATGTTTTTTGTATTAAACCTTATGTCTCTACTTTCCGTCATTTAGAAAGAGTTGGTCATGTTGATCCAAGATGGTTCCTTACTCCAAGAAACAATCCTGTTTTTGAGCCACTTCTATGCTGTGGATTTTGTAACCAGTATGCTATCTACCATGAGCATGAATATGTTGAAGATTCTTCACAAGATGATTGATTTCTCTATTTGTCTAGCTTGCACAATAGCTAAAAATGTTGCAATACTCAAAATGACGATTTCTTTATTTGTCTGGCCTACACAATGGCCAAAAATGTTACAAAAGAATCTATGTCAGAATTTTAGCCCATGCCAAAAGTTTCTACGCCACTATTCAAATACATGCTTCTAAAGATCCTCATTATGGTGTATATTTGATTTTCTTTAAGGACAATGATGATGTGGTCTAGGCCTAGACCTTTGTGTGGAAGGCCACTAAACTCTACGGATTGCTTCATGCTTCCCCAAAAATTGGAGACAAAAAGAATGAAAGACTCACTTTTTCACTATTCATCTGTCACTATTCACTTGTTACTGTTCATCTGACATTGTTCACCTGTTACTATTCATGACACTGTTCACTCCGAATTTTGCCTATTTAAGGGGGGTTGTCCCTTAAGTTGAGATCAGAACTCATTCTTCTTAGAACCTATTCTAAGAACTTTTCTTAGAACTTCACTTCTAGAGAGAGTTTTCCTCCTTAGAAGCCTTTTTTGAGAGAGTTCCTTGTTTCAATACTTCCTTGTTCACCTTGTTCACTACTATCTTGTTCTTACAAACCTTGTAACTAGAACTAGTTCAAGTTTTGTAATTATTAACCTCTACTGTTGAGAACTTGTATTCACTACTACTGTAAGTGTTTAACTCTACTTTCAATAAACAAGTATTTTCAGTTAGTTTTATGTTCATTATACTACTTGTTGCTACCGCCACTTTGGACGGATTACCGCCATACCAGACGGTTCTAAATTGCTTTCATTTACTTTGAATTCTTTTGTTATATACTGCTTGGCTGGTTCTACCGCCTTATTATTACTTATTTTGCTTTCAACATACATAATACTGTGCTTCCGTCTCTCTCCTCTTTAGCTGTGCGTCCCTTTCCCCCTTTATGGTATCAGAGCCATTCTTTTCTGGTCGGTGATAGTGTTGTTGTGTCTTTGTATCTTGTCTGTGCTTACCTAAACCTTTGGCGCTCTATTGTTGTGTCCCCTTCTTATCATCGTTGGCGCCACCCTAGGTGTAAAGTGAATTCCCAGAACCTGACTGTAAGGCTTGTTTGAGCCAAGAGAGGGCGTGTAGGGCATGTGTGTTGTATAGGGTTGCTTAGGGTATATGTTATGAAATGCAACGGTTGTGAGAAAAACATGATAACTGAGTGTTAAAACTAGGATAGTATGGATAAGTTGTGGAGATCCAACTCCTCTATCAGCTCCAGGACTGGTTGTCCTCCTGATATTGTAAATGAAGAAGATCGCATTGTTGAAGATAATGAGCTTCCAGATTTCTGAAAATGGAACATTCCCAAAGTTGATACTAAAACCGTTTACAAAACTAGTTGGGCTGAAACCACCTTTCATCCCATTTACAAAGTGAGAATTGTTGAACAAATATTCTCTATTTCAAAAATTCATGAAAAATGTTGCTTGTTTTCCAAAAGAAATATCAATGATTTCATTGCTAAAAAACAAAAGTTATTTGCATATTGGTATGGTTCAAGTTGCTATTAAACCACTCACCCGAAAGGGTATCAATGCTTCTGTTCTTATGTGTTTAAAAGATGCTAGATTTAAGCACTTTAAATATAGCATTCTTGGTATGATTACTGCTTCCTTGTATGATGGTCTTGTTTATTTCAATTGTTATCTTGATCTTACTCTTTCTTTGGATGATCCTAATATTGTTAAAGCTTTGACTCTGAATATTGGTTCTTCTGGTTATATCATGGATGAAGGTAGTAATCCTTTTGCTTTGATTTATAGCATTTATTACAGATTTTTGGGTACTCAGTTAAATCCTGGTTGTTTAAATCACCGAGAACCTTCTGGTAAAACTATGTTAATTCAATGTTCAACTCCTGATGCTAAAGTTCAAGTTCCAAAAATGATTCAATGGCAAGATGTCAAGCTTCCCATTGAATGGTTGTTGGAACAAGAATCCCCTATATCTAAACCTGTTTTTGATGAGTTAGATCTCACAAATATTCAACAATATCTTGATGGTACTGTTAAAATAAGTTTTCAAAATGTTCAACCACCATTGAGGATCAACGAAGGAAGACATTCCTTTGCTGGATCTGAAAGTATTTCAAAAAGAGATCAAGATCTCAATGATTTTTTGCAAAAGAGTTTTGAAAAACCCATTGATTTCAAATTAAAAGGTCTTTCAAGTGATAGATCTCAAATCAGTGCTGGTTTCTATTCTGCTAAAGTCAAACCTTCTTCTCCATATAGCAGAACTGCTAATGACGAAGAAGATGACACTAAATCTGTTTGTCCTTCTGATTCCGATTTCCCTCCAATTGAAAATAATGTTAACCAATTAAGAGTTTTGACTGTTTTAAATGAAAATTTTGAAATTGATATGGTTTCTTTGTTCAATGAGTTCATGCTTTCAAAAAATAGACCTAAAAGGAAATATTTCCAAAATAATTTTGCTCAGTCTGAAAAATACCGTATTAAAAGAAAATGGAAAGAAAACAATGCTTCAATTGAAAAAACATATTTTGTTTTTTGATTTTCTTGAAAATTATTATGTTTCAAAAGATGAAGTTTCAAAAAATCATTTGAATGTAATAAAGACGTCAAATTTTGTTAAAAGTGACAAGACCATTGTTAGGACTAGCCATCCTCCTCTTGGAACTATTTTAATAAATACTGGCAAAACTGATATTAAAGCTTCTTCTTTCAAAATTGCTGATGATCAAATTCCTATTGTTAGTCTTATTGAACAAAACAATTTTACTAATGAATTCTTGCATGTTATTGGTTAGCAGCTTGACCACATTGAAGAAAAAATTGTTGAAAAATCTGTTTTTATATATATATATATATATATATGTATGATTGTAACATACTCCTTATTACACACACACACACACACACACACACATCTATATATATATATATATATATATATAATAATAGGTAAAGCAGAGAGAAAATCTAATTAGATTTCAATTGGATTCTTAATTTTGCGCCACTTGTCCTAACCAAAACTAAAAAAAAAAAAAAAAATTCTAATTAGATTATAAATTTGACTCCAATTTTGTGTCATGCATGTATCTTATCTAAATTTTCTAATTTTTGTGCACAAATAAATGATGCATTAACATTTAACACAGAAGCCAAGAAAATCACAATAATAATACTCATTAGCCTAAGTAAGAACATCTTACCTGCACACTTTTATGGAGATTATAAATTAGACTCCAATTTTGTGTCATGTATCTTATCTAAATTTTCTAATTTTTATGCTCAAATAAATGATGTATTAACATTTAACACGGAAGTCAAGAAAACCACAATGATAATACTCATTGGCCTAAGCAAGAACATCTCACCTGCACACTTTTATGGGTGATCTTAATAAAGTCTGGAGCTCTTCTAATCCTACAACTAGAACCAAGGAGTCCAACGAGAAAGATTATAAAAGTAAAATATTATCTCCTTCTAATTCCATATCGTCATCCCATGTCTCCTCCTCTCTCAACCTCTACCAACTAGATCCACACACTACCCTCTCCTCCTCCTTACGGATTTCTCAGAGCAAGGCCGGGTTCAACACAATGTTCAATCCTATTCTTCCTTACTTCACACTCTCATACATTAGCGCTTCATTGGCGCATCCAAGAAGATTCCAAGCTCAATGATCAGTTTTTATTTTTTAATGTCCCTCTATATATTTTAAATAATAAAATGCAATATTCTCTTTTTTCTTCACTGTAGCATCACTTAAATAATAAAATGCAATATTCTTTTTTTATTTATTCATTGTTCAGACATGTGTCACATGTCTGCATCGTAGCATGTTTAGTGTAAAAAAGCATTGGACACAAGCCCTATCCTAAAATACATGGGAAAATTATAGTACCCTTAATTTTGGGGTAATGCCAAGCATATCTAAAGGTTTTTAAAAATGACTAATTTGGTCTTTAAATACAAATGGTGTGTACATGCTGTTTGTTCACTCTCTCCCAAAAGATTTTTTAATTCATTTTATATTCTCTATTTCTTCACTCTCTCTTCTTTGCACCAAAACAAACATAGACACTTCTCTCTCACTCACTCTCAAGTTCAAACCAATCTAAAAGATACACACAAACTATCTATTTAAGAAATATTCCAAATATATATATATATATATATATATGTCTCACTAAACCAGTATCTAGGGGTGTCAATGTTCGACCCAACCTATGAACATGGCATGAGTTTTGCGCGTTAGGGTTAGGCCTTAGCGGGTTTGGGTCATAAATGGGTCGACCTAAAAAGGACACGATAATAAACATGTCATAAGTAGGTCAACCTGCATGGCCCGCAATAGACACATTTGACACGCCAATTTATTTGTGTCAACCTAAAATAACCAATTTAGCACAACCCGTTTAACTCGTATAACAAATAAATATTCATTTTATTTTAAATTTATCAAATACCTTTTATATCTAGCCTATATTTTAATTTTAAAAATAAAAGTGAGTAATTACAAAAACTTACAAGTGATATAATTGGAAAATGAAACTTTATAAACACTTGTCATGATCAGTCTACTATTTGCCCCATCTGTTTCAATATTGATACTTAGCATTTGGTGAGTTCTGTGGATGTTATATTTTTGTTGAAATATTTTATTTTGAATCTGGGTTAAAGAGTACATACTTCTTTTGGAGTGTAAATAACTTATTTCTAGATGGATGTTATATTTTTTTTGAACTATATTATTTTGAATGTGGATTGAAAACTTGAAGTGCATGCATTACTTTCAAGATATAAAGCACTTATTTCTATATAGATATTATATTTAATATTAAGTGGGTTGAAATGGGTTATGTCACATTTGTGTTAACCTAACATGACCCGTTTATTAAGAGCGTCAAGTTGGTCGGGTCATGTTAACCCGCTTCATTAATAGGACAAGTTAGGGTTGAAGAGCCATGACACGATTAGTAAATGAGTCGGGTTCGAGTTGAGGTATTTAATTGTGTAAAGTTGTTATTTACAACTATTTGTTTTGTTGGCTTATATTCCGTGCCAAATTTGATTGTAATTATATTCAATTTGTTGTACCCTGTATTTATTGTGGGATTTCTTTATAAGGGTTGTGTGATAGAGAGAGAGAGAGTGTGAAGACTCAAGCATTTGAAGACTGAAGATTTCTCGTGGGTATATTGCGACTTAGCTACCCGTGAAATGAATCATGTGCCCTGCACATGCTGGAATGCGAAGAGTCAGGCCAGATGGAGACAGCTGTGTCTCGTGAGTATCTCACGGGTGAGGCCTTCCCGCGAGACACCCGCGAGGTATTTTGTTCTGCCAACCTATCCAGTCTGATACACACTTTTTGTGCCTAAACTATTCATACCCACATTACTCACAAATGTTAAGGAGAACTTCTGAGAGAAAACCCTAGCTAAACACTTAGAGAGGTAGGGATTGTTATATCCACAATCCTCTATACATTTGTTTTGAGAATTTCCTCATCTCCTACCTTTCCATTTCCATACCATTGAGAGGTTGATAGTCCAAACACTTACCATAACCTTCGAGAGTGTCAAGTGAAGTTTTGGTGCTACAGGGAAGTATTGGAAGAAGCCTGGAATGGCAGATGCAACATGGAGCTTGTTGAGGGATTCGAAGAACTAGAGAAGACACGGTTTCGAGAAGCCTTGCTGGAGTAGAAGCTTGGAGGGCTTATGTACAGAGGGTAGATTAGGCTTGGAGGGTCTCTTACTCACCCTTGTATCCTAACTAATTATCTAGTGGATCGATTTTCGCTTGGAGGGCAGCGGAGAGGTTTTTCATCGAGTTCTTCGGTTTCCTTTTCGAATACACATCTCGGTGTTATCTGTGTTTGCATCTCTCTTCCCTACTCTTATTCATTTCATTTTTACTACTGGGTTGCTTTAAATATGGATTAGAGTAGTTGTCTTGCTTATACGGTTGTGTTTACACTATTCTGCACTTAGTATTAAATTAGTGTAACAACTCGTGTGTTTTAAACACATTTCTGAGCTTTCAAATTGAATACCCCTACTTCGACAAAACTTGAACCTGACATGCTAACCCGAATTGACACCCTTACCAGTATCCATTTTCCAAAACCATATAGTCTCATTTGGAAAAAAGAAATTACAAAATATTCCAAAAACAATTCTCACTACGTCAAACCAAGATCAACCCAATTAGATCTAGCAACACACAAGACATCAAACATAGATCAACTCATCCAATCAAATACCTAACATCACACCTCAAACAGATCAAATAAATAAATAAATAACAAAAACAAAACAAAACAAAACACACTCCCATATTGGTGAGCATCATGTGATCCAGTAGTTACTATCCACACCACTAATCACTACCCACCCATTGTCTTGAAACATCACATGATTCACACCTCAAACCCAAACAAATCCCAAATAAAAAAAATTAAAAAAAATATATAAAAACCTATACGCACAACAATGAGTTCTACTAGGTAATGACCTTGCAATTGTCGCCCCCACTCATTGCGATCTAGCAACTGCCATCCACAACTCATTGTGATTTGTGGCCTAGCCACCACCATTCTCCTAGATCTCAACCTAACCAACCAACTTTAAATGGAAGTGTATGACGTGAGTTTTGGGGCTAAATTGGCTTTAAAACCATTTGGTGGTGGAGTTGTTGGTCCTTAGATGAGTCTAAAACGTGAGCTTGGGCTTGAGAGAGAGAGAGAGAGAGAGAGAGAGAGAGAGAGAGAGAGAGAGAGAGAGATTTTTTGGTGTGAAGAAGAAAGAGAGAAGAAAAAAACGGTGTATTAAAAAATTGAACTAAAATGGCTTAATATATAGTGTACAAATGGCGTTACTTTCTATATGTTTTGAGGGGGATTCTAGCCTTTTACCCCTATTTTTAAAAATATTTGGCAATACGCCCTTGTTTTGAAACTATTTAGGTTTGTGCCCCTGTTTGCAAACTCGATTTTACTAAAATCGAGTTTCAATCAAAAAACTTGATTGGTAGAAAATCGAGTGTGGGGCAATCAAACTAAAAAAAAAAAAAATTGCATGGAACTTGAGTTCATGGAGCTCAAGTTCCAAACCTATAGCTGCGTTTAGGAAGACCTCTAGCGGCATTTTATATGGAACTCAGGCTCTATGAACTCGAGTTCCATGCAATTTTTTTTTTTTTTTATAAGTTTGATCACCCCAAATCTCTAGCTGCGTTCAGGAAGACCGATAGCGGCATTTTAGATAGATCTCGAGCTCCAAGAACTTGAGTTCCATGCAATTTTTTTTTTTTTTAAAAGTTTGATCGGGCATAACTCGATTTTAAACCAATCGAGTTTTTCATTGAAACTCAATTTTGAGAAAATCGAGTTTCAAAATAGGGGCATGGACCTAAATAATTTGGAAATAGGGGCATATTGCCAAATATTTTAACAAATAGGGGTAAAAGGCTAGAACCCCCTGTTTTTAAGGACCAAATTAGTTATTTTTAACAACTTTTGGATGTGTTTGGTATTACCCCAAACCTTAGGGTAGGTTATTGAATTTTACCTTAACAATATTTAGATTATTAAATATATCTTCCAATTGTTCTCCATCCCCATCTTTCATAGCTTTCGTTTGATGCTCTCTACCATAAAGCCCAAGCTTTATAGTACTATATATCTTTCAACTATAGATCCTAAGCCGAATAGCCTTTCACAATTTCCCAGCTTGAGCTTATTAATGCTAACCTCTCTCACTCCCCTTCTCCTTTGGCTCTTCCTCTCCTCATTTAACTGAATCACTTCTTCATACCCGTTCAATTGTCACCGTCCCGAAAAAAATCAAAAGACATTATATTTGAACTATCAAAAGTCCTAAATAAATAAAATATTAATATTGAAACACCTGAAACAATCATTAATATTCACATCAGATATTTTACTTTCACATATACATAATATTATTCGGTTGCTTTTGAGAATCTAAATCTCAATCATACATGGTTAAATTATTAATGTTGAAACAGCTGAAATTACAGTAATTAATAATCACATCAGATATTTCACCTATACATATATACATAGAACTATTTAGTTTCTTTTGAGAAACTGATTCTTAGTAATACATGTTTCAAGCCTTTGTTCATGACCTTCTAAATAATTGGCATATTTTCAACTTCAATGTTGTCCTACAAATGTCAGTGTTTGGAAGAACTAATGTCAGTCCTGTTATGAAATACTTCTTCAAGTTTCTCTAAATACCAATTGTAAATAAGATGAAATGGTTCTACTAAATAATGCTCATATTATCTATTGGTTATGTAGGTTGTTCATATTATCTACCAATTGCTCACGAATTATCCATTAAATTGCAAGTTTAGAAGCTAGATTATTTCTTTAGATATCTCTAAATCTCAATTGTAAATAAAATGAAATGGTTATGCTAAATAGTGCTCACATTATCTATTGGTTGTGTGGGTTGTTCATATTATCCACCATTTGATCATAGATTTTTAGTTAAATCGGAAGTTCAGAAGTTGGATTATCCTAAGTTGAAAAAAAGAAATAAAGAGTTTTGAGATATTTTTAAATATTAATTTTCCTGTCCCTAATCTACATTTTGTATTGTAAAATTTTTTTCCCCATTTTTTATCCTTTCTATTTTTTTTAAATGATTTCTTACTATAATTGATATGGAAGAATAATCATAGCAGCCGTCATGGGCTTAAAACATCAGCACAGGTTTAGGTTGACGGGCCAATAGCGGGTAACGGGCGAAGTCATGCTGACGGGGCCAAGGTAAACGGGTTGGAAGCTCAAACTGACGGTTATTCAAACAGCAAGAAGCTGACGCCCACTCGGCTGCAAGAAAGAAAGAAGGTTGACGGTTGCAAGGCCGACGGCTCCATAAAAGTTAAAGACTTGGCCACCAAGTATAGGAAGATTGCTTGTACTCCACGATCAGTATCCGGGTCCTATAAGGAAAGGATCCCGCAATCTACGCTTATGAGGATTCCTATAAGGAAAAGACTTCTGCTTCAAGGAAAAGGGTCAACCCTCAACTACTATAAAAACCCCAATACCCTCACAAATCAAGGTACGCATAATTACACCCTCTCTAGCACTCTAGAGTTGAAAGAAGTTCTAACTTGACCTTCGGAGGGTATTTGGCCGGCACCACACCGGTGCTCTCTGTTAGGTCATCTCTTTTTTGTTTTGCAGGTGCTGTTCCGAGCGTGTGAGGACCGTGTGGCTCACTGGTGAGATTTTCGGCATCATCAGTTGGCGCCGTCTGTGGGAAACGGCAAAGCAATTAAGCCACACTATCGTTTCCCGGACTAAAGGGTTGCATGGTACTCACTCGTTCAATGGCAACTACCAATGACGTACAAGGAGAGGAACCACCCACGACTGCCCTCGAGAGGCAAGTTCGGACTCTCGGCGCCGCCGTAGAGCGTCTGACCAAACGGAACCTCGACTTGGAGGAACAGCTACGCCAGAAGGATGCAGCACAAAATGGCCAACCCGAAGACCAGGAAGAGAATAGCGCTCCAAGGAGGAATCAGGAAAGACCTGAGGGCAGCCGCGCCCCGAGCAGACCGGAAAGGCAGCCCGCAAGCACACCATCCCTCATGGATGCAACTCCACCGCAAATCGCCGTCGAGATGCAGGCAATGAAGGAGCAGATGGAGGTTATGATGAACGCGCTCAAGGGGAGAGTTTCTAGTAATCTTGACGATCTAGTGAACCGTACCGACTCACCCTTCACTATCGCCGTGAACTCCTTCCCCTTACCCCACAAGTTTCGCATGCCAAATATAGATAGCTATGACGGAATGAAGGATCCTCTCGACCACCTGGAGACTTTCAAGACCCTGATGCATCTTCAGGGGGTAGCAGATGAGATTATGTGCAGGGCCTTTCCTACAACACTCAAAGGCCCTGCGAGGGTATGGTTCAGCCGGCTGACGCCCAACTCTATCAGCACCTTCAAAAAGCTAAGCGCCCAATTCACTACACATTTCATTGGAAGATACAGGTATAAGAAGTCCACGGCATGCCTGATGAGTATCAAGCAAAGAGAGGACGAGACGTTGCGGTCCTACATAACGCGTTTTAACAAGGAAGCGCTATCGGTCGACGAGGCCGACGATAAAATACTTGTAGCAGCATTCACAAACGGGTTACAAAAAGGCAAATTTTTGTTCTCTCTATACAAGAACGACCCGAAGACCATGTCAGAAGTGCTCTACAGGGCTACCAAGTATATGAATGCCGAGGACGCATTGCAGGCCCGAGAAGAGAAACCAAGAAAAAGGGAGAGGCAGGAGGACGCACGATCAGACCAGGGAAGAAAAAGACCCAGAACGGGGGATCGAAGAGACGAAAGACGATCTAAGCCTCCGGGAGGGAGATTCACGAGCTTCACTCCGCTGACCACCCTAATAGATCAGGTCCTAATGCAGATTAAGGACGAAGGAACTCTGACCTTCCCTGGAAAACTGAAGGGGGATCCTAATAAGTGTTCCAGAGACAAGTACTGCCGCTTCCACCGAGATCACGGTCATGACACAGCCGACTGCTACGACTTGAAACAACAAATCGAGGCCCTTATAAGACAAGGGAAGTTACAGAAGTTTGTAAGCAAGGAAAGAGCAGACCCAGCGCCTCAGGAGCACCCTCCCCCGCGTGGCCATGATCGTCCCAGGCCTCCCATTGGTGATATACGAATGATCGTAGGAGGGATGGCCACCAGACCGTTAAAAAGGGCTCGAAAGACGCACCTCCGAATGGTCCAAAACGTCCAAGTGGCGGGCCCAGTGCAAAACGTAGCCCGAACGGAAAGCCCCGTGATCGAGTTCTCGGAAGAAGACGCACGGCGTATCCACCACCCACATGACGACACACTCGTCGTTAGCTTACAGGTCGGGGACTACAACTTGCATCAGGTATTAGTCGACAACGGAAGCTCAGCAGACATTCTATACTACCCGGCGTACCAGCAAATGAAAATCAGCAAGGAGCAACTGATCCCGACGAACGCTCCACTTGTCGGTTTTGGGGGTGCAAAGGTGTTTCCGTTAGGCACGGTCACGTTGGCTGTAACCGCAGGCGACTACCCCCAACAAGTCACGAAGGAGGTAACGTTCCTCGTGGTTGACCATTCATCCGCCTATAACACCATCATAGGACGGCCCACCCTCAACGCATGGAAGGCGGCAACTTCAACTTATCATTTAATGATTAAGTTCCCGACAGAACACGGAATCGGAGAGCTACGTGGAAACCAGATTGCCGCACGAGAGTGCTATGTGGCCACGATGGAGATGGACGATCACCTCCAAACCATGAACATAGAAGAGCACCGGAGCGCGACAGAGCCGGCCGAGAGGCTTGAGGAGATACCTTTAAACGACTCCGTACCTGACCAGACAACAAGGATTGGGACCCTCGCAAGTCCCGACACTCGGCGAGCGCTTGCAGCATTCCTCAAGAAGAATCGAGACGTATTCGCCTGGAGTCACGAGGATATGCCAGGAATAGATCCTTCCGTCATGGTACATAGGCTAAATGTATCACCATCTTTTCCGCCCATCCGACAAAGGAAGCGGGTCTTCGCCTCGGAACGAGATCAAGCCATAGCCGAAGAAGTCCGCAAGCTACAAGAGGCAAATTTCATTAAAGAAGTATACTACCCCGACTGGCTAGCAAATGTGGTGATGGTCAAGAAAGCTTCCGGGAAATGGAGGATGTGTGTAGACTTCACCGATTTGAACAAAGCGTGTCCTAAAGACAGCTACCCCCTCCCGAGAGTCGACACTCTGGTAGACTCCACAGCTCAGCACCAGCTATTAAGTTTCATGGACGCTTTCTCCGGCTACAACCAGATCAAGATGCACGAGGATGATCAGGAAAAGACGTCCTTTGTTACCAGCCAAGGCCTATTCTGCTACAAGGTAATGCCGTTTGGTTTGAAAAACGCGGGCGCAACTTACCAAAGGCTTATGAACAAGATGTTCGCACAACAGATCGGGAGAAACGTCCAGGTATATGTCGACGACATGTTGGTTAAAAGTCAAAGGGAAGAAGATCATTTAGAAGACCTCAGGGAAACATTCGACACCCTTCGCTCTTACAACATGAAGCTCAATCCGGGAAAATGTGCCTTTGGGGTGACGGCAGGAAAATTCCTAGGATTCATGGTGTCCCAGAGAGGCATCGAGGCCAATCCGGACAAGATCCGGGCTATAATGGAGATGGCACCACCAAGAAATGTGAAGGAAGTACAAAGCCTCAACGGCAAGGTAGCAGCACTAAACAGGTTCGTCTCCAGAGCGACAGACAAGTGCTTACCCTTCTTCCGCATATTAAAAAGGTCTTTCGAATGGACCGATGAATGCCAGCGAGCGTTTGAAGAATTGAAAGCTTACCTCTCTTCCCCACCACTGCTGAGTCCCTCACAGCCAGGAGAAGAACTCTTTCTTTATCTCGCTGTCTCCCCGGCCGCCGTCAGCGCCGCCTTGATCAGAGAAGAAGGGAAGATACAGAAACCCGTGTATTACATCAGTCGGGCGCTACACGGAGCTGAAGAAAGATATCCACCCCTGGAGAAACTTGCTTTCGCGCTAGTTACAGCGGCACGCAAACTGAAGCCGTATTTTCAAGCTCACACAATTACGGTCTTAACCGACAAGCCTTTGCGACGGGCTATGAGCAACCCAGATGCTGCCGGGCGCTTGACACTTTGGGCCGTAGAACTGAGCGAATATGACATCCAATATCGCCCGCGCACCGCTATCAAGGGGCAGGTCGTGGCAGATTTCATAGCTGAATTCACGAATGGCGAAGACGAGGGGGCAGAAGAATCCCCACAGTGGAGCATACACGTGGATGGATCCTCCAACAGACAGGCCGGCGGAGCCGGCATCGTACTACAGTCATCCGAAGGGGATACGGTAGAATGTATGGTCCGTCTCGCCTTCCCTACTACCAACAACGAGGCAGAATACGAAGCTTTGATAGCAGGGCTCGACCTCGTTAAGGCAGCAGGAGCCGAGAAAGCAATTGTTTACTGTGACTCCCAAATTATAGTTAACCAGATAAGCGGGGAGTACGAATGCAAAGGCGAGAGAATGAAGAAGTATCTGGAGCAAGCGAAGAGGAGAATAAACGAGCTGGAGGTCAAAATTATGCAAATCCCCCGGGGGGAAAACGAGCGAGCCGACCGCTTAGCCAAAGCCGCCTCTGCCGAGCGCATGATCGCCACTAGTAGTACACTCTCCTTCACGCAGCTCTCTCCACTCATCAGTGCGGCCGACATACAGGAGCTCGATCCTCAGAATGACTGGACCACACCATCAACCTCCTTTTTGAAAAATGGCATACTACCAAATGATAAGGAGGCAGCAAGGAAACTGAAGGTTCAGGCGGCAAGATTCGTGCTAATCAGGGATGTTTTATACAAAAGAGGTTTTTCTCGCCCCTACCTACGATGCTTAGGTCCTGAAGAAGCGGATTACATCATGAGAGAAGTGCACGAAGGAATCTGTGGAAACCACTCCGGATCAAGGTCGCTAGTATACAAGCTAATACGAACTGGGTACTTTTGGCCAACAATGCAGAAGGATGCCGAGGCTTATGTGAAGGCTTGCGACAAATGCCAAAGGTTTAGCAACATCATCAGGCAACCACCCGAAGAGTTAACCCCAATCACGGCACCATGGCCGTTCGCTTAGTGGGGATTGGACATTATGGGACTGTTCCCCACGGCAATACGACAACTGAAGTTTCTAGTTGTCAGTATCGACTATTTCACCAAGTGGGTAGAAGCTGAGGCATTGGCCACCATCACAAAGAAAAACGTAAGGAGCTTTGTTTGGCGATGCATCATATGCAGGTTTGGCATTCTAAGAGTCTTAGTCTCAGACAACGGGAAACAGTTCGACAACGACTCCTTCAGGGACTTCTGCTCGCAGTTAGGGATACGGAACCACTACTCCTCCCCCGCCCACCCCCAAGCCAATGGGCAGGTCGAAGTTACAAACCGGTCCTTGCTCAAAATCATCAAGACCCGGCTCGAGGGGGCAAAGGGCATATGGGCTGAAGAGTTGCCGAGCATACTATGGGCCTACAGGACGACAGTGAGGACACCAACAGGAGAAACACCGTTTCGATTAATGTACGGGAACGAAGCGGTCATCCCAACCGAAGTCGGCCTCACAAGCTACAGGGTGCACAACCATGACGAGAAAATGAACGACGAAGCCATACGTCTGCAGCTCGATCTGGTGGACGAAGTCAGGATGGCAGCAGAACAAAGGCTCGCGCGATACCAGGATCGCACGGCCAAGAATTACAACTCCAGGGTCAGACACAGAGACTTCCAGGAAGGAGACCTCGTTCTAAGAAAGGTAATGGGTGCAGCAAAAGACCCCACCCAAGGAAAGCTCGGCCCGAATTGGGAAGGACCCTACCGAGTTACAGCATGGCAAAGGAAGGGCACCTACCATCTAGAGACTCTGGACGGACGAAAGCTACCACATCCATGGAATGCGGAACACCTACGAAAGTACTACCAGTAGAAGCAGCCGCATCTTTCTTCTCGGAATAAGACTTTTTTAATTACCTTTTTAAGCAATAAGCCCAAAGGGCAGTTCTTTCCTACTTATATTTTTGCTACAATAAGCCCAAAATGGGCAGATTTTGTTTCTAGACTACCTTTTATATTTATGCACAACGATGAGAGTTTGCTCAAAACAACAGAAGTTTACTTACAAAAATGAGAACAGAAATAACAAAGTCCAAAATTGGACAAACCAAAAAAGGCTAACGGTCCAAAAATGGATGAGCTAAACAGCCGACGGTCTAAAAAGGCCAAGTCCAAAGGACTAAAAGCTGACGGTCTAAATGACCGAATCCACAAGCTGGATTGCCAAAAGGCTGACGATCCAAAAATGGACGAGCAAAACAGCCGACGGTCTAAAAAAGGGGCCAAGTCCAAAGGACGAGAGGCCGACGGTCTAAATGACCGAATCCACAAGCTGGATTGCCAAAAGGCTGACGGTCCAAAAATGGACGAGCAAAACAGCCGACGGTCTAAAAAAAGGGGGCCAAGTCCAAAGGACGAGAGGCCGACGGTCTAGATGGCCGAACCCTCAAGCTAGGTTGCCAAAAGGCTGACGGTCCAAAGATGGACGAACTGACGGTCCAAGAAAACAGCCAAGTCCAAAAGATGGACGAGAGGCTGATGGTCTAAATGTCCAAAAGTCCACAAGATGGATTAGGCTAGGAAAGCCGACGGTCTAAAAACAACCAATAATGGACAAAATGCTGACGGTCTAATCTACGAACTAAAATACCTAACGGTTTAAAATAACCTACGTCCAAAATAGACAAGCCAAAAAAAACTGGTAGGTTGAAAATGGCCAAGTCCGAAGACGGACTAAGCACTGACGGAATACAAGGATCAATAAATAGGCTAACGGTCTAAAAAGGCCGAAACCGTCAGTCCGTAAACAGACGACCATGAGGCAGATAACCTCGTCACGAGACGATGGGATGTTGCCGAAACTTTCTACAATCATTAAAGCAAAATGATAAAAAACTGACGAGTTCATTAAAATTAACCGACGGTTTAAGCTAACGGTACAAATAAAATAATAAGGCCCACAATCTTGGTTTCGAAACATACAAGAAAACCAAGCAAAATAAGCTACAAACAGGTAATGAAAAACTGACGGCGTTATAAACAAATCCAAACCAAAAAGAAGGCGTTTAAAAGCTGTCAAAATATTACACAACGGTGCCCAAAGGGGCACTTAATAAGATTGTCTTCTACATAGATAAAAAGTAATAAAATGGTGATAAACAAAAATAAGAAACACTTCAAAAATTCTATTAGGCGGCAGACTCCTCTTCATCAAGTAGCACCGTAGGAGGGGTGACGGCAGTCGACGAGAGGTTCGCAGCAGGTTGGGCCAAGACAACCCCGCTCTCTCCAGGAGGGGGGGAATTAACCAAGTCGTCAACGGGAGGAGTGACGGCACCTGTGGCAGGCGTCATGGGCTGAGCGTCATCTATATTAATACAAGACAGGTCCAACTCGGGAAAAGCTGACGCCACCTGTTTAAGACAGTCGTCGAATCCCGTGCCATAATAGCTGCCACAGGAGTCGATAAAGGCATCTGACGCCTTGAATTTCTCAACAGCGTCAGCCCCTACTGTCTCCAACTGATCATAAAGAGCCGTCAACTTTCCTTCTATCTCAACCCGCTGACGCTTCACCTCTTCCAGCTCGTCCTTCACCTTTTTCAGCTCCTAGTTAAGTGTGCGTACCGCCCCCTTGTACTGGGCCTGCTCATCTTGCATGGTGGCGTTATGCTTGCTAACATGAGAGACGACCCCCTCCTTGGCCACGCATCGCTCCTTCAGCGCCTTCACACGGACCAAAGCCTGAACAGAGACATAACCGTCAGCTACCAAGAAGAAAAAGGTTTGGGTACACCAGTCAAAGAAAGAGTAAAACTGACGGTTTACCCGTGAAAGGTCGAACAAAGCCGACGACCCCAGCTCTTCCGTCCCTAACTGAGCACAAGGATCCATGTCCGTCGGCCTTATAAGTGCTCCGACGGCCTCGACGGCAAAATCCTTATGCGTCAGCAAGCTCTGGGGTCCCTGCAGGACGAGACCAGAAGTCATGACGCCTTTCCCAGCTCTATGACCCGACGTAGGGGGCGACTTCACGGGAGTGACGGTTGGTCTCTTCGACGGGCGAATGACCACTCCGTCAGACTTCCTCTTCTGGGAGCCCTTGGCGACGAGTTTGAGGGCAAGCGTAGACGTCGTCTCTCCCTTTGCCTTCTTCTCCTCCCGCTGACGGGCAGCGACGGCCTTGATCCGCTCCTTAGCAGCATCCATTTCTGCAAAAAAAAAAAAAAAAAAAAAAACATAAGGGAAGTTGACGACTGGAAGTATAGAAACTGACGGATAGACAAAGACTTACGATGACGAGCAAGCTCTTCCAACCTACGAGCCTCGGGCGTTGGTTCGGGACCCCCACAGTATGTATAGAGAGTATCAAGAGTAATCAAG
This sequence comes from Quercus variabilis, assembly GCA_030445155.1. NCBI lineage: Eukaryota > Viridiplantae > Streptophyta > Magnoliopsida > Fagales > Fagaceae > Quercus > Quercus variabilis. The sequence goes on along the minus strand of CP129447.1, from coordinate 47,713,459 downwards.
TCCCGGCACGACCGCTCTTCTATAGGTATCCCCAGAACCCGACGGATGAAATCCTCTTGCTCGTCAGTTATTGACGGACGAACGAAAGCTGAAAAAAAAAAAAAAAAAAAAAAAAAAAAAAACAACTTGATTGTGTTAGTATCTTTTCAAAGGAAAAGTGAAATGTGGCAAATTGACGAGGATAAAAGGTGACGACTAAAACCTGACTCCTTGACAAACCCCCAAGTGTTGTCAAAACAACCAAAGGGAATTGTTTCCCATTCATCCTGACGGCACACCCAGTCCCTCTACGAAAAAGAACCTACCCTTCCAGGCTCTATTGGAATCTGGCATTTCAGACACCAGCCTTAACTCCTTCTCCCTAACAGCGAAGTGGTACATCCCTCTTGATGAAGAAAGATGCCGAGGTCTATAGCAATAGAAAAATTCATCCAAGGTAAGCTGACGGTGACCTCCGCTCAGACGACCCCACAACACCTCAGCACTTATAAAAATTCTCCATGAGTTTGGGGCAATCTGACTGATTGATATGCCAAGGTAATCAGCCAGCTGACGGTGTAAAGCCGTCAGGGGCAATCTCAATCCGGCAGCAAACATGGCGTCGTACATGCCAACGTCTGCAGTTTTTCCCGTATAACACTTCTCACCCTCCATAGGTAGACGGATGGGAATATGATCAGGGATTTGAAAACGGATACGCAGTTCATTAAAAATTTTAAGCGTCATCTTTGGAAGAAATTTGTTTACAGCCCAGTCCTTGGGAAGGATGAAGGGACGACTACCTTCAGGACCTTCAGACTCCCCTTCACTAGACTCCTCGTCACCTTCATCCCCGTCACTGTTCCCCCCTCCTAATTCAACTTCGCTCCCCTCGCCTACTTCCTCCTCCTGGCCGCCGTTTCCCCGGCCTTCTATCTCTTCGACGGCAACATGGGCTGACGTCTTCTTCTCTGACGACCAGGAGGAACTCTCAGACTCACCACTTGAGCCTGAACCAAACACCTCGTCGTAGCCCGCTCCTTCGCGGACCGACGACTGGTCACTCGACACGTCACTCGACATCTACCTACAAGTGACGGGTGTAAACTAAGCACCTAGGATGACGACCTCACTTTAAAAGAAAAATTGAAAGCATGCAAAAAAGAAAGGAAACTTACAAGTTCTAGAAGTGACGTCTGAAAAGGCGGCAGCAGGAACGTTGGTAGAACTGACGGAATGTGGGCGACGGATGTGCTCTCCAGGAATCAGGTAAATGAAATAGTGAAAATGGGAAGAGGGGGCCACATATATATATAAGTTAAACGCATGGAAGACGAAGCGACGCCCGCGTTCAGACACGGAGCCAATCCAAGCACGCCACCTGTCCCAGCATTTAATATTAAAAGTGTCAGCAGCAATTATTTTTCGCTCTCTTGATCAAAGTGGCAGGTAGTGAAGAAAGCAAACTCCATAACCCGTCAGGTATAGACAACGGATATATGGAGTAGGGGGCAATTGATATGGAAGAATAATCATAGCAGCCGTCATGGGCTTAAAACATCAGCACAGGTTTAGGCTGACGGGCCAATAGCGGGTAACGGGCGAAGTCATGCTAACGGGGCCAAGGTAAACGGGTTGGAAGCTCAAACTGACGGTTATTCAAACAGCAAGAAGCTGACGCCCACTCGGCTGCAGGAAAGAAAGAAGGTTGACGGTTGCAAGGCCGACGGCTCCATAAAAGTTAAAGACTTGGCCACCACGTATAGGAAGATTGCTTGTACTCCACGATTAGTATCCGGGTCCTATAAGGAAAGGATCCCGCAATCTACGCTTATGAGGATTCCTATAAGGAAAAGACTTCTGCTTCAAGGAAAAGGGTCAACCCTCAACTACTATAAAAACCCCAATACCCTCATAAATCAAGGTACGCATAATTACACCCTCTCTAGCACTCTAGAGTTGAAAGAAGTTCTAACTTGACCTTCGGAGGGTATTTGGCCGGCACCACACCGGTGCTCTCTGTTAGGTCATCTCCTTTTTGTTTTGCAGGTGCTGTTCTGAGCGTGTGAGGACCGTGTGGCTCACTGGTGAGATTTTCGGCATCATCAATAATGATGGTTAGTAAATGATGGTTTGTAGGTACTATGGAGTCTTCTCATCATGCACAATTGAGAAGAAGGATATTTCTTACATGTAGGAGAAATCGAAATTTTGCAAGCAATATTCATACTCCTGCAACTCAAGGTATTTTTGCTGACAGGCAACTCAAGGAATTTTTGTTGACTTGCAGTTGAATATGGGTATTGTGTTGGATAGGAAAACAAATATGAGTTATTATGCATATAATAGAAGTAATTTAGTAGTAAATAACTTCAAACATATTGATGCTTTGAGATGAAAGGTTTATGTTATGTAGACAGAGGTTTGTATACTCATTATACAACGAGCCACGATTGATGAAAAGCAGGCAGATCACAAAAACATTGTTTAGAAAATTTTGAATACTTCCAGGTTAATTTTAAAGCATTATTAGAAAGTTACATTTTTTTTTTTTTGGCTCTTCAAGTGAAAAAAGTACTTCAAGATTGATTTTTAACCCATGCCTAAATTCTCGCATGTGCATTTTCTGCAATATAATAAATGTGGTCCTCTACAAAAGAAGAAAAAATGTAAAATAAAAATAGCATGTTGGATTTGGCCAATTCCACCCAAGATTATAAATCTGATAAAGATGCTAATACGTAGCTTTCATAATTCAAATCAATGCTATATACCACCATCAAGTATTTTTTTTTTGGTATACGAATCACATTACTTTTTTAAGTTCAACATCCTTTTTAACCTGTGAATTAAGTTTCATAAGCTTTTTGTTAGGTGCCAAAGGTGAACATCTGATGTCGCGGAAGCCTGAAGAAGAGCACACACGATGCTCTCTTGATGAGACAGAAACTAAACTGTTAGTCTTTGGTAGTAAACCTCGAATCCACGAGGGGTTTCCCTGAATCCACAAGGAGATAAAAACTGGAATCCACCAGTAGAGAAAATTGACAAAATGTCTGTGTTTATTGATGATCGTCTCTCTTTGCCTTTGACGGCTACAAAACATATAAATACTGAGCAAAAACGTTTAAAACCCTAATTCGCACTAATTAAGCGATTAGGTGACAAAATTACCGAATTTTACCAAAAATGGCAAAATTGAGTTAAACGCAGAATCATAAACTACTGACCTTAAGAGTCGTCCCAAAATAGACGGGACCTTATTCTGACTTTTAAACTAAAAGTTATTAAGGAAAAACAAATATTACTATAAATAGCAAAAACATTTTTTTCGGGGCCTTAACGAAGGAATTTGCCTAAAATTTGGCGACATTCATGACATGAATCTGGATCAGAACGCCGTTTCCCTTCAGGCTGCCAAATTTCATGCAATTCCAACATTGTTACCTCTGATGGCCCCTAATGGCATCCCCCTTTGATCTTGCGTTGTGACTTCCTGCGCCCTTGCTGCTCCAAGAAGGCATGTGCTGTCTGTTCTACATCAACATCCAAATCTAACGATTGGATAAGTGCACATAGACGATGTCATAGTCTCACAAATATTAGCTATGGAGGAAAAGAAGGCATCTGGCAGGCTTATATGTTCAGGCTCAGTCGCTTACTGGAATTTTAGAATTGAGAAAGTTCTATGGCTGTTCACTCTTCAAAGAGAACTTATCAAAAAAAAGGCTCACTCTTCAAAGAGTATGGGAGAACCACATGCAGGATAACAAAGATATTGACTTAATACACATAAAATATTCTTACATTGCAGATTGTGTAGCTTCAACATTTTCTCAAGTTACTTTTTTTTTTTGTAAGAAAAATTAATCAATTAATATATCACCTCAAATATTGGACTAACTTGCCCTCAGCAATGGAATGAGAAGTTGTCATTATTGGATTGCCTACAAGAAATTACTGCATGTCTTTGATGTGAGGCAATCACTATTTATTTTTTATTTTTCTCAGATACACATATGCCCTCTATCATCTTCTATCCGGCAGAGATCCCCAGTTTCTTTTAGAATTAGAGTTAGGCCGCAGCTACGTTTTTGGAGAGGAGAAGGCCCTTGCCCATTTTGGTGTATGTGTTTTTTGCATGTGATGGAGTATATTTTTAGAAATCTTGATTGGAAATCCTACAACATACGACTTATGGGACTAACACATTTCGCACCCCAAAAAGCCAAGCATGCAAAAATATTAGAGTGGGTCATTGGGACTGTGAATGCCCTCCTTAAGGAAATGAGAAATTATATGTAACATGCAAAATGTATTCGATTGACTTGAAAATATACAAATTAGTCAACCAACTATGGTAGAATTAAGGTTTCAAAAATTAAAAAAAAAAATTTACAATAATAAAAAATTTACCTTGCGATATGATTATGAAATACATTACACTTCATTAAATTAGTCTGAATTGCAGAATAATAATAATAATAATAATGAGACTACCTTAAAAAAAATTTCACGTGCAACGCATGAATTCTCAACTAGTTACCCAATAATATATGGGGTCCAAAGAAAGTTGGAGAATCCTTTTACAAGTTGAATTCTTTTACAAGGTCAATTTGACCATCTTGTGTTGTGGCACAATTCTAATACATACATGAGTATTTTTTTTCCCGCCTATCTTGTTGCAACTTGGAATCCAAAACACAAGTAGAATGATATACGGGATTGAGACATAAGTAGGGAATCCTTTGACAAGTTGAATTCTTGTACAGTGTAATATAATAAAAAAAATACAATAGAAATATAAAAATTACAAATAAATAAATAAATATTATTTGAAGAAACTTAACACGATTGGACTAAGGCGCTACTTTTGCTCTCTTTAAGGAAATTCAAGGCCTCTCTGGCAAATCCCAAAACCGGTGTTGACGCTCGGCATAAAATAGAGAACCATGGGCCTTTGTTCGACCACCCGCCATGGCCACGCTCTTGTAAGCGCGGGGTCCGTTGGAGGCCCCTCTTAATAATTGTGTAGTTCATGTGAAGCTTTGGGTGCTCTCTCACTCTTTCAAGGGAGGAAGGTAGGTCTACCTTTGGAGGTGTGGCAGGCATGTTGGCCAAATTTTAGGTGATTACCAAAGGTATATGAAGTCGCTACCAATCATTGGATTTTTCTAAGGTGTGATTGGTCACCTGTTTTTAGTTGATTTTATTACCAATCTTAGGCTAAGAAAAGGGGAATTTTTACTAATCTAATGTGGATGGCAAAAAATCTTGATTCTTGAGTCTGGAAGTTTGGTTATGTGTGGAGAAGGTGTTAGGCACCCCACAATGCCTGTCCAAGGACATCTCTTTATTTTGATAAAACCTTAATTTTTGAAGATTGGTAATAAAAAACATGATTTTGGCATTGGCTTTTGGGGCTTTGCATGCATGGGGCTTTGCAGTTTGGCTTTTGAATGGGTGTGGTCCCAATCTATGTTTTCCTAAGGCATTCAGGCAAATACCAAATTTACACGACAAAAACCGGTGACATGTCACCTTACTTTCACAGCGGAAATTAGGCACCACTTTGCTTTAGATGACATGGACTGTGACAATCACACCAGGAGGGGCGAGCAGGTGTATATATATATATATATATGTATATGTATATATATATATACATACATCATGCACAATGTTAGCACATAGAGAAGGAAAGTAAATTCCTACATCCCTAGAGCATGACCCAAAATATAGGAGCAAAAAAGTAAACAGGGGTCACCATACTCTAAAGATGAGGACAAATGGTATATGACATTATATATCTAATACAACCCATCTAAGAGAGAAAGGATGGAGAAAGAAAGGGGGTTTAAAAGAGTACATAACCAAATATGAGAGACTAGACCCCTAAATCTATTGAACATAGCCGTTTGGCTCATATATACATACTTGCATCCACGCCCTTTTTGCTTGCGCTTGGGAGACCATGCCCTAGCTTCATGCATCCTTACTCCATGTGTGTACATGCAAATGCAAAGACAAGAAACTAGCAGACAAGCAGTGGAAAGAAAGAGATGCATAGATAGTGCACAATGGGTATAAAGCAAACAAGCGAAGCAAGCATAGCATGTGGTAGGAGACATGACAAGCAACAAGATAAGCAAGTGAACTAGAAGGCAAACAAAACAAGGAAGCAAGTAAACAAGAAAGAAGGCAAACAAAAGATGGTGTATGTAGGGGGACAAATGTAGGTTTGGATCGGATGTCAATGACTTCATTGTGTTGAAGTATGGACAACACACTAGCAAGCAAGACTCATGCATGAACATGAAAGCAAGCATGTAAAGATGCATAGAAAGCCAACAGGTGGCATAAACAAGCATGGTAAGCATAGCATCACGCAGAGTGGAAAAAGGGAAGGGTATGCACAGAGCAACTCGACATCTGGAGATGCCTCCCAAATATTTACATTTGAACAAGGCCTCATGGGCATCGGATGTAACCACACAAGGTCAAGCCTACGGAGGGCACCAAACATGGCAAAGCCTAGAACTAGAAAGGCTAACACAAGCATAAAGCATAGACACAAGCAAGCACAGACATGCAAATAGGAATGATCCAAATCCTTTTGATATGGGCCATGGTACATGGATGATAACAAAAACCATAGAGTCTAGATCGGGTCCAAACCATTAGGCCAAAATACAAGAAAATGTGATAAAAGGAACAAAAGGGCTACAATGGCACATGACATGACAAACAAAGTCCAGGCCTAAGCACATAAACAAGGCGTAAAGCACGCAAGCACATGAGAGATGTCATAAAGCATGTAGAACGCATCGATCTAAGCATGTTAATACACTAATCTACGCATATAAGCATGGAGATATGCATGTAGGCATGTGAATGTACATCTAAGCATGTGGATGTAAGCATAAAAGCATGGAAGAACACAAATCCAACATACAAGCATGTGACGGCATAGACATAGACATAGATGAATAGAACATGCATACTAACATGTAGATCTAAGCAAGGCATAGCCGAAGACATTATATCAAGCATGTGAGCATGTAGACCCAAATATCAACACATGGGAAAGAAAAGATCTAAGCATCTAAGGCATGTCATAAAGCATAAAACATGTAGAAGGGGCAATAACACATGAACAAACATGAAAGCATATGGAAAAAAGCTAAAAAGCATGCTAAAAGCAAGATAAAGCAAGAAACATGCTAGGTAAAACAATAAATCATGTTATTAAAGTAAGAGCAAGCAAGATAAAAGCTACATGAAGCTTTGAAGAAGAAGGGGCATGGATGGTAGCTGAAATCTACATCCATACCCCTTAAACCTCAAATCCAATGTGTAGAACCAAATGAAAGAAGGTTGGGTATAAGAACAATACCTTGTATTTTTGGCGAAGAGAAGAATTAGGCTTTGATTTGTTTTTTGGGTGTTTTTATGAGTAGAAATGTGTTTGGAGGAGAGAGGAAACATGCAAAACATGTCCAGGCAGAGAGTAGGACCCAAGAAAGTCTTTTTTTTTTTTTGGTTTGGATGTGCCCAGGGCCTTTTATAGCATCTGCACACTTTACGAGGTGGCACACCTTGTAGGGCCGCCACCTGTGAAGCTCCTTAAATTGGGCTGATTTTGATACCCCTAGTAAGATCTTGAATTCCAATTTCTAAAAAGGTATAGAACTCAAAAATCTAACAGTCGGATCAAAAGTTATGGCTCTGGGAAGTTAGCGGTGCATCGATTGGTGCATTAACCAGTTTTCATGCCATCTTGACCTTTTTAACTCCAATTTTGACCCATGAGTATTCATTGAAATGAGAATTTGATAATCTTTGCAATGGTGTTGGGTTCAACCCGCTCTGACGGCTAGATCAAAATTAGGGTTTTTAGGGCCCACCAATAGTCAACTTTGGTTCAAACTTGCCAAAAATCTTTGAGGAGCTCGAGTTTGATGTAAAACTATGTAAAGTCATATTTTTGGGGGATTTTGACCTTGTTTGACTTTCGGTCAACCCAGGGGTTTACCAGGGGCATTTTGGTCATTTTAGCTAAAAAGGCACTTAAGGTGTTCCGATGTCCAAATGGGTTGCGCCACATCATTTTGGATGTTCTCGCGGCCCCATGGAGAAAAAATAATATTTTTTGGATTTTTTCAAGGTCCAACACGTAAATTGAGGGTGAACAAAATAAGGTATCAACAACTAGTCTAGTAAACCCTTTCTTAACTTGTCTCTTTTACGATATGATGATGCACAAAATCATTAGTGAGTCAATTGTCCAAACGCACAATTACTAGGGGGTACTTGAAGAATGAAAGGTGAAAAACATACAAAAAGCATCAATGGGGTTTTGGCTAAAGACCATCTAAAAGTTAAGTCATTGACTGAATGATCCACAATAACTCTAAAAGTATGAGAGTTAGAAAATTTTATGTACCTTGGAGAAGAGGGGGCTTAGTGCTTATATAGTGATATAGAGATGACCAAGATGCCATGAATGTAGGCTTTTTCCTTATAGCGAGTATATGAAGTTAATGCTTTAAGATTCTCAGACTTAACTTCCCAATTTTGGAGGGTACAAATATGTAGAAGGATCTTTGGGCGTAGCATTTTTCCCATATGGGGATACTTAAGTATGAAGAATCGTTCGTCAGGGTAGATTCATCAGTCACTGTGGTGTACTGGACGGGTAAGTGTCTGACTGTTGCTCTAGGGGTCGTCAGATGCATGGGAGACCTGATGATCCCTTATTCCTTAACGATGATCTTAGCCCTAACTAGCCTAAGGAGGCCTAACGACTTTAATGTGTTAGATAAATTTTTGGATGCTGAAAATATTCCCTATCAGGATACAACAACCTAACATTGTTGTTTGGCTTGAACAACCTCTGTACAAGATGTTGAAGTCCAAAGATCCACTAAAAGAACACCTCTCAATCTCTCAAATTCTTTCAAGTGTTTGAGTGTGTATGATTGCTAATTCTGTTGTGTTGTAAATATTGTTATACATATGTATACGTACTGTAATTCATGGAAATCCAGCGGATATAGAGGTAGAAAATGCAGGGGAATCCATCCACCCAAACACTGTGAGGACTTTGCAAAGGAATTCGAAGTTTAGGTCCTTGTTCAATTAGCTAGGATTTGAACTAGAAGCAAGGAGGCTCACCACAAAATCCCTCATGAACATAGCAGCAAATGCAAGAATTGAGTGTTTTGTGCGCAGAAATTCATGTAAGCAGAGCCTTCCTAGAAACCACTAATACAATAACATTCACAGATGAAGATATGAAAGTTAAGTACCTAGATCATCGAAAGCCACTTTATATAATAGCTACTATAAATGGTGCCCAGATCAGGACAGCACTAGCAAACAAAGAGCTTCTCTCAACCCCATTGCCTTGAGTATTCTTGAGGCTCTAGGAATGGCTAGCAAGAGGGTTTTGGGGACACCTATGGAGATAACAGGATTTTGAGAAGCTGAGGAATTCACTGAAGGGTACATGCAATTGGCTTTAAGGGTAAGCCCCATAGTAGCTTTGACTTGGTTTCATGTGTTTAATTAGGTTTCTTACCATGTCCAATTGGGCCAACCATGGCTCCACAAACATCACTTGATCCCTTCTATGTATCATCAGTGTGTGAAAGGGGGACTAAACGGGAAGCTCATAAGGATCACTACCAATCCTAGTCCCTTCAACCAGAACAAAGTGAACTTCGTAGAAACCATGTTCAATGATGACTTGGCTCCAACTGAAGAATGTCCTTGTAGACATCAAAATTTTATGATGTATTCACAACTATCTGATTATTCATGATCAAATATTTGTGATCAAATCTCCAATTGATGATGTAGATGATCAGCAAATGAAATCAAGCCACATGACAACATCAAATGAAAAAAGCCATGTGGCAACGTCAGAAGAAAAGACTCATATGGAAAGCTCTTATTAAATGGAAGACCAATTTAAATTCATAATTAACTCTCAATAAATGCTGAGAGAAAAATCCAAATCAGATGCTATTGAGTTGCCTATAAATAGAGGCTTCTCATATGAGAAAAAGAGGACAGAAACTTAGAGAGAAAAACCCTATTGACACTCTGCCAAAAGAGAGAGTCATCTTTAAGTCCAAAAGAGCACCCTTGCTCCCTCAAAAATCAAGCTTATTCCTACTTTTTCAAATCAAAGTAGGAATTTTGCTTCAATTTAAATTGAGATCAAGCCAACGGCCCTCACATCAAATCAAGTACATTCAACTACTCATTCAACTTGGAGACATTAAGGCACGATTCAAGATTAAGCTTCACAGCCTTTCAGATCGTAAAGTTTCTTAGAGATTAAATCAGAGGAGTTTATTGTATTCTTTCATTTGTAAAGAATCATACAGAGAATTGTACTCACACATATACAAATCAATATAAATTGATAATTTATTACATTATTTCGTGATCGTGATTTATCTTTTACAAAAATTGTGTGTACAGTCCTATCTCTAAGACCCTAGGGACTCCCATCTTAAAGGAAGAAGAAGATGAGGAGAGTAATAACCATGACCTGAGGAACCTCCCTGATAGGAAAAGACAAAAGAAAGAGGAAGCAAGCTTATTTGAGTCCCAGCGATGAGTGATTATTCAAAAGCTTGAAGGAAGAGCAGTATATCACTTATGAACGTACGCGAGACCTAAATGCAGTCCACAGGAGGGTTCCGAACCACCACCTTGCATGATAGCCTAGGAAGAGATTGTGGAGGAACCTAGGGATATGGAAAGAGAGGCACAAATCCTACTAAAAGAGGAACTAGAAGTGGTAAACTTAGGGGCTGACCTAGGGAACCCGAGTCCCATCCTCATCTGCAGTCAATTATCTGTACAAGAAAAGGAACAACTGGTGGGACTATTAAAGAAGTATAAAGATGTATTTGTATGGACATATGACGAAATGCCTGAGTTGGATCCTAGACTAGTGGTCCACTCCCTCAATGTTGATACAGGAACTAAGCCCGTGATCCAACCAGTTAGAGTCTTTCATACCAAAGTAGAAGTTTAGATTACCCAAGAAGTTAAGAAACTGTTGGCAACAAGGTTCATTAAACCTATTCAATACCTCCAATGGCTTTCTAATATAGTTCCTATGAAGAAGAAGAATGGTCAAATTAGATGTTGTATAGATTTCACAATTTAAATAAACCATACCTAAAGGATGAATTTTCGTTGCCTAACATTGATCTCCTTATAGATTTAGCTGCTGTGAACACCATGTTCTCTTTTATGGATGGGTATAATGGATACAATCAGATTCGTATGGCAACTAAGTACATAGAAAAACTAGCATTCAAGACCTTGATCAGAAAATTTTACTATATCGTAATACCATTTGGTCTCAAGAATGTAGGGGCTACGTATCAGCGTACCATGACAGTCATTTTCCATGACATGATGCACAGGGAGATGGAAGGCTACGTGCATGATCTCACGGTAAAATCCAAAATCAAGGAAGGACACTTCAAGGTCCTTGAACGAGTCTTCAAATGATTTAAGATGTACAAGCCACAAATGAGCCTCTTGAAATGTGCCTTTGGGGTGTCTGCGGGAAAATTCCTTAGTTTTTTGGTACATCACAGAGGGATAAGTGTAGATCAAGCCAAGGCCATGGCCATAGCAACCATAATGAGACCCACCATGCCTAAGGAACTCAAGAACTTCTTGGGAAAGGGTCTCCTTCATCAGAAGGTTCATACTAGGACTAGCCTTGGTCACTAGTGGACTATCCAAACGGTTGAAAAAAGGGAGTGCTTTTGTATGGGTAGATGAGCAACAAAATGCCTTTTAGAGACTTCAACAAATCATAAGTCATCTACCTACCCTGTAGGCACCAATCCGTGGCAACCCCCTATTGTTGTACCTAACATCCAGTTCCTAGGCAATTGGAGTATTATTGGCCCAGGAGCATGATAAGGGAAATAAACGACCCATCTATTATGTGAGCAAGGCCTTGAAGGACATAGAAACGAGATATCCCAAGATAGAGATGGCATGTATGGTAGTCATCTATGCATCTCAATGATTGAAACACTACTAAACTGCTCACCAAATTCTATTGGTAACAAGATTCCATCCAATAAAAGCCTTCCTTCATTAGCTCTTGTTGTTTGGAAGAGTGGCCCAGTGGTTGTTATTGCTTTTTTTATATGATATAGATCTAAGACACCCAAGACTGTCAAAAGCCAAGCTATAGTATTTTTGCTAGCTCAGTTCCCAGGAGAAGAGGAGTGCCCATTGTGCAAGGAGATTCCTAGAGAAGTAGTAGTGGTGGAGCTCATTGGAAGAAAATGAACTATGAGGTTTGATGGGTCAGCAATAGCCACTTCAAATAGGATAGAGATTGTGCTAAATTGTGAAGATTGGGGAATCATACAACTTTCCTTCAAACTTGAAATCCCTTTTTTGAATAACGTCACTGAGTATGAAGTTTATCCAAGAGGGTTAGCCATAGCCCTTGGCATGAGAATCAAGCGTATAAGAGTACTAGGAGATTCTAACCTTGTAATCTCCCAAGTCAAAGGAGATTTTGCCTTGAAGGTACCAAGTCTAGCATCCTATTGTACTAGGGCACAAAAGATGGAAAAAGTTCCTAACCTTTAGTGTAGAATATACTTAAAGGAGTGAAAATTGGTTCGCTAATGCACTAGTTACCTTGGGGTCCCAGGTCCTTTTTGAAAAAGAAAATACATTGGTAAGAATTAGCAAGCAGCAAAACTCTATTGTGGAGATTGTCAAGAAGATGTTTCCAGAAGAACCTGACAAAGAAGATTGGAGGAATCCAGTAAAGGAAAAGATAGAGAAGTCTGAACACGGTGGGAGTATCAAGGATCTAAAGGACTATACTTTGATAGAAGGAGAATTGTATTAGACATTGCCAAGAGGGATCTTGTCAAGATGTGTTAGCAAGAGAGAAGGGAAGCAAAAACTGGAGGAGCACCATGACTAAACCTGTGAGATCATAGAAAAAGTCAGCCTGTATGGGAGAATTCAACGCATGGGATACTATTGTCCTAGCATAAGCAAAGATGCTGCCACACTACAAGCAAAGTGCCAAATCTATCAACTTTCAATGGACAAGGAAGAAAGTTAAGTTGTGTTTGTGATAGAGGATTGAAGGAACCTTTTTTGTTGAATACTTGACCCAAGGAATTCTGCCAGCTAACAGGAAGGTTGCCTATTAATTGAAGAAATTGGCCTCACGATTTTTTGCAAAATGGATTTCTGATTAAGAAAGGATACAATGAAGATCCTTTGAGGTATCTGGGACCTAGAGAATCTAGGGATGCAGTCAAGGAAGTTCATTCAGGAGAGTGTGGGAGTCATCCAAGGAAGAGAAGGCTTCACAAGCAATTGTTAGCATTAGGGTACTATTAGCCCACAATGAAGAAAGATTCTAATGAACTTGCTCAGACCTACCATGAATGTCAAGTGTTAGGAGACTCCATACACACTCATCCAAACGTGTTACAGGACATGACTATTCCATGACCCTTTTGCACCTAGGGGCTGGATCTCATAAGACCCATTAACCTCCCTTCAAATGGCCACATATGGATTCTAGTAACCACTGAACACTTCACCAAATGGGTGGAGGCACTTCCTCTAAAAAAGGCCACTAGGGCAGTGGTCTCTAATTTCATTTGCGAGTACATCATTACACGGTTCGAAATCCCTAGAAGGCTGATTAGTGACAATGGGACTCCATTTCTAAATAAGGATATGAAGAATCTGCTGGAGAAATATCACATCAAGCATAGGAGATCCGCTTTATAATATCCTTAAGGGAACGGCCTATCTAAGGCAACTAATCAGGTCATACTTAAGATTTTGAAAAAGATGAAGCACGAATATAGAGGAAAGTGGAGTTCCCAATTAATGGATGTACTATGGCCATATAGGAGTTCCCTAAAGACAGCTATAGGATTGTCACTATTCTCCCTTGTTTATGGGACAAAGGTCGTCAGCCAGTAGAATTGGCAATTCCCACACCCAAAATAATGTTAGAAGAGATTCAAGGAGATGTAGATAGTGTGCATGCTGGGGAGCGAGTAGCGGATCTAGAAAGCCTAGAAGAAAAAAAGGAGCTTGCAAGAAGATAGAGTCAGAGGTATCACTAGAAAATGGCTAAGACATATGAACAGACTGACCACTCAAGGATCTTCACGCAAGGGCAATTAGTATTAAGAGCAGCAGAGCATGTAAGAAGAAACATTCCATGACCTTCGAAGTTTACCCCAAAATGGGAAGGTCCTAACATCATCAGAGAAGCCCATGATAGTGGGTACTATCACTTGCCAATGATGGATGAAAGCTCCCTGACAGATCCCATAAATGGAAAATAGTTGAAGCAGTACTACACTTGAGGTCTCCAAGTATTACCTTACCTTTTGTCATCTCTTTTCCTTTATTTTATCAAGCGTCTTATTTGAATAAGCCTTATGGGCATAGTACTCCTTTTGTTTGATGACCTGAATGAAGGAACCACACCTTTCAGCAAATAGGTTCTTAAATCATTTTGGCTACCATGATGTATTTCAAAAAAGTCTTTGAAAAAAATGAAGAAATCATGATATTATTCAAAATTTGCTATCTGCTTATGATTATTTGAAGTAGATAAGTAACAAAATCAAAATACATTAAAATAAATAAATGCATGCATACATATGTACAATATAAGAAAACTCGAATAAAACCTTAGAGAACGAATACATTGAAGTTCATTGGAAAAAAGACCGAGGAATTGGTCAAAAGAAAAAAAAAAAGTACTAAAACCTTAAGAGGTAATACATCAAAGTTCAAAGACCGAGGAACTGGTCAAAAGAAAAAGTTTATAAGTACAAGACCAAGGAACTTGGTCACTGAAAAGGAAGCATGACCTAGTAGTTGGTCATAAATAAAACACTAAGCTACAAGGTCAAATTGGCCATAAAGCAACTAAGACAAGAGACCAACAAATAGTGACACTTCTTGAGGAACTACAAGAGAAGAGGAGGTGGCTATGGTTGAAAGGGATAGCTCCTTGCAAGCTTCCAAATTTCGTAATGCTTCTTGGGCATGGGCCAAAGCTTCCCTGGCAAGAACAATCTCAACATTAAGGTCCTTCTTGGCTTTCTTCTGAAAAAATACAAAGGCCACTAACTGGAGGTAATCCAATAGGAAGGTCAAATTAAACTTCCACTAAGTCTTGCATGAGCCCCCCTCTATTCAAGGATCTTCTCCTCTAACAAGGAATCAATTGAAGCATTCTTCAGGGAAACCAGGACAACAAAAAGTAACTCCAGAAGGATGTTCCCCAAGAAAACGCCACCTTTGAACCTGGCAGTAAAGTCCTCACGAACCCTAAACAGCTTTTCAAGGAGTGGCAAACCTTTAGTAGGTATGGAGAAGCAAAGGAAGTTGGAGAAGGATGCCTCAAAACAATAGAAATGACTGATAGGAAGGTTGTTGAACTCCAATATATCAAAACAAGTCAAATAATCTAGGAGCCTAACACCAGGATCCACAACGACAGTATCTTTGGGCTCCTCTATCCCTGTGTCATTCTCTTGAGGGAGTGAAAGGTCTGCAATTCCCGGATCACTCTAAAGGATCTTGGTTTGAACTCGAGTGGCTTGAACGGGTACTGTTGAAGCTTCCCTGACTTCTTCAACAACTGTGGTCTTTGGCTCCTAGGCCCTCACTTCAGTACCTGAAGAGACTAAGGAACTGTTAATAAGAAAAGGCATGTAAAGCAAAAAAATAAAAGAGAGATGGAAGAATACCAATCTCACTAGTAGTATCCAAAGGTAGGCTTCCATGGGTCAAAGGCATTTCTTGATATTCCCTGGCTCTCAATAGGTCATTTATTGCTACTCTTGAATCCTTGTTAGGACCTGCATTGAGTTATCAGGAATAAATGGTAGGAATAAAAGACAAAGGGGAAGTAAGAAAATGGGAGAGGGCAAGTACCAATTTCACTAAGCATATGTGAGGAAGACTTTCCTTGGACAGAGGATACTGCCTCCATTATCTTCGAGTGCTTCTCCATTTTCTCCCCTAGGTCCTTGGTAGAATCTACGAATGAACCATCAGTAAAAGTGGAGTTTGTGAAAAGTGACAAAGTTGAAAAGCAAGAATAACCATGCTAGGACCAGAGGTAGAGGAAGGGTCACTAGAAGCTAGTACACCTTGAGGAGTTCCTACCTCCAAGGTCAAATTTGTAATTTCACTTTCGAGAATAACTTAGGGACTAACTTGGCCTATGATAGAAGGAATTTCAAAAAAGACAGTAAGCATAGGGCACACCAATAAAAAAGAAGGAAAGGAGAAAGCAAGACATACCAGTTCCCTAGAAGGAATCACACCTTCTTCCACAACCTTGGTGGGTTCCTTGGTCACTCCATCAACAGGGTTAGGGGCCTGCTTAAACTCACCTACAATCTCCTCACCTACATCAGTACCAGTAGGAGGTTAATCTTTGGATGTTCCCTCTGGAATCACATCTCTAAGAGGAGGAGGGGAAATTTCCACGTGAAGCAGGAAGCGAAAGAATTTAACAAAAGGTCTAGACAATTAAGGAATATTGAAAAGAATATTACCACCTCATCAGTTGAAAAGGAACCCTTCATTTTTTGATGACCAACTTTGCATTTTGACTGCAGAAGTAACCCATAGACATATGAATACAGAGATAGACAGTAGGGAAAAAAAGGGAAAAATAAAACAATAAAAAGAGAAAGTAAGAGAAATGGGAATGGATTGCCCTTCTTTGGCTCTCTCTACAGAATTCACATCTCTCTTCTGCTTACTGCGGGTTTGCCCAGAAGGTCTCTAAGGAAAATAAGGGATCACAGAAAGGGATTTGGAAGAACCTTGGGCTAACGAAGAAACAGCTATTGGGGTGGTCCCCTTCAGGGAACCAATAAGGGTCTGGAGCTTAGAAATCTCTACCTTGGTCTTGATCTTGATCTTGGGAGGAGGGGGATGAATGACCTTCTTACCCTGGGATCCCACCTCAACAATAACAGGAGACTCCTCCCTAGATCCCTGGGAAATGAAGGTTTGCTTTGAGGAAGCAAAAACTCTATTCTTCTTAGTTTCTTGACTAGTCTTTGTCTTGTCAGTGTTTTTCTCACCTTCCCTTCTGCATAGTGCCTTTCTTACATTTTTTTCTCCTTCCCCTTGCATCGTGGAACTACTGAACCAATTTCCTTTGCCATCCCTTTTTTTATGGGAACCCCCAGGAAGTAACCAACTATCATAGTAGACTTACGCCAAGAAGGAAAATCACTCGCATAATATTTAACTACCTCTAAATTGATGTCATTCAACGAATCCAACCCTCCCATTCGAGGCACTTGAAACTATGTCAGGAGTAGGACTTGTTGGACAAAGGAGTTGAGAAGAGCTCAACATGAGGAACCTCCCTCATTGTCCCTAAACCTACATAATCCATGAAAGACTTCTAAATCCTCCTTCAATAACCATAGAAACTGCTGGACCTATTGGCTGCCTTCTGAAAACTTGGTTTAGTGACCAAGGGACTCCTCTGGGACTAGTAAGCAAAGCATGAAGTCTCAAGAATGGATCTAAGAAGGATTAGGAGGGACAACCTCTTTGAAGACTAGAGGAATGTCCTAATCAAAGACAAACTATTTAAGGACCCAGTGTGCAAGATAATGGGTGTGCTATGGGCCACTAGATGAAGGAACCGAAAGCCACACAGGGCATATGGAAGCTAGGTAAGCCATGCTATTCTCATCTCCCCGATGAAGGTCAAATGTATGTCTTGGGGAACTCAAGAAGGATGATAATGCCAGGAGTCATGAGTGAAGCCAACTTCAAATTCTCTAGGGGAACGCTAGTTCAAATGACCCTTCTGATCAAACAATTCAATCAATTTGGTCTCCATTCCCCTTAGATTGGCCCAAAAAAATATGATGGGGTAGCCATCAGTCGAACCACCACACAACCCCTTAAGAATGCCAGGAGACGTATGGAAATTTTCTTTAAGTAGCTTGCTTGTTGCATTCATCTCTATGTGTTTTTCCTTTCTTGAAAAACATGTTTTCTTCTAGCCCGACAACTTCTTGACAGATCCCTGACAAATTCTCTTTTATCGAGCCCTTCTTTCTCCTTTTCCCAACAGATCTTAAAGAAATTT
The DNA here is from genome assembly GCA_030445155.1 of Quercus variabilis. Lineage (NCBI taxonomy): Eukaryota > Viridiplantae > Streptophyta > Magnoliopsida > Fagales > Fagaceae > Quercus > Quercus variabilis. The sequence goes on along the minus strand of CP129447.1, from coordinate 47,695,287 downwards.
TGATCCATTGAGATTTTTGGGTTTCTTCTTGACAAACTCTCAACAGCTTCTTCGATCCATTAAGCCAATTTTTTGAACCTTCTGTTTGGCTGATAGATTCTCAACAAAATCTTGATCCATCGAGGTGTTTTTGCCATTTAAAAATCCTTGACAGATTCATTTCTGTCGAGATTTAGTGCTCAATAGATACTTTGGTCCATCAAGCTACGATTTTTATATATAGGATGAGCACAAATCTAATCTCATTTTTCACTTCTCTCTTTCGACAGAATTTCTTTTCTCTCTTCCCAAACACTTTTCTTTCACTCAAAACCTTCTACCCTCATGATTTTCGACCTAAATCAAGCCTTAATCCTTCGATATGTGTTCTTAAACCTTCATTTTCATGCATTCATGCACTTTTAGACCTAGGGTTTGGGGCTTTTGAAATTTTTTGGGGTTTTTGAGATTTTTGTGAAATTGTTGTGTTAGGTGTTGGTGATTTGATGTTATATGCTCGTGCATTGCATTCTCATTGCATTTTAACAATGTTTCATGCATTTTAGATGTGTGTTTTATTATTGTTGTTTGTGTGCTAGTAGGTTTGGATTGGGTTCTGCCCATGATGTCTTTAAATTTTGCACGTTACATGTTCATGCATTTTTCATGCATGCGTCTTTTCTTTTATCTTATTTATTTCTAGTTGTGATTGAGTTATGTTTTGTCTCTATTTCTCTCTCTCTCAGATAGACTGCACCGTGGCACCCAAAGTGTGTAAATCCACTCCAGCTCGGAATCCTCTTGGTTTTGAGTCTTTTACTTCTGATCCTATCCCTTTTCTCCATGTTCGGTTTCGTGATGAGAAGAAAGGACTTCTTGGAGAACTTTCAGAAACATGGCATTCATCCGGAGCACCATGTCATTTTGTCAGACTTTGCCAACACTCCTTTCCCCACCGTCATTCGAACTCGGGGCAAGGAATCTCTACTTGAGAGTCCCTTGAGGTGTCCCGTCATATTTATACATGAGTTCTACTTCAATATACACGATATCGACACCTTTGTACCTCAGTTTACTTCATATTCCGCAGGTAGCACATCCTGACTACCCCGGGTGTAAGCATCTTCAAACTATGTCCAGAGACGAGCTTTTGTCTCACTTTTGTGAGATACCTTCCATATGGGGTGGGAAGCAAAACACTCCATGCTTGAGCTTTGCAAAAGGTTCAAGGTTCCTTAACATGGTGATTACATTTACTTTTACTCCATTGTCTCACTATAACTCTCTCAATGACTTACCCTTTGTCATTCGTGACAACAAGGGGGAGTAGTTTTGGGTTTAAGCGTAGTCTTGTACTTAGGGGGAGAGTTAGTATAGGATATTTTTGTTAAGGGAGAGTGTTTATAGATCTTAAGGGATGTAGTGAGGTTTACATGTACTTTTCTATTCTTTTTTTTACTTTAGCCTCATGTATACTAGTCTTATTATCATTTATTAACATACATTGTATTTATCTTTTCATATATATGATGATATATGTGTTTCTTCACCTATCTTTATATGTGTTGTTTCTTTTCTCTCTTTATACACATGTTTCTTTATGTACACAACTTTATTTCTGTTTCACACATGATGACTTGATGAGTTTTGTTTAAGTGTTTCAGAAAGACAGGTTATGAAAGTCTACCATGCCATGAACTCTCTTCTTGCAAATTTTTTCAAGAGTTTATGTTAGGGTTAGATTTATTTTTGTATTTTAACAAGTGATTATAAGTTTAGTGTTTTAAGACTTCTCTCATGATTCATTTGTTTGTTATGGTTTTGTCATGGATTACCAAAGGAGGAGATTATTAGGGACAGACATATTTATGTAATTGGCTCATCTTTTGACAAAACTCACTTTACTTTTAATTAGGTAGATCTGGGATGAGTTTAGTACTTCAAGAAATAAGTGTTTAAGTTTAGTATTGAAACCATGCAAATCTAACCAAGAAACAAGTGAAGAATGTGCTGCTCATTAAAGCTTGATAGAAGTCTCGACAGAATCCTTTCTATTGAGAATTACTACTGAACCTTAACAGAAGTTCGACAAAAGTTGTATCTGTCGAGAATCAAGAAATCAGGTTTTCCAGATCTAATTACGCTCATATCCTTGAGTATTTGTGTAGGGTTTCTTTTCTCATAACCCAAGACATATATAAGGATTATTTTAAGAGCCGTCACAAGGATGCAAGGTATTGGAAAAGAATAATCCATGCATATTGTGATCGGAAAAAGAATTTGCTTTAGTTCATCATATTTTCTGTAGAAGCTACTGCGTCTTTACACCAAGGGTTTTATGACCAAGGAGCTTCCTAATCTTTATTGTTAGATGAACTGAAGAAATTTGCAGCCAACATCTTCCTTAAGTTGAAGCGTTAGTCACATACTGAGATCCATGCATCATTGGTTAGTCACGTACTGGGATTTGTGCATTGAACGGAGAGATTGCCACTACAATACAAGTTCAATTGGGTATTGGAGTAGGGTTTAATTGTAGGTTGGTATTGAGTATTGGGATTTCTTTTACTTGTAACGGCTTATGATTGATAATAGTGGATTCTCGGAAGTGGGGACCTTAAATTCACCTAGTGGAGTTTTGTCTCGGTGTTTTTCTCCATTTGTAAACAAATCACCCATGTCAAATATATTTTCCGATGCATTTAGTTATTTGGTGATTTGTTATGATACCACGCTATTGCATGTTAAATTGACTTAATTAATTAACTTTGATAATTAATTAATTAATTTACCAAAGGGGTCAATACATTTTTGGCCTATCAACCTTCTAGCTCATCAGCATGTAACAAGTCCAACTGAGTATATAAGTGGTCTAGAAATAGGGGGGCTAAAGGAGGTTAACACCCCTAGCTATCTGAATTTCCAAGGGGAAGAAAGTGGACTTAACATCGTAGCCTAGGAACTCACCAAAAAGGAACTTGCTTAGCCACAACGCTACGAGGCATGCTTGATTGAGCAACTTTTCTTCACTGGTAAAGGGCTCTGACCCATTTGCGCATCCTAGTTGGTTTGCCATCGGGGGAGGTAGTTTGCCCACCAAGGATTATGGAGCATTGACCTCAGAAGAGAATCTAGGTTTACCCTAAGTAAAGACCTTCCACAAGTAGAAAGTCAATGAATGAACTTTCAAGTACGAGTTGCTAGAATAGAAAAATAAGAAGAAATAAGGAAAAGGCCAGCCTCCAACATTTTAGACAAAGGGGATTGGCTCCAGTACCGAGGAGAACAAGGGGAGAGAAAAGTAATTTGAAGGGCCCTCCAAGAATAGTATAAAAGGGAGAGGCTAGGAAGACAAAAGGGGGATTCAAAAAAAAAAAAAAACAAAAACAAAAAAAAAAACAAGTAATTAGGGGAGAAACACAAGATAAGGTTTTTAAGTTTTCTTGAACTTTTAGGTTGAGAGGAAAAAGGCATTATAGAAGGTCTTATATCCAAATATTGGAGGAGCCACTTGGATTCAAGGGATTCAAATTTCACAAGTCTTGAGAACCCAAAAGGGGACAAGTTAAGTCTATGACCTTTAAGGCTTATTGGGCCTTGTGAAGTATCCTCACAGGTTGGGACCTAATGTAGTCTAACATTTAACTTAATCAAACAAATATATAACCTTCATCAAGGCATTCATAATCAACATTGTTTACTTTACATTGTGTATTTGTTCTTCCTTCATTATTTGCTCAGCCAATATACATTAATGTGTTGTGGAGTTCATTTGTCACCAATTGGTTCATATAACGGCCCAAGTGGGTCATGGTGAGCCAAGCCCAATCTAACCAACATCTTCACATCCCTCCTAGTGACCCAAGATCCCCTATCAGGACTAGGTCTAGGAACTATCAAAAAAGGGACTCATAAAGGGAAAGCATGAGGTTTCAATGAAGACAATAAATTTTGACTAGACAAGGGGGACCAACTCTTCCTAAGAAAAACATGTGTATTGCTTTTTTATTGAATACTAGAAAGTTAGTGGAACATAGTTTTTTCCTTCTAAATCATCCCCATGAAATATCATTTGCTTGGACCATTAATTACAACTTGAAGTGACAAATCATATTTATTTTCTATGGGTAAAGATTTTCTTGAAAATTTTGCTGCGTTAAAGTGTTTCACCTTGTTTTCTTTGTCTCTGACCAAAAGTTTCTTTTCCTTTACTCAAGTTTTCTTTTTCTTTTTTCCTTTTTTTTTCTTTTTTTCCTTTAGATAATGAGCAGATTATAAGCTAGATTAATCATTTTGAAGTGATTTCTAATAAGAAATTTGATGGTTCCATGAACTTTAAAGCTAAACCATGGTGTATTAAGCTTTGACTACTATACCCATGTCTTTAATCTTTGTTTGCTAAAAGATGGCATGATATGGCAAGAAGGAAAAGTAAGGTCTCATTGTAAAAAATTGTGACCTCAAATTACTTAAGTGAGCAGGTTAGGCTATGTAATAATTGGGGCAAATTATAGTTTTTCATCCTAAACTATCACTTTGATTACATGTAACTTTATCAACTATCAAAATGCACGATTGACCCTTCAAAGTTATAATTCTATTTAATGTCCCCCCTACCATTTGTTTTGGTGTTAATTTTAACAAAATTTAGTATTGAAAGATTAATTTACTTTTCTGTACAAAACATTTGGTTGAGGGGTATATTGATCTTCCAAAACATTTGGTTTTTCACATAACATTTATATTGGCTTTATTCCATGACAAAAAGTGTTTTAATTTCATTAATTTATTTCCTTATATGTTTTGGGATTTAATTGTAATGATTTTAGTCTTAAGTGGTGAAGATTTGCTCTAGAAGTTGATCTCGTGACTTGGCTCGCAAGTGGTGCAACTCATGAAGGTCACATAAGGAGCACATGTTGGAAGCTAAAGAGTCAAGTTCCAGAAGAAATTTTGTGCGGTTTCTACAACACCCACCTTGTTAGAGAGAGCTACACATCCTCAAGAGAGAAATCCTTGTAGTCTCTTCTCCTTCCCTCTCCTATTGTTATACCTTGAGAGTATATTTGTATCCAAACACAACCCACACCTATTCAGATGTAGAGCGTGTTCTGGAGCTTGGGAAGTATTGGTTATTTGCCAAAATAAACCGGTGAGGTTTAGTGGTGCAATCGGGCAGTATTGCAGGATCCAGGAAGCTAGTGAAGATAAAACTCCAAGAAGTCCATTGGTAGTTAGAGCTTGGAAGGCTCAAGTACTTTGGGTAGATTAGACTTGGAGGGTCTTTTTGGTATCTTACTGCTTCAACTTATTCACTAGTGGATCATTTCGGCTTGATGGGTCACAAAAAGGTTTTTACACCAAATTCTTTGGTATTCCTCTTCAATAACACATTGCCATGTTATCTTGGGTTTGCTATTTTTTCACCCACTACCCTTTCCATTTTAACATTGCTTTTATTTGTTCACTCATCTAATTGTTGAATGCTTTGATTGATTAATTCACTAATCACGTATATTCCGCATTAACTATGTTAAGCATAAAATTAATCAAGCCGTAATTAAAATTGGGGGTCTAAACAAGCTCTAGTTATTTGCAATAATGAGCTTTCACTAGTTATTTTCTATAAAATGAAAATTACTTAGATGAAGCTTATCAAGAACCAATGATCTAACTTTACAGCTTTTGTTAAGGAATGGAAGGTGTTAGGTACCAATTTCTCCAAATTAAAATCAATCTTCTAAAGCATATGGCTATAAACTCATGTGAGCATATGTTATAATAAAAAAAATGAAAATTTGATTTGATCATCATCTTAACATCATGTGAGCATATGGAAAACCTAGTATAAGGCTAGCATGTTCATCCCTTAAAAAAAATAATAATAATAACATAGGGACAACACTTTTTTCCTTATATATATCCATGAATATATCCTTCTTGATCTTAATAAAATTTGCACTGAATAACAGCTTGTTGCTAAAGGCAAGAATTTGGTTTAATGATCCTATCAACTACAATTTAGGTGTAGAGAGGGAAATTTCCAACCTATCACAAGCTAACACATCATACTACCAAGCCCACAAAGTATGGCCAATTACAAAGTGCCACATACTGCTACTAGTTTCCGCTATCACTATTCAGAAGCCAACAGAGATTTGCCAAGTGTCATTGAAATAAAAGCTTAAAATGCATGAAAAAACTAGTTACACATCAGCGTGTGTAAGCAATAACATAAGCCACACATCAAGGAATGTAAGTAATGACATAAGCAATCCAATTGATTGCTAATATGTGTCATCTTGAAAACTAAAACATTTCAGCCAATCAAGTGATGCCATGTGTCTTGGAGGAAAAGTCTTAAAGCTCTTCCAATCAAGCTATGACCTATGTCACTAATTAGACTTCGCTACGTGTCGCTCACCCACCCCCAAACTCCTATAAATAGAAGTCTTCCTAAGACATTTTTGCATACCAAGAGATCTTGGAAGACATCTTGGAACACACCAAGAGATCTTCGAAGACATCTTGGAAGACACACCAAGGCATCCATGCCACAAGTAGCATCAAAGAAGATTCAGAAGTACAAAAATTCTACTAGAATCCAGAACTAAAGCCTCCATGAACTTCAAAAACTTCAACCTTCAAATACGAAGAACATTTAAAGAGAAATCATCCAAATAATTTTCCTAGATCTCAAAGTTCACTGGAATGAAGCTTAAAAGCCTCCACAAACTTCAAGAAACCACAAATCGGTAAAGTTCTACGGATTCAAGCCTCCAAAACCCCAAAGAACTTCCACCACAAACCTTCAAAGACGAAAAACACGAAGAACATACAAAGAACAAAGAATTTCTAACAAGCTCATAACTAGAGATTTAATTCCATTTCAAAGGTCTTTGATCCATTTTTTAGCCAAATTGAAGTATATTTGGTGTTCGAATAAAAATCACATTACTACAATTCCAGTCAACAAGTCTTTCAAGGATATCGAATCAAAGGATCACTCTTTTGTAATTTTAGAGAATTGTACTACACATTCATCGATACAAATTTACATTTGTGAAACAATTTTACTTGTTTGATTTATTTCAAACTTGAGATTTAATCATACACATTAGGATTTAAGGCTTTGAGAGCACTAAATTTCGTGGCTTTTGATGGGAGAGTGATGTGACTAATAGTGAAGAGTAGTGGTCACCTAATGGCTCTTCTCAAAACCCCAATGCACCATTGTGCTTTAGAGCGGAGAACATCCCCAATACTATATTTATCTCTTATTTATCTCATTTATTGATTAAATTAAAGTACATGTCAGAAAATTGAGGAAAGACTTGAACTTTTGTGACAGAGTTGGCACAAAATTTCTGGGAGAAATGGCTATTTTGCCTCATTTTTGAAATATGTAGCCAAACAACCCTCTTTTCAAACTATATAACAACATACCCTTGTTCTAGAATTTGATTTTGTGGAACTTGAAATTAGTAATGTCAAGTTCTATGCATATTTTAAGTGAAATTTGACATTTGTTATGTCAAATTACATGCAAAATTTTCAACCAAAAAAAAAAAAAAAAAAAGTAACAAAATATGCATAGAACTCAACATCAGCAATATCGAGATCCATAACATGAGTATTTTGCTACATAGTTTAAAAAGGAAACTATTTGACTACATAGTTAAAAAAACAAAAAAAAAAAAAAAAAAAAGTTAAATAATCTTTTTTTTCCAAAATTTCTTACTCGATTTTTTTATTAGTATTTTTTTTGAAAGATAAATACAACCTAGGACTTGTTTTTTAGCACCTTTGTGATAGATAATGTTAGAGGATATTTAGAAATCTAAAATGTAATTAGTTATCTTAATTTTGAAAATAATCAACCATTATTCAAAATATCTTAATTATCTTCTAGAATTATCCAATACATACATGTGCACTCTTGTTTTAAGGTTAAGCAATAAGATTATGACACATAATCAATTATAAATGATTCTTTAAGAAGCAATCATAGTTAATCACTCATAAAGTGTTTAACCTAATTGCAAGAATGCGCATTTACTATTAAATTCTTGAACTGGATCAATCTTACAATCTGATGGTTCGATTTAAGCATATAACGTTTCATTTTGATAGTTAGGCCTTCTAGATTTGTTTTAAATTGTGCTTTTAATTATTCAACTATTAAAATGATGGGTTTTCCCTTTTGTAGGGCTATAAATAAACCAAGCTATTCATAAATAACTAGGCTTTAGCTCAATATAAAGCTCATTCATGTTTATATGTTTATAAACAAGCCAAACTTGAACCTTAGTTAGGCTCTTTTGTAGTGGTACTTTGGGTTAAGTAATGTGTTGGAACTTGGTGAGAGAGTATAATTAAGTGTGTGTGTGTGTGTGTTTAACAGTTAGTTTGTTTCTCAAACTTGAACCTTAATTTTAGACTTGTTTAATAAAAGAGCCAAGCCCAAGTAAATAAAATTGTTAATGAACAACCTTGTAAACATTAGGGCTCAATACAAAACAAACTGAGTTTTTACTTGTTTATGAGCTTGGTGATAATCTTGACAATTAAACTCATATCTTACTAATACTTTAAGTAATCAGGAGTTGGGATTACCATTAAATTCTTGAATTGGATTAATCTTACAATTCGATGGTTTTAAGCATATAACATTTCATTTTGATAGTTAGGCCTTCTAAATTTGTTTTAAATTATGCTTGTAGTTATTCAATTGTTAAAATGATGGGGTTTCCCTTTTGTAGGGCTATAAAATAAACCAAGTTAATCATAAATAACTAGGCTTTGGTTCAATAAAAAGCTCATTTATGTTTATATGTTTATAAACAAGCCAAACTTGAACTTTAGTTAGGCCCTTTTGTTGTGGTACTTTGGGTTAAGTAATGTGTTGAAACTTGGTGAGAGAGTGTAATTAAGTGTGTGTGTGTGTGTATTTTTAATAGTTAGTTTGTTCTCAAAATTTACCTTAATTTTAGATTTGTTTGATAAAAGAGCCAAGCCCAAGTAAATAAAATTTTTAATGAACAAGCTTATGAACATTAGGGCTCAATACAAAACAAACTGAGTTTTTACTCGTTTATGAGCTTGGTGATAATCTTCACAATTAAACTCATATCTTACTAATACTTTTAGTAATTGGGAGTTGGGATTACTTAAGCAAACTAAATAGGCTTGATAAAAAGCTTGATATGGGCTTGATAATATAGTTGTGTTGGATTTCAAGCTCAAAAGCTTGATATTGAGCTCAAGCTTGGCTTGACTAATAAATCAAGTCCAGACAGGTCAAGCCAAGTTCAAGCTTTTAGACCTTTTAACAAGCTTGACTCAAACATCATTTATAGGCTTGGTTCGAGCTTAAGCTAAACTTGAACATTTTACGTTCCTTGTTGAGCTAAGCTTGAACACTCACAACTCGACAAAACTAGGCTTGTTTATAACCCCACCATTTTGTTATAAAATGATAATTTCACCCTTTGAATAAGATCAAATGGAGGTTGCAAAACAAGATGTATATAAACACGAGTTGACAGACATAACTTTTTAGTGGGATGTATAAGATTTTTTGAATTTCCCACTTGCCAAATCCATGTTTTGTCTTCTAATAGGGTGAGATTTGATACATGGATGCGTAAAGTCTTGGGCCTTCAAGAAAAATGTGGACTTAAAGATCTTATGGTTTAATAGCCCAAATAATTGAATTGGCATGTAATTGAGCATTTTCCCTCCAAACCCATTTTATGTAAATATGTGGTTTTATTGGGAAAGATCATTGGGTGAGAGATGAGAGCAGTAGTATGAGCCATGAGTCTTAATCCATTGAGGAAAAAACATAGGCTTTAGCCTAATTGGCGATGCAAGAGGTGGGCTATTAAACCATAAGAAAACATAGTATGAGCCAATTTTGTAATATGGCTAAAATACTTGTCATGACTCATGCACCTAATCCTTGTAGTAGGAAGAGGAGGCTATAAAGTGTGAATTAATCGCGTGAAGTGAAGAATTTTGTGAACCATAAGCCTCACACCCATTAGGCATCAAAAGATTTTGGTTGAAAATAGGGCTTTCAATGAGTTGAGCCCAAGCTCATCCCCAAATAAGATTTTATGTTCAAGCTTGACTCATTTTCTTATTGAGCAAATTCAAACTTATTTACGAGCTACTTAATTAACTTGCTCTTTTCTTATATATTGTGAAACTATGACTAAAGTATTTTACCTGTTCATAATTTTATGAATTTTTCCTACAAACAGACTATATATATCATCAATAAGTTACAAATAATAATCTAATATCATATGAAATTATTGACAAACTTATACAATCAAATTTCAAGTTTATATAGATATATTTTTATAAGCATACATATAAAAATATTATATTATATATAATTAAATCGAGCTCTCATGTTCACGAGCTTGTTCACAAACACAATTTTATGTTTGAGCTTGGCTTGTCTAATAATCAAGCCTAAACTTAAGGCTTGAACACGACTTGTTTTCAAAACAAACAAACATAAACAAGTATCTTGCTAAGTCGAGTTCGAGTTGTTCATGAACAGCTTAGTTCATTTATATTATAGCCACGGTTGAAACTCAATCTGTGTTTGGATGAATTTTGGACTTTATTGGGGTTTAAATAAACTCGACCCAAAATCATTCTTATTTTCGTTAAAATATACTGAGATGGCATTTGTTTACTATGCCAGTGGAAAAGAGAACAAAGACGAACTATTAGCGACTTGGACTTAGGGGAGAATTAGCAATCTAAGCCTGAAAGCTTTGCTCCTTTGATAAACTTCAGCCTTTTTTTCTTTTAAACTTTGGCCGCGTCAGATTTCACAAATTACCGCTCAAGTATCTTAACTTCTGAAATACAGATATCAAGGTTCAAATCTGATTACATGTCTCCAAAAACAGAAATCTACAAGAAATTAAACTGGGAGAGAAGTTCATTAACAGCAGGATATTGAAGATCACTTCCAGTTGTTGGCAACAATGTCAGCAAGATCAACTACCCTCTGTGAATAACCCCACTCATTGTCATACCAAGCAATCACCTTCACCATGTCATCTCCCATAACCAACGTTAGTGAAGAGTCAACAGTTGATGACACATCAGTGCACCTGAAGTCAACTGACACAAGAGGCTCATCACATACAGATAGGATACCTTTGAGCTCTTTGTCAGCACTCTCCCTGAAAGCTGCATTGACCTCTTCTGCAAAGGTCTTCTTTGATACTTGAACAACAAGGTCCACAACTGAGACATTAGGCGTGGGCACACGGAGGGCAATGCCATTCAGCTTCCCTTTTAGAGAAGGGAGAACAAGGGCTACAGCTTTTGCAGCACCTGTGGAAGTTGGGACTATGTTGAGAGCTGCAGCACGTGCACGACGAAGGTCACGGTGACTTGCATCAAGAAGCCTCTGGTCTCCAGTGTAGGAATGTGTGGTTGTCATGGTACCCTTGATGATGCCTAACATATGAATATGATATTTCATATATCCACGTTATGGACATGCCATATAACCATGCTAGAGGATGAGAGAAGTATCAATGACCATTCACAAATATAAAGTTTGATTAAATAAACCTAAGGAAAACTTGTCCAGCATAATCTTTATTAGAACCAAGCGGGGGAAAAATAGTCATGTATTTAATGTTAACTTAGTTGTTCATCCCTTGTAAATGAGAAACTATTGCAGGATTATGCCTAATTCCAAGCCAAGAGAGACAGACATATCATATAAAATGGAACGATGACATGTTACTAATTCAGTCACTGAATGGTTAGAAATGCTTGGAAGTTAAATTACAAGCTTGTGTAAACTAACAGACGATGCAATCTCAGAGATAATCATAGATCAATATCATCAAACACAGCAACGATGAGATACTATATATTCCTGCATAATTAGAGCTGCATTAGGTTAGGTATGAGCCCTGATTCTAGGCCACAAAGATGCAAATCAGAAGATTAACTAGGATATTGAAAAGGTGAATGCACCGAAGTGAGAATATTTTCAATTATATGACCAATTGGTCGGGAGTAGGGACACAAATGATGGCGTTGAGCTTTTATAACCAGAAAATCAAGTTCTTTTCTATTTCTACCAGTAAAATGTAGGCTGAAAAGTTGGGAGAGGTTTGTAGTTTGGCAAATATAATTTAATGAAAATACTATGATAACGGATGTGACTGGGACAAACCATCATTGTTAAAGCACCTAAACAGTCCTTAACAGAGCTAATTGATAAAGTATGGAAAACAAACAAAATCACGGAACACTGAGGAAGCAATCTAAATGCAGAAATATCATGGAAGCATTTGCAGACAAAATGCTTGGGCGGTACAAGGCAAGGCAGGATGCAGAGAAAAGCAGGAGAGAGAGCTAAGTTACCAAATTTTTGGTCGAGGACCTTGACAAAGGGAGCAAGGCAATTGGTGGTACAAGAGGCATTGCTGATGATGGCCTCGGCATGGTTGTAAGCGTCAGCATTAACACCAACCACGTAGGTGGGTATATCACCTTTCCCAGGAGCAGTGATGAGTACCTTCTTAGCCCCTGCCTGTAAATGCTTTCCAGCTCCTTCCCTGTCCACAAACACTCCAGTCCCTTCTATCACCAGGTCTATTTCTAAGTCCCTGCACAGAACATCCATTTTTGCTCACTTCATATATGTATCATAGACTAGGATACTCTATTTTCAAGTGAAATATAAGGAGTCTATTTCTCTATTCAGATTTAGTTTTTTTTTTTTTTTTTTTTTTTTTTTTTTTTTTTTTTTATTGTATCTAAGCAGTGTACATGCTGATATATTATTTAAAAATTTAAATGATATAACACTGAATGCATCTAAATATTTGTAGTATAATCTTATGAATATAATTTGAAATTGAGTGAGTTAAATTATTACTTCCAGGGGAGGTTGGCGGGGTTACGGTCAGAGACGACCTTGATGATCTTTCCATCAACTGAGATAGCCTTGTCACCGGAGGGCTTGACATCTGCGTCAAAGATGCCAAGGGTGGAGTCGTACTTGAGAAGATGGGAGGCCTGCTTGACACCTCCTGTGTCGTTGATGGCGATGACATCCAATGGCGAGTCCTTCCTGCCGTGCCAACATCTCAGGAAGTTCCTTCCGATTCTCCCAAACCCATTGATTGCTACCTTCAGCTTCGCTTCCACTACTCCTCTCCTGTAACCGCCATTCCCACCAACCTACAACAATGCCAAATTGCCAATACACTCAATACCTTGAAAACTTCAACTAGCTTGGCAGCTTGGGCGCCCAGAGGTAATTAATTAATCTTTATAATATGTACAGAGTATATTGCAATGATAAATTAGATGCAAGAAACTTGACTTAAACTCCCATTTTTGGTAATTCCATTATGGAGATTCATGCTTCATGCACAATGAAATTGTAAAGTGAAATGTAACATTGAAATTGTACGAATAGCATAAGAATTTAACTTTGAAAATGTACTATACATGATCATGAAATCCAAAATGAACAAGTCTGATGCAGTCTAAATCATTTATCTGAAAACTTCGTTCTGGTTGCCTTAGCAAATACCATGAGAAATTGATGCAGAGTCAAAGTAAACAACAAAAATCAAAACATCCAAGCGGGTCATCCTAATTATTATAGTAGATACTGTATACTGTTTGTTAGTGTTAAAAATTAGTACTCGTAATGATTACTACTACGTACAAGCCACTTCCTGTGGTAAGATGTGAGTTCAACAACTCTTTTGTGTACTCTTATCTTTTGAGGTTAGCATTAGTTGACTTACAGTTACAGGCTTACAGCTGTGGCCTTTAAGCAAGAATTTCACACTACATCAAGTACTTGTAGTCCTAACCGGTAAATGAGGAAGGCAAATGAAACTCACAGCAGAGGTCTGGAAGGCAATAACAGAGAACAAGTCCTCGGAGGACTTGCGAGCAAATGGAAGAGAAGCTGATGAACTGCGAAGACCAGAGAATTCAGAGAACCCCTGACTGTGGACCTGAACAAAGAAATAAACTAATTTATATATGTCAGTGCGCGCGAATATTACAAAACATAGCATAAAATAATGCTAATGTAAAAGGCACCAATGCTTTCCCAAGAAGAGGAATTAACAACAATAGAGAGAGTAACTAAAGAGACCTTGAGAGATGGCTTAGCCACAGAGAGAGTAGCAGAAGAAGCCATGGATTGCTAGCAGCAGCAGCAGGTCTAGTGGCAAATGTGTGTTTTAAAATGATGAGGTGGAGTGGAGGGGAAAGATAATGTGGGTGAGGATGAGATTATTGATAGCCTCTCATTCAATTTATGGCTGTGGTTTGTGTAGTAGGATGTTATTTCTTCCACCTCAATCATGATTGATGCCCAGCCAACTTTCTACAACAAGAAGTCGACACAACAAATTCACTGCATTTTCAAAAATTGCTAAGATCACGTATTGTAATTGATGTACAATAAAAGTGATATTAATAATGGGTCATACTGACAGTTGTAATTATTGAGATGACATGTTGCAGTGCAAGTAATGTTGCCACAATTACAATTTGTTATTAAACAAGTTGTAAAATTTGTAATGTTTTTTACAACAAAAAAGTATTCTCTCCATTTCACTTAAAATGGAGAGAGTTTATTTCACAACCTAAATCAAATATTACAAATTTAAGGTTGAGTTTGTTTTAAAGAAAATATTTTTCAACTAAAAGAAATTTATTTTATGGTGTTTGGTTACTTATTTGGAAAATATTTTCATATCTTTGGTTGGTGGTGAAAATATACTAAAAACACAATCCAAAACATCACAACCGTAACCCAAATCCATCAACACACAACACATACATAGATTGAGAGAGATAAGTTTAGGTTGTGTGACGAAGTGGGTGGATCTACAACGAGAGAGAGAGAGAGAGAGAGAGAGAGAGATTAATGGGTGGCTTGGGGGGGGGGGGGGGGGTTGTTGTGAAAGAGAGGGCAGAAATTGGAATTGCCACCTCAAGAGGGGTTATTTTATAGTCAACTAAAATTTTTTTTTTCTTTGAGAAAAATTAAAATTATATCAAGTGTTGTCTCATTAAATGACACTAGCTTATAATTCTATGCATATTTATGAATACACTTAAAAATATATAATAAGATGCTTAATATAATTCCTATATATATAATTTAAATACTATTGATAGTCATTTTTATATTTTATTAGCTCTTTAAAAAATTTTGTAAGGATATTATTAGGTATAAAATGTAAATTATCCATTTTTTAAAAAAAATTGTGAATCACTTTTTTTTTCAATTCATTTATTCTAAACTTTTTAGTTTTTGTACTTAATAATTCACTTGAATAAATATTTATAATGTGGTCCTACATTTAATTCTAAAATTAAGAAATAAAACTCTTTAAGAATAAATAATTTAGGACGCATGACGCAAAATTGAAACTCTAATTTAGAATTTTAATTTAACTTTCTCTCAGATTTACCTATTATTATTATTATTATATATAATACTTTTTTCACAATTAAATCCAAGAAATAAAATCTGGAGTGTAAAATAGAGAGAGGATCGTGTTCCTTTGGTAGCATTATTGTTTCTACAAATTTACTACCAGTTCCTATGCAACAAATACAATACCACCAGTTAAATGGATTGGGCCTTTACAAGTTTTAAGCTGGATGGAACGCCAGGGAATGGGTCATGGAGTTTACTTCGTAAGAATAATAGCAAGACCAAAGTCCAATAGTTGGGAAAATTGGGCTTGTACTATGGGCTAAAGCCCATTCATTGCAGTATCGACTACGAAGTACGAACTAGAGAAAAACCCTAATCGAACACATATATATATAAACAAAGAGATTTCTCTCATTTTGAGCCTCCGAGGGAAAAAGGCATCAAGGCCATTTCGAGAGAGAGAGAGTAGCAATGCCGGCGGGTCACGGAGTAAGGTCGAGGACAAGGGATCTGTTCGCACGACCCTTCAGAAAGAAGGGTTACATCCCTTTAACTACCTATCTGAGGACCTTCAAGATCGGTGATCATGTTGATGTCAAGGTAAACGGCGCCATTCACAAGGGTATGCCTCACAAGTTCTACCATGGCCGCACCGGTCGTATTTGGAACGTCACCAAACGTGCCATTGGTGTTGAGATCAACAAACAGGTTTGCTTTCCCATTTCCAACAATATGTTTTGCCTTTTTTTACCTATTCCATAGATACATACCATATAATTAATTAATTTCAACACTCCGCTCCAAGATGGCTTCAACCCACAAATTTATTTGGCTTTTTAATCTAATACCCAATTGGGTTTTGTCTTTTTTTTTTCTTTTGTTTGGGGGGTTTCTTAGGTTGGGAACAGGATTATTAGGAAGAGGATTCATGTCCGAGTGGAACATGTTCAGCCATCAAGGTGTAGGGAAGAGTTTGAACAGAGGAAAATCCAGAATGATAAGCTGAAGGCAGAGGCAAAAGCTCGTGGCGAAACGATTACTACAAAAAGACAGCCTAAAGGACCTAAGCCTGGGTTTATGGTGGAGGGTGCTACTCTAGAGACTGTTACTCCTATTCCATACGATGTCGTCAATGACCTTAAGGGTGGCTACTGATTATTTATTGTATTTTTGCATTTTGTTTCATTGTCTTTTGGATTTTTGTTTCCAATTAGTGTTTTTGTTTTTCAATCCAAAGAGATCATAGATGTGTACCTCTCTTTTGGTGATGAGTTTTATTTGGTGATTATTAGTACTTTATTCGAGGTTTTGGACTCCAACTTTTATTAGTCTTGATGATAATTACTGTGGTGTTAGATTCAACATTGCTTACTGGTGCTGCCATTGCACTTGTTCTTTTAATTGGTTTAAAAGACTAATTCAATTAGTAGATTGTGTGATGCAAGATTAAGTAGCTCATCTAGAATGATGCACAACATTTTTTAATGGCAGATTGTGATTTGTACAACATAACTTCTATTTTACACTAATCACAACCTGCCAATCAGCGCATGTGAAAAAATGTTGCGAAATTTGTTGTGCTGTCAGAATTATTGTTTCATTAGTTATCATGTTGGAGAAATCTGGTTTTTGTATCTCATACAAAAACACACGCAGCGGAAGCAACAAAAACACGAATCTACTTCAATCATGAAAGATAAACATGTAATCATGAATTCTAGAATCAAAGAAAAGAAAGCGTATCTTTGGTGCAGTGAATTTCAAAACCAAACTTGAGAATACCTTCAATCTTTATCTCAATTTCACATGGTGCCCAAGATATGTGGTCTCTCAATTAGTCTTTTGTACGGAGATTCTCAAAGAAAAATCCTTCTTCTTCTCCATGTGGAGAAAAACTGATTTCTTTTTCTTTTCATCTTTCGTACGTTAAAACCATTCTCATAGTTTCTTTATTTAATAACACTTATTAAATAATAATCAATTTCTAATTGGGTTAGCTTTTTGGGCCTACCCAATTGGGTTTTAGTTTGTGGCTTGAGATGGAACCAAAGGGACCAATAAGACACTAGCTTCAATGGGCCTTGGACTTTTCCGTCAACTCTTGACAAGTCCAAAATTACCATTAATTATATTCAATACCACTATAAGAATATAATTGCACTCTAGGCCTTATCTATAAATTATATCTCAATACTTTATTATACATTCAACTCCTTCATTAAAATATTCGTAGTAATAAAAAGTCATTAATATTGACTGCCACTTTGAAAATTACTACATCTTAATCCTTGAGTACACGGTTTAATCCTTTATGTTATTCATTATATATTTATGAAATTCAATTCCATAAATATATACCTTAGTAACTCTTTACTAAAGTGGTTGGACCCAACACTCTAAATAACCAAACCCATTAAACTTATCTCAAGGGAATATTTTATATCTCCGTTAAAAGATTATGAATTCCATCTTGAGAATATATGTTCCATCAACACTAAATGCGGCTGCTCAACATACTGAGGTTTTGACCATAACTTATAGATCTCACTCCTGATATATCAAACCAACCTACATATAATGATTAGGTCCATTATTCTCTCAGAATTTAGAGTTGATGTAAATAGAAGTCGTGAGTTTTATTATTTATTTAACAGTTATTAGAAGAATAATAAATCTCATAGCGGTCCAGTTCAATATGTCTTAACTCTTAAAACATATCAACATACCAACTAGAAGTCTCCACTTCCATGATCAAGACAAATCATCTTAGTTGATATGTTATAGTCTTCGCAGATGAAACGCCCAATTTCATCACCGACTATAAACTAAAATTCTGAGTTTACAAAGAACTTGTGATTTATATCTTTCTGTGAGTTTTCACATAAATCACATACTATGTATCTCATGGACTAAGATAATGTCTCATTAGTTCATAAATGGTCTCATATAATTAAGCAACTTAATTATTCATGACATGCCAATAAATTGGATTTTAGGGCACAAACCCTAACAATCTCCCACTTGCCCTCAAAAACAATTTACCACATATCTGACACTTATCTCCCTATAGAGTAATTCACAGTCACTCTAAGGCAAGGCTTGGAAACAAGTTTCAGCCAGATTTATTGCATAAATTATCTTTTCTACTACTACTTTTCACGTACTCATAACTTCTCTAATGAGATGATACTTACGCTTGATGTGTATCTTCACCACCTAAGATGAACACATATCTTGAAGTCCAACTTCATGAATCACAATCAAACTAAGAGTCAATATTTGTATGTCCAGTTACTATCAAAACCTCACTTTTGTGGAAAAACATATAATCCCTCATTCTCTTAAGATATTTGAATATATGCTTTACTCCCACTAAAATAAGTGATCTTTGATTCACTTGATATTTGCTTACTATGCCCACCGCAAAATAGACATTTAGCTTAGTATTTAGCATAGCATAAAGACTTCCTATCGATTTGATATAAGGAACCGTCTTATATGCTCTTCCCTTTTATATGTCTTAGGACTATAGTCCTATATAAAGAAACTTCAAACTTTAAAAGGAAAGAATCCTTTCTTAAAGTATTTCATGCTATACTTGGCTAGACACTAATCTATTTAAGCAATTTAAGATAGACCCAACATCCTAATTTCTGAATTTTAACAAAGTTATAATTCCAAGGATATGACTAGTCTTTCCCAAGTACTTTATATCAAACTGGACTAGACAACCAAAAACTCCTTTGATGACAATAACTCTATATCATTCTAAATGATTAGAATGTCGTCAACATACATTAAGAAATTTTTTATTCTATATAGCCTTTACACACATAAGGCATTTTAAATACTTGATCAAAATCAATCAATTTGATTTCTTGATCAAAGATGATATTTTATGATTTAGATGCTTGCTTTAGTCCATAAATAGATTTTAAGCAACTAGCATACTAATCACTACTGGTTCTTTGTTATGAACAAGTCTAGTTACATCATATAGATGTCTTCCTCAAGATTGCTACTAAAAGAAGCTTTCTTGATATCCATTACCATATTTCATCCTAATGAAATATAATGGATAAGAGAATCTAGATAGAGTCAAACTAGACTATTAGTGAAAAAATCTTTTCATAGTCGAAACATTTCTTTTTGAATAAATCTTTTCACCACTAGTCTTGACTTTGAAGGTTTGCACCTTCAAATCTATCAATCTCATTTACTTGTAGACCTATTTGAAAACAATAGGCTTAATGCAATTAAGCACCTCTACAAGTTCTAGACTTTAAATAGAATTTAATTCTATTCACATAACCTTGAATCAGTAATTCATATTCATATCATCTATTGCCTTTACATAGGACCGAGGATCAAATTCATATCCTTGTGGAATAACTACAAAAGTTTATTCCAAAACTATGAATTTATTTGGTAATCCTTCCACTACAATATTGTACCCGTGTATTAGCTATATATCTAGAATAATGTATTGTGGTGTATCTAATACAACCATCTCATTTCCAAATGTACTTTATAGTTGTCCTATAACAAATTTTGACATTTTTCTTCTAGAACAATCTACCTTTACTTTGAAAGAGCCCTATTCCTCCTTTATGTATGCACTAACTTAAAGAAGTCATTGGAACTTTATTCCTTTACAAAAAGGAACCCTAGATCAAATTATCCTCCAAATAGAATTCATAGATTGTGAATATAACAAAATAATGGTTCTAAAAGCCCATCTTTCACAAATCTTGAATACCATTTAGATTAATAAGATCTAGATATAAGTGCCAAAACATACAAAACCAAAGGATGGAAACTTTTTCTTTAAAAAGTAAAACATATAAATTTCCATCTAGAAAACAATTATGGACAATACTTAGTTTTACCAAAACATAAACAATTTTCTTTTGGTCATGCTTTTGAGGCTAATTTCCTTTTGGCAATTACTAGGACAACTAACTTGTCCAACTATTTGGTATTATAATTCATCTTCTTATCACCCTTACCTTTCGGTTTAGGCTAAGAATTTGAATTAAATCATATTGATCCTAGCCTTAGCTTTTAGGATGTCTTCCGTTACATAGAATTCAATAATCAATTCAGATAATATAAAAAGAATTTATTTTCAAAACAATCTGAATTGATCAAATGATTCTAACAAGGACTTGTGGATCACATCCACATGAGATTAATATTTAATCTCTACATCCAAGAATTCCAATTCATTTTAAAAATAAAATATTTTCATAAAATGATACAGAATTGGAACCTCTTAAGCTTTTCGTAGCACTCAATATGAATTCATACCAAACATCTCATTTATACTTAATATAAAGTCTAAGTTTAGTACTAACTCTTGCATCTCATGCAGTAGCACAATTGAGATAGAAGCCAATATAACATATTAACATTTCAATGGAGACTATGATCATATCATAAGCTATCTTCCATAAATGCATTATATATAGGAAATTATGACAATGCTGAATCGAAACATGAATATGTACTTCAGCTCCTTTGAGTACCATGTCCAAAATTATTTCTTAGTTAATGTGATTCAACTAAAATAGTAGCTAGAAGACAAAATTTATGACAAATTTATTTTGAGACCGTGAACTTAAATACCAGGACATTATCATTTTGCAACCATAACCATATAATATGGAACCCGAAAACATACTATACTAGGTGCAACGACAACCTAATCCTGCAATTAATATTCCTCAGCATAGAGTGAATTCCAATCACTATGATCAGGCGAGAATTATTCTCTTTATTAATGCTATCATGGTAACTCTTACCAAACAAAAATAATTTGCCACTCTTCTTTTGGCCTCTAAGTAATAATAGCAAGAACTCAGCATAGAGGATGCTATCAAACTTAGTCTAGTGTACACCATTGTCTAGAATCATGTGTAGCCACATTTCATCCCTTTAACAGGCTTATTTTGTACTACCATGATAAAAACACCCTCCGCATGGAATGCAAAGCTCGAGGCTAAGACAAGGTGTTTGATCAAACCACTATAAACCAGGAAATTCAATCTTGTAGTACCATGAAATAAACATCCTCCGCATGGAACGCAAGGCTCGAGACCAAGACGAGATGTTTACCCCACACCACTATGAACCAACAATGGAGGCCGTGAGATCCAACCCTTGTATCTCTCTCCCACTAGAAATTTTAAACAAGTGAAGTGTCTTGAAATCACTGTGATCTAATCACAATTTTAACCCTACACATCAAATGTGTTTAATTGTTTAAATTCAATGTGATGTAACTATGTCACGTCACAATAGTGTAACGAACATTCGCGCAATCACAAAGAAGTTTAACCTTGTAATCCGTGAAGTAAATACCCTCCGCATGGAATGCAAGACTCGAAGTCAAGACAAGGTATCTATTCACATTACAATAAACTTAACAAAAGGGTTATTTCAGCACTCCCACTCGTTATTTGGGTTTTTCTTAAATAATTGTGATCCCATTATAACTAATAACCTTGCACTTAATTAAAGACTCTAATCTTATTAGAATCACTAACTAAAATGGAAGTCCTAAACTATTTAGGATTCCTTAAACACTAACGAATCAAAAATTAGTTATATAGAACTCTATCCTTAATTTACTTAATTTACTAGATAAAGTATTCTAATCTCATTAGAAACTATATAACTTTAATTAGAATTTCAATCTCATTAAAAACCTCTAATTAAAATAAATTAAGGTCTATTAATCATTAAATGATTTAGTACCAAGAGTTCTATTAAACTAACATCTTTGATCTCATTAGGTCTTTTAGTTAGAACCATGTGTAATCTAATCACACATAACCTGGCTCTAATACCATTGTTGGAGAAATCTGGTTTTTGTATCTCATACAAAAACACACGCAGTGGAAGCAACAAAAACACGGATCTACTTCAATCATGAAAGATAAACATGTAACCATGAATTCTAGAATCAAAGAAAAGAAAGCGTACCTTTGGTGCAGTGAATTTCAAAACCAAACTTGAGAATACCTTCAATCTTCATCTCAATTCCACATGGTGCCCAAGATGTGTGGTCTCTCAATCAGTCTTTTGTACGTAGATTCTCAAAGAAAAATCCTTCTTCTTCTCCTTGTGGAGAAAAACTGATTTCTTTTTCTTTTCATCTTCCGTACGTTAAAACTATTCTCATAGTTTCTTTATTTAATAACACTTATTAAATAATGACTGATTTCTAATTGGGTTAGCCTTTTGGGCCTACCCAATTGGGCTTTAGTTTGTGACTTGAGATGGGACCAAAGGGACCAATAAGATACTAGCTCTAATGGGCCTTGGGCTTTTTCGTCAACTCTTGACAAGTCCAAAGTTACCATTAATTATATTCAATACGACTATAAGAATATAATTGCACTCTAGGCCTTATCTATAAATTATATTCCAAGATTTTATTATACATTCAACCCGTTCATTAAAATATTCGTAGTAATACAAAGTCATTAATATTGACTGCCACTTTGAAGATTACTACATCTTAATCCTTGAGTACCCGGTTTAATCATTTATGTTATTCATTATATATTTATGAAATCCAATTCCATAAATATATACCTTAGTAACTCTTTACTATAGTGGTTGGGCCCAACACTCTAAATAACCAAACCCATTAAACTTATCTCAAGGAAATATTTTATATCTCCGTTAAGAGATTATGAATTCCATCTTGAGAATATATGTTCCATCAATACTAAATGCGGCTGCCCAACATACTGAGGTTTTGACCATAACTTATAGATCTCACTCCTGATATATCAAAGTAACCTACATCTCATGATTAGGTCCATTATTCTCTCAGGATTTAGAGTTGATGTAAATAGAAGTCGTGAGCTTTATTATTTATTTGACAGTCATTAGAAGAATAATAAATCTTACAGCGGTTCAGTTCAATATATCTTAACTCTTAAAATATATCAACATACCAACTAGAAGTCTCTAATTCCATGATCAAGACAAATCATCTTAGTTGATATGTTATAGTCTTCACAGATGAAATGCCCAATTTCATCACCGACTATGAACTAAAATTCTGAGTTTACAAAGAACTTGTGATTTATATCTTTCTGTGAGTTTTCATATAAATCACATACTATGCATCTCATGGACTAAGATAATGTCCCATTAGTTCATAAATGGTCTCATATAATTAAGCAACTTAATTATTCATGACATGCCAATAAATTGGATTTTAGGGCACAAACCCTAACATACCATTGGTGTTAAATGTGTAGGATTGGACTGACTCCATTACACAGCTTCTCAACGTGAAGTGATTTCTAGTTCATAGATCCCAAAAAAAAATGTCTTATCACTTTTCTTCTGTTACTCTCTAGTTAAGGTAGATAGCTGTATAGAGTTTGATGGACATAATAATAATTATCACTTTGCTGAGTTAAGTTGTTTATGAGATGAGATTAAGGTTTTTAGACTCAATAACCTTTGAAAATATTCTACCCTTGATATATTTAATTTGTAAAGGAATTGTAGTGATGTGATGCTTTAGGATGTTCTGTATTGAAAGTAGGCATACTAAGTGGAGTTTGCATGTCTCTACATCTACATGTTTTAGCATTTGTGCACAGGAAATTGGCTCCCAAACTCTTTGTAGTTCGTTTATAGCTTATACCCATAAGCCATAACTAGGGAATGATGTGCATACTTAGGATGTAGGATACATAACAATATTCATGCCTTTGCCTTGTGTTAAGGCCTGTCCACGGGTCGGTTCGGGTTGGGTTTGTGCCCAACCGAGAACTGACCCGATCACTTCGAGTCTCTTAAACCTGGACCTGTCGCTGACCCGCTGGAGGTAGTAGTTCAGGTAGTTGAATGTCATTAGTTTTCGGTCGGGTATTAGTCGGTTTTGAACTGTGTGAATCACTGCCAAATTTTGCAGAAATCATCATCGGATTTTGCCAAAATATCTGGTTTTTGCTAGATCTGATCGGATCTCAAAGAGATCTTAGTGGATCTCAACGAGATTAGGCTGGATCTCAACGAAATCAGGCTAGATCTCGAAGAGATCCGGCCAGATCTCAGTGTAAGTCGAAGAGATCGAGCGAGATCTCGAAGAGATCAGGCCAGATCTCGATGAGATCTCACCAGATCTCAATAGATCGGACAAAATGAGGCCGGTTAACCACTCCAATCGCCGAAGAATTGAAATTCTGATGTGTGTTCCGGTAGGGTCGGTTGAAAATTGGTTTCTCATGTTCAAACCTATCAACCGACCCACCGGTCTCGGGTTTTATGGGCAGAGACCCATTGTCGACCATCGCTGGCATCGGGTTGGCCGGTTTTCGGGCTGGGTCGATTGGGTTGGGCGGGTTTCGAGTCTGGTTGGACACTTTTAGTTGTGTATTTCCAAGTTGTGATTGGTGTACAGTAAGAGTTATGGGTGGTGGTATCATGAAAAAATGATGTTTCACTTATCACAAAATCATCTCAAATGATGTAAAAGTCGGAAAATTTATTCTGTCCATAGCATTGTTGATTTGGTCAAGTACTGTCGCATTTTGATTGAATTTGAGGTTTCAGCTTTGTCTGTGATGCCTTGAACGGCTACTTTGCCCGCAAGCTCAATCAAGTTAGCTATTATTTGTATCTCGAAATATCGCTGTCACTAGTATGTTATTAATCTCCTAAAAAGGTGTAACTAATTATGATTGTAATGCAGCTTGGAACTGTGAAATGCCAAATTAAATCTTAAAGTTTAATTTTTGTTAATCTAGTCCTTAGTTTCTAAAAATGAGTCTATTTGGTCCTTCTATCCAGTTTATAAAAAAAAAAAAAAAATTTAAAAATTTAATTACAAATTTAAAAAACATTCATGACATGTTTGATCAGTACTATTTTTCATTTAAAAAAAAAAAAAAAAAAAAAAAAAAAAAACGTTTGATCGGTTTCATTTGCTTTTATTTGCTAACAGATTTGGACAAAATGATCAGATTAACTTATTTTGATAAAATGAGGGATCCAATTAAAAAAATTTTTAAAGATTAACTTATAAATTGGAAAAAAAAAAAAAAAAAATCTCTACCACTTGCGCAACGAGTGGGTCTCCTAAGGTGCAAAAGGTCACTAGACTAGATAAGTGGGTTTTCTTTTTTTTTTTTTTATGAGAAAGATAAATGGGCTTTCTTGATCACCCTCTTGTGGCATCCAGGTAAGTATTCGAATTGTTGTGTTGCCTGCATCGAATTGGTTAGCTATTTTACCACCTCTAACACCAAAAAGTGCCCAGCATCAATGGTGCCAAAGCTGAATTGCTTTTGGCAATTTGCTACAGTGAACTACCAAGACTAGCAGTTTACTGTAGCAAGAAGTGATAATATATATATATATATATTATGCCTTTTGTTGGGTTTTGTGGTAGAGAGGAAGTGAAAAAGAAATTAATAAAAAAAAATTAATAGTGTTTGGCTGATAGAAAAAATAAAAAAATTGATGCAGAGTTTGTTGTAAAATTGCATGTTAAAATAGATAAAATAGCTTTTTAAGGTCTTAAACGCTAAAATTTTTAATTCCACCGATGTCAATGCCCCTTGATTGTATATTCTCTCGTTACTAGCCCTGAAATGATACAAGGCACAATTGAATAATAACGGTGGTGTGTACCCAATTCTTATCTTTGGATTTTCGCAGAGCATCCCAGAAAGGAGGGGAAAGTATAAGAAATTAGAAACAGCCTAAATTGATTTAGGACAAATCTTTCAAGAAATGAATGTGGCATTTATTTTCATCTTGTCGCCTATGGCCATAAAAGCATATGGGGATCTTAGTTTTATATGTGCGAATCTCATATAATAAAAATTCAGCCCCCCCCCCCCCCCCCCCCCCCCCCCCCCCAAAAAAAAAAAAAAAAACAGATTTAATCAAAATTTTGTGCCTTCTATTGGATATGGTTGTGTTAAGTGGCCATTTCATACGGACCTTTTTATCTTTATATTATTTCTATTTATTTTATTTTATTTTAACAATATATATTTGGTCCTCAATTTTTGACATTTATTTCAAAATCTTTATACTTTAAAATATCTATAAAAAAAAAAAATGTTCTCAATGGAAAATACTGTCAGCAAACATAATACATTATACCAAGGTCACTTTAATGATGTGACAGGAATTATGTTACTTGATCATTTTCCATTCATCAAATTAGGACAAGGGAATTTTTTTAACAAATTTTAAAGTATGAGAAATAACGTGAAACATTTCGAAGAATAAAATAGTTTTGAAAAGAAATGTAAATTAAGGACCAATATGCAATTTAACCTTTTATTTATTTATTTATTTTTTTTTTTGTGTAGTATACGACTACATGGTAAGTACATTAAAATTATTGATATTAATATTATGTCTGTGCAATGCATGAGTAAATAAAAATCTTATGTATGAAAAAAAAAACTATTTCAATAATAAATTGAAATTGAAACAATTACAAAGTAAAAATAAAATAAAAAGAATTATCTAATGGTACATGGCAAAAGTACATTGAATATATTGATGTGTGTACACATGTATGTCTTGAAACTTTTAGTAATTGAGTTTTATTTGGAATAATATTTTGAACTTTTATATATATATATATATATACAAGGGTATCCAGACTTATTCGAGTATCTGACTATTCCTTTAGGCATATGCAATCCCTCGTTCCACACACACCGGGTTATTTTAAAGAGGAATCCCTTGAAGGTAGCCCCAAAATGCTGATAAGAGGTTTCGAACTCAGGATTTCATTGATATCATAAAATCTTATGAATCACTTAGCTAACCTCTTGGGTTATATTTTGAACTTCCTAACACATTGGTAATAGAGTTCTATTTAGAGTAGACTATGTTAATAGTTTAAAAGTACAAGGGTGTTTTAAGCTCTTTGAACACTTAACTAATAGTTTAATGATAGTATGTCAAATGACAAATAACATGTAATACTTATATTGAGTCACATCGTGCAAGCACGACATGTTGTATTCAACTTTTATTATTAAAAACTTATATTAAATATTAAAAATAATATAAATAAATAAGGAGATTTTTAGAACTTTTGATAATAAAATGTTAATCAAAGTGGTATATTTAAACCTATTGAAACTTTGGAAATAACATAGAGCAAACAATGTTAATATATTTAATGAATCTATTTTGGCATAACCACTGAAAATCTTTTCTAATATAATATATGATAGTTTGTTCTAAGCGAAACTCTACAACTAAATTTTATGAAGTTTAGAAATACTTATCTAAATAAAATCCTATAGCCAATTTTTTTAAATATTTATTATCTAACTGATTCCATTAATCTACCATAATTTTTTGATTGAATAATAAAAGTTGGGTTTTATATGTTGCTTTTGTACTAGGTGGCTCAACAAAAGTATCACACATCTAAAAATTGAAATTATATGGTGCACTAAGTACATTAATATTATTAACCTAGTTTACTAAAAGTGAAACTCTATTACAAATTTCAAGAAATTTAAAAAGCAAGTTAAATCAATTTAAAATAAATTAACAAAAGTTTTAACAAATTTAAATAATAGTCATTGTTTATTTCAAACTGCTTCACTAATCTATTCTAATTTCAGTAAAACTTAGTCTTCCACAATGTGCTTTCACCGCATAACTTAAGAATAATTTTTCTTTCTTGTTTTTACTGTCTAATTTACTTATCAAATTCAAATATATAATTGAAATATTTTCTTTAATTTAGTTATGTTTGCTGTGGGCAGTTAATAAATAAGCAAGGACATTAAAATAACTTCACATGCTTAAACCGGTACTTGAATATTGGCCAATCATAGGTATAGAATGCGTCTATTGCAACCAGACTCAATTACCCCAAAAATTGCATTTAGGACCACATCAGTTAGGATCATATTAATTACTCAAATCATACAATCAACATTTAATGCAATGTGACTTGTCCCTAGACATGATTCGCAACCAGTTGGAAAGAGTTCCCAAGCTGGCAAAACAGGCATAGGCTTGCTCCATCTGGCCAAAATTAGCAATAGGAGTCATGAATCTCCTGATGACTCCCCAATCCAGCATGTGCCAATGAGGGTATAACTATCCCCTCCCCCATTCACTTTTAGGTACACATTCAAGTCCCTAGAACTCATTTCTTAAATTTCTACTCATTTTTCACTCTAACTTGAAATTCAGAGTGCTTACTACATTTGTGATTAATCTATAAATGAACAGGTATAATTATAGTGAAATATCAAATTTATGTGCCATTTGTCCCTTTGCATATCATTAACATGATGGAGATGGGCTGTCTATGATGACGTGAGAAATAATTAAGTTATACGTCAAGCATTCTAGAAAATTTTATGCTGAAGTCGGGTGCTTGAGAAATTGTTTTTGATCCTCAAGAAATTATAAAGTGAAAGATCTAGTGCTTGTTTTAGTAGTTCTTGTTATTACTTGTCACTGTCGTGCACACTAGAAAATAAATGAATTGGGTCAGAGAATTTGATGATCAAGTCAAAAACATGGTGGATGAATCAAATTCAAAGGAGATTACGCAATATTGGAAAAAGCGTCATATTTTATCAACACACTCACTTTGTACTTAGGGGGTGCCATTAGATCAACACGGTCATTAGCAGTTTGATTTATTTTGAAATTTGAGATTTTGTTTAAATTAGTTATTTTTATTTATTTTAATATTGTGAGATTTAATTTTTGATGACATTGGAATATTATGTAACTCACTCAATATTCAATAGTAATTATTGATTGAATAACGATCTATAGTTGAAGGAAAACCTTTAAAATGTTATTAGACTTGACAAAATGGTCTCAACAACGACCTAAGAATTGGGTTGGGTTGGTTTTTATAAAAACATATCAAGAATTGGGTTGAGTTTCTCAACCCAAAGAAGTTGGATTGGGTTGAAAATATTCAAAACCCAACCAGACAATGCACTTTCCGAAGGCCCTAACCGAATCATATATATATAACTAACAAGATTGTCTTGTTTGAATTTGACCAATAAATTGTGTCCCCAGCACAAGATGGAAGAGTTTCTCATCAATCCCATGCTCCTCCAACACTTTAGCATGGGTGAATTAAGGCTCCCAGTCATCCTTTGTGGATGATGACACAGAGTCCATGTTCTTGAACCTCATAGCCTTTGGGCGTTTCCGTGTAGGCAATGAGATTACGTATTTACGTCTCGTATCTTTTTCATTGATAATATCATTGACATTTGAGTTTGACACACAGAGGGAGTTGCTCTTCTACACTCAACTCTCTAAAAGTATAGTAAATAAGGTGCATGATCGTGTCGGCAAGAAACCTTTGAAGAAGTGGCGTGCCACTCATCCATATTTTATTTTCCCAAATCCTACAATCTTCCCATTTGCACTCACTATAGCTCAAACCACGTATCCTTTTACTGCCATTCAAATGAATCTCGCCTTCAGTCTCTCTGCCTCCACCTTGACCTCCACCCACTCCTATGATTTCTCCCAACCACACTTCACCTCGCCATTGATATCCATAACTTGTTCCATACACAACATAGGGAGTGGATTCCATTATTTTGTCACTGTTTTTATGGTGGTTGTATCAATAAGTCGAGGGGCACAAGATTTTTATATTTCTTTTCTCAATAAGTCCATGGTTATGTCTCTGGCATGACTCTTGTTTTATAATGATTGTGCTTTGGGTTTTGGCAATGTTTTCTTTCTCATTTTTTACAATGAGGTTGTTGATAATTTTTTCTTCTTAGATTCCATTTGAATAAATGCATGAACACACCTCCACCCCCACCCCCCCCCCCCCCCCCCCCCCCCGAAATGTTATATTAGCCTTCTTTTTTTTGAGAAGCCACCCCAAAAGAGGGGGAGGTTAAATTAGCCTTCTAATGCATCTCTTTCTATAATTCTTAATTATGTGACTACCATCATAAAAGGTTGCATCGTACTAAGCTTAAGCATCCTACGACAAAACATCCCATAAACATCATGATGTGACCTGATTTTAAGTTCTCCAATTTCAATGGCGTGCCTACATATTTACAAAGTAGCTCAATTGTAGAGATTGTGTCTATTCATAAAAGAAAGAGAAGAAAGTTTCCCTCCAATTGTACAAAGATCCAACTCCAAAATTCTTGCTTAGCTCCATCGGTGACTACCCAAAATCAGCAAGATACAGCTAAGTGGCCCAGCCTCATGACCTTGAAACTGAAAGTATAGTCGCAGGGGTAAGTGTAACCCAAATTTTCATGATCCAATTCCAATTAACCTAAGCTGCCAGAGATGAAAAAGGTTATCAGATCACAATTTAATGAGTTACAGGAGTAAGAAATATCCACAACAGCAGGAATAGAAAAGATTACAATATTATTCTGAGGCCGGCCCCAATAGAATCCCTGGAGGACAACTGGCACGATATTGCAGGCTGCAATAATATAAATCATTAGAGCATGCATACCCATCCACTCCATCACCAAGGTCAGGCGCCTATAGCCACACACATCAACCTGTGGAAAACCCCGTGATTACCAACTAAAAGATGAAAAAAATTGGGGTGGGCAGCAACCCAATTAAATGAAGATCAATCATACTATCAATAACCTAACCAAAAATAAATATCCATGCTAGACAATGATGAACCGTGAGCAAAGTAAAAATTGCATTCCTTAATTGATATCCTACCATCAAGTAAATTGCAGCAAAGAGGATGCCAGCAACGCCAGCAGTGAAACACATGTAACTGAATGAGTAAAGAACCTTGTTTAAATGCATCCCTGCAATGGAAATGCAGATAGATTAATAATGGAATTTATTGTTAGTTGTACAACTAACCACTACCATCGCACACCCTTGATGCGATGGTCTCTCCACAAGTATAAAATATAAATGCTTGTGGGGTGTGGGGGGCAAGGGTCAGGTTTAAAAAATAATAATAATAATAATAATAATAAAAAAATGTAAAGACATTACTTACCACATAAGTCCAAGGAAAGGCCCAAGAGAATGAGACAAGAGGTTGTAATCATCCAGTGAAAGATCCGATCTTTATGGTCCTGAATGTGGGAATGAATAAAAATTGGTGAGAAAAAGGAAAAAAACTATAGTGACAAAAGGAAGACATGCTATGCCATGAATATGAATTACCTTAAAATGGACAATAATGTGCCCATAATGCAAACCAACCAAGCAGGTAACAATGGCCATCACTGAACTACAAGCACAAAGTGCAAGAGGTTGATCAATTTCCAAAAATACAAAAGAAAATTGAGTTTAACCATTATTTCTACTAACAATCATGTCTTTTTAAACATAGCCAGTTAAACCTTAAACACCTTGAAATGATGTGTTTCGGTCTGTGATATCATTAACAAGACAAAGAAATCATCCAACGGCCCAAGTAGCACTGGCTCTTTTGTCAGATTTTAATCCCAGGAAATTGTCCTCATAATTCTTAAAACTCTACTCTTAACATATAGCAAGATAGTTGCTGAAGAATGACCCTGTGGACAACAGGAAAAAGTAGTAAACACACCTTAGAAGCCCTTCAGGATCAAAAGGGGCTTGACACCACGATGGAGCATCAGACGGTAATGGGCCATAATCTGGGGAGTTAATACTGCATTGCTGTGAACCAAAAAACCAACACACACACACATGAATCTCATTTGGGAGAAGGGGGCAGGGAAGCAATTGAAAGCGACTCTAAAAACAGGATACCTCTGTTCGTGCATAGACTGGCCTTCTGTATAAATGATTTATACCCAATATCTTACGGTCGATCATTCCAACAGTGTTACAAGCTGGTCCAGTGTCACCACGCACTCCACATTTCACCTTCCAAATAGGCATAGGCAAGACACAACCATTCAACCACCAGTTTCATATGTAAAATCAAACCTCAGAATTCTAAAAAATTATACAAAGAAATTAAAGAGGAGGAAAAAAGAGATTAAAGCTCACAGAAAACATTTTTGGTGCAGATGAGGAGGCTTTTATTGGAATTTGATACTCCCAATCAGGAACATACAAGCCATATAACAAGAAAAGATATAGAGTGGTAAGCATCAAGGCGAAAACCCTGAGAGAGGGAAAAGAGACAAGAAGCAAATGTCAAAGAGAGAGAAGATTAAGTACTGTGATAGTGGATATGAAATTAATATAAACAAACTATAATTAAAAGAAGAAAAATACATATATAAAAACAATCTTAACCACCACCCTGTGTACTTATAGGCGGAAAAAAATGCCATTAGACCCAAAGGCCAGTGGAAAACTTTTCTTATATTATTTGTGATATTACTTCTTTTACTTTTTTCCCTAGAAGTGTTAAGTTTCTTTGTTGCTGCTCTTTTATTTTTTATTTTTTTTATTTTTTTTTTGCCCTTTCTTTGTTAGCTATTTGTTTAATCAGTGACTTGTTCATGTTCGTCTTCTGCAATCATGAGAATGCACAGACAAGATCTTGTTAGTAATGCTGCATGATAAATAAAACCTACCACTGAAATCGATATTTCCTGAGAAGAGATGATCCTGAATTAACATTATCTGTTCCCTTCAACCAAATCTCACACAAAGCTGTCAGAAGATACGCTATTGCAATTCTCTGCAGGAAAGGGGAGAGAAGGAAAGGGGAGAGAAGGAAAATGGTATGTGTTATTCAGAAAGCTAACAAATGCACAGCATATATAATTTCTCAAAATTGCAAATTTGTTCATTGGCAGTCCAAAAAAAAATACTTTTTATATTCGATACAGTAGTTGAGTCAGGAAAAGCCATTTCTTTTATAAGAAGACATTACATCAAAGTTAAGCAGCAAGATCAGCTCTTTTAAGTTTCAATTAATAAACGCCTGAACAATAACCCACTCTAACTAGTTCTTTATGGTACCTGGCATTATAAACATTTCAAAAGGAGAAAACCACCCAAAAAAAAAGAGGGAGGGGAGAAGTATACCTGTAGTATACCCAACCATCTTATCTGTTCAATATCCACACCATAAGTTAAATCATTTATGCCATGGAGGAAACCACCTGGACAGGAAAGATGAAACACATTTAGTACAGAAAAAAATAAAGTTTTTTTCAAGTGTAGGCCCCAAGGGGACCTTTGAACTAGTGACTTCTGCTTGATAAGGCATAGTCCCTGGCTGATTGTGCTACCCCTTAGGATTACAAAAACGTATCAAGTGTTTTAAATGAAACTCCCCCAATTATTAATGAACAAAAAATACTCAGCTTTTCAAAGACATTCAATATTTTTATCATTGTTCTTAGTTGCTTTTATCTTCACTGTTGCTGAAAGAAAATACAGATAAATTCTGGGATACAAGGGTACAGGCTATGGTCTAAGAGCTATAGATCTGGGAAAGCACCTTGAAAGAAAAGGCCTAGTATTAAAAGCTTTAGAGTCCGCACTATTGCTTTTCTAGTTGCAACCGTACTGCATGACAATTTCTGTAGAAAGAAAATAAATTGTTAGGCTTAGAGGTCAATAGTAGTAGAAGTAGCATCCATCTAATAATATTATTGACTTGTATAATATATCATGAAGATTTAAATTTTTTATTTCAGCCTTGAATAAAAACACATTAAATTTATGATGAGAACAAGAATTAAAGTAACAGTTCATGTTGAACTTATCGAATATTACATTGTACATATACATGGATGCCAATGATAAAAGAAATACATTCCCAGAGCAAGAGATACCTTGTAGGTAAGTGCGAGTGAAACACCAACAATAAAGAGGAAAAATGGCATGACAAAATCTGCAAGGGTTACACCATTCCAAGGTGAATGATTAATAGCAGGGAGGACTCCACCAGCATTATCCACGAGTATCATTAGCTGCATCAAGAATGAGAAATTAATTTGAAAAGAGAATGCTTAATTTAGCTTGTCAATACATGAAAAACAGGGCAGACACATTGCATTAATTTAGCAATATCACAATGCTAAAAGGAACATGTCCTTTGATGCATCAACAAAAATTAGCGCAAATTTCAAACGGTTAATCACTTTTTCCCGTTCAATCTACACATAATCCAGTTCAAGTATACAACACATACAAGCATCATGCCGTAGAACACACTGCCAGCTTCCCATTTTCATTAGGAGTTCAACTAGCCTTACTGGAAACCGTCATAAACCAAATGACTAACTAATTATGGTTTCAAACAAGAACCAATGTTTTTCATTTGTCCTAAAATTCTTTTATCTATTCATATAAGTGCAAACTAAAATCAACACATGTAAAGCTTGTTATTCCCCTATAACAAAAATGGTATAAAAAAACATGGTATTCTGGTAGATTCTTTTGCTGATAATGATTGCACCAACAGAATTTAAAGGGCTGGAACCTGAGCTGCTTCTACTATGCAGTTGTGCATATTTGGTAGCTTGTTCTTAAGTCCTTTAGGTAGTGCACTTGGATTAGTTTTTTGTTTTTTTTTCTTGTTAGCCTAGATTATGTATAAATTATTTTTTGGTCCGGCTATCTCCAACTGGACATCTCCTTTTGTTTTCACGAGAAACTGTCACATTACTCACTAACTAAACCTTTGGTGAAGTTTAAAACACAATACCACATCATTCTATCCCAAGAAGAAACTAAGAGAATGTCAATTAAAAACTACCAGATGTAAACCAAACTCAATTTTATAACTTTAAGCTACAAGTATGTTTTTAAATATTTTTAACAACTTTCCAATAAGTTGTCAACAAAAAGTTAACACCAAAGATTTATTACAGGGCCAGCTGTATTGAAAGGGAGAGAAAAGCCAAAGAATTAGCAGTACACGCTCTCTAGAGTCTTGACACATACAAGGTACCACGTATATAGGGCTGAGTTATGGGTTTTAGGCTTGTTCTAGGTGAACTGTGACTCGTAATTAAATAGAGGACAATGGCACATTAATGGCCATAACAGAGGGGTAGGTATGTATTAAATTGTTATAGTTGATAATATTTTTAAGACAAAGAAAGATAGTTGAACTTCCAAATCAAGTTACCACCAAAACAACCACTCATCAGCTCTTATAACACCATTACACTACCGTTTCTGTACTACAAATTATAAACTCTTGTAACATCATTACACTACCGTTTCTGTGCTATAAATTATAAAGTATATTGTGCCAATGACCCATTTGCAATATGTATCACACACCATGATTATGGTCCATCCTCTCTACACATTAAAATTTTTGAATATTATTATGTGGACGTATTAAGCTTAAATAGCAATTATTCTCTCCGGTTATATTTCAGTATTTCTCTGACGAAAATTTTAATTTGAGCACAAACTCTGATAATAAACAAAAAGAAACAATCATAATATGGTTTATTTATGGTAACGAAGAAAGATAAGAGTGAAATAATTTTTGTAAATATCTAACGAATTTAATCATTGGACGGGCGCTACCTTTTATCGACTTTTTCTATTTCCTAATTTAACTTCGTTGACATGGGGATGAAAAAAATACGCAGTTACATAGAATTTTGAGGGAAAAAAAAAATGTCAAAGAGACTTTGGGTATTCAAAACGTAAAATGAGAGATAATGATTAATGAAAAAAAAAAAAAAAAAAGTCTTTTCCATGTTCTATATGCGAAGTTAAAAATAAATATAAATAAAAAAGTCAAAATATTGAGGACTCAGGCTCTAACTGTTGTTGTGTTAACATCAAAGCTAACTAAAGACGACGACGTTTCATCTAATTCCCGACTGGAAACAATGATTTTTTTTAAGGAAAAAAAAAATGCAATGCAATCATCTCATCTCAATTCCAATCTAACAAAATTGATAATATTTGATTGGTATGTAAGTTTAGCAAACAAAAGAAAAATCGAAAACAAAAAAGAGGAATGAATAAATTACCGCAACAGTGAGACCGCGAAAAACGTCGAGCGAAACGAGACGTTGTGATTGTGGTTTTGGCGGTGGTTGGTGGAGGCGCCTTTGCTTAGAGCCTTCATCTTCAATCTTAGTAGCAGAGGCGGTGGATCTCGAATGAACAGCCATTTCAACATCATCTACTACTACAACTACATCTCCAGAACAACACTCCACTCCACGCTTCTTCTTCTCTTCTTCTTCTTCTTCATCGTGTCCTCTAATAGGCTCGTACATCGCCATTCTAACACAAATTCTAAAAATATAAAACCCCGCAAAAATGTAGAATCTCTCTTTTTTATAAAAACAAACCAAATCTAAACTAGATCAGACAGACAAAAAGCTGTGTGAGAGAAGAAGGAGAAGGAAGATCGATCACTTTTTTTTGTTTGTGCCTTTCAAAAAACGTTTGGCACCAGAGAAAAAGTATGTCTATCTTCTTCTTTCTTTCGGTTTTTTTATAATGCGTTTATCTCATTGTTGAGATAAGATGCTCTCCTTCTCTCAATAATATTTACTTTTTCTCAAACTTTTCTTCTTTTTATGCTCTTTCCTACTCCTCCTAGTTGTTGATCTTCCTCTGCCTCTACTTTGCTTTAATCCACATTTATCATCTTCGCTTATATATAGGGAAAGGAGATCAAAATTAAATACTACTTTATTAACATTATCAGCGTAGAATAATAATATCTATTAATAAATACAATTTTCCATATTAAAAGAAAATAAATAGGACGGGAACCGAATAATAACCGATAGAATAGGATTAAAAGATTTGCTCTTTTTGCTCGCCCTTTTTTCCGCCTCTGAATATAAATTTATTTTTTGGTTATTATATTCATCAACAGAATTCATTCATTTTTTTTTTTTTTTTGAAATTTTGTGGGCTGTGCCTTAGCGTACAGTAACATTGTAGGATGACAGTATGTCCAACCGTCCAAGTGACTGACAGATCACATTCATTTTCTGCTATCAAATCAAAGCCCAGTAAATATGTTTTTTTTTTTTTTTCTTTTTTAGGACCAAAATTACGTCGTATTAACATTGTCGTATTTATTTAAGTTTAATCCCATAATATTATGGATATTTTCATAATAAATTTTATACAGTAAGATTACTTGTTTTAGTCCGATTTTATTATTAATATTACTTTTATATCTATTAATAATAATTAAACATTTAAAATTTGTTTAAAAAATATTACTGAGATAATACTATTATTTATATTTTTACTTCTTTCGTCTGCGACTTAGGCTCCGATGGTGTCTTTTCATCATTACAACACGCGTCGCTTGTTAATTGGGCCTTTCCTTCAACTTTCCTTCACTGCCTGTCCTTTCTTTTCCCACCTCCTTCAATTATTTAACAGCTGTAAAAATAAATAAATATTTATACATTTACGACACAAAAGAACATACAAATATCTTCCACCTATTATAACATAAATTAATTAGAACTAGTGCTAGATTTTATTTTGTTTTTTTTATTTTAATTTAAAAAAGGTACGAAACTTTTTTATTAAAAAAGGTTAGAAACTAGTA
Organism: Quercus variabilis; assembly: GCA_030445155.1. Classification (NCBI taxonomy): domain Eukaryota; kingdom Viridiplantae; phylum Streptophyta; class Magnoliopsida; order Fagales; family Fagaceae; genus Quercus; species Quercus variabilis. The sequence continues at coordinate 47,657,359 of CP129447.1, read as the reverse complement.
TTAGATTTCTATTTTCTAATATGTCTGAAATTTGAACCGGTTCACATGGGAACGACGCGTATTACGTAAATATTATGCGCGTAGAGTAGGAGTGGAGAAGAATATAACTAACAAATTAACAAGTCGACCACAACTATCACTACTACCATATCAATGATTTTCTTTTGACTTGCAATTTTGGCACACGCAAAATTAAAACAAATGCTCCCATATATGATACACCTACGTAAACTACTTATTATTATTATTATTATTATTGTTTTTGTGTTAATCTTAGTTTATTTTATTTGAGTTTAAACCGTGTGTCTTTCCTATATGTTAACTTAATCAGTCAAATTCTATTTCCATGTCCTATAATATGGGACGGTGGGTGATACTGAAATTTTTTAATTGAATTCAAAATTAGTTTAACTAGACGTGTTAATAAACGTATTAAAATAATTTTTTTTTAAAAAAAACTTATATATATTATTACATAAGATAGAGTGTCAATAAATCTTTTTTGAGTAAATTACAACAACCTACCATGAGATTTGAGTTAATACCAAGCACATCCAAAGGTTTCAAAAAATGACCAATTTGGTCCTTAAACACTAACGCTGTTTGTGCATCGTGTATTAAACTATTTTATTTCATTTTTTAAAATATCCTTTTCTTCTCTCTCTCTCTCTCTCTCTTTGTTCTCTCTTCCTTCACGTTAAAAAAATATCTCTCTCTCCCTCAAGCTTAATATCAAAGCTATAAAGTTTCAGACTTAGCAAGGACAACAAACTCCACCACCACGGTTTTAGTACCGATTTACCTTCAAAACCCACGCTATATGTTGCCGTTGAAAGCTGGGTGGCTGCATTCAGATTGAGGAGGATGGTGGCTGGGTGGGTCAAAATCTAGGACAATGGTGGACGACTGTTGCTTGATCATGATAAGTGATGGGCGGCGGTTGCAAGGTCACAATCAGGTGGAACTTGCAGTCGTGGGTATGAATTTTTTTTTATATAATTTAATTTGGTTTTGTTTTAGGCTTGAGGTGTGAATCATGTGATGTTGGATGTTTGGAACTATTTAGGTTTGAGGAGGATAAGTGGGTAGTGATAGGTGGTGCTGTTGTAGATGGCAGTTGTTGGGTCACTTGATGCTCGCCATTATGGGTTTGGGTTTTGTTTTGAAATTTTTTTGATTTAGGTCTTTTTGAGGTGTGATGTTGGGTGGTTGATTGGTTGAGTTGATATATGTTTTATTGTGTTGTGTGATGTTGGATCTTATTAGGTTGATCTTGGTTTGATCATTTGATGTAGAGAAATTTTTGTTTTTGAATGTTTTGTATATTTTTTTCCCAAATGAGACTGTGTATGGTTTTGGAAAATTAATACACTAGTTTAGTAAGATTCTTTTTGAATGGTTCTTAATGGTGTTGGAGAAAAAGCAACTCCCAGCTCATCCACATGCATCGTCCAAGGAAAGAAAGGGACCATTGGAGAACTAATCAACAAAACTCGTCCAATGCGATCTCGTCTGTCTTCAACGACAGAGACGAGACCTTGTTACAATGTCTTGTCCGTCCTTGAGGACAGACGGACAAAACATTGTCATGGTGTCTCGTCCTTCCTTAAGGATGGATAGACGAGACGATCAGTTATTGTATTTGTTCTCAACAGATGCAATGTTTTATCATTACCAACCATTCCATAGTAAACAGCTAAGAATGAAACCCCAAATGTTGTAACTTCCATAACAGTTATGGAGGTTACCTCAAAGATCCGCGATGACAGGAGAAGTTACAAAGTAACTGCCTTAGGCAAGCACTATATAAAGAACTCACTTGCGGAAAGGTAAGGTAGAAAAAAAAAATGCCCTAGAACTTTCAATAAGGCTTCCCTCGTTCAGTAATAAACAAATCCACTAACTTTACCATCGGAGGATTCTAGGTCGGCCTCCACCGATCTCCTTTAATTATGTTTAATTTTTCAGGACTCTACCTTCAAGATCAACACCCGAAGATCTTCAACCCACTGATTTCCTTGGAATCATTAATTGGCGCCATTTGTGGGGAAGAAGTATTCGTCGCATTTGAATTTCATTTGTTGAGTTCTACAATTTCTTTCTTCGACAAAGGGCTGAAATGGTTCAGACAAGATCAAGGGCTACCAGTCCAGGCCCCAAGAGAGTAGAGACGCTTCCAGTAATCCTAATCGTGGTCAACAATCAGCGCCTGCCATGCAGCCATCTTCTGTCCTACACGTGCAATCCATGGCCACTGCCATGGCAGAGTTAACTTGCCAGAATCAAGACTTGAGAAGGGAGATTAATCTCAAAAGACAACGGCATGAGACCTATGGAGAAGAGCATGAACAAAGTTAGGAAGATGGAAGAAATGTATAGCCAAGAAGCCAATCGAGGGGTACTGCTCCAAGAAGGGTGCCACATTTGGAAAGGGAGATGGATTAGATGAGAAAAGTTATGAATGAGATGAGGAAGAACATGAGAAGAACTAACCCGGTAGAAGACCTGGTTCACCAAACAGACTCCCCCTTTACAGCCTCTATCAATGGCCATCCTTTGCCTCCGAAATTCAAGATGCCTTCCATGGATTCATATGACAAAACACGTGACCCTTTTAACCATATTGCCACCTTCAAGACTACCATGCACCTCCAAGGGGTTCCAGATGAGATAATATGTAAAGCCTTCCCCACCACTCTTAAAGGACCCGCACGAGTCTGGTTCAGCAAAATACCACCGAATTCAGTAAGTTTTTTCGAGGAGTTAAGCAAATTGTTTATTAATAATTTCATTGGGGGACAAAGACACAAGCGTTCCTCATCCAACTTGTTAACTATAGAGCAATGAGAAAATGAAAGCATGTGTTCCTTCATCACACGCTTCAACAGGGAAGTCTTGACTGTGGACGGGGTAAATGACAAGCTACTGTTGGCAGCCTTTCATAACGGGGTTAACTCTGACTTGTTTATACATAAACTTTATGAAAAAGAACCTCAGTCCATGGCCGAACTCGTCCATTCGGCCCAAAATTTCATGAACGTAGAAGATGTGATCATAGCTAAGAAAAGGAAGAGAGCTGAAAGAATGGAAACAAACCATGCTCGTCACTCTAAACAAGGTCCTCGTCCAAAGAATGGACGAACAGAAGATAAAAGGGACCAAGATAATAAGAAGCCAAGCTCTTCAGCACGGAATCAACAATATACCCCTTTGAACGTGCCACTTAAGTAGGTCCTTACGTAAATCAAGGACGATCCTTCCTTGAAATGGTCCGAGAAAATGAAGGGAGATCCCAACAAGTGTAATAGGAATAAGTACTGTCACTTCCATAGAGATCATGGGCATGACACGAATGAGTGCTTTGATTTAAAGCAGCAAATTGAGAATCTCATCAAGCAAGGGAAGCTGAGAAATTTCCTTGGACGAGACCACAAGGACAAGAAATTGAAAAGGAAGGTAGAGGAATCATTACAACCACCACTGGGTGAGATAAAAGTTATCATAGGGGAAGTTTGGCAGGATAGTCGTCCAAGTCAAAGAAGGCGTACTTGAAAGTAGTGCAGAGCGTCCAACTTTTTGGACAATCACCAAGAGTAAGGACCACGGACGAGCAAGCAATCACTTTCATGGATGAAGATGCCAAGAGAATTCACCACCCTCACAATGATGCTATTGTCATCACCTTAGTTATTGCTGACTACACAACTAGAAGAGTATTGATAAACAATGGGAGCTCGATGGACATTCTGTATTATCCAACTTTTTAGCAAATGAGGGTTGGACGAGACCAGCTCTGTCCAGTACACTTGCCTCTAGTAGGTTTCAGAGGAATGAAGGTACAACCTATTGGCACTGTCACATTGCCAATGGTAGTGGGGGCATATCCGCAACAGGTAACCAAAGATGTGAACTTTCTTGTGGTAGATTGCTCGTCCTCTTATAATGCCATAATTGGAAGACCAACTCTAAATAGTTGGTAGTCATGTCCATTTACCAATTGTCGGACAAGTGCAAGGAGACCAACTGGCAACAAGGGAGTGTTATTTTTCTATGCTCGCTATGGACGAGCAACAGCAGACGATGAGCATTGAAGAAAGGAGAATTGTGGCTGAACCCACCGAAGTGTTAGAAGATGTTTCCTTAGCTGAGAGCAACCCTGAGAGATGCACCAGGATTAGGGCAGATCTAGAAGATGAAATTAAGAATGACCTCGTCCAGTTTTTGAAAAAAAACACTGATATATTTGCTTGGAGTCATGAGGATATACCAGACATAGATCCTAGTGTCATCACCCACCTATTAAACGTATGTCTTTCCTCCAAACCGGTGCGACAAAAGAAAAGGGTGTTCGCCCCTAAAAGAGATAATGCTATAAAAGACGAAGTTCAGAAGTTGATGGCAGAGAAGTTTATACGAGAAGTGTACTATCTGAATTGGTTGGCCAATGTAGTAATGGTCAAAAAGGCAAACAGTAAGTGAAGGATGTGTGTAGATTTTACTGATCTAAACAAAGCTTGCCCCAAGGACAACTATCCATTGCCGTACATTGATCAACTAATGGATTCTACCACGAACCATAAATTAATTAATTTCATGGATGCTTTCTTAGGATACAATCAAATAAAAATGGACGAGGCCGACCAGGAGAAGATGTCCTTTGTTACTAGTCAGGGCTTATTTTGTTACAAAGTAATGCCCTTTGGCTTGAAAAATGCTAGAGCAATATACCAACGACTGGTTAACCACATGGTTCGTCCTTCGATTGGACGAAATGTAGAAGTCTATATGGATGAAATGTTGGTAAAAAGCCTAGACGAGGGAAAACATCTGGACGACTACAAGAGACCTTCAATACGCTCAGACGGTACAATATGAAGTTGAATCCCATCAAGTGTGCTTTTGGAGTTGCGTCAGGAAAATTTCTTGGATTCATGGTTTCACATAGAGGGATCGAGGCGAATCCAGAAAAAATTAGAGCAATTCTAGATATGAAGCCTCCACAGAGTATCAAAGAAGTCCAGTCTCTTGCCGGATAAGGTGCTGCCCTCAACAGGTTTGTTTCTAAAGCTACTAACAAATGTTTACCATTTTTCAAGGTTCTAAAGAAAGTATTTGAATGGACGAACGAGTGCCAAAAAGCCTTCCAAGATTTGAAGACGTACCTCGCTACGGCCCCGTTGCTAAGTCCGTTCGTGATGGGAGAAGAGTTTTTTCTGTACCTAGCAGTAACTCTGCATGCCGTGAGCTCAGCTTTGATAAGAGAAGAAGGAAAAATACAAAAGCCAGTATATTATACAAGTAAAGCACTGCGGGGAGTGGAAGAACGATATTCGCTAATAGAAAAGTTGGCTTTCGCACTAATAATAGCCTCCAGGAAACTAAGACATTACTTCCAAGCTCATGTCATCAACGTCATGACGGATTATTCGCTCAAGAAGACAATGAACAAGTTGGAGGCTACAGGAAAATTGATTCAATGGGCTGTCAAACTCAGCGAGTTCGACATAAAGTACCAACTAAGGCATGCCATAAAAGCTCAAGCACTGGCAAACTTCATTGCAAAGTTTATCCTAACCTATGACGATATAGGAGAGATGGAAGACAGTAAGAAATGGATCATCCATGTGGATGGTTCGTCTACATAGCATGCAGGAGGAATAGGTGTGGTTTTACAATCTCCAGAAGGGGATAAACTAAAACACAAGGTTTACTTGCAATACCAAGTCACTAATAATGAAGTCAAGTATGAAGCTCTCCTCAAAGGTCTAGAATTGGCTAAGTCTCTAGAAGCAAAATCAATAGGTGTCTTGGGAGATTCTCAATTAGTCATAGGCCAAGTGAAAGGAATGTATGAGGCTAAAGAAGAACAAATGAAGAAGTACCTTAATAAGGTGACACGCCTTATGAGAAAATTTAAGGAAGCCAATTTCGTTCAAATCCCAAGAGAGGAGAACGTAGTAGCTGATGCCTTGGCGAAAGAACACTTAGCGAATGAAGCCATGGACAAGTTTGATGAGATTCAGTACATGCCAAGTATAGACATCCTAGAAGTACGACAAGTGGAGAGCGGAGGAAATTGGATGACTCCAATCATATCATACTTAAAAGATGGACAACTTCTAGAAGAGAAAGATGAAGTTAGAAAATTGAGGGTAAGGTCGGCCAGGTACGTTCTTATGAACGAGGTGTTGTACAAAAGAGGCTTTTCTTAGCCTTATCTTAAATGTTTGGCTTCTGACGAAGCAAACTACATATTGAGAGAAATCCATGAAGGGGCGTGTGGCAATCATTTGGGAGTCAGATCACTTGTTCACAAAGTCGTCTGTGCAAGATACTACTAGCCGAATATGCAAGCTGATGTTAAGGCTTATGTCAAGGTCTGTGACCAATGCCAACGGTTTAGTAATATCCCCATATAACCATCGGAGTATCTAACCCCAATGACGGCCCCATGGCCCTTTGTACAATGGGGATTAGACATCCTAGGTCCTTTTCCACTAGGTGTAAAGCAAATGAAGTTCCTCGTGGTTGGCATTGATTATTTCACTAAGTGGGTAGAAACAGAACCCTTAGCCAACATCACACAACAAAACGTCAAGAACTTCGTATGGAAGAACATTGTGTGCAGGTTTGGAGTGCCCAGAATGTTGATATTTGACAACAAACGACAATTTGACAATACAGTCTTCAAAGATTTTTGCATGCACTTCGGGATTCAGAATTACTACTCCTCGCTAGCTCATCCACAAGCAAATGGCCAGGCTAAAGTAGCAAACCAATCCTTATTAAAAATAATCAAGACTTAGCTTGAAGGGGCAAAGGGAGTATGGCCAGACGAGTTACTAGGTGTTCTGTGGGCATATAAGACGACAACAAGAACTCCTACAGGAGAAACTCCTTTCAAGCTAGCCTATGGAACTGAAGTAGTCATACCCGCAGAAGTGCACATGGCCAATCATAGGGTGTCAACCTATCGGGACAAAGATAATGAAAAGCAGCTCCGTTTGAACCTCAATCTAATAGACGAGATAAGGATGGACGCTGAACAAAGGATGGCAAGGTACAAAAACCTTATGGTTAAGCAATATGATGTAATGGTGAAGCCAAGGCATTTCAACATAGGAGACCTCATCCTGAAAAGGGTATCCTTAGCAACAAAGAACTTAGCTCATGAGAAGTTGGGTCCTAATTGGGAAGGCCCCTACAGAGTTATCAATTGTAAAAGACAATGATCCTATTACTTGGAGACCCTAGACGAAGTTAGAGCATCCTTGGAATATTGAACACCTGAGGAGGTACTACCAATAAAATGCCAGCCTTGATGAGCCTGGAGACCATTCATCTACTTGTCTATATACATAAGTTTGTTTACTTACATATTTTTAGTGTTGCTTTGTTATGGCATTAAAGTTATGGACGAAGTTATGGTCTGGTTTATATTTATTTTCTTAAAAGGCATAAACTTCTAAGTGCATGCCTTGTCTTTGAACAATATTTTATGTTATGTATATAATGTTGTGTGAATTACTGATTTCCATATTACTTTCGTTCAAATCAACACATGAAAAGCCAAAAACTCAAGACGAGAAAATTCTCTGGACGCGGAGATGTGACGTCAACTTTCCTAAAGCTTGGTCGTCCAAACCAATGGACGAAGCAGAGCCTATGCCTTGGCTAAACCACCATAAGCCCAAGACATACTCGTCCATATAGTGGACGAAGTAGCCTTTCTAAGGCCCGCTCGTCCAAAGAAATGGACGAAGCAAAGTCTACCTTGAGCAAATCACAATAAGCCCAAGGCATGGTCATCCATATAATGGACGAAATAAAGCATAAATACTCTTCTAAATGATGGACGAGGAAATGCACAGACGAGTGTTTTAAGACACCTAAAATAATCCAGTCCATGGATGAGCAAAATGAAGGGTCTTATCCTCAAATACGAAAATCAGCCAAGTCTAAAGATGGACAATGCTGATAAGTATCATTTCACATAGACGAATTACACAGTGAAATCTAAATAAAAATGGTAAATGTTTTATGTATGAAATATGGACTAGTCAAACATGAAGTCATGTATATGGAAATAAAAGTCTCGTCCATGCATATATAAAAGAAAACTAACAGCATCCATTCCAATTGTTTCAAGGGCGGACGACCAACAACCAAACACCCTTGTAAAATTAAACTTAAAGTTGTTTGAAAACTCGTCCTAAAACCATGGATGAGGTAAATGTACTTGAGTTACATGAAAAGGTCCTAAACGATAGACCAGATAAAAAAGAAGAAAAGGGAAAAATACAAAACATCAAAATATTTTCTAAGCAAGAGGAGCGTCATCCTTGGGGTCGTCTTGAGGGGGCAGGGTAGAAGCATCGTCCTCGATGTTGATATCTTCAGAACCAGTTTGAAGGAGAGAACTAGTGGCAGCAGCATTCAAATTAAGTTTGATGGAGCTAAGGTTTACTTCAGGAAAGTTTTCCATAGCCTCCATTCTAAAATCTTCACAGCTTGCTGCATAATTGGTATCCAGAAGATCAGTACATTGCTTGGACGTCTTAAATTCAACCACAGCATCTTCTTTAGCTTTGGAGAGAAGAATGCTCAACTCGTCATTCTTTTTCTGTAAGTCCTCAAGACGAAAATCTTTCTCCGCTGTGTTGGCCTTCAACTCCTTAACCAAAGTTTGCAACCTCGTCGCCTCGTCCTTGGCTTTGGTAGCCGCTTCAGCCCATTGCTTAGCCTCATCCTTCACCTCCTAAATCCTTGTCTCTAGCAAGACCCTCGTCATGTCCAATCTTGTGGCCTGCCTAGACGTTGCTATAAACTTTGACACGCCCTATAAAAAAGAAGAACAACAAATAAAAGTTAAAAAAGAGAGAGAGAGAGAGAGAGAGAGAGAGAGAGAGAGAGAGAGAGAGAGAGAGAGAGAGAGAGAGAAGAAGAAGAAGAAGAATGAAAATTTGTAGTCAAGACGAGGTACAGATGTTACCTTGAAAAGATCATGAACACCTGAGTGTTCAAAATCTTTAAGGGACATGTCATAACAAGCGTTTATATCTTCGTCAGAAACAGCGTTCTTGAAACGTTCTCAGGCCAGATCTTCGTTCTCAATAATATTTGAAGGGACCTTTTGGGAAGGTTGAGACAAGGTTGACACAGTCATTTTGGACAGAGGAGTCTTAGACGGGGTGGTCTCAACAGGAGTGGACGAATCAACATCAAACACTTTAGCAGGCTGCTGGGACGAAGGAGGATTAGGCTTGACCACTTGGGATGAGCCATGCCTGGTTTTCTTGCCTCGTTGGTTGGGTAGATTTTCCAAATCCAAGCTTTTTAACAAAGTCTTTCTTTTATCCCCAGCTGACGGACGAGCTTGAAACTCAGGCTTAAGACGAGCCCCTTCACTAGTGACTTTTTTTCCTTTGTTTCCCCTCATGGTTGCCATTCATATATATATATATATATATACATAAAGGAGGAAAGGAAGAAATTTTTCTTTAGCACTGATAAAAAATAAAAATAACTGGTGCAAGGAATGTTTGAAACTTACTTTTCCTTATAGTAATTTCATGCGCAAGTGCTACTTCAACGGGTTAGGGCCTAATCCCCACTTGGCAAGTTGTCTAAGATTAACCAAGGAATGAAAATCCTTGTCTATGTATAGACGAGCCCTGTGGATGTGGTCACGATGCAGCTTGCTTAAAGAAGGTCGTTCAACAGCTGTAAGGAAACAAATGGAGGTTAAAATAATAATAAAAATAAATAAAAAGGGAAAGGGGGAAAGCTAAGGGACTTATCCTCAAGATGAAGGTTCCCTAGGTCCCTAGTATAACGACCAAATGTATCCCGACCAACGTCTATAAGACTTCCAACCCAGAAGACAAAGACGAAGAAAAACTTCGTCTTCCACTTTTTGTCAGATGAGGCCAAGGATTTCACCAGTCTACAATCTCTACCTCTGGCTGTGAATTGGTAAAAGCCAGGGGATTGATGAATTTCTGAGGGTTTATAACAGCAGAGGAACTCGGCCACAATAAGAGGACGATCCCCTCCAAACACTTTCCTCCACAAAATTTGCATAGAGATAATCAATCTCCATGCATTTGGGTTAAATTGGCATACTCTTAAACCTAACCTAACTAATAGCTCTCTAGTAAAAGCATTTAAAGGAAACCTAAGACCCCCCAAAAAATAAGCCTCATACACACCTATCCTAAAATGAGGGTTACAACACCACTTTTCACGGACGGGCAATCTGGGATTAAACTCATTTGGGATCTGGTACCATTCCCTAAGATTGTTTAGCCTTTCCTCGTCTGTTTTGGAGGAGATATTTACAACACAATTGTACACAGTTATCTCCGCCTCGTCCAAAGGACTAGACGGAGGGATGAAGGACGAGGTGCCTGTCTGGGACCTTGAAGCTTTCCTAAGTTGTTCTTGTACTACTTCTACAGGAAACCCAGGGACTCCTGAGACACATTCCTCATCCGTGGTGTTTCCCCCACTACTATTACTCATGTCACTAAAGCTATCACTATTCTCATCATAATACTCGTCTATAGCTTTCTCTGTACTATTGCTAGACGAGGAAATAATTATTTCTAACATTTTTGAAAGAATTTTTTTTTTTTTTTTGGAGAAACCTAAAAGACGAGAAAAGAGGGAATACCTGGTGTTAGGACAAAGAGACAATGGATGCGAGGAAACTCCTAGACGAGGCTCTAGATGATGAATGTCAAAAGGAAAATCTCAGAAGTGTAGAGGGTAGTGGAGGTATTCCACTATTTATAGATAGCTGACCTGGGCACATGAAGCGACGACACAACCAATAAGATGATGACACGTGGCACTCATCTCGAAAAAATGAATTGACGAGACTAACCATCAATGAAACGATGACACATGGCACATCAACCCTCACACCAAGCACCAATGTTCAGGAAAAATGATATCTGGTTACTCCTCCCTTGCGATGACCCATATGGACAAGGAGGCAACTGATGGTGTTAGAGAAAAAGCAACTCCCAGCTCGTCCACATGCATTGTCCAAGGAAAGAAAGGGACCATTGGAGAACTAAATCAACAAAACTCGTCCAATGCGGTCTCGTCCGTCCTCAACGACATAGACAAGACCTTGTTACAATGTCTCATCCGTCCTTGAGGACGGATGGACAAAACATTGTCAAGGCATCTCGTCCTTCCTTAAGGACAAACAGACGAGACGATCAGTTATTGTATTTGTTCTCAACAGATGTAATGTTTTATTATTACCAACCATTCCACAGTAAACGGTTAAGGATGAAACCCTAAATGTTGTAACTTCCATAATAGTTATGGAGGTTACCTCAAAGATCCGTGATGACAGGAGAAATTACAAAGTAACTGCCTTAGGCAAGCACTATATAAAGAACTCACTTGCGGAAAGGTAAGGTGGAAAAAAAAATGCCCTAGAACTTTCAATAAGGCTTCCCTCATTCAGTGATAAACAAATCCAGTGACTTTACCATCGGAGGATTCTAGGTTGGCCTCCATAGGTCTCCTCTAATTCTGCTTAATTTTTCAGGACTCTGCCTTTAAGATCAACACTCGGAGATCTTCAGCCCACTGATTTCCTTAGAACCATCTGTTCTTAACTACATCTACATGGTCGTGTATGTCATTTGGATATACTAGTTTGAGCTTGAGAGTGAGTGAGAGAGAGGGTTTCTGTTTTGGGTAAAGAATAGAGTGAAAGAAATAGATAATATAAATGAAATTAAAAAAAAAAAAATTTGGAAAACTAAACAAACAGACATTAGTGTTTAAGGACCAAATTGGTCATTTTTTAAAACCTTTGGATGTGCTTGGTATTACCCCAAACCTCAGGGTAGGTTGTTGTAATTTACCCATCTTTTTTCTATAAGAAAAATTTTTAAAATACAAAATTTAGGTACAGTACCTTATGTACTGTTCCTTAAGTTTCCATCTTAAAATTCAGACATGTTACTTTTTTTTTAATAGGATGAAAGTGTATTTTTAGTTAAGTAACCACAAAGTTGAATTTGTAATCAAATGGTGATTTTTTCAAAATTCACCTCCAATAAAAAAAATATTGAGTAAGATTGTAATCTTAAACTACAACCAATTTTGTAACTAAACTTTGTCCAGGCTTTATTCTTTTTTATGAACTAGAAGGCTTTATTCTAACGCATGCAAGTAGTCAAGAAATCATATATATACTTATTATATAATAAACATTATGTCTTAAAAGTTGTGGTCATGCCAACTCACTATCTTCTCTTTCTCACCACCACCCCCCCCCCCCCCCCCCCCACCCTCCCCAAAAAAAAAAAAAAAAACTCACTATCTTCTCTGTGGAGTTGTGGACAATTCGCTACACAATCATTAATTATTAATTTAATTTATCATATTAATTAATTGTTTGAAGAAACCGGTTTTTGTTAGATGGTTTAATTTAACTAAAACTCTATTACTAAAATTTCAAAATACAAAAAATTATACTCCAACTAAAATTTTATTTATATTATTAATGATTAGGACGGTTTAATTTAAGTAAAACTCTATTCTTTAGGTTTCATGAAACTTTAAATTCTAGACCGACTACAATTATATATTACCAAGAATTTCAAAAAACTTAAAATATTTTTAATTAGTTTATTCATCTATCATAAATCCACCACTGTTCTCACCGGTGCTTCCCTCTAAGGTAAAATACTCTCCTACCGATGCCTATTTACATCCAGTCAAATCGCATAGCCCGTTCATCTTTGGCACAATAGCAGGATTTTTTATTTTAATATAATAAACCTTACATGCTACATGTGGTCACATAATAGTTTCAATAATTTTTGTAAAATATTTTTTTTTCTTTTACATAAAATTTTTAATTATTTTGTGCATTGTGAACCTAGGTTGAAACTCTTAAAAAAAAAAATGAATGAAATTTTCTTCCAAACTAGTTTGAATGAAGGTTTTTCTAATTTATTAGTTGGCAACTCAAAAGTCGTATTTCTTAAAAAAAAAAAAAAAAAATCCTAAGACATCAGTCAGTTTTTAGTATAGGTGAGGATTGAATTCCAGATTTCTTATTCAACTATTAGAAACTTCATCAGTTGAACTAATTGAAACTCACTTATGTAATTTAATACACTTGCAATTGCTTATTCACCTTTTTATGCCGATTTTTTTTTTTTTGCTGAATCAATTGCTTATTCACCTAAAAGGCTAAGACAACACAAAATGACATACCCAACTACTGTATTAACCCTTTTAATTATTCTCTCTTTATTAGTTCTATTCTATATTCATTGATTTATGAAATTCAACTCCTCTAACTTGTCATAGATTTCTCGTGTGATATTAGTAAGTGCCTTTCTGAAATCGTAGATATTGAACTTGACATGCAGATACAGTAGTGAAATCAGTCTTTTTGGAAAGTCGAATAATGCCGGCCAAAGTAATTAAAAAAATAAACTCCCTTTGTAATCGGGAATAAACGAATAAGAAAATTCGTAAATTTATGTGATACATTGTCCACACGTATTAAGTTGACAGTGAAACTCAATGAGAGAGAATTTTAAAATCGACACTTATGATATTCGAATTAAGTGGTTTACGACTTTACGGCTATATGGTGTTGCGTAGGAAAGCTTATTCTATATTTCTATGTCTCGATTGCGTGAATATCACCTCACTCTCATACCTAAAAGAAGAGTGGCTGTGCACATAATAAAGATCATATCTAGCCTACAATCTATGAAAATTTGACATATCACATCTTATCTTGTCATTTGTGAATCGAGGACTGAGGACCGTAATTCACTATTGTGCACATAATAGATCGTATGTTACTGCCAGATTTATTAATTCTTCACCATAAAAAATGATGCCGTTTAGTGGATTCGGGTATTTTCGAATCTTTTGACCAAAATCAATAATAAAGTTAAAAACAATCTTAAATCGTCCACGTGGATGAGGAGGACAGATTTTTGGCACTTTTGAGTATGTCTGTTTGCTTTGAAGTTCTAAACTTTTGCGACCACATCAAGAAAAATACAAAACAATGTAAATGAAAAAATCAAAGACGCCATAACAAGACAATGGAAGAAGTGAGGCATCCAAAGTAACACCCAAATTCACAAATAAACTTATGCGCCAACTTGTTATTGATGCATTAAATCTATTTTTTCACCCATTAATAGTCGGGCGTATAATTAATTACACGTTGACATTCATAAATTGAGTATATACTTATATATTTATATAATAATATATGAAGTTGAGAGAAACTCAAATTAGAATTCGAAATTAGAATTCTAATTTTGCGACATGTGTCATAAATTATTTATTTTTAAAAAGTTTTATTTCTTATTTTTAGATTCAAATGTGAGACCAGACCATAAATATTTATCCAAGTGAATTATTAAGTACAAAAATCAAAGAATCTAAAATAAATGAATCGTAAATAAATAAATAAAAGTGTTTCACAATAAAATAAAATAAAAAAGAACAATTTACATTTTATATCTAATAATATCCTTACAAAATTTTTTAGGGAGTTAATAAAATATAAAAATGAATATTAATAATATTTAAATTATATATATATATATATATATATATGAATTATACTATGCATCTTAAGGCACGTTTAGCAAACTGTAATAGACACTGTAATATTATTAATATTAGTTGGCAGAAATAAAGAAAGAGAGCGATGAAACCACGTACGCTCTCTAGGGAAGAAGAGGCAGAGTTGGCTCGAAGTAATAAGAAAGTAAAGGACTACCATCACAGTGGCTTCAATGAAGACTCAAGGGAGGGCTCACCACCACCAGGTTTTCAGAATACTGGGTCTGTTGACAGAGCCTCCTTCAAGGAGAAGCTAGTGGGCGAGATGCCAGGGGCTTACGCGAAAGCTTTTGATTTTGATAGCCTTATGGAGGAAGACGATTTTTCTGACGGTGAAGATGGGGAGGATAATGGGCAGATGCGAGATGGTTGGGTCTTGTACAAGCTAACCAAGGATACCAAACGGCGCATTAGAGGACCCTGGTCCAAATCGATTATAGTAAAACTCGTTGGAAGAACAAATAGTCTCCTTTACATGCGGACCAAACTGAACCAAATGTGGAGGCCGATGAGTAGGATGGACTGTGTAGACCTTGGGATTGGCTTCTTTCTGGTCAGGTTCTATTCTAAAGAGGATCTTGATAGTGTTCTAAAGAAAGGTCCATGGTTTGTTGGTGACCAGTTCCTGTCCATAAGGCCGTGGGAACCGTTCTTTAAGCCATCGACAGCGAATGTTTCGCTGATTGCAGTCTGGATCCGGCTTTATGAACTTCCCATTGAACTTTATGAAGCGGAGGTTTTAAAGGAGTTAGGAGAAACCATTGGTAAGGTCCTAAGGATTGATTCTCATACGGCAATGGAGGCTCGTGGCAAATACGCTAGACTGTGCATCCAGATTGACATCAACCAACCTTTAGTAAACACAATCCTTATTGGCCGTTTTGAGCAAGCTGTGAGCTATGAAGGCATCCAGAGCCTCTGCTTCTCTTGTGGAAGGCTTGGACATAAAGTGGAAGCTTGCCCTTATACCATACGGAGGAGAAAGGAGGATGTGGCTCTGGAGGGGGAAGGGCTGCCCAACCAAGGTGAGCCATTACACGAAGCACAGACTGATCATCGTGCTCAGGCCGGTAAAGACATGGCTGAGATGGGTACGACTACGGAGGAGGACGGTCAGTACGGACCGTGGATGGTTGTTAGCAGAAGGACAGGCGGGCGTAAGGGCTCCCTTGTCAGTACGGATAGTACTAACAAACCAGCTCGGAATGACACGCTGCAACAGACTCCTAAAAACTCGGAATGGAGGGGCATGTCTAATGGTCCAGCTCATGTGCAGTACATGTCACGTAAGAATCGTTTGCATGACTCTGGGGGGCATTTCAAGAGGACCGAACCGGTCTGGACTCCCATTGGTGCTGGGTTGGGCTCCACGGACAGGAGGGAAAGCGTAAATTTGGGCCCACAAGATAGTGTTTTATTGGCTAAGGAGGCCAATGTTCATGATAATGGTAATGGGCTTCGCCCAAGCTCATATTCTCAAGCCCATCTCCATAGGAAATATCTGAATTCCATTAAAGGTAAAAAAGTCTTGGCTAGGGGCTTAAATATTCTACCTAACACTAACCGGTCCTCTGTGGGGAATCTTTCTGTTGCTAAAGCCAATCCCCTGCCTCCCTTCCATGCCTCTTTACCTGAACGTGTGCCTCCCTTCCCTGTTGATCATGCTTTCAAATTCACGGCATTTTCTAGTGTTCCTTCGTCTCCTAAGGTGAGTACGGTAGGTGAGTCTTCTAATTGTGAACTCATTGTTGATGAATATGGCCAACCCACCAATGTGGGGGATAAAGATATCATTGTTGAAGAGTTGTCGAGTCCCTGTTCCAAAGAAGATTCTATTTATGAGGAAGTGGGGATGGATAGTTTGGTATCGGAGGGAGGGGATGGAATCCCTCCATCTGATTGATTTTTATTTCCTTTTTGTTGGTATAATCATGAATTTTCTGATTTGGAATAGTAGAGGTGCCTTAAAACCCTCCTTCCAGCCGTATATTCATGAGTTATCTCGGCGGCATGATCCGGCCATTCTTGTAATTATGGAGACCAAGTTAGGTGGAAGCAGAGCTAAAGAAGTCACAGACAGATTACCTTATGATGGTGCTATTCATACGGAGACGACTGGATTTACTGGTGGTTTGTGGTTGCTGTGGAAAGATGATCAAGTAGAGATTGAAGAGTTAGCAAAAACAGAGCAGGAAATCCATGTTGAAGTCAAGGTGCGTGCCTCTAATTTTTCTTGGATTTTCTCTGCTATTTATGCTAGTCCTAGGAGTGAAGAGAGGTGTGTTTTATGGAATAATCTGTCCATGGTTGCTGGGCTTCATAATAAGCCTTGGATAATGGCAGGGGATTTTAACGAACCTCTTGTCCAAGATGATAAATTTGGTGGAAGAGGGGTTAGTGTTAATCGGTCTCTGGCTTTTAAAGATTGCTTAGACTGTTGTAGTATGGTTGATATGGGTTTCTCTGGTCCAAGGTACACGTGGACAAATAAGCGGGATGTTAGTAACCTGATTATGGAAAGAATTGATCGGTTTTTCATGAATCCGGACTGGTGTGTCAGCTATCCTGAGGCAAAAGTAACCCATCTTCCTCGTTGCCACTTCGATCATTGTCCGGTTCTTTTGGAGACAATGCCGCTCAGATCAGTTCGCCTTAATCGTCCTTTCAAATTTCAAGAATTTTGGCTCTCAGATATGTCTTTTCCTAGTGTGGTTACCAGTGCTTGGAATTGCAACAGAAATCTGGCTGAGTCTATTGAGGTTTTCTCTAAAGAAGCTACCATTTGGAATAGAGATCATTTTGGGAATATCCATCAGAAGAAGAGGAGAATTATGGCAAGAATCTATGGTGCCCAAAAAGCTATCTCCAATTGGCCGAGCTCCTCCCTCCTTAATCTTGAGAATAAGCTGCATCAGGAGCTGGAGGTGGTCCTGGATCAGGAAAGGGATCTCTGGAGGCTTAAGTCTAGAATAAATTGGATGATTCAAGGGGATCGCAATACCTCTTTCTATCACGTTTCTGCCCTAGCTAGAAGAAAAAGGAATCACATTGCCTCGGTTAAAAATGAGAGGGGAGAGTGGCTAATGGTTGAGAATGAAGTGATGGAGCATTTTAGAAATGGTTTTATATCTCTGTATACCACTTCTCTAGAAGAAGCTTCTCGGGTGCAGTGGCACGATGTGCGTGGGCAGGTGCATTTGTCTGAGGAAGCTAAGGACTCTATCGATGGCATGGTTACCGTGGAGGAAATTAGAGACGCTCTTTGGTCTATGAAACCGTACAAGGCGCCAGGTCCGGATGGTCTTCATGCCGGGTTTTTTCAACGTTTCTGGTCTGTGGTTGGGGGGACTGTTTTGGATGAAGTAAGGAAAGTCTTTAGTGATAGGAAGGTGCCGGAGTATCTTAATAAGACTCACATTGTGCTTATTCCCAAAATCCAAGGCCCAGAAACCATTGGTAATTACAGACCTATTAGTCTTTGCAACACTACTTATAAGATCATCACCAAGGTTATCGTTGCTCGGATTAGACCTCATTTAGAGTTTCTTGTCTCACCTTACCAAACGGCTTTCGTTCCAGGTAGAAGAGGGGCAGACAATGTTAGTTCAAGAGTTGATCCATTCTATAGGCAGAGCCAAAGGTCGAAAGGGGTATATGGCTATTAAGATTGATCTTGAAAAAGCTTATGATAAGATTGAGTAGAGTTTTATTAAGGAAATGCTGTTATT
Source organism: Quercus variabilis (assembly GCA_030445155.1). NCBI lineage: Eukaryota > Viridiplantae > Streptophyta > Magnoliopsida > Fagales > Fagaceae > Quercus > Quercus variabilis. The sequence goes on along the minus strand of CP129447.1, from coordinate 47,638,994 downwards.
TTTCAACTTTCCTACTGCTATTATTGAGCTTATTATGAGCTGTGTTTCCTCGGTATCGACTTCTCTGCTTTTCAATGGGGGATGTCTTGATTCCTTTTATCCTTCTAGAGGAATTAGACAAGGAGACCCCCTGTCTCCTTATCTTTTCATCCTTTGCATGGAATACTTGGGTCACTTAATTGAAGAGAAGTGTGAAACTAAGCTCTGGACTCCTGTGAAAGCTTCTAGGAGTGGCCCTTTTTTCTCGCATTTATTCTTTGCAGATGACTTGGTGCTATTTACAAGTGCGGATCAGGATAACTGTAACACCATTAAGGCTGTGCTACATAATTTTTGCCAAAGATCCGGGCAGAGGGTGAGTGAAGCCAAATCTCGTGTTTTTTTCTCTCCCAATGTGGATCCGGATCATAGAGAGCACCTCTCTGGTATTCTTGGGTTCAACTCGACTCCAAACCTTGGCAAGTATCTGGGATTTCCTTTAAAACATGCAGGTGACCGCAAGCATGATTTTGATTTTGTGTTAGATAGAGTCAAGAAGAAGCTGGCAGGGTGGAAAGCTAACTTACTCTCTATGGCTGGCCGTGTAGTGCTTATCCAAGCGTCCTCCTCAACTATTCCGAATTATGTGATGCAATATGCTTCTCTTCCTAGTAAAATCCTTAATGGCATTGATAGGGTTAATAGAAATTTCCTATGGGGGACGACAGAGCATGATAAAAAGATGCATTGGGTTAATTGGGACGAAGTGGCTAAGCCAAAAGAGGCAGGTGGTTTAGGGTTACAAGCTGCTAAAGGAAGGAACACGGCGCTTCTGGCAAAGCTTAATTGGAGGTTTCACAAAGAAGGGAATGCCCCCTGGGCTAAGGTTCTTAAATTCAAGTACTGCAATAGACAAAGAATCAATGCTAGGAACGAAGCAAAACTTCCAAGCTCCCCTGTCTGGAAAGGGCTTAAGAAAGGTGAAGAAGTTTTCAAAAAAGGGGTCATATGGATACCAGGTCATGATAGCAATCTTAACTTTTGGTCTGATACTTGGTCTAAACTTGGTCCAGTCAGGTCTGTTATACAAGGCCCGCTTCCTCAAGAATCGGAAAATTTGCAAATTAAAGATGTACTCTCTCCTACTGGTTGGGATTGGAATTCTATTCCTTTTGATCTCCCCTCTGAGGTAAAAGCTGACATCCAAGCGGTCCATGTTCCCCGTGTGGCGAGGTGTAGCGATAAAATAGCTTGGAAGTTTTCTTCAAAAGGAAATTTTGATATGAACAGTGCCTATCTCCTTGCCAGAAACTCCTCAGGTACTGGTTTATTCTCTGGTTCTTGGATTTGGAAGCTTCCCTCCTTGCCTAGGATTCAAATGTTTATTTGGAAGTGTATGAAGCAGAGCATTGGTGTAAAGGAGTGCCTAGCCAGAAGAGGAATCCCTCTTGATACTACCTGTCCTTTGTGCCATTCAGAAGCCGAATCAATTATGCATGCACTCAAAGACTGTAGCTTGGTCAAATCCGTTTGGCATCAGTTGGGCAACCACGGTTTGCACTCCTCTTTTTTCTCCCAGGACATCAAGGATTGGTTAACCACTAATGGGGGCCTCAAGTTCTCTCAAAGTGCATTGGGTATTCCTTGGAATGTCCTATTTTCTTTTGCTCTTTGGTTGATTTGGAAACAACGCAACCAAGTTGTTTTCAATAGTAAGAATGTTAACCCAAATCTTTGTAAGATTATTGCTTTGCAGGCTTCGGAGTTCTTCTTTTGTGCCTCTCACCCAAGTCGAAACAAGAGAGTGGTTCTCAGACAAGTGAAGTGGGAGAAACCGGAGTTGGGTTGGTTGAAGTTGAATACTGACGGGTCTTGGAGCGAAACTTTGGGAAAGGCAGCAGGGGGAGGTTTGATCAGAGATGAAATGGGAAACTGGGTGGTTGGTTTTTCTAGGAAGCTGGGCAACGTGAACAGTTTCTTGGCGGAGGTTTGGGCTCTTCGTGATGGGCTAATGATCTGCCACCAATTGAAACTCCCTTCGATTATTGTCGAGCTCGACGCAAAGGCTCTTGTGGAGGCTCTGAATAATCCCCACTACAACAATGCAGTAATTTCTCCTTTATTTGATGATTGCAAGGATTTGATTTCCAAAATCCCCCACGTTCGTATCAGACATATATTTCGAGAGGCTAATAAATGCGCGGACCGTTTAGCGTATTCCGGCCATGCTCAAGCTTTAGAGTTTATGATGCATTCTGCTCCTCCCGTGGACTTGGTTTCCTTTGTTGAGGCTGACTTTCATGGCATCCCTTGTAATAGGCTGTGTCCTGTTTTGTCCCCTGTTAGTTAGTTGTTAGTGTTTTTTTTCCTGTTAACCAAAAAAAAAAATAGACACTGTAATGTAATAAATATTCCTATAGCATAACTATTCGGTTGTTGGGTTATATTTTTATTACAATGAATAGTTATTTCTTATGAATAGCTATTCTTCAAAATGAGGAATAACTATTCCTTATCAAAAGTATTGAATATTTTTTTTTTTTTTTTTACTATGAAGATAAATTTTATTAATAAATCTGTAAAACCAGAGAAATATACAACTATTCATGTCCACTAACATCATGTAACGACAACACAACATAACTTAGGGAGTTCCATTCAAACTGGGTGTTTGTGTTATTGCGAGATGCTTCGACATGCGCTGGTAGTCTTGTAACAGAGTCATGGCACCGTGGAGTATCTCAGCTGGTTGGGACTGCTTTCTCTTGAAGTAAACCCAGTTTCTGGCGTTCCAAATGGACCAACTAACCATCGCCCATACTTCTAATTCCTTCACCGTGAGCTTCCCCTTCATTTGTCTGGCAAGAGAGTAAAAATCCGGTGCTGCAGCTGTAGATTTCTGCAATTTTCCTTTGACCAAAGCCCACACATTGGTGGCTAGTGGGCACTCCCATAAGACATGACAAACTGTTTCTTCTTCATGTCTGCAGATGTCACAACGAGGATCAATAGGTAGTCTTCTTCTAGCAAGGTTAGCCCGTGTGGGGAGAATCTCAGAGCATGCCCTCCAAAGGAAGGTTCGCACCTTCGGTGGAACATCCATTTTCCACATTTTGTGCCAAAGCCTCTTAGCATCCTGCGCTTTGGAATGCTCGCCCCCATCTCCGTGACTCAAACGAAGGGCAACAAGGTAGGCAGATCGGACTGTGAAGCATTGGGCTTTGTTTTCTTTCCAACATATTATGTCTGGTGTTTGGGGATCGCCAAGTCTGATGCTGAGAATATCTTCCTGTGTGGACTGCATGAAGGTGTTTTGTATCAAAGGCCTGTTCCACTGATTGGTTTGCTGGTCAATAAGGTCTCCCACCTTCAAGGACGTGTCAGCACCCGGTTTGAAGAGTGGTGCGCGGGGCAACCACTTGTGATTCCAAATATTGATGCTCTGCCCATCACCAATCAGCCATCTTGAGCCCTCAAGGATAATATCCCTTGCAGCCATCAAACTCCGCCACACAAAAGAAGGGTTTTGGCCAATCTCCGCCTCTAGAAATGAGCACTTGGGGAAATATCTGGCTTTATACGCCTTATAAAAAAGGGATTGTGTATCTGTGATCAAACGCCATGCTTGCTTGGCTAGCATGGCTAGATTGAAAGTGTGGATATTCCGAAAGCCTATTCCACCCTTATCTTTTGGGGTGCACAGCCTATTCTAGTTTATTCAATGGATCTTCTTCTCATTATGAGTTTGCCCTCCCCAATACTTAGCCAACACCGAATTTATGTCATCACTCACCTTTTTAGGAAACTTGAAAATAGTCATAGAATAAGTGGGTATTGCTTGTGCCACCATCTTGATCAAAACCTCCCTTCTTGCCTTTGATATTGTTTTTTCCTTCCACCCCATCACTCTTTTTGTTATCCTTTCCTGTAGGCCCTTAAAAGTGTTCACCTTGGATTTTCCCCCCACCACAGGGAGACCAAGGTATTTTTCACAGTTTGTCATGACTTGAGCACCCAACAAATTCCGGATTTCCTCCTTGATTCTAGGAATAGTGTTCTTGCTGAAGAATATTGTGGTTTTTTGAATATCTATTCCTTCACCTTATGTAATAACTTTTTAACAAAATTTCCTAAAAAGCTATTAGTTGCCACATCTTAAAAGGAAAGAAATTAAATTTTCCTTGTTGTTAATTATTAGCTTTATTTTGAACACCCTAAAATAAGTGTATTTTAGAAAATTTGTCTTAAAAATGATTTAATTACACATTCTTTTTATATTCTACTAAATTGTGGATGCATATTCAGGATTTATGCCTAAATAGTCACCAAACTAATAAATAGTAATACTTATTACATTCCAACTTAATGTATTCATTGTAATACTTATTTCTATTCACATGTAATAATCATTACAATGTACCAAACGTACCCTTATTGTATATCTTTAAGTATATTCATGTATATGCAAAAGGTTATAAGATAGTTTCAATAATGTTTTAAAGTATAAAAAATTATGCAATTACTAATTTTGATTTGACACTCTTTGCACGTCTTTCAATTTGACACTCTTATGTGAATGATTTCTTTACTTGCAAATTGATATGATTCTTTTTTTTGAGAGAGAGAGAGAGAGGGGGGGGGGGGGGGTGCGGTTTCGTTCACCAAAGCCAACACAAGAGAATTGAACCAAGACAGCTTAAAGGAGGTATTCTAAATAATTGTGATATAAAATATCTTAGATTTCTTTGTCCCATCCAATGAAGAAGACAGGCCAAAAAAAAAAAAATTCAGGACCATATATATATTTTTGTTGTTAAATGAACATCAAAGAAAAAAATATATATAGGTGTCCATAATTCTTAAAACAGCTTACCAAACTTGTGTAATCCGTAACGTATCTGCACCACTATTCACCAGTACTCTTCTTTTGGTAAACGTGGTGATGACACTGCCATTCTCTAATCCACTAATGGACACGTACATAATTCTGACCTAAATTTATCTTTGCTAATATAATAAATGCTAATCTTGTTTATCAAGGGAACAGAGTAGTTAGCTCGGTGCTTCTTGATGCGTAAAAAACAATGGAAGTATCCTCAAGAAGTTAGGTTCCATGCCGAAAGTTCACCCAACACGAGTTTAGAGGAAGGAGATGATATCATCACTTTAGTCCTTTTTTTGCTGATTTTTTTTTTTTTTTTTTTTTTTTTTTTTGGCTGAATGATCACTTTTAGTCCTTTTGTAAAATTTTGTTGGATTTTTAATACATAAAGTGGTCCAAAGTGGCGATTAAGACTATAATCTGGGTTAATTTAGTTAGGAAAAGGTGGTGAGTCACCAAAAACATATGGGAAATTTTATGTAAAGAAAACACCTATCTTTCACTAGCTCCATTACAATATAGTGGCCATTTATTCTTCCCCTGCAATGACAATTGAGTGTTGGTGACTTTTCAGTAAAGCAAAAATGACAATGGTTGTTAGTCTCTCTTCTCAGTAAAGCAATATGCTACCGACTAAAATAGAAAATCCCCCAATATTAATAACAAAGTAAATGTTAAATTGATGCCATTGCTGACTACCAACCAACGAGGCCTAGACACTGGTGTGTGTGTGTGTGTGTGTTGACTGATCTGGAAAGGAAATTGCTCATGATGTTATATAAGAATAGGCAAGAATTTATGCCATACAAAAAAAGAAAAAAAAAAGAAAAGAAAAAGATCTCCTGCAGAAACAACTAACAAAATAGAAGGTATAGAATACACGGAGGAAAGAAGACATGATGGAATGTGTATGGTTGATATTGATAATAGACTGAATATGATTTAAAGAAGATAACATTGCCAGGTCGGCAGAGAGAGCAACAGCTCATATAAAATTGCTTTAATTCCCTGTGATTTCTCATGGAATACAGTTATACCAATCACAGAAAAAGTTCCAACAGCATCAACTTGCATTTCAAAGCTTGCCTTTTGATCCTTTACTTTTCATAGCCTTCAACTAGTGTGGTATTGACTCTAGTATTCCACTGGCCTTTAATTGGAAAGAAATACAGACTTCACAAACTCAAAGGCAGGATTAGCAGTCGCAATATTTAAATGCAAATAAATATTCTACCTTAACAATCACCACACAATGCTATTTGGCCTATATCCTCGAGAAAGAAGAGAGACTAAAAGACAATCAGGAAAACAGAGAGGGATCATCACAAATGTCACAAAATCAGACCCTCTTTTGGGGTTGGGTACATGTGTGTACCCCAGCAGTTATTATCAATAGCGTATCTAAAACAGCGATTGCATGAAACAATCTCATATTATAGCAGAATGCTGTTGGACTAATCCAAACAGGTCTTGCCAAAATGGATTAATCAATCATATCCTTGAAGAGTGAAGACCAACCCTACACTATATTTTTACTCCCAGGAAATTTCTGCAACTTGTTACTGGCCCGTCCAGCCAATTATATTATGACAAGTATTCAACTCTAGGTAAAGGGTTTAACATCAACATAGTATTTGGTTATTACAAATAATATGATCTAGGTTCCCTTCTACCCCTCCCCCAACTTTCATAGCATTTGATTTTTTATATAATAGAGCAAAGCATTGCTAGCAATTTCCTAAGGATTAACCTGGTTACCACAGATATATCAATTATACAAGAAATAGTTGCACCCCAAATAAATCCTAGTCACAACTTTGCATGCAATCATACATGCTTGGATTCGAGATGCATAGTATGTCATCAATTTGAACCTCAAAGTCAAACCACTCTGGATGCTACCCACTCCAAGTCAATGAAATCATTGACCAATTAAAAAGAAAAGGTAAACGAAGGTTAACTAAATCAAAAATGGAAATACATTGCCTTGCAATGAATGGGAAGAAGGCTAACTTGAATGATAAATATGAGGTTCACACCAAAGATAATTTGATATTTATCTTTAATTTCAAAGATGTGTCTATGTACAACAAGGTCAATGATGATTAACCAAAATTCAGCTCCTCTAGAAATGATGTACATGAAAGATTTACTCTTATGCTTCTAAACGAGTAAAATTACATAGGAAGATTAGGTTTGGGTCGCACCATTAATTATTATCAAGAATCAATAATAATTGAAACTAAGTTAAACAAGTCATGAAAAGTTGTTATAACATTGTACAGCTCTAAAAGTAATGAAAGGGTAACTCAATGAAATATAACTGAATCTAAGTGAGTGACAAGCAAGGGAAAAGCAGAGAGTTATTAAAAAAAAAAAAAGATGTGAACAAAGGATTAAAAATTAAAAGAAGAGAGTGATGGTTACAGAGACAGGAACAGAGCTCAATCATTCATCCATTAGCATTAATCATTTGGTCATTCTTGAGGTTTTAACCACGCATCACATACCATGAAGTCAGAGGAAGTACAGCCTTTCTTTGGGAGCAAAGGATAAAGGAGCCAATGTACACTCCCCAACAAATTTCCGTCATACATGTATATGAGAAAAAAATATGCGTGAGGGAAAGCAGTATCTCCTCTGGAGGATGCCACTTGGTCACAGAGGCCCTCATTCATTAGCTTGACCTCCTCCCCTGCCTACTGGCATAATCTCATTGACAGGGAAAGAGGCATTCAGATAGAGACTGTAAGCTCGTCATTAGAGGAGAAAGGCTCCATAAGGCTGAACACATTAGCTTGTTCTTGCCCAGCAATGCAGTCTTGAGTTCCACAGAAAATGCAGGAGAGTGAGGCTATGTCAGGGCAGCGGAGAGACTGTAATCCTAACCAATTCTACTTGTCCCCTTCTGGACACCAAAGTAACTGGGTTCAATAAATACTTGTTAAGAGCCTAGGTCTCTCCCACCCAATTCATGGCCTCCATAGACAACTCAATTGTTCTTATATTGTATTTAACTGAACTCACAACCGTATCAGATCACTCTAAAATGAATCTTAAGATTTAAGAGACAACTAAATTGGTTTTAAAAGTCATTTGAAATATTTAGAATAAGGTCAAAATGGCAAAATACCCGTTTCACCCAAAACAAATAGCAAAATGCCCTTGTTCTGAAACTATTTAGAGATATGTCCTTATTTTAAATTCGATTTTCTAAAAATCAAGTTACTTGCAAAAACTTACATGGAACTCGAGTTTTTCATTGAAACTCGATTTTTAAAAAATTGAATTTAAAACATGAGCATATCTCTAAATAATTTCAGAACATGAGCGTTTTGCTAGAACTTTTGAACGAAATGGGTATTTTGTCATTTTGACCTTTAGAATAAACACATAACCCTTGGCTAGTTTTTCTCTTTTCTTTTTACATTTCTATAACCAATGACTTCCACAGTACTACTTTATGAGAAATGAACGCAACCAATTGTACCCTTTTAAGTTTTTTCCCCAGGGAAATTTTATATCCATCTTTTTAATGACAATATAAGACAGGCATTTAAAAACCCCTCAGGATTGCACATTGGAGTTAGGGTTTATAATTTACCAGTTTGCTAGGTAATCACCTTTAACCACAAACAGGTCAAAAACAATACCAAAGCAGAGGTCCAATTCTGAAATGAACTCACTGTTTGCAGCCAAACATTGGCCACGAGGTATATTGGTCAGAGTAAATGGAAGGTGCTAACACATGAACTCATCAAACTACAATACAAAGATACGTAGTACTCAAATTAATATTTTAAAGAAAAGACGCAATGGAATGATTGAACAAAAAATGTCTCTGGGAAGATTTTCCCATTGTGATAATTTATTGGATTGCAAATGGTCCAATAGCAGACCTATCAGGCTTTAAGAGATGCCCCTACTTTTCCTAGGTCTTCAAGTGCCTTCAAAATCTGAGCCTCAGACAAGCCTTCCAAACGAACACTCCTCTCGACACCCATGTCTGTATGATAAACACAAGGTAAATAGAAGAAACCAATGCATAAAATTCAAGTTCAAAGCACAAGGCCAAAAGACCGATGGAGGATACAGAACATACGTGTCTTATCAAGTAACAACTGATGGGAGTGGAAATGTTATATAGATGAATGTCAATAAACGTAGATGCAAGATTAGGCTTCCATCAATAGTATCACAATTGCAAATTAGCCACACTAGTAAGTCACTCTCTTCACATATTAATAAGCTCAAACCATATCTCCATGTGTTATTAGTGTACATCTTGTAGGAAGCTTGTATGGTAAACAGTTTTGCATCTTCTAGGAAGAGAAGATAGCCTATTCAATGTCAAACATTGATAATCTTCCACTTAATAGTTGCCACATATTACATGTACTGATGTACCTGACTAAATTAACAGACCAACTAAAATCAGTCAAAATATGAACTTCAACCATGTAACCACATAGTAGGTCAAATAGTTATCAATCGTCCATCCTTCTTTTTCCTTCATTGTTGCATTTACTTTTGGAAACCCTCTTTCATTAATCAAGTTTCTTATCAAAAAAAGGGGGACACAAGCAACCTATTGATGTTTTCTTCCTAAACATAATCATTTACATTAATTTGACCTATTGTGTGTGTGAGAGAGGCTTGGCTACCTCAGATTAGTCACAAAATTTGTGGTTTTTACTCTGTTGTTATGGGAGGTTCCATTTTCTTTCTCGTCAAGTCCAAGACTTTTGAATTCTCTGTTGAGGAGGGAGGTAATTATTATATGTTACGCATTTCTGAGAGAAACCGGGAGTCTCTCCGATCAGTTTTCATGGGCAAAGAGAGTGCAAAGCGTTTGCTAGCTATTGTGGAGGATCTCATGTCCAATGTAACTACTAGTAATTTTGCACGAACCTTCATAGATGGTGATAAATATTTATACTACAACTAGGTTCCAATGCACATGGCAGTTTTTTTTATGATCTCAAAACTTATCCATGGCCGTCGGAAAGGCTTTATCGTGGTGCTAGAAGGTAAATTGGGTAGTGGGTGGAGAGGGTTTGGATTTCATCTACAGAAAGCCATTGCTCCTAAGACACTAGCCATCAAACAGCCATAAGCTGTCCTGAAAACCGACAGTGGAGAAGTTCAAATCTTCTCTGTTGGCAACAGAGGGGGTGATCGGAGAGATGGTGGTGGCAGCAAGAAAGGAAAGCAATTAATGCCAAAATTTCAAAATTCAAACAAATCAAACTTGCACAATCTTAGCCATGATTTGAATGCTAGGAAGGAAAAAGTGATGTCTGAGGATAAATTTATGTTGGGATAATTACAGTAAACCCACTCGTAATATGGTCCGTTTTCACTTTGCCCACCTGTGATTCAATCATTTACACTTTGCCCACCTTTGGTAACTTCCGTTAGGACTCTGTTACCCACCTTTCCCTTTGCCGTTAAAAAAACAAATTTTTAAGAAAAAACAAACATAACAAAAATCAAAAAGTTAAGGGTTTTGATTGCTGAAGAACTTCTACAAGACTAAATTGGAGGAATACAAATCAAATATAAATAAAAAAATCCAATAGCTTCCAAACCCATCTCCTTTATTTATTTATTATTTTTTCTCCCTCTTCATCTCTATCTCTCTGACTTCTCCCTCTCTTCAAACCCAACCCACTCACAGCATCACCCACAATCCACCATCAACCAAAAATGACGCCGTCATAGTCAGTGGCTACAGCGAAAATTTCAATTTCAATTTCATTCCTCTCCATCGAGTTCGAAGATTGCGTTGTGGGCAAGATGGCTTGGCGAGAGGGTGACTAGGAGGGAGATGGGTCGGCGAGAAGGAACAAAGATGGCTGACCGAATAGAGAGCTTGGGTGAGCGTGAGCGGTTAGTTGAGGAAGACAAATGAATCGGACCAATGTAACAGTAGTGAATAGAGCAATGGTGGCAGTGAATGGAGCAATGACAAACGAATATTGCAGCAGTGCAAGTTCTAGCTTTGGCTATGGGTTCCTTCGCGTTGAGTTTGGCTCCGACTGTGACTTTGATCCACGAAGTGGGCAGAATTGTAAAGCCCAAGGAAAAAAGTTTGAAAAACATTATTAAGCCTACAGCTCCCTTCAAACCAAAGCCCAAACACTACACATCTATCCCCAAGCCCAAATCAGTTTGGCAGCCCAAACCAAAACAAACCCACCCTTTTTCTTTTCCATCTGGCGAGACCCAAAATCCAGCGATCTCTTTGCCTTTGATCTTAGCGAGTTCTGAGCAAGGTACTAAAAGTTGCGATGCAGTGGTTGCCGAGCCGAAGCTTCCTCAAGCTGATCTTTGTAGCTCTTTGATGCTAGCCCAGTCGATGAAGCTCTCCAATGATGTCGATATAGAGTTTCTTGGCTCCAACGGGGCCGATACTGAGACTCTCGGCTCCGCTGAGGCCGATGAGTCAGCAACCACCTCCGATGGTGAAGATAACTTGCAATGAGACATCCGATTTATACTTCAGGAACATTCCGACAATTTTATCAACAAATGGGGGAATTCAGAGCAGTGGGTGCTTGAATTGCAAGATGGAAGGAGAGTGGCAATTCCGACTTAGATTTCTCTGCCACCGGGTGAAGTCACAGAGGTTTTGGAAGAGCAAAATCAGTTGGCCTTGGTTCCATTGAAGTCTTTTGACTCTTTGGAGGTGTCATTAGCTCAGTTTGATGGGGATGAAGTACTTGTGGAGGATTGGGTTTCGGACACCTATTTAGAGGCTGCTAAGCTACCTAACGACGGGGTTTGTTGCCTCTAGCAGTGGAACCACTGGCCTTTTCTCTACCCTTGGCCATGGAAGGACAGGAAGCTGTAGGTGTGGAGAGTCCAGTGAGGAAAGAATCTTACTCAGAGTGGTTCCAAAGTAGATTCAACAGGTTTGATAACTTCTTGGGCACGTCCTTAAAAGGTTTGGAAAATTGAGCGACCAATTTATTGTTAGCTATTGAGGCTAAATTACACCATAGGGCTGCTTTAGAAAAAAAAAGCACATGACTTAGAGTTCAAGAATGAAAGGTATAAGAGAGTTGAATGGTCTATTCAGTTCGATTAATTAATGATTCTACTTCAACTAGGCGTAGTGGTATTAATAGGGAGCGGGCTCTATCTGTTTCTAAATGAATTTGAAGATACTTTCCTAGAATGTCAAAGGATTGAATGTGGTTGAGAAGAGGCTTCAGATTCGTAATTTGTTGCATACCTGGAGGCCTGATATTGTATGTTTGCAGGAGACTAAACTTGAATGGATTACTAGAGGAATTGTTCGAAGTATATGGAGTTGTCCATACATAGATTGGCTATACCTGGGTTCTAAAGGTGCTTCTGGAAGTATTGTTCTGATGTGGGATCGAAGGGTAGTGGAAAAAGTGGAGGAAGTAGTGGGGGATTTTTCTGTTTCATGCAAATTTAAAAATGTTGGTGATCAATTTGAGTGGGCTTTTACAGGTATATATGGGCCAAATTTGAACAAGAGGCGTAAGAAAATGTGGGAGGAGCTGACAAGGTTGATTAGTTGGTGGGATTTGCCATGGTGTCTAGGAGGTGACTTCAATATAATTCACTTCCCATCGGAAAGATTAGGGGCTGCAAGTTATACTTGGGCTATGTATGGATTTTCTAATGTTATCTCTCTCCATGGGCTGATGGATATACCTATGGAAGGGGGCCTTTATACCTGGTCCAATACTTCCTCCACTTGGCCGGATCACTTCACTCTGTTTTCCCAAAACAGGCTATCTAGAGTACTCTCAGACCATTTCCCAATTCTATAACTCCTTTTCATTTTGAAAATATGTGGTTGAGTGTGGAGAATTTTGTTGATAAAGTGAAGGCTTGGTAGGCATCTTATTTGTTCCAAGGTAATCCTAGTTTTATACTAACTAAGAAGTTGGCAGCTTTGAAGTTGGATCTAAAAAAGTGGAACAAAGCGGAGTTTGGCAATGTCACTTTTAAGAAACAATAACTCTAAAACAAATTGAATGATTTGGATGTTGGAGATTGGCAATGTCACTTTTAAGAAACAATAACTCTAAAACAAATTGAATGATTTGGATGTTGGAGAGGAGACTCATCCTTTAATAGCTAAGGAAAAGTTTGAACAAGCATCCGTACTGATATTGAAAAGCTCACTCTTTTAGAAGAGATTAGTTAGAGGCAGAAGTCTAGGGTTCTACATTTGAGGGAGGGGGATGCAAATATTAAATTTTTCCATAGAATGGCTAATTCCAATAGAAGAAATAATGGTATTAAGAGCCTTATGGTTGATGGAATCTTGTCTTCCAATCAAGGTATGATTGCTGATTATATTACTCAATTCTTTATGAATTTATACTCTGAGCAGCAAGTTGATCAACCATTTCTAGAAGTCTTGGTTTTTCCAAGGATATTTGCTGATATAGCAAATCGGCTAGATAGACCCTTTGAGGAGGCAGAAATTTTTGAGGTCATTCAGAATTTTAATGGTGATAAATCGCCAAGACCAGATGGATTTCCAATAGCTTTCTTCCAAGCTTACTAGGGGATTCTCAAACCTGATCTTATGGTTGTTTTTCATCATTTTTTTGCTAAGGTCAGTGTGAGAAGAGTTTGAATGCAACATTCATCACTCTCATCCTTGAAAAAAATGCAGCAATTGAAGTCAGGGATTTTCGCCCCATTAGTCTTGTTGGGGGGTTTATAAAATCATTGCTAAGGTCTTAGCCACCAGACTTTGCACAGTCATGGAAGATATAATTTCAGCTTCATAGAATGCTTTTTGTGAGAAATAGGCAAATTCTTGACCCCTTACTTATTGCCAATGAATGCCTTGACAATAAATTGAAAATTGGTTTGCCAAGGCTACCTTGTAAATTAGATGTTGAGAAGGCCCATGATCATGTACACTGAGGATTTCTTATGCAGGTACTAAAATGGGGTGGGTTCTCTGCTAAATGGCGACGGTGGATTTTCTTTTGTATATCTACAATTTGCTTCTCTATTCTGATAAATAGCTCTCCTTGTGGGTTTTTTGAAAGTTCTAGGGGGTTAAGAAAATGTGATCTATTTTCCCCTTTGTTGTTTGTCTTGATTATGGAAGCCCATGGGAGAATGTTGGATAAAGTTGTCCATGATGGTCACATGTCAAGCTTTGGTGTTAGTCGTTTAGAGGGAAGATCTTTGGCAGTGTCTCATCTTCTCTTTGCAGACGACACTTTAATTTTTTGTGATGCTGATCTGGATCAGGTTTTGTTTCTCCGTATGATCCTCATTTGGTTTGAGGCGGTCTCTGGTCTAAAGATAAATTTGGACAAAACAGATTTGGTTCCTGTTGGTATGGTGCATAATTTGGACTTATTGTTGAATGTCCTTGGCTATAAACAAGGTACTCTTCCAATGAAGTATTTGGGTCTTCCTTTGGGAGGAAAATTCAAGGATAAGACAATATGGAATCCAATTCTGGAGAAGATAGAACGGAGATTAGCAAGATGGAAACGTGTGTACTTATCCAAGGGAGGTAGAGTCACTTTAATTAAAAGCATTCTATCTAATTTACCCACTTACTTTCTATCTTTATTTCCTATTCCTGCAGCTACGGCTAACCGAATTGAGAAACTTCAAAAGAATTTCTTATAGGGTGGCATTGGAGATGAACCAAAATTCCATTTGGTTAAATGGGCTAATGTTAGCACTCCCATTGCTTCGGATGGCTTGGGGATAAGGAAGGTAAGATTTTTTGATGAAACTTTGCTTGGGAAGTGGCTATGGAGATTTGGGATGGAGAGGGCAGCCCTTTGGAGGCAAGTGATGGAGGTGAAATATGGCTATGAATTGGGTGGTTGGTGTAGTAGGCCTGTTAATGGTCCATATGGTGTTGGCTTGTGGAAAAATATTAATCAGGGATAGCCTTCTTTTTCTCGCCACATTCTATATGATATTGGGGATGGGTCTAGGGTGAAATTTTGGCAAGACCGTTGGTGTGGTGAGACATCTCTTGCAGTCAGCTATCCTGAATTGTTTAGATTTTGTCGAGACAAGGAGGTTAGTGTGGTTGAGCTTATGAAGTTTGATAACGGCGTCCTGTTTTGGGATGTAAGTTTCTTTAGGGGTGTGCATGCTTGGGAATTAGAGGCACGGGCCAGTTTCATGGATACCATATATGGTGCTTCGGTGAAAGGGTTTGGTGAGGATAAGATGTGTTGGAAACCTAATAGAGAGAAGGACTTCATGGTTAAGGATTATTATAGTCTCTTAGTGGGCTCTAATGACTATTGCTTTCCTTGGAAAAGTATTTGGAAGCAAAAGATTCCTTTTCGAGTAGCTTTCTTTGTTTGGATTGTTGCTTTAGGGAAGTGTTTAACAATTGACAATTTACAAAAAAGGAAGGTTTGGATATTGGATTGGTGCTACATATGCAAGTGAGATGGTGAATCGGTTGATCATCTTTTTCTTCACTGTCTGGTTGCAATGGATCTGTGGGCTATGGTGTTCGGTTTGTTTGGAGTGAGCTGGGTTATGCTGCAATTTGTAATGGGGCTTCTAGCATGTTGGCAAGGCAGATTTGGTCGTCTTCAAAATGGGTATATATGGTTGATTGTTCCTTATTACTTATTTGTGGTATCTTTGGAGGGAGAGAAATAGTAGGTGCTTTGAAGATAAGGAGAGATCCATATCAAACTTGAAGCTATTTTTCTTTAGAACTTTAACAGATTGGTTGGTTGCTTTGCACAACCAATCAGTTTTATCTTTCCTTGATTTCCTAGATTCTTGTAATTTTTGTTCTTGACTGTTTGACCCCTTGTACACTCCCTGTGTACTAGGGTGTTTCCCTTTTTGATATCAATAAACTTATTACTTATCAAAAACATATCATATGGAATCACTGAACGCATTAAAAATAAAATGAACACATTAAACAGAATTACTTTAAAAAATCAATGGAGATTAATATATCAAGTATTGAGTAAGATAAATAAATTTACATCCAATTCTCTACCATTCTTTGGTCATCCGACAAATAACAAGGGGAAGAAAGTAAAAAAGGGAAATTACAGAAAAAGGCCCAGAGTTTGTACTTTATTCATATTAGGTCCCAAATTAATGAAATCATTTCAATTTGAAGCCTCAATCCATCTCCATTATGCTGGAAATAACAGAGCAAGGAAGGGCAGGAAACCATTGATTAAACTTTGTGTTTCACCGGGAGTTTGTTCATAAATCAAGTTGACTGCCATTGAACAGGGATGGTAGAGAGAGAAAGTTTCGCTTAGAGTATGTGAAATGAATATTCTATGCCAAAAAAATCAAAGTTAGTTACCTAGGTGAAACACAAAGTTTTCTCAATGGTTTCCTGTTTTCCTCTGCTTGTGCTGCTCACAATAATAGAAATAAGTAACAGAGATGGAAGAGGCTTCAAATTGAAAAGAACTCATAAGTTTGGGACTTAAATTGACAAAATTTTAAACCTATGACTTAATATGAAACAGGGTATAAACTTTGGACCTTTTTGTGTAATATCCTGAAAAGAAGTGGCAAACATAAACAGAAGGGGAAAAAGAAAATCCCATAACCCTGTAAAGGTATTCAATGCAATGTCACTATGTCAGTGACTATAATCCCATTGGGGAGCAGCTGCAAATGAACATTGCCCTATCGTTTGATAAAAGTGGGTTAAAGAGTACATTACTTTGATATGTGAAGGAACATTAAAGCATAGTAATATGGAATAACATAAATTTATGAATATTGCCAAAAGCCTTGTAGCTCAACTTTTATCTCCTCGTTTTTCCAATTGGGACATCTAGGTTCAAATCCCCCCTCCACTGTTGTAACTATCAAATTGAAAATATATATATATATATATATATATATATGAACATAAATGAGATAAATGTGGGGGTATTTAAAATTTGTGGAAAATGTGGCAATCCGAGTCCTGGCCATTGGATTAGATAACACTTCATACATATCCAAGATTGAAATTTTTATAATTCTAATTAGTCTGATAAAAAAAATTAACACACAATAAAGGAGACATGAAAATCTCAAAAATCGTCAAGATATGAAAAGAAATGAGAGAGCAAAGAAAGATACCATATCTAGCCCATAACTGGGGCTCGATCCCACGGCTTTCGCGGATCAAGATTGGGAGTTTGGGGTTCAGTGTCTTCAGCTCTTTGTAGTTCTTCTCCACGAATGCTCTTTTTACAATCCAAATTTCCAGAATGGATTAGACTTTGCTTTTAATGGTATAATATAAATTTTTATTTGAAAAAATAAAAGGGAAGAAATGAAGAACCTAGTGGATGAGCTTGCTGGAGAGGTTTGACATAGTAGGATCCGAAGCTCCTTCAGATTCCGAGATAGTTGTCCCCTCCATGCCATTCTCTCTCTCTCTCTCTCTCTCTCTCTCTCTCTTCCGATCGTAGCTCAGTCTATGCTCTCTTGGCAGTGCCACACGACCAAGTTTAAAGAATAGAACAACTTTGGCACACGAAGGTTCAATGGCCTGAGGCGCTTTTTCCATAAAGCCCAACTCTACTTTTATCTATTCATATGCAAATGTGGTGTGAGCCCATCAAAACCCAAACCCCACTAAATTTAAATAAACAAAATCCAAATTATACCATTTAAAAAAGAAAAAGTCTTGGTGAATTATAGGGAAGTTGTGGTTCACTTGCTAAACCTAAATCCCCTCTTCCTTCAGTGTGTGTGTGTTTTTTTTAATGTGTCCATAAAGTTTATTTTTAACTTTTGCCTATTGTCATTGTGTTTATAAAACTAATGTTGTGGATTCTAGTAAACTCAACTAATAAAGTCTCTGATGATTGAATAAGAGATCTGGTGTTCAATTTCTGCTTACACCAAAAATTGATTGGTGTTTTGGTCTGATGATAAAGAGCTATCATTAGAAGTGGACACCATAGGTTGTGAAACTCTCTCAAAAATAAATAAATAAATAAAACTAATACTATTCACATATGTGATACCATGTCGTTTTATTGAACTTAAACGATAATTTTATAAACAGTGATGAATGGAAGCTAATTTGATAGAAATGTTTAAGAATAAAAATTAAATTTTAAACGACAAAAATAACAAAATTCATCTAAAATTTGAAGACTAATTACTAAAGTGCTTTTTTAGTTCTTAAAGTTTGTGACTGCTTTTATTTTGACTTTTATGTTTCAAAGATTTCATTTGGCCCTTCATGTTTGATATAGTCTTTTGAATCAACCTTGTTGTCCATTTTCATTAGTAATTTAACCATTCATAATATGGTTATCAGCTTTCAACAATGAAAATTCTGCATTTACAACATTTTAGAGCTAGTATTTCATGAATATTAAATATGAAACATATTTAACAATCAAATTAATAATGAAAATGGACAACAAAATCAACATGAACACCCAAAATTATTTGAAATATAATGTGCTAAAATGAAAATAGTTTCAAACTTTAAGATCCAAAAAAAATATACTTTAATCAAAATTAAAGGACATAATTTGGATTCAATAAGTCTAGAGACATAAAAATTTGCAATTGTTTAGGTGGCTGCAATTGTTTAGGTGGCAAGTTATTGCTAAGCAAAAAAAAGTGATGTTAGTAGTAGGGCTCAATTAGAATTAGTAAAACTTTGTTGAGTCAACTATTGTGAAAATTGTGTGTTTGTGAGCATTACTTATTTGGATTTTAAAGAAGAGTAGTGCTGTGGATACACCATTTTCACAATAAGGCCTAGGTGCCAAACTATTGTTGGTTGTCATCTAAGTTCATTACTAATGTCACTTTTTACCTGCCCATTATAGTTTGCCACTTAATTTTATTGTGAAATTATTGTGCTTGTAGCTTTATTGTGCGTAGCCTTGTTGTGCAGTTCAATCAGTGCAATGTCAGACAATTCTGTCGAGCTAAATCAGGGCATGAACATTCCTAAATAAAATAGCTTTGCTGCATACTCATCCTAGAAACCACAAATAGAATCACAACCTCTTCTTTTTGGTTTTTTAATCAACCTCGGAGGCCTATAATATTTAAAATCGAAACAAACACGGTAAATAATAATGAGTAGAATACCGATTTCATAAAAATGTCAAGTTTAAAAATCCAAAAGGAAGTAAATTTAAAGACAAAAATAAAAAATTTAAACAAAGAAAGTAACAAATTCATCCAAATTTAAAGGTCATAATAGTAATGTTTAAAAAGCAATTTTTGGCCAAGAGTTTTATAGTTGAATTAATTGTTATATATTGGTATTTATAATAGAGATATTCATGTTCAAATCCTCATTCTCCCCACTATCAAATTAAAAGAAAGAGGAAAAATTATTTAGTACCAAATGATACCATATCAATTGTATCAAAATCCAATAATAAGAGACACGTGTGCAAAATAACTATATCAGCACTTCACCATCACTCCAAAGGCATAAATAAGTGGGGGAATATTGTACCTGATGCAATAAATATCAATGGCTGAAATTAAAAGTTGAAAAAAAAAAAAAAAAAAAAAACCCCCGAAAGTTAAGAAAAGTAAAAAGGTGAAAGTTAAAAAGTGAAAAGGTGAAAAAAATTTGTGAGAGGGAAGGGAGGTATTGCATCAGGTAGCTCTCTATCCAAAAATTGATCTAAAGCTTATATATTCGGATCTGAAAATTCATCAGATTTTTAGGCACATGTTGCAAGGTGATTTTGGCCTAGTAAAAGTGATAATCTGGACTTGCTCTTTGAGTTAGCTTTTCATCCCAGCTTGAATCACTACAACCCGATATCTAAGATGAGAGTTATGCCCAAAATACGGAGATGTGGGCATAAAAATCCTGATTATGAACTTTGATGTTTTTGGACTTTCTTTTTTTTTTTTGTTAATTTCCCCTCCAATTAGTTTCTCTCTTTAATTGATTAGGATTCTCCGCATCTTGTAAGTCTTTGAGCATGATTTGGATTCAGCCCACTTGAGTTAGAGTACATCCTTCTTGCCTCAAATAAAACTCATTACCTTCTAAATTCTCAATTACCTATAAAACAAAATAAATTTATAATTAGTCACAACATAGCATAAAAGTAAGATTAAGCCTATGTTTGGATAGTGTTTATGTCTGCGTTTTGCGCGTTTTGATGCATATCCCAGCTACTATTCATGGCCCCCATCACTGTAAAAAACACAGATGAAAGTATAATAAGCAAAACAGTGCGTTTTGAGTTTTAAATGGCTACTATTCATGGCCCCAGACACACAAAAACGTAGACCAAAAAAAAAAAAAAAAAATCAACTAACTTATAAATTATTTTATTACAGTATTTTTAGTTTTTAATTTTGAGCAAAATAAGCGATATCCAAATAGGTCTTAATATGTAAATATAAGAGTACTTTATTTTATATATTTCATGCACATCATTTGTGTGGCAAATCAAAGGTTGGTTTGTCCGTTAAGATTGAACACAAATGAGCCTTGACTTGTCCAATATTGATGAAAAAAATGGCAAAATTAAAACTTCTCCAGAAATCAAGAGAAGTTTCATGTTTGTGTGTGTGTTTTTTTATTTATTTATTATTTTTATTATGGTTGTAAATATTATGTTTGCATTACACGACTTATTGTAAGTATTTTAAGTTGTAATTCAACCCAAAAGAAAAAGTTATTTTAAGTTGTATAATATAATTTTATCACATGTATCATTATAAATACATTAATTTTATTATCAAAGGATTCTAAAAAAAATTATTATCGTAGTCTACTTTAATTGAAATTCTATTACCAAGGATTTAACAAATTAAAATAACACTCCAATTAAAATTTAATTATCAAAAGTTAAAAAAAAAAATTCAAAAAGAGTTTTATTATTTATTTTAAATTATTTTTTATATTGTAATATTATTTTTTCATTATAAGAATTTAGTTTTATTATGATGTGCATTGGTTATGTAACTTAAAGTAATTTTTATAATTTTATTTATTTATTAATGAAATAGTTTCTTATTTTACATATGAAATCATGCATGAAACATGTATAACACTAGGTATTACTATAAAACTAGTATGTAACCCCGTGTTACCGCACGAGACTGGTTAATTGTAATGATGCTATTGGCCAATTTTTTTGTTTTTGTTTTTTTTTTTTTTTTTTTTTTTTTTGGGGTTTATCACACGGATGATAGAATTAAATTAAACAATGAAAAATATATATTGCATTTTATTATTTAAGTAATGCTATTGGTCTTTTTTTTTTTTTTTTTTATTATACATAGGATAGCATTAGATAAAACAATGAATAAAAAAAAGAGAATATTGCATTTTATTATTTAAGTGATGCTACAATGAAAAAAAAAAAATATTGCATTTTATTATTTAAAATATATAAAGGGACATTAAAAAATAAAAACTGATCATTGAGCTTGGAATTTTCTTGGAGGCGCCAATGAAGCGCTAATGTATGAGAGTGTGAAGCAAGGAAGAGTGAGATTGAACATTGTGTTTGAACTCGATCTTGCTTTGAGAAATTCGTAAGGAGGAGGAGGGGGTAATGTATGGATCTAGTTGGTATAAGTTGAGAGAGGAGGAGACATGGGATGATGATATGGAATTAGGAGGAGATGATGTTTTACTTTTATAGTATTTCTCGTTGGACTCCTTGGTTCTGGTTGTGGAATTAGAAGAACTTCAGACTCTATTGAGATCACCCATAAAAGTGTGCAAGTGAGATGTTCTTACTTAGGCCAATGAGTATTATCATTGTGGTTTTCTTGGCTTCTGTGTTAAATATTAATGCATAATTTATTTGGGCACAAAAATTAGAAAATTTAGATAACATACATGACACAAAATTGAAGTCCAATTTATAATCTCCATAAAAGTGTGCAGGCAAGATGTTCTTGCTTAGGCTAATGAGCATTATTATTGTAGTTTTCTTGGCTTTCGTGTTAAATATTAATGCATCATTTATTTGGGCACAGAAATTAAAAAATTTAGATAAGATACATGACACAAAATTGGAGTCAAATTTATAATCTAATTAGATTTTTTTTTTTGAGTTTTGGTTAGGACAAGTGGCGCAAAATTAAGAATCCAATTGAAATCTAATTGGATTTTCTCTCTGCTTCACCTATTATTATTATTATTATTATTATATATATATATATATATTTGAAATAATTTGTTAAAAAAATAGAGCCACACTTGAGACATTACTTTTATTTAATTCATTTATATACAATATTCTTATTTTTCTTCTTCTTATTCTATTTGTTTATTACTAAAAAATAAGCTGTTTACGGAATAGCACGTAAATGTAGAAATTTACCAATTTTTATGAAATTGTACAAGTACAAGTACAAAGTACAAATAGTGGTTAAACGGTTAAAAACTTATAGTTGAACTGTATTTGACTGGAGAGTAAAAAAAAAAGCCCGGTGATCCGGTAGGTTTAGGGTTTTAGAGTAAGTACTGTTGTACTAACTATAAATTGAGTGTGTGAGTGGTTGAAGTGGCCGCTCTCCAACCCCAACTCCGTAGGGATTTGAGGTTTTAGTGTCTCTCTGTCTGTCATTCACTTTGCAGGTAAAACCTCTGTTAATTTAATTAGCTTAGATCTGTTTAGTATGATTGATCTGCGTTTAAAGTTTCTTTCTTCTTCTTCTTTTTTTTTTTTTTTTTTTTTTTTTTTTTTTTTTTTGACTTTGTAGATCTTGAAACTAACTAAGATTTGATTGCCCTTTGCCATTTCTTGATAATTGCTCTTGTCTATTTTGCTTATAGATTACTTCTCTAATGGTCTCTGTTGAATTTTCAAACCTGTTAACAATCTGATGGACACATTTTTGCTTGAAGGGTACCTTCAGTATTGTTTTATCAGTTGGATATTGTTCTATTGAGTTTCTCTTGTTTGGCTCCTATGTAAATGAAAGTCTGTGTTGATTAACTGGGCTGATTCCGTTGTCTTATTTACTATCTATGTTGGTTTTCAGACTGTTGCTCCCGATGATTGAACTTCATATAATTAAGTTTCAGCCTTGTCTGAATCTGATTGATGAAAACTAATCTTCGGTTCTGAGGGAGCATCCTGTTATATTATTACTTGTTGGGGGTAAATTCACTTGTAATCATAAGTGACATGTGGATCTTAGCAGTTAGCACCCTTTTTTTGGTAGAAATTTTTGCACCCTTTTTAGCTCACAACTTTCCCTCGTTTGCTATTCTTTATTTAAACTATCTGTGTTGATCAAATGGGGGGTTTTCATTGTCCTTGTGTTTTCTTTGTAAGGTTCCCCATGATTGAATTTCAGATAATTAAGTTTCAGCCTTGTCTGAATGTGGTTATGTTGAAAACTAGTCCAGTTCTGAGGGAGCTTAATGTTATTTATATTAGTTGTTGGAAGTAAACTCTTATAATCATAGGTGACATTTGACTCTCTCTCTCTCTCTCTCTCTCCCTTGCTAAAGCCTTCTGCCTCCTATATGCACATGTGGTCTTCATACATTTGTTCATTATCATGTCTTTATGTAAAAGATCTGTGTTGATTAAATGGGCTGGTTCCATTGTCCTTGTGTTCTATGTTGGTTTCCGCAATTCCGCAATGTTATTCCCAATGATTGAACTGCATATAATTAAGTTTCAGCCTTGTCTGAATTTGGTTGTTGAAAACTAGTCTTTGGTTCTGAGGGAGCATACTGTTATTATTCATTAGGGGTAAACTGAGCTCACTTGTAATTGTAACTTACATGTGGATCTTAGCTCCCTTTTCGCTTACAAATTCTCACTGTCTCTCTAACGCTTCTATGTCCTATGCACGTGTGATCTTCATGCATGCGTTTATGATTGTGTTTTCAGGTAACAAGTCTGTTGATTAACTAGGTTGGTTCCGTTATCCTTGTCTTTTATATGTTGATTTCTGGCCGATGATTGAACTTCATATTCTTAAGTTTCAGCCTTGTCTGAATGTGTTTGTTGAAAACTAGTCTTTAGTTCTGAGGGAGCATACTGTTATTATTTTAGTGTTGGGGATAAACTCTAGTATAATTATTAGTGACATGTGGGTCTTAGCACCCTCTCTGCTTACAAATTTCTCTCCCAAGCTAATGCCTTTTATTTTCTTTTAGCAGGGCACGCATAATGGTTGAAGACCAGGAAGGTGTTACTGGCAGATTAAAAGTTAGTCATATCCAAAGTCTATATACTGCAGGGGTATTTCTGATCCTAAGTTCAGGATATATGATTTGGGCATGAAAGAGGAAGGAGTGGTTGAATTTCCATTTTGTGTCCATATTGTCTCTTGGGAGAAAAAGAATGTATCTAGTGAAGCCCCCGAAAGATGCACATGTTGAATGCGACAGGCACATGACAAACTATGTAGGAAAAGATGCCTTCCACGTTTGAGTAGGAGTTCATCCCTTTCATGTCCTGTACATCAACAAAGATGCTTTGTGTGCTGGAGATAGGCTATAAATTGGTGCAAAATGCCTTTTGGAAGCCCCAAGGGACTTTTGCAAGGGTAAATATTGGACATGTATTTCTGTTTGTTCGATTCAAATGGATACCACGCACAAGAACCCCTTAGCATTAAGATCAGTGTATAATAATAATAATAATAATAAAAAAGGTAAAATTTACACATTTTTACCAAAAAATTGACCCACATCAGTTTATATACATTGATATTATATTTATTTTTTTATTCTTTTTTTACGTATTTCAAGAAAAAAAAAGAGTTGATTGTTGTTGTGTATGAAGAAAGAGAAATAATTTTAAAAATCAAGAAAAATTGATATTTTAATAAAAGGACACGGATTTGTTTGGAGGAAATGCTACAAACAAGGACACCTGTCAATTAAATAAGAAGACACCTAAGCTTGGAGGCATGTGCAAGGCACATGACCAATTTTAAGTGAAGAGTTATTAACCTAATGTTAATACGATTAGCCAAACAGTCAGACCTCTCATCTCCTCCACTTCTCCCTGCTCTCTCTCATCTCCTCCACAAAGCTTCCTCTCTCTCAAGACAAACCTAACTAGCCAACATTCATAATCAATCTTAGCATAGAAAATTCTAACACATTTAACATTGAAACCTCTAGTAAATCAAACCCATAAATCCAATAAATAGACCCATAAACCCATAAATCATAGAAATCAAACACAGAAGAAGCCTGGAAAAACATACAAATCAACATTAAAAAAAAGAAAAGAAAAAGAAAACCACAAACAAACCCAAAACATCAAGGCAAAATCACCATAATTATTACAATTTATCAACATACTTGAATAGAAAATTTGCCATAACCAAATACTCTTTCACTTTCATCCATACAAGGTTCATAAATTCCAAGACCCATAACCTATAAATACGAAACTAAACTCACCATCCTTGACCCAAATCTGCCATCAACAAGCCCACCCCACCGATCAAACCCATTTCCCAAAGCAGCAAACACCACCACCATTGCCAGAAAAGCCCAGCCCCATGGAAACCTATAAAAAAACTTATCAAAACCACACCATTATTGCCGATCAAACCCACACCACCATTTCTGATCAAACCTAGCCCCGAAAACCAAGAAAACCCACACCACCATTATTGCCGATCAAACCCAGCCTCGGAAACCCAGAAAAACCCGATCAAACCCACACCACCATTGTCGATCAAACCTAGTCTCGGAAACCCAGAAAACCATTGAGATCGGCGGCTGCTGCATATGGTTGCTGTCGATTTCGTAGCTCTTGTCGTCGATTCTGGGTTTGTTTGTGGTTTTTTTTAATTATTTTTTTTTATGTTGATTTGTATGTTTTTTCTGGGCTTCTTCTGTGTTTGATTTCTGTGGTTTATGGGTTTATGGGTCTATTTATTGGATTTATGGGTTTGATTTACTAGAGGTTTCAATGTTAAATGTGTTAGAATTTTCTGTGCTAAGATTGATTATGAATGTTGGCCAGCTGGGTTTGTCTTGAGAGAGAGGAAGCTCTGTGGAGGAGATGAGAGAGAGCAGAGAGAGGTGGAGGAGATGAGAGGTGTCAATGTTTGGCTAATACTGTTAACGTTAGGTTAACAGCTCTTCACTTAAAATTGGTTATGTGCCTTGCACATGCCTCCAAGCTTAGGTGTCTTCTTATTTAATTAACAAGCGTTCCTGTTTGCAGCATTTCCTCCAAACAAGTTTGGAGGAAACTCGTGTCCTTAATAGTGCGAATTGTGAAATGAATAATCCGATGTGGAGAGTTTTGAAAAGTATGTAAAATAGAAAAAATATGTTTTTATGTTAAAATAAACTGAATTTTTTGTATGAACTGATGCAAGTGCTTCAAATTTGCTAGACGTAGAAGATTATTATCAGCTGAAAATGGAGCTTTACAAAGTTCACTAGAATGGAATATCTCAAGTGGAAGCAGAAGTACTTGATGGAGAGAATGCTAAAATTTTAAGATAGCATGGACCTCCTGTTGAGAGGCACAACCTGAGAGGAGCTTCTTGAGTAAGACATCCAAGCCTACTGCTTGATTTTGGTGTTCATTCAGTTTTCATCCGAATGATCTTTGCCTTATTTTATGTAGTGCCTTTGGTTTTGGATTCATTGAAGTTTGAACCTTTCTTCAACGTCTACAATAGCGACAATTAACTTACTACATAATTGAGACTAGACAAGTCATCAAAGTTCAAGATAAACTCCACCCAGGGCCGGCTCATCAACTTTGGGGGCCTTAGGCGAAAATTTTAAATGAAGTCTTTTTTATATTTAAATATTAATTAAATAATATTTATTGAATTTTTTTATGTAAAATCTATTTTTCTTACTTTTTGAGATGCAAAATTACTAGTGATGATGCTATAAAATACCACCTTAAAAATTGTCCATATGGCTCGTCTACAGGAAAAAAGAAAGAAGTATGGGCACAGCCACTGATGCCTCGTTCGTCATAAAATGGATAAGGACGGACGAGCCAAGCATTCATGATTTACCAATAGATCAAAACCTCCATTACTCGTAATAAGGCTCCGGTTCGGATGAAGTAACTTCCACGGAAGTTATGGAAGTTACATCCGATTTTGGTGAACTCCTCAACAATAGGAACGGTTATCAGAGCAAATAACCGTTCCATACACTATATAAACACGACTCTGCACAGAGGTAAGGGCATTCTGATTTTTCCTATTGAGAAGAGAAGAAAACACACTTAGAAAGTTTTCCTCCCTATTCCAGATCACTAACTTCATCATCGGAGGACCATAGGCCGGCCTCCACTGGTCTTTTCTCTGATTGAATTTGGTTTTGCAGGATTTAACTCTCAAGATTGACGAAGTCTGAAGATTTTCAACCCACTGATTTTCCAGAATTATCAGTTGGCGCCGTTTGTGGGGAGCAGAATTTGTTGCTCTTGAACTTGTTTAGTTCTGCGATTTCTTTCCCTCGCGAAAGGGTTGGAATGGTTTGGACTAGATCAAGGGCAACTAGCCCAGGCCCTCAACAGAGTAGAGACGCATTGAGTAATCCTCATCGCGATCGCCAATCTACACTGGACATGCAGGCCTCGTCTGTCCAACATATGCACTCTATGGCGGCTGCGATAGCGGAGTTAACCCGCTAGACCCAGGACTTACGGAGAGAGGTTAATTTAAGAAGGCAGACGCATCAGGAGCATGAAGAAGAAGGGCAAACTCAGAGTCAAGAGGGCAGGGAGAACTTTCAGCATGGGAGTCAATCAAGGGATACCACTTCGCGAAGGGCATCTGACTTGAAGAAAGAGATGGATCAGATGAAGAAGGCCATGGACGAAATGAAGGAGAATATGAGAAGGGCGAATCCAGTAGAAGATTTGGTTCATAGAACTGACTCTCCCTTTACAGCTTCCATCAATGGTCATCCCCTACCACCGAAGTTTAAAATGCCTTTTTTAGATTCATACGATGGAAATCGAGATCCTTTTGACCACATTGCCACCTTCAAGACCACTATGCATCTTCAAGGAGTTCCAGATGAAATAATGTGTAGAGCCTTTCCTACCACTCTCAAGGGTCCGGCTAGAGTATGGTTCAGCAAATTACCCCCGAATTCAGTAAGTTCTTTTGGAGAATTAAGCAAGTTGTTTGTTAATAACTTCATAGGGGGTCAGCGTCACAGACGATCTACTTCCAGTCTGTTAACAATAGAACAGGGGGAGAATGAAAGCTTGCGTTCCTTCATCACACACTTCAATAGGGAAGCCCTGACCGTGGACGAGGTAGATGATAAGCTACTGTTGGCAGCTTTTCATAATGGAGTTAATTCTGATTTGTTTATACATAAACTTTATGAGAAGGAACCTCAGTCCATGGCTGAACTCGTCCATTTAGCCCAAAACTTCATGAATGCAGAAGATGCGATTATAGCTAAGAAGAGGAAGAGGGCTGAGAGAATGGAAACAAATCCTGCTCGTCATTCCGAACAGGGTCCTCGTCCAAAGAAGGGACGAACGGAGGATAAGAAAGACCAAGAAAAGAGGGCAAGTCCATCAGCAAGGAACCAACAGTACACACCTTTGAACGTGCCACTCGAGCAAGTCCTCATACAAGTCAAAGACGAGCCTTCCTTAAAGTGGCCAGAGAAGATGAAGGGAGATCCCAATAAGCGCAATAGAAATAAGTATTGTCACTTCCATAGAGATCACGGGCACGACACGGACGAGTGCTTCGATCTGAAGCAGCAGATTGAGAATCTCATTAGACAAGGGAAGTTGAAAAATTTCCTTGGACGAGATCATAGGGACGAGAAATTGAAAGCCAAGGTAGAAGAATCGTCACAGCCACCGCTCGGAGAAATAAGAATCATTCTGGGGGGAAGTTCTGCAGGACAGTCGTCAACTGCAAAAGGCAAGGATCCTATTACTTAGAAGCCCCTGATGGGAGGAAGTTGGAGCATCCTTGGAACGTGGAGCACTTGAGGAAGTATTACCAGTAGAATGACAGCCTAAGGGAGCTCAGCAATTGAAAACTTTGGACTATGGACGAGCTCAGCAATTGAAAAACTTTATTATGTTATTTGGTATGGCTTTATTATGTTAAAATTGTGGAGGACGTTATAGTTTAAATAAAGGCATTGGCCTCTAAGGTGCCTGCCTCGTCTTTGAACAATAATTATGATATGAATGGTATTCGTGGAATGTACATAATGTTGTGTAATTCACTGATTCCCATATTACATTTGTTTGAAGTTTACCCTTGAAAAGTTTAAAAAACATGAGACAATTCTCTGAATGCAGGGATACAATGACAAGCTTTCCTAAGGGAAAAACTGAAGGCATGCTCATCCAAATCAAAGGATGAAGCAAAGCCTGAAGTCCTAAGCATACTCGTCCATACCAGGGATGAAGTGAAGCACAATACGTCTAATTCGTGAGCAAGAATGAATAGACGAGTGCATATTAAGCCATGGACGAAAGAAACATATGGCTATATTTCAATCCTATTAAGGCTTTTGTTGAAACAATCCAATTCATGGACGAGTAAAATGAAAAGCCTTAAAAACTTCAAAGTAATCAGCCAAGTCCATGAACAAGGCAGGCTGGTTCTTATCATTTTTTAACAGGTCCTTAGACCAGTAATGTTGGTTGTTACCATTTCACATGAATGAACTACATTTGAAATTCTAATGAAAATGGTAGACAAATATATATAAAAGATGGACGAAGTCAAGCAAGCAAAATAAATAAAACTCGTCCATACATATGCCACAAGAGAATAATATTGAGTCAAGAGTGTATATCTAACGTTAAAAAAAAATCCTTGTAAAATAAACTAGGATAATTGTTTAAAACCTCGTCCTAAAACCTTGGACGAGGCAAATGTATTAAAATTACATAAAGGTCACAAAGTGGACCAAATAGAAATACGTTAAAAAAAAAAAAAAAAAAAAACTCTTTCAAGTATAAGGAGAAACATTGGGGGCGTCCTGAGGGGGCAAGATTGTAGCGTCGTCTTTAACATTGACGTCATCGGAGCCAGTCTGGACGAGAGAACTAGTGGCAACAACATTCAGGTTAAGGAGAATGGAACTGAAGTCAATGTCAGGGAACCTTTCCACAACTTCACTTCTGAAATCCTCAAACCCTGCTGCATAATTAGTGTCCAAAACTTTAGTATACTGTTTGGACGATTTAAACTCAGCCACTGCGTCTTCCTTCGCGTTGGAGAGAAGGGCGTCATATTCATCATTCTTCTTCTGCAGGGCCTCAAGACGAGCGTCCTTCTTTGCAGCCCTGGTTTGTAGCTCCTCAACCAATGTTTTCAACTCCTTCACCTCGTCCGTGGTCTTGGCAGCCACTTCAGCCCATTGCCTCGCCTCGGCCTTCAGCTCTTGGACCCTCGTCTCCAGTAGGATCCTCGTCTTGTCCAACCCTGTGGCTTGCCTGGATGCAGCTATAAACTTTGACATGCCCTGTAAAAAAGAAACAACAAATAAAAGTTTAAAAAAAAAAAAAAAAAATTAAGACGAGGAAGGAAAGTAAATCATTGCTTAAGATGAGATATAAGTACCTTAAACAGATCATGAACACCAGAGTGTTCAAAATCTTTAAGAGACATATCATAGCAAGCATTTATGTCTTCGTCGGTCACAGCCTTCTTGAAACGTTCCCAGGCCAAGTCCTCATTCTCAATAATATTTGAGGGGGCCATTCTGGAAGGCTAAGACGGGGTTGACACGGTCTTGGACGGAGTGGTCTGGGACGGAGTGGTCTCGATTGGAGTGGATGAGTCCACATCAACTACGTGCACTGGCTGTTGAGACGAGGGAGGTTTGATCACTTGAGACGAGCTGGGCTTGGCTTTTTTGCCTCGACGACTGGCCAAATTACTTCGACGGGAATTCATGGGCTCCACACTCGTCTCAGCCCTTCGCTTAGTGCGAATGAATTCACGATATCGAAGTGAATCTCGTTCCCGAGTCTACATCTCTGCAGAAAAAGGCCCAGGGACTTTCCTGGGCCTAGCAATACATAATGTAAAGCTAACTGATAATTCTGAAAAATCAGTGGGTTGAAAATCTTCAGACTTCGTCAATCTTGAGAGTTAAATCCTGCAAAACCAAATTCAATCAGAGAAAAGACCGGTGGAGGCCGGCCTATGGTCCTC
The DNA here is from genome assembly GCA_030445155.1 of Quercus variabilis. Lineage (NCBI taxonomy): Eukaryota > Viridiplantae > Streptophyta > Magnoliopsida > Fagales > Fagaceae > Quercus > Quercus variabilis. Next base: position 47,608,021 of record CP129447.1, on the reverse strand, counting down.
CGATGATGAAGTTAGTGATCTGGAATAGGGAGGAAAACTTTCTAAGTGTGTTTTCTTCTCTTCTCATTAGGAAAAATCAAAATGCCCTTACCTCTGTGCAGAGTCGTGTTTATATAGTGTATGGAACGGTTATTTACTCTGATAACCGTTTCCATTGTCGAGGAGTTCACCAAAATCGGAGGTAGCTTCCATAACTTCCGTGGAAGTTACTTCATCTGAACCGGTGCCTTATTACGAGCAATGGAGGTTTTGATCTATTGGTAAATCATGAATGCTTGGCTCGTCCGTCCCTAACTAGAGGTGGACGTGCCTTAGCATAGCCATGCTTGCCTCGTCCATCCTTATCCATTTTATGACGGATGAGGCATCAGTGGCTGTGCCCATACTTCTTTCTTTTTTCCTGTAGACGAGCCATATGGACAATTTTTAAGGTGGTATTTTATAGCATCATCAGAACCCTGTAGACGTTGGCCAGGACTCGTTTGGCCGTTATACCGGGGACCTAGGAAACCTTCGTCCTGAAGGTAAGTTGTTCCCCTTTTTCCTTTCATTTTTGTCTTTATATTTATTTATTTATTTATTCTTAATATCAACGGCCAATTAACAGGAGTATTTGTTTTATTTCAGCTGTTGAACGTCCGTCCTTAAGTAAGTTTTTCCGTTACCGCGTCCACAGAGCTTGTCTTCACGTGGATAGGGACTTTCACTCTTTGGTCTCGCTTAGACGCCTTGCCAAGTGGGGCTTGGGTCCTAACCCATCCGACGAAGCTATTGCACACGAGGTCACAGTAAGAAGAAGTAAGTCTCAAGTCTTCAACGTCTTTGTACTTTGCTCGTTTTGTTTTAATTCCAAAGGTGTTTTTTTTTTTTTTTTTTTTTTAGGAATGGCAACAATGAAGGGGAACAAAGGAAAAGATGTGGCTGCTGAGGGGGATCGTCCTGAGGGCGATGTTCAAACTCGTCCTACGATTGGGGAGAAGAGGAAAACATTGTCAAGGAACCTGGACTTAGGAAATCTACAATCTTTACCCCTGGTTGTAAATTGGTGGAAGCCAGGGGATTGGTGTATCTCTGAAGGTTTGTAGCAGTAAAGGAACTCGTCCACAGTAAGAGGACGGTCCCTTCCAAATACTTCACCCCACAAAACTTGCATTGAGACGATTAGTCTCCATGCATTTGGGTTGAATTGACATATTCCTAAACCTAACCTAATTAACAACTCCCTAGTAAAGGCGTTTAAAAGGAATCTTAAACCCCCCAAGAGGTAAGCTTCATAGACGCCAATCCCTAAGTGAGGGTTGCTACACCATTCTCCTCGGACGGGCAACCTAGGGTTAAACTCGTCTGGGATTTGGTACCACTCCCTAAGGTTTTTTAGTCTCTGCTCGTCCGTCTTGGAAGGGATATCTATTGCACAACTATATACAGTTACCTCCTCCTCATCTAAGGGACCAGAACGAGGGGCAGTGGACGAAGTACTAGCTTGAGACCCTGAGGCCTTCCTAAGCTGTTCCTGTAAAACTTCCATAGGAAGCCTAGGGACGCTAGAGACGTACTCCTCGTCCGTGGTATTCCCCCCACTACTGTCACTATTGCTACTGGAACTATCATAACTACTTTCGTCATTATACTCGTCTATAGCCTTATCTATACTATCACTAGACGAGGAAAGTACAATGTCTACCATCTTAACAGGAAAACTAAGGACAAGAAAAAGAGAAATACCTGGATCTAGGACGAAGGAAGGCTATAGACGCGAGAAGCTTCTAGACGAATATCTAGGACGAGGAAGGACAAGGAAAGAAATATCAGAAATGAAGAAGGTACCGGAGGTATTCCACTATTTATAGGGAGCAAACTCAGGTATCTGAAACGACGTAACCCAGTCATCAAGAGACACGTGGCATGCTCCTCGGTTAGATCAATCGACGAGATTTTTCCACCAACAAATTCTTGACACGTGGCACACCAAGCTGCTACTAACACACATCTTACTTGTCTTTGGACGACCCATGGACAAGGGGGTAACTGATGATGCTATAAAATACCACCTTAAAAATTGTCCATATGGCTCATCTACAGGAAAAAAGAAAGAAGTATGGGCACAGCCACTGATGCCTCGTCCGTCATAAAATGGATAAGGACGGACGAGGCAAGCATGGCTATGCTAAGGCACGTCTACCTCTAGTTAGGGACGGACGAGCCAAGCATTCATGATTTACCAATAGATCAAAACCTCCATTGCTCGTAATAAGGCACCGGTTCGGATGAAGTAACTTCCACGGAAGTTATGGAAGTTACCTCCGATTTTGGTGAACTCCTCAACAATAGGAATGGTTATCAGAGCAAATAACCGTTCCATACACTATATAAACACGACTCTGCACAGAGGTAAGGGCATTCTGATTTTTCCTATTAAGAAGAGAAGAAAACACACTTAGAAAGTTTTCCTCCCTATTCCAAATCACTAACTTCATCATCGGAGGACCATAGGCCGGCCTCCACCGGTCTTTTCTCTGATTGAATTTGGTTTTGTAGAATTTAATTCTCAAGATTGACGAAGTCTGAAAATTTTCAACCCACTGATTTTCCAGAATTATCAACTAGAAATAAAATTTAAAGTATAGAATAATAGAACTTGGTTATTGCAATTTTTATAAAGCCGTGACCATTTTAAAGTCTAAACCTGCACAAATAAAAATTAATTTATTACATGGTTCAATAAATTAGTATCACTATAAAACAAATGAGTTGATATGATACACATCAAATTATTAATTAGTGTGATAATTTATAATAATTGATAATATAAGAGTATGCATTAAAAAAATGATAAATTATTAATTAGTATGTGGTGGGACCAGCTATGACGTGCTGTGGGCTTTGGGCAAACTGTGCAATGTTGTGTGCACTGTGCAGTCTTGTCTGCACAGCCCACAGCTTGTGTGTAGTATTGTCTTAACTATTTTTGTTTTTTCTCTTTTTACTTTTTTGTATTTTAGGATATAATGAGGTATTTTTAATGTATTTTATTGACTAATAAAAGTACATAATTTTTTTTAATTAAAATATATAGATAAATATATTATATATATATATATATATATTTTTTTTTTTATAAGTGGGGGCATTTTTTTATTTGGGGGCTTTAGGCAATTGCATCAGTTGCATCATATGTAGAGCCGGCCTTGGCTCCACCAAAGTGTAGGGAAAAAAAATGTCATTTGTTATTAGCAGTATTAATAAATGCGCAAAAAGAAAAAGGGTTGATTTTGATGATATGAAAAACAACACTTACTCGTCCTGTACATTGTCATTTATACACCAGAATGAAAGGGCCGTTTGGTATAAGAGTTTAACAACATGTTTATAGTTTTTAAATAATATTATATGCATTTTTACACATTTTTTCACCCGCACGTATTTTCAAAAAATACAAACAACGTTAATAGAACAATGTTACCAAACGTTCAAGAGAGTCTGAAACAATATTGTAGTAATATAATGACAAATAAAAAAAAAAAAGCCAGTGAACAAAATTAAATCCATCCATCTCAAGCATTAATGAGTATTGTTCTTGTTTGGTTGAGTGAACTCAGAAAGACCTTGAACAGGACCACCCTAAGATAGTTTAAGGCCTCAGATGAAAATTTTAAAAGGGCATTTTTATAGCTAAATATCACTTAAATGATATTTATTTTATTCATTTTATTATAATTTTTTTTTATTTCAAATCTATTATTAATTCTTACTAATTGATAAGACTAGTTCATCCAAAGTGAGCTAGTGATACTTACTATGTAGGTTTTACAAATGAGTCATTAATAAATAAAAATTATTCAAAACATTAATTTATTATATTGTTTGATCAGTTTGTAAGTTTTTTGTCATAAAATTTGTATTAGTTTTAACATTTTTTATTCACTTAGGGTACATTTGGTACACTGAATGAGGATTACGATAGAAATTGTAATCTTTATTACTAGGAATAAAATGTGTTGTAATGTAATAATTAAACATATTCATTAGTTTGATTGTGAGTTATAACATTAGAATGAAACTTAACATTTATTTTAGGAAATTTCTTACTCATACAATTATATCTTCTTAAAAATTGTTATTTTTAAATTCAAGAGAGATATGTGTTATTTTTTATGATTTTTTTATTTTTATAATTGTTAGATGTATATGGAAAGTTTTTTATTTGGAAATATATTAAGTTTTGAAATTATTGCATTTACTAAGGAATAGCTAATACAACCTTTTAAAGATGAATAGTTATTTCTCATTTTGAAGAATAGTTATTCATAAGGAATGATTATTCCTTATAATAAAAACATAACCAAACTAAAGAATAACTAAACCATAAGAATCACCATTACATTATAACGTCTATTATAGTCTACCAAACATACCCTAATGATGAATTGGTAATTGTGTTGTATTTATATTAATTCATAATTTTTTTTTATGAAAAAGATGCTAAAGTACTACAAATTTTACTAGAAAAACCTTACAAACTGACATGACATTTCGAGAAAAAAATAAATAAATATTGAATTACTTATTGTGATTGGACATATCAATTTATAAAACTTATGTTATAAAAATCTGATCCTAAAGGGGGGGGGGGGGGGGGGGAAACCCTAGTCTCATAATAATAAGAACATTGCTATCCAAAACCTAATTAAAAATTGAATTGTGAAATTCCAAGACCTAATACTCGTTTAGGCGATCCGGATCTGACCCATCCATTGCAGACTCAAACCCATCATTATATCAACGAGCGTTGATATCCCAGAAGAAGTAAACCCAAAAAACCTTCAAAGTTTGGGTTTGGTTTGTTGTTGTTGAAGAATTATAAAACCCAAAATTTGTTGGTGAATTAGATCCACTTGACGAACCAGAATAGAGAAAGTTTCTGGATCTGTGGTGGTTGAAGCCATCTCATCGAGCCGCTCCAACTCGTCCAGGAGAGTGGTGTAGTTCACGCTGTCTCCTACATCGCCATCTTCCAGACCCTTCCGCCGCTTTACATTGAAGCCGTACTCCATTGTTGTTTGTTGATCGGATGACAAAAACAGAGAGAGATAGAGATAGAGCCAAATTCAGAAATTTCAAATTAGAGTGCCGTTGTGTTTCTATGTGATGCAGTAGGAGCATGGAGTACTTCGAGTTAGATACTTATAAGAGCCCTAGGCGTGTAACACTGCTGTCACTATTTTACACCCAAGACAGCAAAAATTCCCTTAATCTGAGTTCGTATACTTAAAAAAACTTACAATCTATGCAACCTTACTATTTAAAGATTGTAAATATATATATATATATATATATATATATTTAATCTTGTGGTTGTTTGTGAAGAGAAAAAGATAATCAGAAGAAAGTGGGAACAATATTTTTTATTATTTTATTAGGTTGTATGTAAAAATAAAAATGCAAAAATGCAAAATTGACTCTCTAACTTTCAGTCTTTTTCATTTCAATTCTCTAACTTTCAATTGTTGTTAATTCGGTACTCCGTTAGACCTTAGTTATCTACTACCGTTAAGTGAGCCAAAACGACGTTGTTTTGGTTTTTTTTTTTTTTTTTTTTAAATTAAAAAAAATTAAGAAAACTGTTATTAAAAAAAATCATTTTTTTTCTCATTTTCTCTCGTCAGACTCTCTCTCACTTTCTCATTCTCTATCTCTCTGTCTCACAGTGCCATGGTGCAAGGCTTCATCGCCACCGCTAGCCTCCACCCACAGGACCAAAGTCATGAAAGCCAGACACAAGTCCAGCCCTTAAAAACTCTCTAATGATCCAAAGTCCACACCCACACCCACACCCACCAAAACCAATTCTGCTAACATTGTCACCAACCTTGGAGTGAAACGGGATTTAGGGTTTTAGGTTTTATACTTTGTTTGTGGGGCTGAGCAGAGCAGAACCAGAACCAGAACCAGAGAGAGAGAGAGAGAGAGAGAGAGAGAAGAGCTAAAACTCAAAATGGGAAAACTTTAGTAGAAGAAGATGAAGGGAAGCTTGAACCTGAGACATAGGCTAGTCCTTGCAACTCTCTCATCAACACCTCTTCTGATCGAAGACATTTGAACCAAACACACACTCCCAGGTCTCCACCCCCACGAAATCACCTTCCTCTGATTGCTCTCTTATCATCAACGAAACCAACGCCAAGCTCAAGTACCAACCAGGAACTATAATAAGTGGAGGCTAGTGGCGGGGGTGAGGCCTTGCACCACGGCACTGTGAGACAGAGAGATAGAGAATGAGAAAGCGAGAGAAAGTCTGACGAGAGAGAAAATGAGAAAAAAATGAATTTTTTTTTAATAACAGTTTTCTTAAAATTTTTTTTAATTACAAAAAAAAAAAAAAAAAAAAGAGCCAAAATGACGTCGTTTTGGCTCACTTAACAGCAGTAGATAACTGAAGTCTAACGGAGTACCAAATTGATAACAATTGAAAGTTAGAGGACTGAAAGGACAAAACTGAAAGTTAAAGGACTAAAATGAAAAAAATTGAAAGTTAGAAGGTCAATTTTACATTTTTACCAAATAAAAACTAAGATGTAGGGTAAGTTATAAAATGAGTTTGTAAAATAAATAAAATAGTGTTTGAAAATGTAAAACATGGTTTTTTTTTTTTTTTTTTTTTTTTTTGGCATCCCTGGATGCTAGTGCTCTATAAAGGGAACAAACCGACCTACGAGGTTTAATTTTGTAACAAGTATGTGGCTTACCAATATATGTATACATATATATATATATATATACACACACACTATCGTCATATGGGGTTTTTTTTTTTTTTTTTTGGTCTAGTGTCATAATTTTATTTTTTATTTAATTTTGGATAAGTTTTTTTTTTTTCTTTTTTACCAGATAGAAACTCTACACTAGGCTAATTTAAGTGTATATGTGTGTAAAACTCTCTCCTGGACACTTGAACCCCAGTCCTTACCCCCTACACTCCACAAACATTTATACTTATAGAGTGACTATCACGCCAAGGGTGCACATTGGTGAATAAGTTTTTTTTTTTTTTTTAAATATGGATTAGTGGAAGAGTGTCCTATTTTGTAGTCATTTTAAGTGGAGTTGGAGATATTTTTTACCAGGTTGTTCTCAAGTTTTTTTTTTTTTTTTTTTTTTTTTTTTTTTTTTTTTTTCTTGTTAAACATTATTTTTTTTTTTTTAAATTTTGGATAAGTTTGTTTTGAAAACATGGATTAGTAGAAGAATGTTATATTTTGTAGGCATTTTAAGTGAAGTTTAAAACATACTCGGCCCATGTTTTCAAATTTTTTTTTTTATTATTATTTTTTTTTTATCAACATAATGGATGGACCATTGTACTCTGCAAGTATGATCTACTACTTGGATTATAGAGATTTATATATAATATGCAAAAGGATTGAATGTTGCTTTTGGAAGTGTTGTTTAGGAATTGTCTTTGGATTCTTTATAGGCGTATTAATTCCTTATGTTTCTTTGTCGAATGGTATGTTGCCCTTGTGGTGGGCATTTTTGTTATATTGGGCTGGGCTGCCTCCTGCAGTATTGGGCCCAAATATTCTGAGTAAGGGAGTTGACTGCAACTCAATTTGGCCTGGCTTGTACGCAAACTATGCCTCATTTGCCAAGAGCATGCTTACAGCAGGCAGGGCTATTCTAGATGAGTTGTGGCAGGTAGACATGATAATAATAAAACAAAAAAGAGAATACTTCGGCTTCTTAATTAAAGTGAATAAATAATCCCTAATTAAGAAAAGATAATCATAATAACAGCAATCACTTTTATAAAGAGAGCAAAGGAATAAGTGGGTAACATATGGGTTAATCAAAAAAAAAGAAAGAAATTAGATCAAATCTGATTCACAAGACCAAAACCAGAGAGGAAAGAACGTTTCTTCTCAACGAAAATAATCTCCCGAGGAAATCCTACCATAGAAATTAATCACTTTGAGGGAAATGGACCTGAATGGTTGGTGCCCAAGAGAATTCCTTACTTCTGGCAGAGAGCAGGACTTTGAGAGGGAGAGAGGAGATCAACTTATTGGTGCATGCCTGCCGATCTAACTCTCTGTTTTTTCTTTTCTTCCTTTTTGAATTTTCCTCTTTATCTTTCCTTTCTTTCCTTCACACCTGTTTTCTATTTCGTAGTTTTCCTTAGAGGTTCTTGTTACCGTGATTGTGTTGTTCTTTGTGCACGGCAAGGGCCTCTTTTTATAGTGCCTGCCGTGACTGAGTTTTACTATTTTAACCCTTAACCTCCTTTGTCTGGTCTGGGTGTACTTGCTGACCACCACTGGTCCGTCTGTTTGCCACTCCCCATTACCAGACAAAGAAAACTCTTTTGTTTATTTGTTTGTCGTGGCACCCTTTCCTGCTACGGTGTGGGTACTCTTTCTACCTATCCCTTATGGCATGTACTTAGTGGTTCCAACTCAGCCTTACTTCTTTTGGGTGGTATGTCATCCCAACAGGACACTTCCCCCAAAAGAGCCTGAGCAGGAGTCTCAAAATAGGTTTTTTTCCCTTTCCCCACCACCAAACCATGTCCTCTTACCTCTGACCTATGACCTCACCATGTCCTGTATTGGCTGGGTACAAGCTGGTGATATCTGGGCCTTACGTGTGCCCCCCTTCCATGTGTGTCCAAAATTTGCATGCTGCTCATGCGTTTGCCGTGGTCTGGAGGCTTGCCTGCACAGTTTGCCGTCCGTCCTTGACCTTTTATGTAAGCTGCTTTTTGATTTCTTGCTCCCCTTAGGGGTTGGGCTTTTTTTGATGTTGGGCTTTACCTTCTTTTAGTCTACTCCTTGACTGCTATCATTTCCTGCCATATTGCTTTGTCGTTCCTGCTGTGACATTTATTTGACCAAATCCTGTTAGACCTCTTTGGGCCTACCGTTTATTCTTTCCCCAGTGGCTCAGTATGACCATTAGTTTTTTATTACATTACTTGCAGGCTCTTGTGTCCCGTTCATCTTCTCTTGGGCATCCCTGGCCCATTTGCTTTTCTTGGGCTTCCTTGACTCTTTTCCTAACTCTGTATTCCCATGGGCTTTTACTAACTTCATTGGGCTTCTTTGGCCCAATTACCTTATCCTCATCCTTGGGGTTCATGGGCTTGCCATCAACCCCTTAATTTCTTTGCATGCATTACTTCGGGCTTGTTGTGGCCCATTCTCACTTTTCTATATCATATACTACCCATGGGTTTGCTATTTTTCTCTTTCCAGGCTCCTTTAAGCCTTTTTGCCTCCTCAAGGCCCATTTGTTTATTTCATGGGTCTGTGATCCATTATTCCTGCCGCTTGGGCTTAATGGTTTTTCTTTCTATTTACCAATTCTATTTTGCCCGTGTTACTGGGCTTCTCCTTTCCTTTTGACTTCCAAAATGACCATCAACAGCCCTGAATCCATTTCTTCATTCTAATTATTGAATTCTAATGGTGAACTAAAAATCGAACCATCTCCAATTTGTCCATAGAGTCATCCAGGACCAAGAAGGTTAACCCAACATAGGAAGGCCAATCCACCGTGAGGAGGTCATCCATGGGTATAAAGGTCATCCATCAGGGAAGCAGTTGGATGACCTCGCAACACTTAGAAAATTTTCAGAATGGATTTATGCACAAAAGCTTATGATTTGGACCACGTTCTACTGTTCAAAAGTATGAGCAAAATCCTTATTTACCGCTATAACTTTCCATTAAGTTCTTAACTTTTAATGACAGTTGTAGAAGATAAGATTGAACCTTCTAACTTCTATAGCAGTTGTGGGAGTTAAGTCTGAATCTTTTAACTTTTGGAGACGTTGAGGAAGTTACTAAACAAGTAACCACTCAAAAACTCACTAAATAAGGACTCATCTACATCAAATGAAAGTAAGTTTCCACTACTCCTAAAGTTGGAATTCTTGAGTGGAGGAAAAACTAACTTAAACATCGAAGGATTCTTGGCCAGTTCACCCTGGTCACCTTTAATCTAGTATTTTTTTTCTTTTCTTTTTAGGCCTATTTCCAGTCCATTGAAACCCGGAGCATTTAGCCTACTGATTTTTTGTGCATCATCAATTGGCGCCATTTGTGGGAAAGAATAAATTTGTGATTTACAATTTATCTTTCTTAGAAAAAAGGTTGTATGATCAAGACAAGGTTAATGGCCACTAGTCTAGGACATTAGGAGAGTGGGAACGCTTCCAGCCACCCCAACCATGCTCACCAGTCAACACCAACTACACAATTACCTTCCATCCAACAAATACAATCCACGGCAAGAGCCATGGCGGAATTAACCCGTCAGAATTAAGAACTGATCCGGGAGATCAACCAAAAGAGGCAACATCACCAACGATGCGTGGAAGGACAAGCTTAAAGTCAAGAAGTTAGAGAAGGAGAAAATATTGAGTATGAGAACCACTCTAGGGGTACCATTTCACAAAGGGTGCCACATTTGGAGAGGGAGATGGATTAAATGAAGAGAGTCATGGATAAGATAAGGGAGAATATGAGAAGGACGAATCACGTAGATGATTTAGTTCATCAAACTGATTCCCCTTTCATAGCTTCTATCAATAGTCATCTCCTGCCTTCCAAGTTCAAGATGCCTTCCTTGGATTCGTATGATGGTCTGATCACATAGCAACCTTCAAGACCATAATGCACCTTCAAGGAGTTCTAGATGAGATAATGTGCAGGGCCTTCCCAACCACCCTTAAGGGGCTAGCATGAGTATGGTTTAGCAAGATACCTCTAAACATTGTTGGTTCTTTTGAAGAGTTGAGTAAGTTGTTCATCAACAACTTTATCAGTGGACAAAGGCATAAACACTCCTCGTCCAGCTTGTTGACTATAGAGTAAAGGGAAAATGAAAGCTTACGGTCTTTCATCACTCGCTTTAACAGGGAAGCCTTGACGGTAGACGAGATAGATGAAAAGCTATTATTGGCAACCTTCCATAATGGAGTTAATTCGGATTTATTCATCCACAAGCTATATGATCAAGAGCCACAAACCATGGTTGAACTAATCCATTCAGCCCAAAGTTTCATGAATGCAGAAGATGCAATCATTGCCAAAAAAAGGAAAAGAGCAGAGTGAATGGAAGCAGACCTCCCATGCCATCCTAAGCAAGGCCCTTGTCCAAAGAAAGCCCGGACGGGAGAGAAGAAAGATAGAGATAACAGGAAGGTAGGATTGTCTTCAGGAAGGAGTCAGCACTACACACCCTTGAATGCACCACTTGATTAGGTGCTAATGCAAATCAAGGATGATCCATCCTTAAAGTGGCTAGAAAAGATGAAGAGAGATCCCAATAAGCACAATAAAAGCAAGTATTGCCGCTTCCATAAAGATTATGGGCATGACACGAACGAGTACTATAATTTAAAGCAGCAGATAGAAAATCTTATTAGGCAGGAAAAGTTGAGGCATTTTTTTGGACGAGATCATAAAGATGAGAAGTTGCAAGGAAAGGTAGAAGAGCTATCATGGCACCCACTTGGAGAAATAAAAGTTATTGTGGGAGGAACTTCAACAGGGAAATTTTCCAAGTTAAGGAAGACATACCTGAAGGTGGTACAGAACATCCAACTCTCTAGATGACCACTAAGGACGAGGGGGGCAGACGAGCAGGCCATTACTTTTACAAATGAGTACACTAGAAGGGTCCATCACTCACATAACGATGCAATCGTCATCACTTTGCTCATTGCGGATTACACTACCAGAAGGGTGTTGGTAGATAATGGGAGTTCAACAGACATTCTATATTACCCTGCCTTCCAGCAAATGAGGCTTGGACGAGATTAACTTTGTCCAATAAATTCGCCCTTGGTAGGATTTGGAAGAATGAAAGTACAACCTGTGGACACTATTACACTACTTGTAGTGGTGGGAGCATATCCACAACAGATAGCCAAAGAAGTAAATTTCCTCATCATGGATTATTCATCTTCCTATAACGCTATCATTGGACTACCAACTTTAAATAATTGGAAGGCAGTAACATCTACCTACCACCTATTTATTAAGTTCCTAACAGATTATGGAATAGGGCAAGTACAAGGGGATCAGTTAGTTTTTAGAGAATGCTACTTAGCCATGTTGGCCATAGATGAACATGTATAGACGATGAACATAGAGGACAGAAGGGTTGTTGTAGAGCCCATTGAAGTACTAGAAGACATCCCTTTAGAAGAGGGTAATCCTGAAAAGTTTACCAGAATTGGAACAAGTATGGAAGAGAAGAGGAAACAAGACCTCGTCCAGTTCTTAAGGATGAGTATCAATGTTTTTGCATGGAGTCATAAAGACATGCCAGGAATTGACCCAGGTGTTATTACTCATCGATTGAATGTGTATCCATCCTCCAAGCCTGTTTGTCAGAAAAAAAGGGTCTTTGCTTCTGAGTTGGATAATGTTATCAAGGAAGAGGTTCAAAAGTTAACCACAACAGAATTTATTCAAGAAATCTATTACCTGGATTGGTTAGCTAACATGGTGATGATTAAGAAGGAAAATGGCAAGTGGAGGATGTGTGTAGACTTCACCGATTTAAATAAGGTTTGCCCCAAGGACAGTTATCTATTGTCACGCATTGACTAGTTGGTAGACTCAACAATTGTTCATTAGTTGCTAAGTTTCATGGATGCCTTCTTAGGATATAACCAGATAAAGATGGACAACGCAAATCAAGAGAAGACATCCTTCATTACTAGTCAAGTTTTATTTTGTTACAAAGTGATGCTCTTTGGTTTGAAGAATGTAGGGGCAAATTGTTAGAGGTTAGTCAATCATATGTTCTGTCCATAGATAGGACGAAATGTAGAAGTTTATGTGGACGATATATTGGTGAAGAGCTTGGACAAGAAGAAACATCTAGACGACCAACAGAAGACTTTTGACACACTTAGACGATACAATATGAAGTTGAATCCAAGTAAGTGTGCCTTTGGGGTTTTGTCAAGGAAGCTTCTAGGATTCATGGTTTTACAGAGAGGAATTGAAGCTAACCCTGACAAGATCCAAGCCATTTTGAACATAGAACCACCGAAGAATGTCAAGGAAGTCCAGTCCCTCATTGGACGAGTTGCAGCTCTAAACAGGTTTGTTTCAAAAGCTACAGATAAATGTCAGCCTTTTTTCAAAGTTTGCAAGAAGGCATTCGAATGGATGGACGAGTGCCAAAAGGCCTTCCAGGATCTTAAAGTTTATCTTACCACGGGTCCCCTGCTAAGTCCATCCATATCAGGTGAGGAGTTGTACTTATACTTAGTAGTATCCCCATATGTAGTAAACTCAACATTGATCAAGGGAGAAGGAAAACTGCAGAAGCCTATGTATTATACAATCCAAGCACTACAAGGAGCAAAAGGACAATATCCGATGATTGAAAAGTTGGCTTTTGCATTAGTAACGACTTCTAGGAAGCTAAGACATTACTTTCAGGCACATGTCATCAATGTCATGACAAATCATCCGCTTAAGAAAGCGATGAATAAGTTGGAAGCCGCAAGACGATTAATTTAATGGGCTATAGAGTTAAGTGAGTTTGATATCAAGTATCAGCCCATAAATGCAATAAAGGCTCAAGTTCTAGCATATTTTATTGTGGAATTCACTCCAAGTTATGGTAATCTAGACGGAATGGAAGAGACTAAGACATGGGTCATCCATGTAGATGGGTCATCTACACTAACGCAGGAGAAATAGGAGTTGTATTGCAGTCCCCTAAAGGAGATACGTTAAAGTATATGGCTCGTCTACAGTACCAAACAACCAACAATAAAGTTGAATATAAAGTCTTTCTTAAAGGGTTGGAATTGGCTAAGTCCTTAGGGGCTAAGCCAGTGGTTGTTCAAGGAGACTCCCAGTCATCATAGGCCAGGTGAATGGAACATGTGAAGTGAAAGAAGAATGGATGAAGAAATACCTCAGTAGGGTGAAATGCCTTATTAAGAAGTTTAAGGAAGACAATTTCCTTCAAATCTCGAGGGAGGAAAATATGGAAGCAAATGCCTTAGCAAACGCAACATCTGCAGATGGATTGGTGGATGAACTTGACGAAGTTTAGTACATGCCTACCATAAATCTTCCAGAGGTGCAGCAGATAGAAGGTGGAGGGAATTGGATGACCACGATAATAGCTTACCTTAGGGATGGAAGGCTTCCAGAAGAAAGAGACGAAGCCTGAAAGCTAAGGATCAAATCAACTAAGTATGTTCTTATAGACGAAATGCTATACAAGTGAGGCTTTTTTTAGCCTTAGAGTGTTTAGCTCTAGACGCAGAAAACTTCGTGTTAAGGGAAATTCATGAAGGAGCATGTGGTAACCATTCATGAGCTAAAGCACTTGCCCACAAGGTCGTCCGTGCAGGGTATTATTGGCCGACCATTCAAGCAAATGTTAAGGTTTATGTGAAGGTGTGTGATCAATGTCAACGCTTCAGTAACGTCCCTAGACAACCATCAGAGTACCTTACCCTGATGATAGCCCCATGGCCCTTTGCATAATGAGGATTGGATATTTTGGGTCCCTTTCCAATTGGAACATGACAGATGAAGTTTTTGGTGGTGGGGATTGATTACTTTACTAAGTGAGTGGAAGCTAAACCCTTAGCAAAGATCACACAGCAGAATGTTAAGAACTTTGTTTAGAAGAGCATTATATGTAGGTTTAGGGTACCTAAGGTACTAGTGTCAGACAATAGATGACAGTTCGATAACACATCCTTCAGAGATTTCTACGAGTAAAGGAAGTATGGCCAGATGAACTACCAGGTGTTCTATGGGCTTACAAGAAGCAGTCATACCTGCAGAGGTACACATGGCTAACCACAGGGTGATGAAGTATTAGAATGAAGAGAATGAAGAACAACTTCGTCTTAACCTCGATCTAATTGACAATGTAAGGATGGATGCGGAGCACAGAATAGCAAGGTATAAAAATCTTATGGCTAGGCAATATGATGCAATGGTGAAACCCAGACACTTCAACATTGGAAACCTCATCCTAAAAAGGGTCTCATTGGTAACCTGAAACTCAGCCCATGGAAAGCTGTGGCCTAATTAGGAAGGACCTTATAGGGTTATTAATTGCAAAAGGCAAGGATCATACTACTTGAAAACCCTAGATGGACGGAAGCTAGAGCACCCCTAGAATGTTGAGCATCTAAGAAGATACTATCAATGAAGGGTTAGCCTAGACGAGCATCATCATGGACAAAGTTGAAGCTATGTGTTACTCTTTTCATAATTATTTATGTTTATTGCTAGTACTACATGTTTTTAATATTCCCTAAAACTGCATTAGTTTTCAACTTTTGCGCTGTCTATGGACAAATTTGTGACAGACGAAGTCATGTACTTGGTTTGTTTGTTTGTATATAAGTATTTATAATTCCCTGAAGGCACTAGCTTCTAAGCATGTGCCATGCTTATGGACGATGTTTATGTTATGTATATACAGTTTGGATTCCCAATGTATATAATGTTGTATGAATTTTTGATTTTATATTCTTTTCATTTAAACTAATCCATAAGAAGGCTAAAGGCCCAAGATGAGTAAAATCTCTAGACGCAGGGATGTAACGTCTATAAGCTTTCCTTAAAATAAGGATGAAGCAAAGGAAAATAAACCTTAGGTATATTCGTCTAATCAATGGATGAGGAAAAATGTGCACGTAAAAATACTTAAAATCCATGGATGAATTTGACCAGCCAAACAATCCGATCTTTGGATGAGTAAATGCTGGGAATGTCTTACCCAAAGATGAGTAAAGAATTGTCTAGCCTATGGAGGAGGGACAATGCAAGCTATAAGTCAAATCTATGGACAAATAAAGCTAGCAAAAGAAATACCATTCATAGATGAGTTATACTTGGTAAACAGAGAATCGTAGAAGTGTTGAGCATGAAAAATTTATCCTAAAATGGACGATGTAAACGAAGGAAATTCATTCATTCAATTAGGGTGATATAAAATGTTTTCATGAGAGGACAGACCACACTTAAAATCATAAAAATAACATGGACGATGTAAACAAAGGAAATTAGTTCATGGAGCACATAACATGTTCAACATTAAATGAAGAGTGAAAGTTAAAACAAATATCCATTCATAAAGTATAAAAAAGGGTAGACGACCATCGTCTAAAACCCTTGAGTTATTTAAAGCCAAATGAAAGCTATTGTATTTTTGTGCGTCCATAAACTTGGACTAGATTGTACTTGAATGAATTCAAAAAAAAAAAAAAAAAAAAAAAAAAAAAAAAAAAAGAAGGTAAAGCCCAAAACGTGCACTTCCAATAAACTAAAACGATAAAATTTTTCTAAAAGAAAAATAAATTTACTGAGATAAACCACTGGGGGCATCACCCCCAGACTTTGGGTTGTCCTTGCTAGCATTAGTGGCGTCCTAAGCAGTTTCAGTTGAAGCATTGTCCACCATGTTGATATCCTCGGAACTCATCAAAAGTAGGGAACTCTCTGTGGTAGTGGGAATTTTGAAGGAGTTAAAGTCCACTTTGAGATAGGTCTCCTTGGCATCAACACGAAAGTCCTCATAACCAGCAGCATAATAATGATCTAGATGATTTTTGAACTCGTCTGACCTCGTTTGACCTCATAAAGGCTACAATGGCTTCTTCAGGCCTTCTCCATGGACTAGGTGAGCCTCAAAACCTTTCCCTCAAGGTAAGCAATACCGGTCTCCTTTTCAATGGAGTTAGCCATCAACTCTTCCACTTTGTCCTTCAACTTCTTCTCAATTCCTTGTAGACAATTAAGATCCTCAGTCAACCTGATCACCTCCCCCTTCTTCAAAAAACCCTTATTGTTCAACTCTTTGCTCTTCTCCTTGGCAGCCTTAGCCTCATCACAAAGCTCCTTGGCTTGGGTGGACGCAGTGTAAAACTTTGACATGGCCTATAGATGGACGAAGGAGAGTTAAAAAAATTTCCTTGAATTTTTTGGAAAATAAAACAAAGACAATGAAAATTACATACCTTGAAAAGGTCATGGATGGCAGAATGCTCAAAGTCCTTCACTGACATGTTATAGCATGAGTTCACCTCATTGTTGTGGTGTAGTTGATCTAATTAGATCATGCTATAAGGAAGTAGATAATTGTAATATTTATACATGCATAATCTGCAAAAATAAAGAACTACAAGTTTACAACATAAAGGGAAGTTAAAGGATTTGTAATGTAAATGCACAAATCCATAAGATAGTTCGAGACAACTAGATAATCTACTAATGGTTTCTTTGTTATATTACATGGAGATTCATGTTGAGATTAACTACTTTTAATGATATTTTTGTGCAAGAGATTATTTGTGATTAAAATGATTTATGTGCAAAGTAGCAGTATGATATAAATGTTTTGGTTTACAGACTTATCACATTTAATTGCTTATGCTACTATGTTAGTGAATGCTTCAATTCTGGGAGTAGTAGCTCAAGAAGAAATGCAGTCTATCTTAAAGCTTGGACAAAAAAGATTAATTCCAGTGATCCTTTAATTGCAGAAGCAGTGGCCATTTTATAGGCAGTGCAGTTAGCCAAGACACAAGAATTCAAGAAAATCATAGGGAAAGAGCTTGCCAAATCCTTTTTTCTCTTAGAACAGTCCCTTGAGTCCTTTATTTCTTTGTTGTTTTTGTTTTCTGTTGTTACCACTGTTCATCGACATGAACATTTTGTACTTTCATTCTTTGTCTCTTTTTCGTTATGAATAATATTACTTATTACCTTTAAAAAAAAAAAAAAAAAAACTTGCCAGATCATGCTTTCATGAACGTCCCTTTGCAAATAATTTCTCTATGAACATGTTGTCTGCTATTCAATATTGCCAAATTGACCTCAGTCATTGTAATATATAGTAGTTAATGTGAAGCAATTTGAACAAAAAATGTCAAACTCTATAAAGCCCAAACCTAAGCCTGTGTTTCACGGTTTCAACTTTTCAATGGAAACCCTTTGTGTTTCATGGTTTCAACTTTCTGTCTCCCCACCTTTTGTTTCATGGTTTCAAATTTAGTTCCTTTCCCTTTATCTCATCACAATACCTCGACGAAACAAAATCACCATTTCAATTTTTCAAAAGAAACCCGTCAATGTTTCAACCCTTCAGAGTTTTGCTTTTTAATGGCATCCTCTCTGTCTTCCTTCATTCTTCTCTTCCTTTCCTCATAGTATATTAATATTGACAAAAGCTAAATGATTCACTAAATCTCCCACAAAATTCTCTAAGCAGAAACCAATGGCTTTCTAAGTGGGTATGTGTTTCTTATTTGAATTGCGATCACGGGAATTATTTCTTATTGAAGATTGGTAGTAAAGGTTGGGTTTCTTGGGTCTTTTACTAGAATATTCAAATAGATTTTTTGGTGTTCTTTGTTTGTTTCATATGTGTTAAGTTTAGAAATTGTTTTAGTTTCACTATTAATGCTTTGGCATGTCATATAAACTTCAATTTTATTTACTGTTTTGGTATATGAATATTGATATAGGGGGAAAAATAGTTTTATGGTAAAAAAAGTCAAATGTTAACAATGCAAAACCTACAACTTAACTCATCTGAACTTCTATTGGTCAAGCCCTCCAGTATTCAGTATTTTATAACCAACTCCAAATAGGACTCCAAATTTGCTTCTGTTTTTGATTTTGCATGAGGTACTGTTTTGTATTCAGTTCTTGATAGTGCTATTTGATTACAATTTGGATGTTATGGATTCAAACTTAATTTGTGTTGATAAAATTGTTGGTGGGTTGATTACAATTTGGTATATCTGATTCTCTATTCTTTCTCTAACATAACAAAATTTGTTTAAATTTATAGGTATCAAAGTTGCATCAATGAAGTTATGGTTGCAGAGCTTTTTAGTTTTTTTTTTCTTTGAATTGTGCTTAGCCCATGCATGAAGAGAAATTTGATGGGTTTCTAAAATTTCCTCTTAGGAATATGAATGAATAATTTTTGGGTTTGTTTGAATAGTTGTTGCTTTAGTTTTTATTTATTTAAAAAAAGTAATGAAATTTAGTAATTTTATTGTTGGTTACTCTATCATGTGAGTAGTAAATTTGTGTTTCTAGACTTAAGCTCTTTCTGATATTTGCTTTTACTGTTAGATTAGGTTCATGACTTTTTATGTGATAGGCTTTAGTTGTTCAGTTAAATTTTGTCAAGGTTGGATAAAGAATTAATATAACCTTGAATGATAAGTTTTGGCATGGTTTCTAACTGAGCTAAAAAGATAATGAATGATAACTATTTAGAGAACTTTGAAGAATGGCAAGACTAATGAAGAATGCTAGGACACAAAAATTGCATGATCATTGCCAACATTGACAAAAGCCATCAATAATGAACTCCCTTACTAGGTTCGTTATTAAGGCTTAAAAGATGTTGGAAGTGTTGGTGGGGACTAAATGTTATGTGGCAAAAGATCAGCTGGACCTATTATGATACTACAACTTGCATGTTATTATAAGGGAAATAGTCTATATGTGATTTTTGATTTGGAGACGAGGATGAGTTGCCTTTTATCTTTTTCCTTTTGACAAAGATAGTGGGTTTGGACGCATGGCTTATAAATATAGTATTTTGACATTAAGCATAGTTCAAGTTTGGTTTGGATTGTGTTTGTCAACCAAGTGGTAATGTACTTGGAAAGCTAAGGTATAAAACTATATTAATATGTAGGCTAATTTTTTTAGCACATTCAATAGGTTTTTTTTTTTTTTTTTTAATTATTAATAGTTAATAATAACAGCTTCAATAATGTCAAAATAATAACAATAATAATAACAACTTCAATAGTTTTCTATAGCTAATGGACTAGGAAAGAACATTCAATGTTTTTTTTTTGTTTTTTTTTAAGAATAAATCAGATTGTTCTTATGCAAAGTAATTTAGAGGATATTATTGGCTTCAAGGCTCTTTATTGTATGCATTTTCTTGTGAGACATTTTGGCTCTGTCTTTGTATTCAATATTGAAGTTAAGGTAGTTAGATGTATAGTTTAGTGATCTAGGGAGGTGGATGAAAATTGTAAGTGACTAAGATACTTGATAGATTCTTTCAAACATTGTGCTTTCAACTAGAGTGACTAATTGGTTGCTATACATAGAGCTGAACTTGGACATTGATGTTGAAATATGTTCGAGGAATTTCATCTTATTTTAGTTTTTTATGTCGCTTCTCTTTTGGATAATGATTCAAAGTAGTTGTTTCTTCAAGTAATTTCTATTTGAAACCGAGGTAAACTACTTATAGTTTTGATAATGTTTTATAGAAAGTGAATGATTGAAACTTTACTTTTAGTTTTAATATAGAGCTATATTTTATTTGCAATGAGATGCTAATTCCAATTCCATTGATGTCTTACAGAAATCCCCTCTCTATATCTGTCATCAATAAGTTATTTATGAAATGTTTTCCATATTGTCATTTGATCATTTTCAAGTTTTATATAGGCAATTCCCATTATTAACAAGAATGCAACCATGAAATGCAATAGCAACTTGTACATGAGCTATGATGCCACTTAGGTTGATTACTTGCTAAACAAATTAGTCTCTTATCAGTTCTTTTAGCTTTTTTTATTATTATTATTATTATTTTTTTTTACCATGTGGTTGATTAATTATCTTTTTATTTAACTAACCCATGCATCGCATGAGTTAGTGACTAGTTTTATCAAAAATCAAAAAGGTTGAAACGTAATTAAAAAAAAAAAAATGTCATGTCGTTGCTCCATTAGACATAGACAAGCAAACTAATAGAAATTAATAAAGAAACTAATAACACTCATTTGAAACTTCAAAGACCAAAATCGCTTGATAGGTAGTCAGCCTTAGGGACTAACAATGTATCTTGGTCTTTATTTTTAAAGTTTTTGTTTGTAATTTAATTGAATTTAAACGATTTGATTGGTCTAACTAACGTACATAACATGTTTAGGTGGTATTTAATAAACACTTGATTAACAATTATGAACAAAAGGCCCTTTCACCAATCATCACGTAATTTTAGGGGTATGGATCAAAATTTTGAACTTTAAGGTACAAATCAAAATGACCCTAATTTGGTATAAATTTCAATTTAGTAAAAAAAAAAAAAAAAAAATCTACTCTTTTTAAAACTTAATTATTAGAAAAAAAAAGATGATATTCAAAAGGCTTTATTATTTATTCTAAATAGTTTTATAACTAATTCTTATAATTGGATTTTGATAAAAACTTAAATTTTTATTATAATCAACTATATTTTAAGTAGAATTTCTTTTATCTTTACCATTTATTTTAGTATTCAATTTTAAACATTTTATTGAAATATTTTATTGAGTTTTCATGTAATTCTTGTTTAGCATAGCATTAAAACAGAAGCTCAACAAAGGATACAAATTAGATTTTATTATACTTCAATTTTGTACCAAATGTCATTCCAATTGAATTTCACATGTTCAAAATTTATGCCAAGTGTCCCTTCAATTTAAAACCACTCCTAATCCATTTAAATAGAGCCCTAGGCTTTGTGGGGGACTTCTTAACTCACATATAAATTCAGTACTTCATCTAACTGGTAGATTTTTCTCTTTTGATTTTTTTTTTTTTTTTTTTTTTTATAACTTTGAAAATATCATAAAATGCAAATGAATCATTGTTGACATGACAATGGAGGCCCCCAACGTTACAAAATTGGCCCCAGCATCCTTCCTTAAACAAACCCTCAAGGTCAAGGAGAACCTTGAAAGTTGCTATATGCCTCTACTACCTCTAAAGACTATCCATCATTGTTAAATCAACTATCTTTCTTAAGATTAAAGGTAAAATTGCAAAACAGTAAGAAAAAAAAAGATTCACTAGATTGTGAAAGTCTATTGGGTGGAGGAATCAAACTCGGGTTAAAAATCCCTTAATCAGGAAGATTCCTAGACCACCAACAGCTAATGTGAGCATAACTGTGATGGGTTCAACATCAGCTATAAGGCTTCTCTTGTTTGTTGTTTTTACTTGGCGAGACCTCTCTCCTAAATTGTCACGGACAAGATTGTTAAGATTGTCCAATTGATGGATGATTTGACGTTGTCCCCGTGCAATACCTGATATCTGGTTTCAAAGCAGAGGCAAAAACAAATTTAAAATATGAAAATGAATCACCGGCCAACAAGCAATCATGTTTGGGAAATGACTTTTGGAGACAAGATATGAAAATAGTATTGAACCTTTTATAAACCTCATGATCAAATCTTCGTTCAAAACATAGAGCATGCAATTATAAGAGCATAATAAGAACGATCCACAGCCAAATGAAATAGTTAAGTCTCTTCTGATCAAGAAATTATCAGAATATGAAAGGAAATGCACCTCCCACCACAACTTGAACTTTCAGTGTTTCAATAATGTAACTGTGCAATTTCTCATTCATAACGAATATTGTTCTACAAGCTCTCAATTGTTTTTGGTATTTTGATCTAATAGTAAATATCCTCTCTTTTTTTTTTTTTTCCTTATTATTTTTTTTTTTTAATGGATGAATTCTCCCACGTGGCACAATTTTCTCACAAATAATCTCCTATCTATCACAACTAGTCAGTCTGAAGCCACAAGAAGTTATGTATCAGCTGAAGTGACAGATTGTTATTGGTGTATAATAAAAATGATGTAAATGGCAGTCTCATGTGGAACTAATGTTGCACTAATCACAATCTACCACCTCAAACTGGAGAAATTTGTTGTGGTTGTGACATTGTTACTACCACAATATATCAATTACTACAACACAAATTAGACCAATGCCAGGAGGTAAAAGCCCTATTGCCTTGATTCTAGAGACCTAGGTTCAAAACCCATGCTTGTGCAAACTGACTAATATCTAATAATTATAAAATTTATTTATTTATTTATTTTATAAAAAGAGTAACTAGTCAATGAAAAAAAAAATACCTAACCTCGCTCATCAATCAACTTTTATTCTCTTTTCATTTTTTTTTCTTTGGCAGCAGTATGAGTATGCAAATAAAGGAACATATATAAACCTGACTGAATTACAAACTTACCAAAAGATTTAATTGATAACTTTCTAGTTATATACACTATATTCTAAACAACACAAATATTGTAAGGTGTCATCATAGCAAGCAACACAACATCTCAATTTCATCTCAACGTGTCTCTTATAGTTATTAACCTATAGAGCTATAAAAACAGAGGGGAAAAAATTGTAGGGGTATAAAGAGATTATTTTAATACCTCTTCCATCAAAGGAGATTCCTTAGCCAACTGGGAGGAAGATGATGAATTAGGCATTATAGATCCAGTCAATGAACCATTGCCTAAACTAGAGATGAAGTAAGAAGTGGGAGCAGAGCCATTGCAGGTGTCAGCTTGAGCAGATATGTTTTGTTGGCTGGGAGAATTTCTCTTGATGGTTAACTTCGAATTCATCTCTTCAATACGATTTGTAAATTCATCCATTCTATCATTCAGAGAGGTAATTTGCTCTAAAAGCTGAGTAAAGACCCCCTAGCAAAAATGAGTAAATAAATAAAGAAAAAAAGAAAGGCAGATTGACAAATATATATATATATATATATTGATTGCTAGTATTGTAGGAAAAGCACAATATCAGAAGCACTAAGAATAATGCAAGTCTACCTGATTCGCCGGCATTGAAGGGGACTCCGAGTTTCTATCATCAAACCTTTGACCGTTGGCACTATATCCAGTAAGCTTTGCCAGATTTTTGTCCCTCTGGGTTGTATACGAATGTGACATACCACTGTTCAAAATCTCATTGTCACTCAAAGACAGAAAACTTTAACTGAAGATAAAGAAGAAGAAAAAATGACAAAGAACAGATTTGAGAAATTGTCAGTGGTTGATTTAAAACCTAGAGTGGGAAAGAAATTCATTTCATAAAGCACGTGCACATAGTCTCACATACAACTAGTTTTGAGGCTTTGGGCCATTTGGTTTTGACGTAGAATCCTTTAGAAACAGACTTTCTTCTCTTGAACATGGTCCAAAATTGTCTTTGGTATCAGTCTATGACATAACTAGATCTTCACACCTCAAATGAGTTCCAATAAAATATGAATCTATGGGAAACACTAATCTTGTATGGAAGATTAAGTGTTCTTTACTTAGTTTCTCAAGACAATAACGATATCACATAACAAGAGAATATAATTTATCACATGGAAAGTCTAGCAACGGATTGGAATGAATATCTGTTTTTAGAACATAGAAGATATATTACAAGTTGCCAAGATGGAAAAGAATCTG
This sequence comes from Quercus variabilis, assembly GCA_030445155.1. Lineage (NCBI taxonomy): Eukaryota > Viridiplantae > Streptophyta > Magnoliopsida > Fagales > Fagaceae > Quercus > Quercus variabilis. The sequence goes on along the minus strand of CP129447.1, from coordinate 47,583,713 downwards.
TATTGCTAGAGTAAGAGACTTTAATTCTAGAAACCACTTTGAGTTCTCACCAGGCTGGTTTCTACTTTTAAGGCTGTACTCCTAACTGACAAAAGAGAAAAAGGGACCATACATCCTTGGTGACACAGCACTGCATATGACTTCATAGAGACGAAGAAAAACCAAATTCCAAGCAAAGACATGGACATGCTCTTTGCAATTTCAAATCCACAGAATTATAGCTTATAACCTGCTAAAAGTTGAATTGAAATTCAAGTTACCAACTCAAACAATTGAAAAGCACTCGTAACACGTACAAATATATCCAATTCTCAAATTGGTAAATCTCAGACATTGATCTACCAGCTTAGGTTGTCTAGCACACTAGTCAGAATACAGTGTCAACATCTATGTATTAAATCACAACAAGAATAACTAGAGAGAAGGACCAGAAAAGTGCACCTCTTAAGATGCTTATTTCTCATGGCAACTCTATCTGCAGAGGCTCTAGAAAGTGCTTCTTTGGGGCTTGAAACCAGATCCTCATCCAGGCTGAGCTTCGTCTTTAAATCTTCCGGCAGGGCCTGTGGCATGATTAGATCACAACTACCAATGCATGGAATTGAAAGGCATTATAAAGTTTTGGAATTTTCATACCATGACCTCATTTACAAGCTTTTCCAGTTGAATTTGTTCGATATAAGTACGAGGAACATATGAACCTTCCAATCCCAGCTGCTCAGCAACATATTTTACAACTGAGCGATCCTTTCCTTGCACCTTTTTACCAAAAAACAAGATATTTAGATCTGTGCAGAGCCCAAATAGAGGGCTTCAAAGAGAGCTCAGAAAATGAAAGATTAAAGAGTTGCATTAAGCACCATAATCAGAAACTATAACATCTGAGTCTCATAGATTTATACCTTAGCCTTAACCACTTATGCTGCATCACAATTGACAATAAAGTACAACAAATATTTTTACTGAAATGAAATATTTTTACAACAAATATTGGTACAGGTCCAGACAAAACTGGCACAGCCCAGCTACAGATAGCCATATTAAAGAGAATTGAAGCATATGCCTAAGCATAGGTTAGATGGAACTAAAAGTTTACAATATTCATAGAACCCTATCTGATTATTAAGTAATAAATAGATGAAGGTGCAAAAATATAGAGGTACCTGAACATAATGACGATTTACTTGCTCTAGCCAATCAATTTTCACAGAGATCCTATCATCTGAGAATACATGGCTGCTTCTCTTAAGGATAGATGCTATTGTGTATCCCAAGGCCATTAACCCACCAAGAAGACGAACACTGACCTCAAACGTAATTCTTGGTGAAATGACAAATGGATTATCAGTCACCCATTCCTGAAAAATAGAAGTACAAGCCATCGATTAGGTGGGATGCCAAGGATAAGGGAAATTTATCCCATTATCTCAAGGTCAAACTGGCTGTCATAAATGGTGACATCATATTCTAACACAAAGCTTCTAGCCTTATCATGTATAAGAGAAAGTGACATTCCTTAGGACTTCCAAGCATCATATTTTGACAGAGAACATAATGCAGTAACAAGGAGGTCTGTAAAAGTTAAAAAAAAACTGCAAGAGAATGTAAAAAATAAAAATGTAGACGGGAATTTTTAATGAGAATCTATTCTGATGGCAAGAATTGACATAGCATGACAAAACTTGTCTTGTTTATCCCTCAAATTCATCTTCTGCTCCTTACATGCATGTAGATGAGCCAACTTACATTCATTTTGGGGATGTGCAAGTATAAATTTTGACCTAGGACAAATTGGGGAGTTTTTCTGTATGTGATTGTGGTGTGCTAAGGTTTAATAGAATTTGTGTATCTAGGGTTTAGAGTTGTAGAAGAATGGGTTAGGGCTTAAAATTGGCTAGGGTTTGATGAGTTTTTTATTGCTATTTGATAAAGAAAGTACATGAGGGTTAAGGGTTTTAATAGGTAAGAGAGAAAATTTCATTTAGTGTTGAAATAAAGATAGGAAGAAACTGAAATTGAATTTCTCCACAATCTGTAACAGCAACAGAAACATGAAATCCTTTTATATGAAGCTATTTCTAGGACCATACCCTTACTAAACAAACAAGTCAAGATACACAGCCATAAAAACAGTGTTATTTCTCGAAATATGCTAGGCACTAAATTATTCAGGATGCACAATAATAATTGGTTTTTAAGAGGCAAACCTCAAACATGAGACTGTATTTTCCATCTTTATTCCGCATCCGTAAATATGATTGGCAAGATTCTGGATCTTCACCAGGTGGCAGAAGGTATATATCATAAGTCTGTTCTTTTGTTTCAGTACGATTTTCACTGAAAACGGCCTTGACTTTGTCCTCAGTCACCATCCTTGTCGACTACAATAAAAGGTAGCACTCAGTTATCAATGTAGACAAAGACATAGTATTTGAGAACCATTGATAAAAGAAACAAAATAAGAAGTAAAGTATGAATAACATAGATAATAACCTTTAATATATAAGTAGGACTCTGAAATCCAGTAAAAGGATTGAATTTGTTGATGATTTTAATATGTGCTGTTTGTAGATCTGGCTCGATAAAGGCCTTGTACATTGGATATACCTGTTGATAAAAGTATACTTGAGAACTTCCAAAAAAGTTATAATTCTTAAATATAACGATTAAAAGGAGTGTGTGTGTGTGTGGGGGGGGGGGGGGGGGGGGTTTGGGGGGTTTTGAAGTGGGGAGCCCAAAACAAACCGTTTCAGATATTTGATGAATTATCTCTTCTGGTTCTTGGCCAGCACGTTGTATATCCCGTAAAACCCGTTTGACGAGGTCAAAGTGAACTCCACCAGTTACAGACACACGAAGGTCCAGTAGAGGTCGCAACCTTTCACTCAAAGCATAGATGCCCTCAATGATCACAATGCGGGAGGTTGGGACTTCAAGTGTCCTGTCATAGATATATGCATTTAGATACCTACCAGGTGAATATGAAAGAGTTGTAGAAATTTAACCAGAAAATATATATTTAAAAAAAAGTTTTGGAAAACCATATACATTAACAGAATCAGAGTTGAATATGGCTTTTGATTTCAAGATATAGAGAGGATATATTACCCAATCAGAGTTGAATTTCCTTATCTTTTTGGTTCTTGGGTGGGGAGGTGGTTCAGAATACAAAATATAGATCTTTTCAATAATGAAAGAGGTTGCAAAATTGGCACGGTCCCAATCCCCTACCTTACAATATATTAGTATATGAAAGAACACAATAACCACTACTTTTTAAGTCTGATAACAGAAAAACTCAGGATGTCATTATGTTCATCATTCCGAATGAAAAATATGAAAAACTCCATTGTTAGCTTTGAATACTTGCAAACAACAACAATAACAAGTCTTTGTACCAAATTTTTGGGGTCGGCTATAGATCCTCAATAGATTATTTAGGGTCAGCCACATATATTCTTTTTCTTTATTAAGTTCTATCTGAAGTCGTATTCTTTGTTACCCCCTTAATTGATAAGTAAATTTTTATTAATTCTACTAATGTTATTTTAGGGCTTCCTTTACCTTTTTAAATTCCCTTAACTTGGAATCTTGGATCAACTTACATTTTATTACCAGTGCATTAATCACTCTCCCCTGAACAAAAAATGTCGTACCCAATGCACAAAGCTCTTACTTTTGCCGGTTCTAAGAAAGGTCATGGTAGGTAGCCTTACCACAATTTTTATTTTTTATTTTTTTTGGAGAGGCTAATTCCCAGACTTGAACTCGCGACCTGTTGCTTTTGGTGGAAGGCACTTACCATTGCACCAAGGCTCAACCTCTAGGCTTAGAGTCCCTACCTCTAGGCTTAGAATACTTGGGACTCTTAAAATTCACATCTAAAGTCTCCATGTATTGTTCCTTCAGCTATCATGAAACAGTATAATTTAAAACAGCTTACTCAAAGAATGAGAAGACCCATACATATTACCAAAGCTTAGAAGTATTAGATGCATGAGCAAGTACCTGTATCCCGTGCGGGAGCTAGACTTGAAATCATAAATTGGAACCTGAACCTGCTTTCCTGCCTTTAAATCATGGACATTCTGGAGCAAGGTGTCATAGTCTGTCAAGCGTGGATCTGTTTCATAAAGACATTAGAACCAACAGAGTTATGCTGTGTCTTATTTCCCAACTTGAAACTGTTAGCTTACTCTGGTTAGATATTTACAATTATAAGTGATTTCCAAAACACACTATTTGATGGAATTTGGTAATATTGTCATGTCAGCTTTACAAAAAATACACATGCATGCTCACTTATTGCAAGTATGCAAAAGTACTACTTAACTTTAAATAAAATTTCCTTGAAACCAAACAAAATTTGGAAACAAGACGTTTATATACCGTGTGGAATACTTTACAGATATGTTCATTCACTAAAAACCAACAATCAAGGCAGAAAATAGGCTAGTTAGGGACAGCACCAAGGGCCAAGACTACAAAACTTACAACCAAGAATCCTAACCATGAAACAATCATTAAATCAGGCTCCACATATCGACTGAAGATGACCCAATCTTATAACAAGGTTTTTGCCTGACCATATTAGAAAAGAATTGGAAAACAGACACAGTGATGGAGCTTTTGTTCAGCATCCTATGATATGAAAAAGATAGAAATAATATTTGAAAGAAGTTGCAATTTTCATGTTTTTCCTAAAAAGGTTGTACCAAGTGCACAAACCTCCCACTTTCTGCGGGGTTTGGGAGAGGTGACAAAGAATCAGTATCCAGCCTGAAGTGATACTGTAGGCTTGAAAAATTAATGAAAATAACACAGATCCTTACTTGAAAAGTAGATAGTAGACGTAAAGATTGTAAGGTGATACTAGGAGAGAGTGTAACCACTCAACATAGAGTGGTGGTACTAAATATTTTTATTAGAAGATGGAAAAGAAGAGATATTAGACAAAAAGACAAAGAAACCCAAGGATTAAGAGGTGTGGTTTTAAGGGAGAGACAAGATGTGTTTAAAGATAAAATAATCAAAGAAGGAAAGTGGAATTTAGACAAAGATGTAGATAAGATGTGGAATGAAATGGCTACTTGTATTAAAAGAGTGGCTAAAGACATACTTGGAGAATCTAAAGGATGTGGGAAACTAACTAAGGAGACTTGGTGGTGGAATACGGAGCTTCAAGCAACAATTAAATTAAAGAGAGAGGCTAAATGTAGGCTAAATGTTGGGCTTATGATAAATTATATAACAAGTTGGGGATGAAAGAGGGAGAGAAGCATATTTGTAAACTTCCTAAGACAAGGGAAATGAAAAGAAGAGACTTGAATGGTGCCTGGTGCATTAAAATCAAAGAGTGATAGTAAAAGAAGTTCACATTAAAGAGAGATGAAAAAGCTATTTTGATAAACTTTTTAATGGAAACCATATGAAAAATTGGAGCGACTTGGGTGACCCAATGGAGGATAAAAACAATAGATTTGTTTGATGAATTAGGATGACCCAAGGTAAAGGATGCATTAGGAAGGATGAAAATGGGAAAAGTGGGACCAGATGAAATCCCCAGTGAAGTTTGAAAATGCTTGTGTGATGTGGGTGTATGATGGTTGACAAACCAATTTAATAAGATCTTAAGTATTCACAAAATGCCTAGTGAGTGTAGGAGAAGTACTCAAATTCCTATTTACAAGAACAATGGGGAATTACAAAATGTACAAATTATTGTAAAATAAACTTATGAGTGACACTATAAAACTTTGGAAAGAGTGATTGAACATAGGTTAAGACATGAAACAACAATATTAGAGAATCAATTTGGTTTTATGCTAGGACATTCTACCATGAAAGCTATTTTCTCACTTAGACATCTAATGGAAAAATATAGAGAGGCTTCTAGATCTTCAAATGGTTTTTAATGATCTAGAGAAAGCATATAATAGGGTCCCTAGAGAGGTCATGTGGTTGGTTTTGGAAAAGAAAGGAGTTCCTCTAACATATATTAAGTTGATTAAAGATATGTATGCCGAAGTTGTAACTAGTGTGAGAACAAGTGGAGGAATTACAAGTAAGTTTCTTATCAAAATAGGTTTGCATTAAGAGTTACCATTAAGTCCATATCTCTTTGCACTAGTGATAAATGAGCTCACTAAATTGATTCAAGAGGAAGTCCATTGGTGTATGCTTTTTGCAAATGATATAGTTTAGTGAATGAAACTAGAAGTAGAGTTAGTGCCAAGTTAGAAATTCGGTGGGAAATGCTAGAATCTAAAGGCTTCTGATTAAGTAGGACTAAAACAAAATACATGGAATGTAAGTTTAGTAAAATTAGAAATACAATTGAAGGGGTGGTATGACTCAATGGCCAAGAGATACTAAATAGCGAGAGCTTTTGATATCTATTAAGTTAAAGATGGAGAGATTGAAAAGGATGTGAATCATAGGATAAGAATAAGGTGGATGAAGTGGAGAAGCGCATTAGTATGGTGTGATTGAAAAATACCTATTAAGTTAAAGGGAAAATTTTATAAGACTGTCATGTGACCAACTATGCTCTATAATACCGAATGTTGGATTTTTAAGAAGTAACATATTCATAAAATAAATAAGAATGTTAAAATGGATAAGTGGAAATACATGGAAAGATAGGATTCAAAATGAGAAAATCAGCTTAAAGATAGGAGTAGCTCCTATTGATAAAAAGATGAGAGAAAGTCGTTTGAAGCGGTCTGATCATGTTTAGAGGAGACCGATTAATGCACCGGTAAGAAAGAGTAAGTTAATCCAAGTTTAGGGAATTAAAAAATTCAGAGGAAGACCCAAAATAATATTAGTAGAAGTAATTAAAAAGGACTTATCAGCTTAGAGAGTAATAGAGAATATGACTTCATATTAAACAAAATAGAGGAAAAGAATGCATGGGGCAGACCCTAAGTAAAATCTGTTGAGAATCCATAGCCAACCCCAAAATTTTGGGATTAAGGCTTGTTGTTGTACAAATGTTCCAACTTCCAAGTATCAAGGATTCAAGGCTTAAGCACAAATAAAACACAAACCAACTGATGTGGCAAGCACGAAGAAATATTCAGTTTTATTTAATTTGGATGTCAATTATATTTTTATTGGTGAGTTAGATTTAGTTATTATTTAGGTTATTAGTATTTTTTTAATGTCCTAGACTCAAGGTTAATTTTGTAATTCAATAATTGAGATTTCTCAAGTTATTTAAATTTAGGTTTCTAAGTCAATTAGAACTAGGATTTTCCTATGTTGGTTAGAATTAGAGTTTAGTAGCATATATAAGGAGCATAATGTATTCCTGTGAAGACAGAATTATTTTGATGATGAATAAAACTTCTCTTAAAACTCCCCAATGGTCTAGTACTGACTTTGGCCAATCCTAAGGTCCCATTTGGTTGGGGTGATTTTAGCAGGGATGGAAAAGAAGGAGAGAAAAATAGGAGAAAAAATGGAGAGGGTTATTTGATTGGGAGGGAAGAGGGGAGGGATTTTGGTGGGCCCAGGTGTTTTCTCCCCAAGCCTACCAAAATCCTCTCTCTCCAATCTGGAGAGGTTTTAAGGATGGATCTTGAGAAAACACCCCTCCCACCCACTATGCGTTAACTTGTTTTTGCTTTTTTTTTTTTTTTTTTTTGCCGTCTTTCACCTCTAATACAAGAAAAATATATATAATATAATGGAAATATTTTATTTTATTTTATGATTACAAAAAAAAAAATTATTTCTTGTATTATATAATAGGGGTATGAGAGTAAATTTATACAAACAATATTTTCTATCTTCTTATTTTTCTTCTCAACCAAATAAATGAGTTTTCCAACCCTCTACTTTTCCATCCTTCTAACCAAACATCATGATAGAAAACTGAAATATTTTTTATCGTCTCACTTTTCCATCACCCACCAAACGGACCTTAAGTGTTAACTATTAAAGGTTTTCACTAACTTGGTGCTAACACCAAGCAGGCCTAAGTACTTGACTCCTGAGTTATTTATCCTTAATTTATTTAATTTTATTGTCACATCAGTTTGGTTTGTCCAGCATCAAATTTGGTAGAGCAGGACAAACCAACTCGTCAATTCATTTTGCTGATGTCAGGTAACCCACATCATAAAGCAATCTAGAGAAATGATTTCAGAAGACAGTCTACAATCCAAAATGATCACCCTCTACACAATTCTGGTAGTGAAGTAAACCTTTGAAGGGGTACCTTGTAAGAGTTAAAGTACTACAAAGGATCCAAATCGAATAAGAGTTTTAGTATAATGGATACAAATCGCATATGATCTATGAACACGAAATATGTGTGTCAGTTGGCTGAACAGAGACAATGAAATGACACAAACAAGCAACTGTAAAGATGAACCAGAGAACAGATACATATATAGGAGGCTGCTATTGGGGTCAAGGAAAATATCAGTCCCCTTTGGCCAATGGCTAATGAAGCTGAGGAGCTTTCCCAAGGGACAATGGTGACCAGATTAATTAACATCACCTGATATTGAAAAACTTCATGGATGTTTTCTCCATCCAATTTGTGAATATATAAAAATTTGTTTGAACAGCAAGCATTTCATTAGAATTCAAAAATACATGTGTGCACACGCACTCACAAATCCATAGACAATGTGTGCGAAAGTGTGTTGGTAATAGGGAAAGAATTTATGGATGAAACAGAACCACAGAAGAAAATGAGCAATCAATCAAGCCAACAATGTTCAAGCTCTGAGCCTTAAAACTGTAATGTAAATCAAAATGCATATGTCAATGCTCTGCATCGGTCTGACCTGAGACTTAAGTCACTCAATTGATTAGTTTCCTCACAAGTTTCACCAATGAGCTCTAGCTCAACTGGCACTTCGTCCTCCCTTTATTATGGAATGGAGGGTAAGGTCATGGGTTCAAAACCTACGGGTGTGTGTGTAACTTACCAATGAAAAAAAAGTTTACTCACAAGTTTGGATATTGACATTCATATATGACTACCAGGACACAATTACAGATATTATCCTGTAAGGCTTATGCAAGAACATCTCAGATATCACAGTTACTTCCAGAGAATAGTCAATAAAATTTTTGAAAAAGCTCTGTAAAAGAAGAAAATGAGTAAGAAAGAGGGTTTACCGTCAAAGTTGCCATCAACAATCCGGCTAGCATCATTATAATTATCCATTGAAATAACAGCAACACTGGGCATAAAACTGAGTATCTTTTCTGTAAACACTGTCTTTCCAGCGCCAGAAGGACCTGCCACACCTACCAGTATTATTCCCTCATTCTTTTGGGCTAATAATTGGCATGCACGGATCACCACAAAGAAACCCTTCTCAAATGACAAAGGATCTTGGATTGAAGCAATCTCATAGCGATCACAGTCCTTTCTCTTAACCAATCGAACTTGATCTTTTAAGAGAACACCCCGTTTCTGATGTGAATCAGCACTAGAAGTGTCTTGATCCATTGAACATATGCTGGCTCCCTCTGATTACAAAAAACAGATAAAGCACCAACATGAACAAATTTGAAAACATATAAGGTGAAAACTGAAAACCAAAAATTTTAAGTCACCGTGAAAAGATAAAAGGTAAGAATTTGCAATTATAAACTATATACAGTATTAATCTGCGTGAATAACATAAGCAATATTCCAAGGATTCTTGACTATGAAATGGAGAGCTTTAATTGAAAAAGTATTACAATATCCAATGAAGAAAAGAAAATTTTCGGAGCTTTCTCTCAGAAATATGTAGCATTGGTCTGTACTAGTTGGTTTGAGAGGTCAAAACGATTTTGATTACATTTAAAGTAGGTAAATTAAACAGAATAGAGACAAGTCATCAAAGTTTGAGATGAACCCCACCAAAGCAAAGGAAAATTTGTCAATTTTTTCAATAGTATAAGCAAAAAGAAAAACAACATTGTCTCATACCGTACACTATCATTTATACAACAGAATGATTAAATTTCAAGAAAATGGAAACAATACTGCAGTAATTTTTGTGAAAAAAAAAAAAAAAAAAATCAAGCCACAGAACCAAATTAAATCCATCCTTCTAAAGAGTTAATCTAGAGCAGTTCTTGCTTTGGTTGAGTAAACTCAGAAAGACATGTAAGTTTCTTACACCTAAAAAACTATGTTACCAGAAAAATAAGTGTTAATCACACTTTATTCGCTTATAGTTTTGATTTGAGCATTACATCAAACACAAAGTACTTCTAATATATTTTTTAAGACCCAAATCATCAAAATTTGCACATGTATATCACGTGTCTCAAAAAGAAACCCAGTAACAACCTTATTACAATCTGAATACTCATGAACTAGAAGTAAAAACAATTATACCACAAGTGAACATAGTGCTCGTTTTAAACAACAAGTTGGCAACTCAATCTCAAACTAAACCAAAGGTGGGTAATTTGTAATTTTCCCTAAAAATAAAGTTAGTTTTTTCCCATGGGAGAAATTAAAAGTAAGTTAGGTGATGATGTCTAGGTAAACCATGTTTACATAATAATGGGCTAGATGCATGAATCCCATCAGATATTGGTGGCAAAAGAAAAAGATGCTCATTCTTCAGATAAAGTGTGAATGAAATCTACCAGCTGATGCCATGGCACTAATATAAGTCCTTTTCTAAGCTAGCAATGCTTCTGTGCTCATCTAATCGAGGGCATAATACACAACTATTTCTCCCATAATGACCAACAGCAGTTTTTATTCTAACAATTGAACTTGATATTTTCATGCTTCTCTTTCATATCACACAACACAGCAAAACTTACCAGTTAGTCTCCAAGCAGAACTTTAAGATTGGAGCTAATTATACAGGTAAAAATTAAAGCATTCAAAAACCTTATTTGAAAATTTGAGGTTTGGTAACAAAATTTAAGGGTTTTTTTTTTTTTTTGGGGGGGGGGGGGGGGTTGTGAAATAATCAAGGAAATTCATAGTCATCAGACCCTGATCATCACGAGAATCAATAGTAATGTCATAAACATCATAAATTTAATGTATAAAACTGATACATTTTCAGGTAATTCCAATATTATATCCAAGAAGTTGCTGTAGAACAGTAACCTTGAATAAACAATACAAACTATATATGTTCCATAACTTTGTCAGGACATGCTTTTGAGCATTACATCAAACACAAAGTACCAAACTAAGATTAAAAGGTCCAAAGAAACACATTTCTCACTCATCTTAAAACAATAATACAAACAAAAAAGAAAAGAAATTTGATCCAAACACCAATATAGAAAAAAAGCATAAAATAAGGATCACCCAGAAAAAGAATATCACAAAATTAACATTACCCAAAAAACACAAAACACAGAACAACCCTTTTAATACCCTATTTGGATCTAACTCTTAGTAACCGACTCAAACAACACACACAACATCAAAATGAGAATAAAAATATGAGAATTGCACATAGATAATAATTGCAACACAAACAAAACCCAGAACAGATAAAAGATAAAAAAGACAAACCAATGTATGATATTGGCGATTTCGGAATCACAGAGCGAGATGTTTGTTTTGAGTGGCAATGAGTAACGGTGAATTTATGAGCAAAAGAATAAAAACCCAAGTAGAAGAAGAAGAACAAGGTCGGTGGTTTCTTCAATATAATATTATTATTGGTTTCCCGCTATACAAAGGAATGTGATTTTCCGTGATTTTTTGGGAAGTGGGATTCCACACACAATCTCTCTGTGTGTAAACACTCCCAAGAGAGAAAAGGAGATTGAGAGAGAGAGAGAGAGTCACCGAGAAAGAGAGCAGACCTCTATTTTTTTATTGTTCTTTTTCTCTTTTCTTGTATATTAGTATTATTTATATATAGACTTCTAGAGTCAGTCACAGCTCGCATTCGCAAAAAGAGTGCTGTGTTGAACAAGGAAACAAAAAAAATCTAGCACCACACCCCTGTTACAAAATTTTGATGCGGTAAAGTTTGAGTGTTAGATGAAAAAAATAGTGATCAGCCACATAAGATAATTGTAAAAATATTATAATAATTATTGTGGTTTTATAATTACTCTTGAATGAAATTCTGTCATAATTAAAATATTGTTTCATTTTTTTTTTCCTTTTTGAGTAAATTGCTTTCACTTTTCAGCTCTAGGGCGGTTGAACAATTAGCCATGTCTGTCACAGCGTTTTCTTTTATTTTAATAGATAATATAGAATTTGGACTTGGACAAAGTTTTCCTCCAATATTTGGAAAAAAAAAAATCTTCTAACCCACCACTTGGTGTTTCAAATGACCATTTACTTGTTTATCAAAAAAAAAAAAAAATGACCATTTACTTGTTGATTAAAAAAAATGACCATCTATTTGTATTTTCAAAAACTTAGAGATTGTTTGGGATAGGCTGAAATTTTCAACTTATTTGCAATTTAGCTTAATTTTGCTATTATTTATGAGTTCTACTATATTTTTCGATATTATTCATAAATCTCATTGTACTATTTAGCTTATTTTTCAACTTTTTTTTTTTAACTTTTAGCAAAAAAATTTCAATTTCAGCTAAATAAGCTGCTCCCAAATAGACCTTTAATTTATTTAATGAATTATGTGATTTAAATTAATACACGTAGATAATTTTATGAATCATCATACAATTTCTTAGAGATTCTCCAAACAAGTTTGGAGAAAATCTTTGTCCTTTAAATTTATATTTATAAAGCGGTCCTATAATTAGGGGTATACACTATACAATGTGGTCAAGTTTATTGCATATTTTTTATTAAAGAGTTTCGACCTATGTCGTCCATTCCTGATAATAGCTCTTTATCATCAGATCAAGACAAAAATCAGTTTTTGGGATAGGCAGAAATTGAACTTCAGATCTCTTATTCAACCATCAGAGATTTTACCAATTGAGTTAACTGAAACTCATTAGTTTATTGCATATTTTTGCAGCCATGATGTTGTCATTTCCTTAATTCCCTTACATGCATTGGACAAAAACTGACAAGTTACCATGGTTGACTTAGGCTAATTAATGCATCTTGTTAAATTGGTTGGGCTATGTGTGTTGAGTGTGGGAAAATAACCAAATACACAAAATCATCAAAATCAAACAACTAAATAGAATTTAAAATAAATAAATAATCCCCAACTTCTTAATTTTTTAGTGCAATTAAGAGATGGAGAGATTGACTATTTTTTTGGGGGAGTTGGGGGGGGGGGGGGGGGGGGAGAGAGAGAGAGAGAGCACATTACTTGAAATAGAACAACGGCGGCAAATGTGAAATGTCAATGACTAAGAGCTAAAACTAAAATAGAGAAATTGAGGAGATAGAGGATGGCTGCATCTTCATAGTGAAATGATTTAAGAGAGAGAGAGAGAGAGAGAGAGAGAGAGAGTATTTTTTTCCCCAAGAATGAAGCTAGTGGAGTGGGAGGTCGGGTTCAAATATATAATTGGGGCACCATAAAAGATGTCTTAGATTTTTAAAAAAAGAAAGAAAGAAAAAACAATAGAATGTGTATGCTATCTTTTAATGAGTTTTTCAACATTAAAATACTATTTAATATTAACATGAGTGGCATTTTATTGTGCAAATTGGCCTTATATATATATATATATATATAAATATCTATAGATAGACACACACACATGTGCGTGCAGACACACATTGTGTGTGTGTGCGCGTTATACTCATCCATAATGAGTAGAAATCTACAAAAGTTAGTGGGAATATATATGAGAGACATATGTATAATAGTTATAAATTTTGACCCTAAATTCAAATTCTAGCTCCACCACTACCGACACCCTTCAATTCTTCCATTTCATCTTTATCTATTGTGAGCGATTATGTCAGTAATTGCCTCGTGAGGTTTGGATGAAGACATTAATTGATTTCTTTTTCGTGTAAATTATATTTGAACACATATTATGTTACTTATTCAACGATTTTTTTTTTTTTCTGGTTTAGCTAATTATTAGAACCAACTTTTCTTTGGAGGCTTTACCAACTTTTTCTTATTTCCTTAGTTCTTTGGAGGATATTAGACATGGCAAAATGGATCAAAATTTGCTAATCTGATTTGAAAATACTCGAATATTTTTACAAGAAGTAAAAATGGGTTGATTAGTGACCAACCTTTTTTTTTTTTGCGGGTCAACCTGACCTATGACCTGATCCATTAAATTTTTTTTTCTTTTTTTGGTGATTCCTAATTATCATCATTTTAGACAGCACAATTATAAAATAATAATAATAATGAAACTAATACATTATTGGTTTAAGTATTTGTTGTGAGCTTTATAGTACACAAGTCAAACTCAATTGGCAATATATAATGGGCATTATTATTATTTTTAATTATTTAATTTTTTATATAAAAAAATAAAATTTTCAAATATTTTGGATAACACAATTCAAAAATACATATTTAACATCATTTAGATACAATGGCTTTAAAGAAACAATTGAGACATTTACATAACTACATGCAAATGAATTGAAAGATGAATAGTTGAGGCATTTTGGAATGAGTAAAGATTTTTAAATATTAAATAACAAAGTATATGTCAAGATAATCTGATTATAGTAGAATTAAAATAAAAAATGAGATTAAATTCTTTAAGGATGAGGTGTCAAACCCAAGTTTTACTCCCTCTAACCTCGACGTGCCACATTATGTCATCACATATTTAAAAATAAGCACAACTACACCTAATCAATTCCAATACACGTATACATATCCAACCAAACTGGGAGTTTATTGAGATATTATTAGGTGTAATATGATATATTAAATTTTAAGTAAAAAACTGAAGTGGTAATTTCTTATTGGATAGTGTAAAACATGAGTTCTACAACTCATCCTTATCAAATTTGAACTCTAAAAACATATATTTAAAATTATAGATATGTATAAGAAACATTCATAAATGTAAAAAAAGTGAAGCTAAAGTATATCAATGAAATTAGCATAAATTATAAATACTTAGTCATATTTTTTAACAATTCATGTCCAAAATAAATGGTTTTTCAATATAAATTATGATATTTTCTATAGTGTGTTTTGCTTAACAATGACATAATATTCATAAAAGAAATCATGTATAAATAAGTAAACAATCAAACTTTAATGTATATTCTCAACTTGTAATAGAGTGTCAACCACAATTAATATTAAATTATAGAATTAGTTTTTAAAATTGTAAATGTCTTATATGTTTTTATTTTTTTTATTAAATTAGTTATTCAATAAGGCATTTGGAATTTTGCTTTATGTCTTGGGATGTTGATATTGTATAAAAATAAAACTTGTGTGTTTGTTTTAATTATCTTTTGTGCTATTTTGTTTTGATTAGTAATGTTAGAATTTGTGTAATTTAAAATTATTGAACCAATATTAATTTATTTAGCTGAGCTCATTTTTGATATAAGTGACAAAATTCAAAGCAATGCATTTTACATTAAATAATTTGCTGCATTATTTTCTAATGGCAAATATATATTTTTTCCTTAATAAAGAAATTTAAATAAGAAAATACCAACCAACAATCCGATTGACTGGAACCGACCGCGTCTAGATAATATAACTGGATCTTATAAATTTCATTTTCATTTCCATTTTCATTTTCTCTTTATTTTAAACTTTTTCTTCATATTTATGTACGATTATGAGACAAGAAAGACGAAAGCAATATGATCAATTACGTGTTGTGCCAAATGTAACATAACCGGCATGGGCTGTTACATGTGATTGTCCTGTTGGGTTTGATGATTGTCATTGATGAAGCCAATGAAACTTCGACACCGTGATATTATCCAACGTGCTTTGATTAGTTTCCCTTTTCAATCATTGACTGCATGGTCTAGTACCAAGTGGATTGTTGCTTTCCGATCCCCACGATATAGAATCTGTACATGGCTTTTATGGTTCAAATTTTATTTCCTACTTATATTTAAATTCCAAAACTAAGTTCCTCCCTTTAATTTGTCACCTTATCTTAGCAGATCTTAATGTCAAAGGACTATACCATTCATTCATTAATTGAAGTCAAGGTTTGGTTCCAGACTTATTTGGAACTATCATATTTTACCTTATTATGTAATGATCGAAAAGACTAGTCATAACTGGTTGGTAAGGATTACTCCAAACCTTAGAACCAAACTTTGCCCTTAGTTGAATACTGAGTAGAATAGATATGCAAATTAAGGCAATCCCCGCCTATGACAAAATTGACAGTGCATAATGTCTTAAGGTGTACGTAGTAAATCATGGCATAGAGCATCGGGCATGGAAATGCCAAATGCAAAGGTTATTTAGCATTAGGAGCCACAAATCAATCAGCAATGGAAAGGTTATATGGCATATGCTAAAATTTTTTTGAGATTTAGCTACAGTACCATCTCAAATGTAAGATGGTACTGTAGCTGAATGGTAAAAAAAAAAAAAAAAATTTTAATCCTCTCGTTTCTCTCTCCACTCTTATTTTAACCGGAAATTTATCACTCTTCTCTCATTTTGACTCTTTCTTTTCTCTCTCTTCCTTCTCTCTCTTTCTTTCTGCTTTCTCTTCTTGCTGCTCTCTCTTCTTCAACGGAATGGAAGCAATGGCGTGGCGGCTTGATCAGAAAAGCTACGGTGGAGGCGTGGAGGTCGTGGGTTTCCGTCTCGTCACCGACTACTTCGCCTTAAACTCGACGGCGTCCCCAAGATCGCCTTCCTTTTTCTCGCCCGTCGCAATCTCCCTCTCGATTTTCTCTGGGAATCTTTCTTCAAGGTTTTCTTTCTTTTTAATTTAATTAATTTAATATTATGAATGTATGAATTTTCCTATGCTTAACGCTTGGCTTTGTTGAAATTCACAGAATGTGTTTTTTTTTTTTTTTTTGGTTCAACTACTGGGGTTTGTGGTTGTGGTTGGTGGGCCGACGGTGGAGGTGGTGGAAGTAGTTGTGGATGGTGGGCCGACGGTGGGGTGGGTGTCTGTGGCTTCGTCGGAGTGGGTTTTGGGTCAGTGGGTGGCGGCGTGGGTTTGGTGCCTGGGATTTTTTTTTTTTTTTTTTGGTGTTGACGGTATTATGGGTTGCTGCGTCGTGGTGGTGGATCGGTGGGTGGCGGAGATCGGTGGAGCTGTGGTGGCTGTGGCGTTGTGATTGGTGTGGGTGTTAATGGGTTTTTGTTTTGTTTGTTTTTTTTTTTTTCTCTGGGTTTGCTGGTATATGTGATCGGCGTTGTGGGGGCTGTGGCGTTGTGATAGGCGTGATGGTTTTTTTTTTGTTCTTTTTTTTTTCCTGTTTCGCTGATCTGGGTTGATATGGATGATAGAGGAGTTGTGTGGAGGAGTTGGGTTGATATGGATGATGGATTGGAAGAGGAGGCTGGAAGAAGGTGAAAAGTAAAGTAATGGAGGATTGAAGGGACGGGAGTGGGATAAAAAATTGAGAAAAAATAAAAAAAGAAAAAATATATTTTATTACGTAGATATATTATTTTAATGAGTAGAATAGGAAAATAGAGTTTTGGGATGTTGGGAACATTGTAAATGGTATGGTATAACTGAAAAAGTAAATTTTTGAGATGGTAAAATAAGATGAGATATAGAATTGGGATGTGGATGCAGACGTGCTGTACAGCAAAAGAAATGGAGAATCTGAGCTATTGGGTAGAATTAAATGTGTTACTGAGTTAAAGTACTGTTACACACATGTTTCGTTAATAACATGAGCAATTAACTTGCTTGTAATATTCCAGCATCTTTACCAAAATTATCACGATGTCCTATTTGGTGGGTGGAGAATGGAGACTATCACTTTCATTTCTTTTTTGAGGGCATCATGATTCATGAGTTCAAATTTCTTTGGTTTGACTAGGGAGTAGTATTCTTATTATTCATTATTCAGAATTAAAATAGATTGGAAAAATGATATCTAGTGAGCAGTGAGCACTATAAATGATGGTTCTTGCAAAGAAATCGGGATTTTTTTTTTTCATTTATAAATAAAAGAACAATGACAAGCTCTCTATATGTATCATCCAACAGCAACATATCATTGCATCAAAAGCTCACCCAGTATATATTGTAGCTTCTTCTTCAACCCTCTATATAAATTATCTTGCTAAGAGTTGAATTAATGGTAATAATGGCTGGGGAAAAGATACTTTTTTTTTACATGATTAATTTATTATATTTTCGAATAATTCAATTGTGGATTTACCATATTTTCAATCTTTTGTATTGACCTTTTTTTTTTTTTTTTGGGAGAAATAAATATATATACAACCGTTAACATGATATCATGATACTCAATATTAATGATTTTTTTTCCTATATAAGTCAGTGTTTTAAGTGGAACAAAAGCTATGCAAATTATTATTTTGCCACAACAATAATCATTTTTGCAAACATGCGACTTGATCACGTCCATTTGATTAGTACATTATTTTTTTTTTTTTTTGAGGGTGTGATTAGTACATTATTGATTAACTAGAGTGTAATCCCATGTATATGCATGGATACATTTAAAAATAATCACAATTACATATATATAATTTAAAATCTAATTAGATCTAGACTCTTCTGTTTTTACATTCTATAATTTACTTGTCACAAAAATTAAAAAATTAGATGGAACACATGCGCAAAATTAAACTACAATTAAAATTCAATTTATAATCTAATTAAATTTAGAGTTTTTAATTTTTGTACCTAATAATTTACTTGAAACACAAATTTAAAAATTAGATGAGATACGTGGCGCAAAATTAGACTTTAATTTAGAATTTAATTAGATTTTTTCTTAGTTTAGCTATTAATATATGTAGGGTTAGGATTTGTAGCCCAAGCTCAAAATAATGAATTTGTAGAGAATGGGTGAAAGAGCGAGATTGACTATGGAATTGACAACAGTTAATCACAACTCCCAAGTATAAACCAGCATGAATTTACACATAAAAATGAAATGAATTGGTGTCCGAAGAGGCATATTATTGATTATGTAGTGATTACAGTTCTTAGAGTTACAGTAAAATCTTTCTTTCTTCTCTATTGCCTTTTTTTCCTCATTTTCTTATCAGGAGTTTCTTTCCTTTATATAACCGTTTTCCCCATCATCTCCATCGTCCACTTGTACTTCATCTGTGAACCTACTTGAGTATATGTCACGTCAAGTATCTCCTCTGGCTCTTTGTGAGTGGCGGTAGGTGAGGTTACACTATTCAGGGGTTTTCTCCACATAAATGCGGCCAGAAAAGTTGCTGTAGTGCCTTAAATACGGTAGTAGCAGCTTTTCCTTTAGATATTTCCTCATTCTTATCGTCTTCAGATATACTCAGAGCTTATCTTGATCAGTAGGAATGCTCAGAAGATCATTCTGACCTTTTATACGTTCGATTGATCCATACTATTCGCGTCCGAGGAATAAAATCTCTTCGGACGGACGGGGATCTCCTCGGATTGTAACCATTTTTCTTTTCTGGGGATCCTTCTTCCAGATGGGCTTTGCCCTTACCACTTCATTCTCTTCGGACGCACAGTAATCCTCACATGGGGCTCTAGGCCCACTACGTTAGATTGGGCCTTCCCCCCTTCCTCTCCCCCCCCCCCCCCCCACAATATATATATATATATAACTTATTAACTTGAATTGTTTTTAGTTATACAAAAAAAGGCTCATAAATATAAAATAATTCAAAAATTATATTTTTATAGTTTACTTATATTGGACTCCTCGTTGTTTACACTAAATTAACTCATTTGATACAAAAATTAAAAAAAAAAAAAAATTTAGATTAGATGGGACACATGGCACAAAACAAAACTTTAATTGAAATCCAAATTTTGCATTGAATTAACTCATTAGGCACAAAAATTTTAAAACTTAGATTAGATAGGATACATGACGTAAAATTAAACTCTAATTTAATTCCAATTTAAAATCTAATTAAATTTTCTCTCAATTTTATCTATTATTATATGTATAAATATATAGATATATAGATTTTATTATGTCCCACTTGAAAAAGGTTTTTATTTTTTTTGGAATTTTCCGTACACTTAAAAAGTTTAAAGTGGAAGTTTCTAGCTAAGAATTTTATTTCCATGGATATTGAAAAGTAAATAATAAGAAAAAGATATATGCTTTTAATATGGAAATGACAAAATGGAAATGGCAGGGGGGGAATCGATTCGATTCTCACAGCTGACCAAAAAGAAACATCAATAAAAATGACAGAAAAAGACTGCTCAAAGCAACAATGAAAGCACTAATTGCTTCAGTGTTTTGCTTTATTTGAACTCCAAGATTGAAAGGGAGCCAATGAGCCACTGGAAGTGGAAGATTTATTGGGTAACTGAATAAAAGCCTGCAATCAACCATTGCCCGCTTTATTTGATGATAACCAGGGGGGGGAAAATTCATGGTCACCACTCACTAATTATTCCGCCGCAACTTTTGTAAATATTTTTTCTTTTTTAAGTGGTGGATGAGGATGATCATATTTATATAGACGAGTAATGATACAGACATATTTGACAATTTTTTTTTTCATAGGTTGAGTTAGCAAGCTTTTATTGGTTTTTATTTAGGTCTATTACTGACATAATTTTTTTTATTTATTACTAACAATCTGTCACATTAGCAGATATCAAATATTTTGGTGTCTCTAAACTTTCTCTTATATATAGACCCACCACTAATATCATTTTTATTCTCTAATAAAATTTGGAGGTACTAAAAAGGTAACTTTTAAAATATTAGAGATGAAAAGTGAAATTCATGCAAACTTGAAAAATAAATATTTTAACCAAATATATTGTATTGTGCATGGTATATATTTTATTTGGTAGAAACCGAAAAACATTAAAAGAAATGAGTTATAGTCTTTAGAAAAAGTAGACTTACTCAAGGAGGTATTCTAACACTTTGGACAATTTTTTTCTTATAAACCCCCCTTTTTTTTTCTTTTCAAATAGAACATAAACCATTGCCCATGTATATTCATTGCATCTCTCTCTCTCTCTCTCTAAATGCTACAACTTGTGGGTTTTAGTTAACTCAGTTGGTAAAATCTCTGATGCTTAAATAAGAGATCTGAGATTCAATTCCTGTCTACACCAAAAACTGGTTGATGTCTTGGTCTAATGATAAAGAGCTATCATCAAGAGTAGACGCCATATGTTAAAATTCTCTCAAAAAAAAAAAAATGCTACAACTTTTTTTTAATATATTTTCTCTATATAAATGTATATTTCTATTTACGCTTACTATCTCGGTTACTATTTTTTTTGCATATTTTGGATGTGTTTTTGTAATATTGTTCTTTTTTTAAAATGGGTTATAGTCTTCTAAATTGTGTCATAGTAGGTCATTTTTTCATAGATTTTGTTAAATACAAGTGAATTTTCAAATATTCAAGTATTTTATTTTGGCACATTTCAAATTTCTCCTTCTCTTAAAAATATTATTATAACAATCAAAGTCCATCACAAAATTATAAACTTATATTCACCAAAATGAAATTGAAACCAAAAGCATAAGAGATAGCTCTTGTAATAATCAATTACACAAATATTTGGTAAACACATTCAAATACATAGCCAAGTAGATTGGGTTTTTAGATAAACTTAAATTCTTATGCTTCAAATTGTCCCTAAGCCAAAACTCTCACACGATGGGCCTCTCGTATCGCATCCTGCTGAACCCGCAACCCCGGGCAATGTTGACCCCAATTCCATGGGAATGGAGATCCGGTTTGATAAATCAAGCCAACCCTTTTAATTCATCTCCAATGAAGGTTTTAGTTTGGAATTGTGGGGGCGCGGGCAACTCAAATTTCTATAGAAACTTCTCTGACATCATCCGTCTTCGTAAACCTTCTACTGTTGTAGTCTTGGAAACTCGGGACTCTGAAGACAGGCTTGATTCCATTAGCTCTAACCTTGGGTTTGACAATGTTTGCTGCTCTGATGCAACTGGGTTCAGTGGAGGCATTTGGGTTCTTTGGAATTCTTAGGACATAAGCCTAGACATCCTCTTTATGACTGACCAAATCATTCATGCCTTTGTGCAAGCGAGTGCTTCAAATCCCTCCCCTTTATGGTAATTTATTGCTATTTATGCAAACCCAAACTTAAATACTCACATACAACTTTGGGAAAATCTGTCTGCTTATGCCTCCTTTCACTTCCAGCCCTAGCTCTTAGCTGGTGACTTTAATGATATTTTGGATCATCAGGAAAATTTTAGTTGCGCTTCTCCTAACCACAACTGTATGTCTCTCTTCAATAATTTTCTGCATAAGTGCAACCTGTTGGACCTTGGCTACAATGGTCCTCATTTCACTTGGGCCAATAAAAGGGACTCTAGACTTGTCCAAAGAAGACTAGATAAGGCTCTCTGCAACCCCACTGGCAGCTTCTATTTGAAGAAACCAAGGTTCTCCACCTTCCCAAGACTTCATCAGATCATAACCCCATCCTCATTGATACCTTACCCTCCCCCCCTGACTGAAACAACTACCTCTACCACTTAGAAACCATTTGGTTTAGCAACCCCTCCTTCCCAAATATCATCCAAGATGCTTGGAACATCCATCCAAATAACACGATCCTTGCCTTTAAAGATTTCACTAGAAGAGATAAAATTTGGAATCGGGACATTTTTGGAAATATCTTCCATAGAAAGAGGTGGCTTCTTGCTTGAATAAATGGTATTCAGGCTACTCTTTGCTCCAAGCACTCCCCTTTTCTTCTTAACCTCGAGAAAGAGTTTAACATGGAATACCAACAAGTACTTAATCTTGAGAGAGAATTTTGGGCCCTAAAATCCATAAATGAATATTATTAGGTGACCGTAACAAAAAAAGAAAAAAAAATTTATCTCTCTACCATCCGTAGAAGACATCATAACAAGATTTGGGGCCTCAAAGAATTTATGGGCAACTGGACTTCCCCACTTGACATCCAAAATCAAATCCTCTCCCACTTCATAAACCTCTACTCCTCTAACTCAACTTGTGAGCAACTGTCTTTCCCCATGCCCCATAATTTCCCCTCTATCCCCCTTTCTACTCATAACCGCCTTGCCCAAAATGTTACTGACTTAGAAATCAAAGAAGTAATTTTCTCCTTCAAGCCCCTAAAAGCCCCTAGCCTTGATGGTTTCCATCCCATTTTCTTCCAAAAATTTTGGAATACTATTGGAAACTCTGTCACATCCTTCATTAAAAACATCTTCTACTCTAGGAAAATTTCATGTGACCTTAATTCCACCCTTATTTGCCTCATTCCCAAAATAGCCAAGCTTGAGACTGTGCATCAACTTAGACCTATTGGTCTCTACAATAGCCTTACAAAGCAGTCACAAAGATCCTTATCCGTAGACTCAAGCCCCACCTAAACAACTTGATTCACCCCATTCAGGCTAGCTTTATCCCAGAGAGGAAAGCTAGTGACAATATCATCATTGCCCAAGAGATTGTACATACCATGAAAAATTCTAAAAGCAAGAAAGGCACCATGGCTATCAAGATCGACTTAAAGAAAGCCTTTGACAGACTTAAGTGAGTTTTCATTAGACGCACCATCCTCTTCTTCAATTTTCCACTTGATTGGATAGACACCATAATGTCTTGCATTTCCACCTCCAGTCTATTTGTCCTTCTAATTGGTGAACGCCTCAACCCCTTCCTTCCTTTTAGAGGAATTAGACAAGGTGACCCCTTCTCCCCTTGCATCTTTATCCTTTGCATGGAATATCTAGCTTGGCTCATTCAAGAGGAAGTCTTATCTGGTAATTGGCATGGATTCAAAACCTCCAGAAATGGTCATACTTTCACATATCTATTTTTTGCTGATGACCTCATCCTCTTTGCCAAAGCTACAACAAAGAATTGCCTCACCATCAAAAGAGCTCTAGATACCTTCTGTAATATCTCTAGCCAAAAGATCAACTACTTAAAATCCAGAATTTTCTTCTCCCCTAAAATTGACCCTAGAAATATTAAGAGGGTGGAAAATGAACTTCAAATATCCTTTACTAGGAATTTTGGGAAATACCTAGATGTCCCTATCCTTTTAGATAGAAGGAACATGAGATCTTATGATTTCATCATCAACAAGTTAAGAGATAGACTTGCAAGTTGGAAAGCGAACTCCCTTTCTATGGTCAATCGTCTCACTCTTATCAACTCAGTCACCACTGCCATTTCAACCCACATCATGCAATGTACCCTCCCCCCTACCAAGATTTGTAAAGAAATTGATAAGTTGAACTGTAACTTCCTGTAGGGTGACTCTGACTCCAAGAAAAAGCTCCACCTAAAAAATTAGGATTTGGTTACAAAACCAAAATGTCTTGGTGGCTTGGGTATTAAAAAAAGTCTCCCTTAAAATCTAGCCTTGCTTGCAAAAAGAACTTGGGCTCTTCGCTTAAACTACACTGATCTTTGGGCCATTACTCACAAAAGAAAATATCCCCAAAATCTTTCATCTTGAAAGAAAATTTCTTCTACTTGGCATAGCCTCTCAAAAGCTAACCGCATATGTGACAAGGGGACTGGTTGGCTCATTAAGGATGGAACCTCCATAAACTTTTGGAAAGATAACTAGACTGGCTAGGGCCTTCTCCAGAATTCTATCCAAGGCCCCCTGAATAAAGGGGAAGAATCCCTCAAGGTTTGTGATGTTTGGGATCAAAATGGAAGATGGGACTTAGACAAACTTTCCATTAGTCTTCCTACTCGTTCTTTAGATATCATCCAAACTACTCCAAAACCCATCCACCCTTCCCATCCGGATAAATTCTTTTGGCTCCCTTCCCTAAATGGCCACTTCAACGCTAGCTCGGCTTATCTCATTGCTCTTAACCTTGATCCTCTTTAAACCAACCGATCAAAATGGAAATGGTTATGGAAGCTCCCCACCCTCCCCAAAATTATTACGTTCCTCTAGCTTGCTTGTCATAATACTCTTCCCACAAAAGATCTCCCTTTTAGAAGGAAAGTCATCACAGAAGCCACATGCCCTCTCTGTAACAACCACCCAAAATCCATCCTCTAAATCCTTAGGGACTGCCCTGTTGTCTACCCAATATGGACAACCATTTGCATTCCTCCTACCCCCCCCCCCCCTCCCAAATCTTCCACACCCTTCATGTGCTTCACTGGATCATGAAGATGTCTACATCCTCTGCCTCCTCTAGTTTCCACCCTTGTATCCCATGGAGTGTAGCATTCTCGATCACAACTTGGGCTATTTGGATAGCTAGAAACAAGTTGGTCATGGAAAATAAAGCTTTCAACACAAGTGATATTGTGAAAAAAATCAAATCCACCTCTTTCGAACTCCACTTCTCCCTTTCTGTCAAAGAGAGAAAGCCTTTCAGTGATTGCATCCACATCAGTTGGTCCCCCCTCCCTCGGGCTTCTTAAAACTCAATATTGATGGTTTAGTTCATGGCAACCCTAGTAGAGCTAGTGCAGGAGGGCTTATTAGAGATCACACAGGTTCTTCGATTAGTGGTTTCTCTAGAAATATAGGAATTACTCACTCTATGGCAGTTGAGCTTTAGGGCCTTCTTGATGGTCTTACTTTAGCAAAGGATTTAAACATAAAAAAACTCTACATTGAGCTAGATGCTAAAGTTGTGATCACTATCCTTACGTCTTATGATAGTATATTTGACTCTTCTCACCCTTGTGATGCTTTGATATCTAATTGCAAGTCACTCCTGCAGGCTTTTTAGGAACCTCACATCCACCACATCTACCGCGAAGGAAACAAGTGCATGGATATTTTGGCTAAGGGAGGATCTAACATTAGTGATAAATTTGTTTTGTTTTCACATCCCCTTCCCCCTATTTTGTATCAGTTATTTTCAGATGCTTGGGGTAATTCATACTCGAGACTTCGTAATCCTTGATGCTGCTTAATTATATTCCCCTTTACCTATATATATATATATATATATATATATAAAATACAAACTAAAACCATAAGAGGGAGAGAGAGGACTCGTGATGGGAATTAACAAACAATACATTAATCCAAAACAAAGTTGCTAAAAACACAAAAAATCATCCAACCTAAGCAGAGTTGTAAAAAATAATAAAAATCTACCAAAAGAAAGTAGAAAATAGAAAAAAAAAAAAATAGAGCAATTATCTTTTTTTGTGTGGACAAAACATAAACGGAATGTGAAAGAGAAATGTCGATAAAATAATAACAAATTTATATAAAAGAAAGGGTAAATTTCATTAATCTACCTTGAGGTTTGGGCGAATGCCAACGAAGTCTAAGATATTTCAAAACTAACCAACCTGGTCCCTAAACACCATTAGCCCTAATAGTCATTTTCCTATTTTCTCTCTTAGACCTATCTATTCCGCCCCCCCCCCCCCCCAGCTCGCTCTCTCTCTCTCTCTCTCTCTCTCTCTCTCTCTCTCTCTCTATATATATATATATATATATATATGTTTGATTGAATAGCATAGCCACTATGGTCAATCCAAAACAAGAAAAAAAAATCTCATTGTGTTTTCCACCACCAAAACGCCACCCACCAAAAAAACCCATAAAACTAGTAAAACCATCGCAAACCACTGTATTGGAACCCATCCCCAAACAATGCATTTACATATTTGATCCCCCCCCCCCCCTCCCAAAAAAAAAAAAACCCATTAAAAAACCAAACCCGATACACCAAATGAGAAGCCCACCATATTGCCTAATTAACCAACAGCCATCACCACATGAATTGGCCCAAATCCCACAGATTTCCTAAAGTATTAATTACCGCCATTGAAACTTCACACTGCACATGTTAGGAACTTGGTGGTTCCTAATGGGAATGAATAGGAATTATAGAGGATTGATGAGAATTGTAAGAAAATTGACTTAATTCAAGGTAGTCACCTTCCATAGAGAGAGAGAGAGAGAGAGATGAATTAATGCACTAAGAAATTGGTTTATTCTCTAATTGATCTTTAATGTTGAATTACAATCATGTATTTATAGGAGACTAGCTTTAATGTAATTGGCCTACATGGTTCAAGATAATTGGCTAGTTAATTCAACATATGCTCAATGAATTAAGTCATGTGTTAAATGAGCTACATGTGCTCAAATCCTAACTAACTCATCTTAATCCTAATCTCAACCAACTAACTAAATACCTAACTAAAGGGATTACAACAATTATTTCATATTCCTAACATTTCCCTCCCCTTGAAAACACCTTGTCCACAAGGTGTTGTTGTTAAATGACACCTTCATTAACGAAGATGCTCAAATCCTAACTAACTCATCTTAATCCTAATTTCAACCAACTAACTAAATACCTAACTAAAGGGATTACAACAATTATTTCATATTCCTAACATTTCCCTCCCCTTGAAAACACCTTGTCCACAAGGTGTTGTTGTTAAATGACACCTTCATTAACGAAGATCTTCCAATGGACCAATACTTTAGTGACATTTTGATCATCATATTCATGCATTTCTCTTTGACAAGCGATCCTGTGCACATGAAGGTTTTTTCTTCATAGATCTTCAAACTTTGCTCGAATTCTTGAGCCTTTAATGGTTCTTCAATCTTCAAGGTCTCATTGGTTCTTTGAACCTTAGAATGTTCTTGTATCCTCAAGACCTCATTTGATTCTAGAACCATTAAAATCGTTGGCACTTGCATCTTGGATTCTTGGATCACCGACACTTGGATTGCCAATTTTTGAATCATAGACTCTCAAATGGAAGCCTCCATTGGGTGCATTAAGAATTGGTTTTGGGAAGATCGTCATCACCTTTTTCGTTGGTTCTTTGGACTGAACTTCAAGGGCAACGTGTACATGGATATCATCATCCACTTTGACACAAAAATCAATGTCTTGGCTTGCAACAATAGCAGTAGATTCTTGGAACTTAATTTGTTCTTCGAGTTCCATTGAATCAAGATATTTTAACTCCTCTTCCGTCATATTCTTAAGATCCCTTTGCAATCTTGAGAGCTCTTCTTTCGTGGCCTTTTTAGATTCAGTCAAGGCCTTGACCTTCTTTGAAATATCATTGACATCCTCAAAAACTTTGTTCACCATTTTTCATATTTCTTTCCAGAGTTCTCTTCGGTCACACTCATTCGTCTCAAAATCATTGGCTTTGATACCACTTGTTAGGAATCCAGTGGTTCCTAATGGGGATGTATATGAATTATAGGTGGATTAATGAGAATTGTAGCGAAATTGACTTAATTCGAGGTAGTCACCCTCCATAGAGAGAGAGAGAGAGAGAGAGATGCATTAATGCACTAAGAAATTGGTTTATTCTCTAATTAATCTCTAATGTTGAATTACAATCATGTATTTATAGGAGACTAACTCTAATGTCATTGGTCCACATGGTTCAAGATAATTGGTTAGTTAATTCAACTTGTGCTTTATGAATTAAGTCATGTGTTAAATGAGCTACATGTGCTTAAATCCTAACTAACTCATTCTAATCCTAATCTCAATCAACTAGCTAACTACCTAATTAAAGAGATTACAATAATTATTTCATATTCCTAACAGCATACTATTTGATTTAGATCTACTCATGTTTTGTTTGGCGATTCGTCGCTCGCCATCGCTTTAGAGAATCAAAGAGAGAGAGAGAGAGAGAGAGAGAGAGAGAGAGAGAGAGAACATATAGGTTTGAGAGAGTAAGAAGAGGAAAATGACTAATAGACCAAATTAGTCAGTTTGAAATTTCTTGAACTTGATTGGTATTAACCCAAATTTTAAGATAAATTAATAAAACTTACCCTAAAATAGAGTGAAGAAAAGTAAAAAAAGATGAGAGGGATGGAATTAGCGGACCCAAAGTAAGAGCATTCGTAGTAGCGTAGCTATAATGTTATATTGCTAAAATTTAGCTTCATAAACAAAAAAAAAAACCCCTACAGCAGTGGAGCAATAGCTAAAAATTTTAGCTGAATTGCTACAGTGCACATCTATCTATTGATGTGCACTGTAGCAGACATCTAAAAAAAAAAAATTTATTCACCCCGAACACTAATTGGTTTAATTTTTCATTTCTTTTTTCTCGTCTCACCGTTCTCTCTCAGTGTCACTCTCAAGCTCCTATATGAAATTTCTCTCAAGTTCTCACCTCTCCGTTATCGCTGCCAGCCCTCCCCACCATCTCACCTGAAACTCAAGCTCTCACCTCTCTGTTACCGCCGCCGGCCCGACCTAGCCGTTCCAAGCCACCAATCACCTCATCGTCACTCTCCTCTCTCACCGTCACTCTCTTAAGCTCCCTCATTCATCGTCGCCAACCCAAGCCCCTGCCCAGCGCCGATCACCTTAGACCCACACCGCCGATCGCCTCCAGCCTCGTGGATCGAAGTGGCTTCCCTCACCTCCACTCCGCTGCTCGGTCGTGGTTGTGCTCCGGTGTGCGTTGGTATCGGGGTTGTGATTTGTGGCTGTGGGTTTGTTTTGTGGTGTGTTGTGGGGGTTTATTTTTATTATTTTTTTTTTCTTGCTGTGGACTGGTGGTGGTGGTGGTGATGGTTGTGAGTGTGGTTGTGGCTGTGGCTGATGGTAGAGTGGGTTTGTTTTGTGGTGCTGTGTTGGTGGTGGTTGTGTCGTGTTTTGTGGTGCTGTGGGTTCTTTTTTTTTTTTTTTTTTTTTTTTTTCTGCTATAGACTGGTGGTGGTGGTGGTAGTTGTGGCTGTGGCTGTGGTTGATGGTACAGTGGTTGAGGTTGGTGCTGTGGATATTTTTTTTTGTAGTAGGATATATTATTTTATTATAGTGGTTATATTATTTTATTGTAAGGTATATATTATTTTATTGTGTTGAAAACTAAAATAAATCCACTACTGCAACATGTGTATAAGTAAAATAGATAAAATAATTTTTTTATGTAACTAAATAGCCAAAATTATACCAATACTGCTGAGAATGCTCTAAAATATCAATCTACCTAAAAAAAAAAGCTCCTAATTTTTAAAAAGTTTTGGTAGTACTGACAATATGTCTAAAAAAAGGCTCCTAATTTTTAAAAAGTTTTGGTAGTACTGACAGTGACATGACCCAAATATCAGATTTTTTATTTTTTTGATAAGAAATAAGTGTGAATGGACTTTGGAAAGTCTAAAAAGAATCTTTGTCAACCACGTGTGACCTCATATGTTGCCCATCTTTCCCCATCTCTCTTGCTTGACCAATTCAAAGATTATTGATGCTAGGCATAATTTTTGTCAATTTGATGACTAGCAAAGCCCTTCTATTGGTGACCTGAAAGAATCTAATCAAGAATGCATCAAAGAAGTGAGTGAAAAATGCAGACAAAAGCAATAAGACATGCTTTACTTGACTGATTGGAATTACTTATATCTATCAAAAAGTAGGAGTGAGGATTGCTTGATTTGAAATTGCAGGGGTGGAATTTTCTTCTCAATTTTTTCTTCGGTTGAGTGAATTTTCATCTTGACTTCACTGCTTTAGCCCAGTTAAGATAAACTGCCATAATTTCATTAGCAAGGAGGGTTACTCTAGAAGACAAATAGTTTCAAACTTTATAGCGTCTTCCTTACCCTAACTACATTTCTTTTATTAAATATTAATTCGTAGACAAAGTCATACCTACTTCTATGGTACATTATTTAATCGATCTTGTTTTCCTAATGAAAGATAAATATCCTAGATCTAAACATGTTTTTCTATACATTTCATTCTTAGGTTGACTTTGAAATTTTCCGTACGCTTATATGCATATAGAATTCTTTACACCTTCAATAGCACATTATCACATTAAACTTTTTGAAATAGATGAGTAGAGGGTACCACATGCAAACGCAAATCTCTTAGAAACTTTTAATTCACTGTATAATTATCAAATGAATTCTTCAATTGAGAAAGAGAGAGAAGCGCGAGGGTGAAGAAGCCCTGAGTTTTTTTAATTTTTTTTTTTTTGTTTTTTTTTTTAAAGAGAAAATAAGAAGCCTCAAACTTGCAACTCATAGTTTTATTTGAAATTATAATTTCAACTCACAATTTCTTTTTTTTGAGCAAAAATACGATAGAAAAGTTATTAATAGAAATCCAAGAGTGTACGAGTATAACTAGATAAACAACATCTAGTGTGGGGAACATCAACATCAACGAAAAAACAACACTGTGATGTCCCAATAGAGAGCAAAAAGGCGTGACTACAAACAGACAGGGGTACTAGCACTTCCTATACTCGTTGCGCCACATTTAGGCGTTGGTATTCCTCCAGTAAACCCATTGCACTGTCAAAAATAGCTTTCGGGTGTGCCTGGACATGCTCAAAATAGAACCTATTCCTAGCATTCCAGATCATCCACGACTTTATTGCCCATCTTTCCAAGTCAAGTGAGCCAAGCTTCTGCTACAGCATCTTGAACAGAAGAAAGAAATCGCCTGTTTCGTTGCTGCACTTTTGGAGTGTACCATTGAACAGAGCCCATATGTTCCTTGCAAACGGGCATTCTCGCAATGGTGACAGCAAAACTTGCATTTTTCTTCGACTCTGACCTGTTTTTTGTGAAGATTCTCCCTTGTGGGTAAACATCCTGAGCAGGCCCTCCACAGAAAATTGCAAAATTTTGGTGGCACATTTAATTTCCATATCTTCCTCCAGGTGGACCCGTGAGCTTGCACTAG
Organism: Quercus variabilis; assembly: GCA_030445155.1. Lineage (NCBI taxonomy): Eukaryota > Viridiplantae > Streptophyta > Magnoliopsida > Fagales > Fagaceae > Quercus > Quercus variabilis. The sequence goes on along the minus strand of CP129447.1, from coordinate 47,552,041 downwards.
TGAGTGTTCAGCCTGGTTTGGATGTATTTGTTAGAATTAGTGCCCTTAAATCCTATTATATGATATAATGTATTATATTATGTATGACATTATGTATGATATAATATATGACTTAATATTGTAACTAATAAAATTGTTTTATTATTATCTGAAATAATGATAACATGAATATTTGGATATTATTATATAGTCCATGAGATGCATAGTATGTAATTTACGTGAAAAATCACAGAAGATATAAATCATATGTTCTTTGTAAACTCAGAATTTAATTCGTAGTCGGTGATGAAATTGGACGTTTCATCTGCGAAGACTATAACATATTAACTAAGATGATTTGTCTTGATCATGGAAGTAGTGACTTCTAGTTAATATGTTTTAAGAGTTAAGACATATTGAACTGGACCGCTATGAGATTTATTATTCTCCTAACAACTGTCAATGAATAATAAATCTCACGACTTATATTTACATGAACTCTTAATCTTGAAAGAATAATGGACCTAATCATGAAGTGTAAGTTACTTTGATATATCAGGAGTGAGATTTAAAGTAACGGCCAAAATCTCACTATGTTTGGCAGTCACATTTAGTGTTGATGGAACATATATTTTCAAGATAGAATTCATAGTCTCTTAATAGTGATACAAAATATTCCTTTGAGATAAGTTTAATGGATTTGTTATTTAGAATATTAGGCCTAACTACTTTAGTAAATAGTTACTAAAGTATATATTTATGAAATTTGATTTCATAAATATATGATGAATAACTTAGAAGGATTAAATCGGGTACTCAAGGATTAAGATGTAGTAATTTACAAAGTGACAGTCTTCATTCATGACTTTGTATTACTACGAATATTTTATGTAGGGGTTGCATGTACAATAAAGTCTTGTGAAATAATTTATTAATAAGGCCTAGAGTGCAATTATATTTATATAGTGGTATTAAATATAATTAATGGTAACTTTGGACTTGTCAAGACTTGACAGAAAAGCCCAATGCCCATTGGAGCTAGTGTCTTATTTGTTCCCTTTTGGTCTTACTCCAAGCCACATATTAAATCCCAATTGGAAAGGCCCAAAACGCTAGCACAATTAGATAATCAATTATAAGGAGAGAAACATACAGAATTTTATATGAGGATGAAACAGTTTGTATGTGAGTATTAGACACTCTTGAATTCTCTCTAGAACAAACTCATATAACTGATTAAGAGACCATACTTCTTGGGTGTTAGTGGAATTGGAGTGAAGATTGAAAATGTTCTCGAGAACTTCTGATCTTTGTTTTTGAAATTCACCGCACCAAGGTATACTCTCTTATTCTATATTTTGAAACTTACATAGTGCATGTTATCAATTGCGAATGAAGCAGATCCGTTAATTTTTTGCTGCGTACATTTACTTTTCCTACAGTATTAAGCGAAGAGCTACTTGGTATGCTGAGCTGACCGTAAAACTCTATGCTCTGTTTTCTTTCCAAATCAGCTTGTTTTGGGAATTTTGATTATTGTGGGGCAGTGCTAGTATGGTCTCACATATTCTTCTATCAAAGGTAGTTGAAAGTTTTCCCCTGTCCCATTGCTGCGTGTCGTTATCTATCTAATCAGCCACTTTCATCTCTTGTGGGGGTGTAATAAAAAAAAACCAGGTGGGTGAGATAGCCAAGAGTTAGATGCCACGGAGATATTTCTGCCATCCCTAATTGTCCAATGCGACCTAACATGGATGATATCCCTAGCAGCCAGTAAGGAGCGCCACACAAATGAGGGGTTATGGCCCAAGTCAGCTTACAAAAAGGAGGTATGTGGAAAGTACCGTGCCTTATATACCCTGTAAAACAGTGACCCATTGTTGTGAATTAGGCGCCATGCTTGCATGGCAAGCATTGCGAGGTTAAAAGCATAAAGGTCCTTAAAGCCCATTCCTCCCTTCTTCTTTGAAGTGCATAACTTGCCCCAATTTATCCAATGTATTTTCCTCTCCTCTTGGTTTTGACTCCACCAATATCTAGCCACCAAGGAATTGATGTTATCACATATTGACTTTGGAAGCTTGAATAAACTCATTGAATATGTAGGGATAGCTTATGCCATTGTTTGATAAGAATTTTGTGTCCCACCTTTGAAATAAATCTCTCCTTCCACCCTAATACTCTTTTTGTGATTTTCTCTTGGAGCTCTTTGAAAGTCCCCACCTTTGATTTCCCATTAGGCATTGGGAGGCCCAAATACTTCTCACATTCTGACATTATTCGAGCCCTCAACATTTGTTGAATGTTATTCCTTACCTTCCACCTTGTATTCTTGCTATTCTTGCTAAAGAATAAAGTTTTTTTTTTTGCCTATTTATTGCTTGACCTGATGCCACTTTATATTTGCCCAAGAGATCTAGCAGTCTTTGGCATTCTTCAACTGTGGCTTGGCAAAATAACAGAGTATCATCGGCAAATAAAAGATGAGAGATCCGTACCCCCTGTTGGCTAGATAATACACCCTTGAGTGTTTGGCTTTCTTCAATAAAGCAGACAAACCTTCCGCGCATAATAGGTACAAATATGGTGAGAGTGGGTCTCCTTGTTTTATTCCTCTTGTGGGAGTAATAAAACGCTTCGGTTCCCCATTGATAAGGACTAAATAGGATGCTATAGTAATTGTCTCCATAGCCATATCTACCTATCTATGGTCTAAGCCAAGCTTTAGCATTATACTTCACAAAAAACCCCCATTCCACCTGATCATATGCCTTGCTGATATCCAGTTTTACTGCCATTTGTCCCACCTTGCCTTTCCTTTTATTTCTCATCTAGTGTAGTATTTCATACGCCACAGTGGGGTTGTTAGTGATCAACCAATTCAAAACAAAAGGGCTTTGGGCCTCTGATATAACATTTGGCAGCACAAGCTTTAATCTGTTTGCCATCACCTTAGATAAAATTCTAGATACAACATTAGTCAAGCTTATAGGCCTGTAATCGGCCATCAACAAAGGATCATTCCTTTTTGGAATAAGAACTATATGAGTAAAATTCATTTTATGTAGCATATGTCTAGAATTTAAAACTGAAAGAATAGCCTCAATTACATCATCCCCCACAATATTCCAAAAATTTTTGAAAGAAAAAAGGGGACATACCATCCGGGTTAGGGGATTTTGATGGGCGCATTTGGAATAAGGCCTGTCTGACTTCTTCGGTTGTGTACTACTGTAATAGGGACTCGTTCATCTCTGATGTAAACCTCCTTTCCACCACATCCAGTACACCCCCATAACTGTGGGATTTACTTAAGTGAAGAGATCTTGGAAGTAGCTTCTAGCAACTTGTGTAATCTGATCCTCAGATGTTTTCCAGCTACCATCTACATCTTGGATACCTAATATATGATTTTTACGGCACCGCTGACTAGCCCGTTGGTGGAAAAATTTAGTATTTTTGAAAGTTCAAAAACGTGTAAAACACTTTTGAACATTTGGACCCCCAATTTCAAAATTACCAATTCAAGCTTTATATCAAATAGTTAATGTGCGGAACATGATAATAAGCTTACAACAGAATTGATAAACAATCAAAACTAAATATAAACACATCCACAGCAGTAAATATAAGGCAAAGATAAAGGAAGGAAAGATGCAAACACATGGACAACACACGATGTGTTATCGAAGAGGAAACCGAAGTCCTCGGTGTAAAACCTCTCCGCCGCCCTCCAAGTGGTAAATAATCCACTAAAGAATGTAGTTGGGATACATAAACAATAGAAGACTCTCCAAGCATAATTTACCCAAGTACCTAAGCCCTCCAAGCTTCTTGCTCTAACGAGGTTACGCCGAACCTATTTCTTCTTTAACTTCTCGGATTCCGCTACTATATCATAGCATCAACCAATGTATATTGGTTCATTCCAAACTGCTTCCCTTAGCACCAAATGAACATTCTCACAGACGTGGGTGTGGTGAGATAAGGATTTGGTCAATGGCCTCTCAAGAATGTGACGATGGAGTGGAAGAGAGTAGAGGAATTTGTAAAATCTCTAAGGTAAAGATTGGGGATGAGACAATTTTGTTTTTCTCTAGGGTTTCTCTCACAAAAATTCTCTCTGGAAGCTGTATCAATTTAGTGGGTATAAGGGTCTATATATAGTGGTGTGTGTTTGGAATACAAATAGTCAGTTTTTGCCAAACAGGGCTGACTGGCGGCTTGACTTCGCGGCTTGTCCAAGTCGCGAGTTCAAGTCGCGACGTAATGACCTGACCAGCCTGAAACTTTTGTCCTGTAGTACGACAGCTAGCGCGACCTTTCAGCTTCCCTGTGTGCATCTCATGTGCTAGCATTTGGCGGCTTGCAAGCCGCGAGTTAGCCACGAATCCTAGCCGTGAAACTCTTCCTTCTTGCACTACTTGAGCTTTTCTTCACATATTCTCACACACTACCCTTACAATGACCCCACCTAAATACAGGGTTACTAAGTGCTTAAATTACAAGAAAATTGGTACGGAATAAAGCCAACAAGATGGTTGATAAATTTCAACCTTACAATCTCCCCCTTTGGCTATTCCGTGACAAAACCCTAAAACAAACTCTAGACTTAACGCGTGAGTTAGGAACAGTTGGAAAACTCACTCACACCTAACTCTAGAATCTGTGAAACTTTAGAACCATAAGAACAAGAACTCTTGAAACATAACAACACAATAAGTTCATTGTATGCAGAAAAACTTGTAATGCAAATGGAGCAAGCATAATGTGATCAAGCATAATGGAGTAAAGCAATAAACCATGGCAAGACCAAAACATGTAATCACTATAACCAAGTGATCACAATATTCATTCACACTTGGAATGAATATTCGGACATTCAAGTTGACTAACTCAAGACAAATCACTTGAATGACCAACACTCAACCAATGCACAAAACAGGAAGTATATGCATCTAGGAAAAATTCTACACGGGTATAAGAGTGACAGTACTTAAAAAGGAATGCATAGCATTAGGTTAGAAGTACTGATTTAACAAAGCACAAATGCTGCATAAAGCATGGCACAAACCACAAAGGCCTACAGGAGTGCATAAACAAACCCTTAAAGCTTACATAAGCAACATGGATACAAACCATCTTAACAGAACATATGCTGAATAAACTGACTAGACATCAACAATAAAAACTTTAAAGACAGTACCAGCCATAAGTTTTCCAGAAGCATATTAATAAAGATAAAAGCTTTAAAACACCAAAGTATGTATAACAACTATAAAAACACTCCCCCTTTCAGTATACACCCTCCTTTTCCTATTTAAGCTTTACTCCCCCTTACTGTGCTGCTCTCCCCCTTTTTGGCACGAATAGTTAAAGACTGTCTTTTAGCTTTTGTTGTATGTTATTTAACTGTAACTTAATGGTTCCGAGACGCATTTGAGTTTGACTGTGAAAGGAGTTGATAAGCCGTTCCAAATCAGAAATCTGCTGAAGTACATTTTCAGTGAAGTAGCTTTGCCTTGGAATTTGGAAACCATGAGGAATAGATAGGGTGCTGGTTGATTGTACATGAGTAGCAGTAGTATGAACAGATGGAGAAGCATAAGTGGATGGCTCACTTTTAGGTTTCTTGGAGGAGTGACTCTTGCTTGCTTAGAGAGAGTACTGAGATATTGGTGTAGGACGAGACAAGAACTTCTCATCTGATGAAGGGCTAACACCTTCGCGAAGAATAATCTTCATGACCAGACTACAAAATGGAAGGATTGTTCATGTTGCTGAACGAGCCGATGTTTTCCCAATGATTTGGAATATATGAGCACAAATGTCAATTAGGGCGCCAGTAATGAGGTCACACAGAAATTGAGCTCTTCCAAGATTGATGAAGGTAGTATTTGACAGAGGGTAGAGATTGGAGAACATGATCAGCTTAAGAGTTGTCAGTTCAGGCGAAAACAATGCAATGCTTATAGACGACCTTGTGTTTCCCACTTCATGATCTTTCCTAAGGACTTGAAGGATGTTTTGTGCCTGAATTACTCTGTCATCGTATGGAGTTCGATCCACATTATTTGGTCTGGAGATGCTAAGCACCTTAGCAATGTAGTATGCATTTAGTGAAAATTATGTTCCTCGTACCCAGCATTTTAACTCTACACCTGTGAATCTGGCATTGGAGTAGAATTCCTTGACCAGTTCTTCAATAGGATCCTCAAAGTTTCCAAAAAGGTCAACCCAATCTCTTCCTTCAAAAATGTGAGGGATAAAAGTTGCCCCTAGGGTATTAAACTTGATGACTCATTCCACAATGAGAGTAGACTTTTTGAAGATGTCTATGTAGGTCTGTGAGTCAGTAGGAGTCCTGAATTTCTTAATGATAGATTCCTCGGATGACTTAGACGATAATCGTGTCCGTTTAGCAATTGGGGTTGACAGATCATCGATTATAATGCCTTTGCCTCTGTATGAACAATGAGTTAACTGCAACATAACAGACACACTGAAACGAACCAAATACAATACCACAAGAAACAAACATCAGATTAATTAGTTTCAGTTATAAGTCAGTTAAAGGAAAATGTACCTAGAAAAGACCAAAAGACAAAGAAACACCATATGATGAGTAGTAAAAGAGGATGAACACTCCAATGTTAACCCCACAATACTCATGTAAACTGAAATAACCCTATTCAGAGAAGCCCACATAAAACCCCAAGACCCATATGCCTAAAGAGAAATGACTCTATCAAAGACAAAGCTCAGGACATAAACAAGCAATCAAAAGCATTAACACAGTACATAGTTAACTTATCAACAGGAGAAAAACATTTCCCAATCAATCAAACCCAACATTTTTGGGCAAACCCATGTTTGAACAAAGTATATTGCAGAACACAAATGCAACATACAAACCAAGAAACTAAATACCAGAACATTAAGAACAAAGTATTGGAAGGAAAAAAACATACCTTTTTCCTGGTATTTGATGAAGACATGATTAAAAAAAAAAATGGAATCTTTTTCAGTGAGACAAGGAGTGTTTGAGTGAGAGAAATGAAGAAGACAATGAACAATCATTGAAAATCGAGGGAAAAACTGAAAAGTTTTTGAAAACTGATTTTAAAACGCAAAACAAGCGTTTTTCGCGACTGGATCAAGTCGCCAAGATAAACCGCGAAACACTGTGAAACAAAGATTCTTGAGAAATCTTCTAAGTGTTTTTCGCGACTGGAAGGTAACTTGCGAGGAAGTCGCGAGCTGAGCTGTGAAAAGCTCTGTGTATCCCTCGCAACTGGACCTTCCACCTGCGAACAAGTCGCCACACTAAGCTACGAAATATGCAAAAATACAAATTTTGAAAAAAAATTTCTAAGTCTTTTTCGCGACTAGGGTGCTGACATGCCAGTGACCCACGAAAACTCTCGGAGTGAGTTTCGTGACTGGAGTATGCGACTGGACCTACCCGCGACTGAGTTGCCAAAACAGGGCAACACTGTTTTTGAAAATTTTGACATTTTTGTAAAACAAAATACTTTCCAAAAACAAACTAAAACACTCAAAAATCTTTTTGTGTTTGATCAACAAAGATTGATATTGTGAAAATACACTTAATCAAGTACAATCACACAAATGAATATGACATTCATTGAACATAGACTTGTGTGTGTGTGTGGATATAAAAAATGAGATAGTACTTAGTCTAATGTGAAGTTTCAATGATCAATTCAATCAAGGCATACACAACTACTTTGACATTTTTGTAAAACAAAATACTTTCCAAAAACAAACTAAAACACTCAAAAATCTTTTTGTGTTTGATCAACAAAGATTGATATTGTGAAAATACACTTAATCAAGTACAATCACACAAATGAATATGACATTCATTGAACATAGACTTGTGTGTTGTGTGTGGATATAAAAAATGAGATAGTCCTTAGTCTAATGTGAAGTTTCAATGATCAATTCAATCAAGGCATACACAACTAGCGCTAGATAATGTGACCTATCTCAATTATAGAAACATATATATATGACCTCCCACAAGCATTAGATAACAATTCTGTGAAGCTTTTCATTTGGCTTCATATCTAACGTATCATTTGCACTTTTTGAGCAAAGAAAATCTCTTTTTGAGATAGATGCTTAAAATTTTTGATATTTCAATTAATGAGTTAGCCTTTGGCTTTTTGGGCAACAAATAATTTATTTTGATCGCTTTCCCTTTTTCCTAGTCAAATACTAGTATGTGTGACAGACTTTTGCAGCTCTATATCTCTTTTTATTTGGAGATTTACATTTAGAGAGCTCTTTTAAGCATAAAAATAAAAAGTGGGAAAATATATAGACACGAGTTTATGTATGTCTTAAGATCAACAAAACCATTCACTAATCATTCATGAGAAGGTTGAAGATCTATTTACAACAATCATATAGATTTCAGAATTTCTTCCACCATGATATGAGTGCATGAGAGACAAACTAAGCTCGTTAAATGCACAAAGCCATTAGTACAAAGGTACAAGGAAAAACATGCTTTGAGACTAACCTCAACAAAGTCGATCAAACTTTTTGAATTTTCAACTTTTTATGTGTTTTTGGATATTTGACACAAAAAAACAGTAAAAGATTGATCAAAGAAAACACCAGCACAAATAAATAAATGCACATGAAGCAAAGACATAACAACAAAAAAATTACTAGCAAGAAGCACACAACCAAGCATATTCACAAACATGGGAAGTATTGATGCATGGACATGTTGTAATGCTGTTGCATGAGTACCCTTTGTCAGCCACACGTCACGTGCGTTTGGGGTGATATCCTTGACGGATCGGGTACGAGAGTTGGGACTATCAAACCTCCGTGTGAAGCTTTCCAGGCAATTGGTGAAAGCACCGATCATCTTCATCACGTCCATCATTCCTGGATCACGGTTTTGACTTCTTGGTTGCTCACCGCCCCAAGACCTCATGTCATTTCTTCTTCCTCGTAACCAAGGTGCACTTGCATTGTTGTCTGCTTTCAGCTTTTGACAGTTGGGTCTGGTATGTCCTTGCAATCCGCAATAGTGACAAACATATTTCGTTCTCGGACCCTGTTGTGATCTTGGAACTGATCTCCCTCTAGCTCCATATTTGGATTTTGATTGACTACGGGACTTATTTATCATCTGTTGATCAGCCACATTCTTCTTCTTCTCAGCTTTAATTTTCTCAGGATTGGACCTATCCACAGTCGTCTCCTTAGCTGTCACAAACTTCACTTCTTTGGTGACCTTAGCTGACGAGCTACTTCCTCCAGTGTATCCTAAATCGGACTTGTCTGAGGCATGTTTCTGAGATGAAATAACACCGTCCAGTTTTCTGGAGGAGACTCTATCTACCTTGGCACGAGCTTGTACTACTTCTTGCTCAAGAAACCTCACTTTTGTGTAAGTTTCTAATAGCTCACCATTAAGTGCTTCAATCTCACACTTTACCTTCTTGTATCTTACCGGCAGACTTTTGTAGTCTTCCTTGACTCTTTTCATCTTCTTCATAGCCGCCTTTGCTACCTTGGTATACTCACCTGATTTCTCAAGAAGCAAGGCGTAATTCTTTTGAAGACTAGATGTATCTTTTTCTTTTTCAGCCTTTAATTCTTCAACAATTCCAATAGACTCCAAATCAGAATATTCGCCAAGTTCCTTCACAAGTGAACCCAAATCATCTGATGACTCTTCATGTGCAATGGTCATGAATGCGGAGTAGTTTCCTTCTCCGTCACAAATCTCTTCAAAGTCAGAATTTGATGAATCAGTATCACTTAAGGTAGTGGCATAGACCTTTCCTTTTGACTTCAAGTAATTGGGACATTCCTTTTTGAAGTGTCCATGTCCATTACACTCGAAACACACAATGTTTGCAGGAGATTGATAATCCTTCCCTTCACTTTTCTTAAAGTCTTTCCTATCACCTCTTGAGGATGGAAACTTCCCTCCGTTGAATGGTTTCCCACTGTTCTTCATCTTCAGAAATTTTCGGAAGTTTTTCGTAAGGTACGCTACTTGCTTCTCCACTCCTTCTTCTTCAGAAGGATCATCCATTCTTTTGGTGATGGTTTTGAGAGCAAGCGATTTACTCGTCTCATGGGAAGACAGTCCCAGTTCATATGTTTGGAGAGACCCAATCAACTCCTGAATTTTGATCTCATCTAGGTCTTTGTTTTCTTCTATGGCTGTGACTTTTGCTCAAAAACTCTCTGGTAAGGACTTCAAAATTTTTCTCACCACTCTAGTATCCTCAATCTTCTCACCAAGATTAAGCTTAGCAATAACAATTTCGTTGAGCTTCCCATAGAATGAATCAAACGATTCATCTTTACCCATCTTGAGCTCTTCAAACTTAGTGGTAAGCATTTGGAGCTTTGTGTCCTTCACCTTCTTAGTCCCCTCATATGTAGTCTCCAAAATCTCCCAAGCTTCCTTGGCTACCGTCATATGAGAGATCCTGTGAAATTCATTAGGAGACACATCACAAAAAATAGCATTTAACGCTTTACTATTAGCATTGGCTACTGTAAGAGTTGCCTTATCCCAAGTGAATTTTTCAGCTTCCGGCCTGGTCCAACCTATTTCAACCGCATCCCACACGGTGTTATCAATAGAGCATATGAATGCCCTCATTCTAACTTTCCAGAAGGCCATCAAAAAATGGTAGAACATTTAAGGATTGAGACCTATCTATCTCAAAGAGGGTCAAGGATCACACTCAGGTAATTAAACCACAACAAGTGTACCCGCTCTGATACCAATTGAAAGTTCAAAAACATGTAAAACACTTTTGAACGTTTGGACCCCTGATTTCAAAATTACCAATTCAAGTTTTATATCAAACAGTTAATGTGCGGAACATGATAACAAGTTTATAACAGAATTGATAAACAATCTAAGCCAAATATAAATACATTCATAGCAGTAAATATAAGGCAAAGATAAAGGAAGGAAAGATGCAAACACACAGACAACACATGATGTGTTATCGAAGAGGAAACTGAAGTCCTCGGTGTAAAACCTTTCTGCCGCCCTCCAAGCGGTAAATAATCTACTAAAGAATGTAGTTGGGATACATGAACAGTAGAAGACCCTTCAAGCCTAATCTACCCAAGTACCTAAGCCCTCCAAGTTTCTTACTCCAACGAGGTTACGCCGAACCTATTTCTTTTTTAGTTTCCCGGATTCCGCTACTATACCATAGCATTAACCAATGTATATTTGTTCCTTCCAAACTGCTTCTCTTAGCACCAAATGAATCTTCTCACAGACGTAGGTGTGGTGAGATAAGGATTTGGTCAATGGCCTTTTAAGGATGTGACAATGGAGAGGAAGAGAGTAGAGGAATTTGTAGAGTCTCTAAGGTAAAGATTGGGGATGAGGCAATCTTGTTTTTCTCTAGAGTTTCTTTCACAAAAATTCTCTCTGGAAGCTTTATCAATTTAGTGGGTATAAGGGTCTATATATAGTGGTGTGTGTTTGGAATACAAAGAGTCAGTTTTTGCCAAACAGGGTTGATTGGCGGCTTGACTTTGCAGCTTGTCCAAGTCGTGAGTTCAAGTCGCGACGTAACAGCTTGGTCAGCCTAGAACTTTTGTCTTGTAGTGCGACAGCTGGCGCGACCCTTCAGCTTCCCTGAGCATTTAGCAGCTTGCAAGCCGCGAGTTAGCGGCGAATCCTAGCCGCGAAACTCTTCCTTCTTGCACATACTTGAGCTTTTCTTTACATCTTCTCACACACTACCCTTACAATGATCCCACCTAAATACAGGGTTACTAAGTGCTTAAATTACAAGCAAATTGGCACAGAATAAAGCCAACAAGATGGTTGATAAATTTCAACCTTATAATTTTTATCTCCTGCAGGTAACCAAATGGAACGAGACCTTTGTCGCCACAAAAGCTCATCTTGGTGTAGAATGGTGTTAATTTCTGATTTTAGTGCTCTAATTCTTTGCATGTGGTCGGCCTGGTTCTCTGTTGATAGCTCTTCAAGTTCGTTTTTTTTATCATTTTATTTTGTTTTAGAATTTCCCAAAGTAGTTCTACTCCAATCTACCAAAGCATGTCGGCACTGCTTGATTTTTTCAAAAAGTTTAAACATTGGGCTCCCATTCCGGACAGGTAGTTCCCAAGCCTCACGGACCACCCTTTCACAATCTGGATGAGCAACCCACTTCTCTTCAAATCGCCTTGGCAGCTTCCTGCTCCTCCTAGGAATGACGGGTTTAGCTGTTGATATTAGAATAAGCACATGATTGGAATATGACACCTGGAGATGACTAACCTTGACATGGGGAAAAAGGGCTTTCCACTTAATGTTTGCACATGCTTTGTCTAACCTCTCTTGCACCAAGTTCTCGCCCAACCTTCCATTATCCCAAGTGAAGATATTAGCCCGATAACCCAAGTCTGCTAGTCCACAAAACAAGAGTGCCTCCCTAAAGTCTAGCGTCGGCCTTAGAGGCCTAGGGAGTCCGCCTTGTTTTTCCTCCATGCATAAAATTTCGTTGAAATCCCCACAACATAACCATGGATATGAACTTCTAACATGAAGGTGCTTGAGCAACTTCAACTCACAATTTCAAACCTTGGTGATATGGTTGATGTGGTGACACTGTTGACTCTTGCCTTAGGCAAGTTAGGCAACCTCCTAAAGTTTTTAGATTTTATGCAATTAGGTAAGTTCTTTGATTTAAAATAATAATAATAATAATAAAATGTTAATTATGTTAACTAAATAAACTAAACCCTACATTATAGCAAAAAAAATAATAAAAAAATAAAGAAAAAAGAAAAAAAGAGAGGAAATAATCGTTTAAGAGAAAGAAAGAAAATGGGGAAAGGAGGCCATTAAATTATACCTTAAATATAGTCAAAATCTAAGGCAAAAAAAAAAAGTAGGAAAGGAAGCCAATAAATTATACCCAAAATAAAACCAAAAAATTAAGGATAAAAAAGGTCTGAGAGAAAATAAAATCGGAAAAATAGTTTGTGACCTAGAAGCTAGAATGCATAAAGCTGCCCATGGGCTGATGTGGGCTTTAAGTTAGGAGGCCATGGCTCACTATTTTTGTTATTGAAACAGAAATTGAGACTTCAATTCAATATTTATTTTTTTAGTAGAAAATTGTGATTTGAATTCCTGATTTCTTAGGTAAAAATTGTGACTTCAACTCATAATATCTAAGCTACCATCCTGACTTCAAAACCAGAATTTTATGTAAAAAGCAAAATGGTGACTTTAGGTCACAATTTCAAGCCCTTTAAAATTTAAATCCAACAGATACTGTCTCATTTCATTCTCTGTCTAACATTTTTCTCTTCTCAACTCATGACAATCGCCAGCCTATTTTCTCACCTCTAAATTAAACAGAATATTCTCTAAGCACAAAAACTAGGAAAAAATTTTCAATTGGGAGGATCAACCTTTCGAGTAATGCTAGAATTACAAACTTTCATCAATATTCTTAAACCTCCTTAAAAATTAGTACTTATATATGAGCCAAAATTGGAATGAATTAAGCTGCATGTGGTAGTCATGTTTCTTTTTTGATGAACAGTGGTAGTCATGTTTCTACTACATGCTTTCCAACAATATCTCATTTACTTTTTTTTTTTTTTTTGAGAAGAATATATCTCATTTACTTAAATCCAAGATAAAGAAAGATCTTTAAATAAGCATGTGATAATGAAAATGTTAAATTTTTGTAAACCAACCAGGATACTTGCTTTGTCCACAAATTTATCGTGAAAACACACCAAACCCTTCAACACACACACACACACACACACACACACACACACACAAAGTTGATCCAAAAGGCAGGTATCTTAAGAAACTAGATAAAATTCTCTACAATACGGTTGGGTCACTTTTTTCCAAGTAACTTTGGGTCCTCAAATTTAGCAAAAAAAAAAAAAAAAAAAAAAAAAAACTTCGGGTCCTCAAAAAAGTTTGAGTGCAAGCAAGACCCGAGATAGAAACTTTGCATAACCATTTGAGGTACCAACTCTACGCACCGATTTCTCATAACTGGCATATGGGTGGAATGCAAATCAACTGCTTTCTCAAAAGTTTGACATCAAGTCACAATTATAATTGTGTTTTTTATGCGTTTGTAATATTATGTGTGTAATAGTTTTTATCATTTTTAAAATAGACAACTTCCTCTTTAAAATGGTACCCTTGGTTTGTCAATTAGTAGTTCAAATGGCGAGAACAAATTTACACAAATTAAAAGCTGAAAAAAATATTTTATTATCAAGTTACACAAAATTTAGAGGACAGAACTTTTCAATCATTGGATTCTTATTAGTCAACAGCTAATCACTCCTTGCATGCATTCGGATGTATTATTATGTATATGCAACGTTCACAAAGACAAATCCTTGAGAAAAAAATTGTCTCCAAAGACAAAAAAGAAGTGTGTATTAGTTAGGTATAGTGATGCACATAAAGGAACCTAGGGGGTTAGTCGAGTTGGTTGGGCTCGACTGGGTGTGCTCCCCAATTTGAATTCTGCTACCTACACTTTGAAAAGAATTTCTTGGGCCAGCGCTTTACCCTTTCGTGGGCCCACCCGGCGCGAACAATAATTAGTCTCTGGTTGAAAGCTTTGAGGATACACTGTGTGAGAGCAAAAAAAAAAAGTGATGCACATAAAGGAAACAACTACTCTTCTTCAATTGGTAAAATATTAATACTTGTATGAAGGAGAAAATGGGCAAATGCCAATTTCAAAAAAAAAATCCAGCATTTTACCCCATTTCCCAAACTAATTAGGGAAATACCTCTCTTTTGAAATTTTATTTTCTTAAAATCGAGTTATTAAAAAAAAAAAATTCTAAAACCCTATAGCGGTGTTTTTAAGGAGCCTATAATGACGTTTTAAAGACCTATAGTGGCGTTTTGTAACTCGATTTCCTTGAAGACGAGTTACATGCAAATTTTTTTTATTTTTTTATTTTTTTATCTATAACTTGACTTCGTGGAGATCGAGTTACAAAACGCCACTATAGGTCCTTAAAACGTCACTATTGGCTCTTTAAAAATGCCGCTATAGGGCTTAACTCGATTTTGAGAAAATCAATTTTCAGAAGAGAAGCATTTCTCTAATTAGTTTAAGAAATAGGGCAAAATACTAGATTGTTTTTTTAAAAAGGGCAAATGCCAATTTTTTCCCTTGTATGAAGGCACATGATATTTGATGAAAGTCAATTCCAAACTGGTTCAAAAAGTTGAGGGTCCAGCCCATGTGGCATTAAAGCAGCTTAATGAGCGTGAAATGTGATGCTACAAACTACATCTACTTCATGTTAGACTAGATTAATTTCATACACTAGTAGGAAAAAGAGTATCCTATTTCTAATGTTAGAAAGAGATCCGAGAACCGTGAGGTGTGGCATGTTTTTGCTTTTATAAGCAAGAAGGTATATATATCATGCAAAATTGTATGCATCTAGCCTCGTAGGGTATATTGTTTCTTTATAAGCAGGGCGTGCATGGCTAGTGCAAATTAAGCAAGGACAAAACTAAAATAACAAGGAAGAAGAATTCGAGCACACAGTGTGGCGAGATAGAATTTTAAAGCTAGAAGTTTTATATTTGTTTATCAAAGCTACAACGTACAAGAGAGAATTGAAGCATTTACAGCAAAGATCTTGTTGCGTTATTGGTTCTACTGGGTTTCAAGTTTTTGTTGTGATATGTATAATCCTAGAGATTTATTGATTAATTCTTGTATATTCTGAAATTATTGTGAACTGAAGTAAATTATAAACTAAAGTATTGTAATCTCTATTTATTACGATGAATTAATTGGATTTGTCTTGTGGTTTTTTCCTTTACACTAGAGGGATTTTTCACATAAATTTGGTGTGTTGGTTGTTTGATTATCTTAATACTTGTGTGATTTTTTTTTTTACACTATTGCTTGAGGCTGTTTAATTTAATTAACCCATAGATAGTAATTTGGCCTAAGAAGGGTAGTGTCAGTGCTTCCATTATCCCACTACAAAATTATTGACCTATATATACCGGCATTTTTAAATCACTTCTATAGATCTAGAAAGCATTGGTATAGACTCAATTGGGCTATCCCGGTGCTTTTAATGCCAGCACTTTCAACCGCTGACCAATAAATATGACAATGGCCTTGGTCCTCAGGTGAGCTACACCGGCGGTTTAAAAAAGGCCTGTATAGGTCTCGACGATTTCGAGCAAGCTATCCTAGGCTAGCGGTTTTAAAGTGCCGTTATAGGGTTTTTAATTTTTTTTTTTTAATGTAGGCTATAGCAGTGGTTCAAAAGCGCTGCTATAGCTATTTTAAAATTGTTTTTGAATACATGCTTTAGCGGTGGTTTAAAAGCGCCATGGGTCTTTTTTTCAATATGGGCTTTAGTGGCGGTTTAAAAGCACCGCTATAGGTTCTAATTTTTTTTCTATGCAAAAATATTTTCCTAGTATTTTGTTTTCTCAACCTATTTATAACTATACAAAAATCAATATTAAATAAAAAGTCTGGATCTAGTTTAAACACACAATATAAACCCCACAATAATCAAACATATTCAAATTCTATCAAATTAACATAATACAATACAATTATAAAATTTCCAGATATAATAATTGTTATGCCCAAATACAAAATATTCCAAATGTCTAGAATGTCATATCAAAGTTGCAAACTATTCTTTCTCCAAAAAAAAAAAAAAGTTGCAAACTATTTAATACATTTAATGCAACAAGATAAATTAAATAGTCATCAAACCTATAAAAATAAATAAATAAATAAATAAATAAAAACCCAAGCAACATATTTCCTAATGAGACTCCCTTGATGATTGATTTTGCGTAGTAGGAGAATGGTCACCCTCATCATCACCATCTAAATATAATAAAAGCAATGTTAAAAGTTCATTTAACAACAACATTACTAAATAACACAATAAGACTAACCTATTACCAATTGAATATATTAAATACACTTTCAAAACATTAATTACTCATGTCCTCTAAGTCAAGGCATGCCATCAAAGAAATAATTATTAATAAGTTGCCATCCACGAACAACCAATTAGTCAACACCATTTCAACACCATTGTAAAATACATATTCTAATAACAACATCACATGAAGGATGACTCTGATACCAAGATGTAGAAATAAATTTAGAGTTGCGGAAGAAAATATATATACCTTCAGCTAGGGGTGTTCACCAAACCACATAAACTGCACAAAACTACACCAAAACCGCCCACAAAATGGCATAATTGCATTCCACTACAACTAACAATGCACTACACCACATGGTGCAGTGCAATTTGCGGTTTTATAATAAGAAAATCGCACAAACCACATCGCGTTGCACCCTCTCTATATATTAATATATTTATTTTTTTAATATTAAATATATTATTAATAGTTAATAACCCTAGTTTTCAACCAAAAAAAAAAAAAAAAAAAAAATTAGTAACCCAAGCAAGCGTTGATTAGGAAAGCCAACCCAAAATAAAGAAAAACTAGTTCAATAGTTGAAAACTTAGCCCAAAACAAAGGGAAAAATCAGATTGGGCTGGGCAAGAAAAGCCCAAAATTTGAAAAATACAACAGCTTTAAACCGCATCTTATACATTACACCACACATGTGACCACAAAAATGTGATGCGGTGCAATTATGGTTTTGGCTAAACTTTAAACCGCACTACACCACATTGCACATGTGATTGCAAAAATGAGGTGTGTTGTGGTTATGGTTTTGGCTAAACCGCACCACAAAGTGCGATGCTAAAAATGGCCCAAAACCACACCGTAAACACCCACTTTAGCTTCAACTATAGTTGTTTAAGTATTTTAGAAAAAAAGAATACTCATTATAAAATAGTGTATAGATAATCTTCTAATCTTTGCCCATATTTTCCTAACCCTCTAATCTTCCATTATTCACCAAAATCGATCAAGAATTTATCATATAAACATCATAAAACAGCAATTTCCAAAGGATTTCATAGAGGAGTTTATTACCAAAACACAAATATATATATATATATATACACACACACATATATATCATTCAAAAAATTTCCATGAATCAAGTAATATTAGTCCCTAGGAAGAAAATAATCAACACTTCCAATATCAATTTAAATCACCTTATATTACCATGCAAGCCACCCACTTGCTTAAAACACTCTCACATTGCATTGTTAGATTAAAGTCATTTGTCCCCCTAAATCAAGGGTTTACATGAATTTTTAATTTATTATATTTAGGGTAAACTATATGTTTGGTCCCTAACCTTTAAACTGAATGTCAATTTAGTCCCTAACCTTTTGGTATTGTGTCAAAATAGTCCTTACCGTTAAGTGATGGATGAAAAATGTTAACTTGGTTAATGGTTAAAATCAAAAAATTATTTTTTATGCCACATGCTACCATGTGGGTGGTTCATGGTTTTAATTAATTAAAAAAAAAAATCCCTAAACTAGGATTGAAATCCTTAGAGTTTTAGTCTTAAAAATCCAGCTCGCCCATTGAACTGATTCATTGCTCTAACAAAATATTAGAAAAAACACACACAATGAGAAAATAAATCAAACCTACCCATTGATTCACCGTGCTTTACGCGTTATTTATAAAATTCTTCACTATTATAATCTTTCTCGATTTCGCATACTTTGTTCAAATCAAAGTATACGACCCAGTACAATGAGGCAAGCAACTATTTTACAGAGGCTCCTAACCTTTTATGCCCATCATTTTCACTGCTTTATTATTATTATTATTATTATTATTATTATTTTCGGATCCATTTTCTTCTTCTCTTCTACATCATTACTACAACCCACTACCTTCACTGCATTCACCGCATCAATATCAGTCGTTGTCGTGCAAAATGATGGTACCTGATGATACACAGAAATCATTAGTGAGTTGATCGTCCACACGTGCGAATGGGTGCACCTAAAGAACAAAAGAGAAGAACCAATCAAAGGGCACCGGTGGGGTACTGGCCAAAGACCCTCCGAAGGTTAAGTTAGTGATAGAAGAATCTCCAAGAACTTAAGAGTGCAAGAGCTAGGGAGAATTCACGTACCTTAAGGAAGAGGAGGCCTAGTACTTATATAGTGGTGTAGAGCTGACCAAGATCCCTTCAATGTAGGGTTTTTCTTTGTAGAGAAGATTTAAAGTTAAGACCTCGAGATCTTGAGCTTTTCTTCCCATATAGGGAAGACACGAGCATGGAGTATGGTCTTTGGGTGTGTAGTGCAAGTTATTTCCATATAGGGATGCATGAATGGAGAATACGTAAAGGTTTATGGGACCCAGTTACTCAACCGTTCGTATGACCATCTATCCATTAGTATCACCATCTATTCGTCGGTATGAATACGGAGGATAAGACGTGAGCATCCGTCGAGTACATATGCAACCATCCATTGGGCACATACATGGAGCACTGATTTGCAAAGACTTTATGGAAACTGAATGAGGAGTTCATCCCGACGGGTTTGTAGTTGGCAGGTCCCACCAGAAGAGGCACAAACTTTGACGAGTCAGTGGCGAAGTATTCTATCCTGATGGGTTAAAGTTCTCAAAGGACTTCATTGGATGAAAATACCTGAAAATACCCTTATTAGTGTGCAAATTGGTTTGTTGATTGGACAAGTATAGTGGGTCGTTTACCAAAAGTGTCTCATCGATTTTGATGAGTTAGTGTCTACATGTTCAGGCAATGAGTAGAGTACCTGACAACCCCTTGATACGTATCTACCGTCAAGGCGGAGCGTGTCAAGCGGTGTCAAGGAGGGTACTTAATGATCGTTGGGTCCCTAACGACCCTTTAGTACTTGACAACCCATTGATATGTGGACAACCGTCAAGGTGGAGTGTGCCATGTGATGTCAGGGAAGGTACCTGACGACCGCTGGGTCCCTAACAACCCCTCAATACCTGACAACCCATTGATATGTGATGATTGTTAAGGCGGAGCATTCCACGTGGTAGGGTGTGCAAAAAATGAGAAACCAAAAAAACCACTTCAAACTGACTGAACTGTTGCCAAAATTTTGGTTTGGTTTTATTATATTAAAATCCAAAATTTTCGGTTCGATTTTTGGTGGCAAACTTTCATGCACCGAACCGACCGAAACCGAACCGAATATATTATTATATGTTAAATATATAATATAATGTTTGGAAATATATGGAACTTTAGGCCTCTGTTAGTTTATATATTATTTGCTTTGGGCCTCCATCATTTTTATTTTAAAACATTTGGGCCTTGGCTTTTCATTTTATCTGATCTGAATCATCCGGCCTTGGCTTTTCATTTTAATGATTTTATCTTTTTAAACTAATAATTATCAAAAAACTAATAAACTTATCGAAAAACAAAAAAACTTAATAAAACCTGATCAAACCATCACGCCTCCATCACTTTATTCTCTCACACAGCCTCCATCACTCCCTCTCACACACACTGACCTCTATCAGTCCACATCTGTCGCCAGTCTCCACCCTCTATCCTCCACAACTACTCCTCACACCGGCTTTTGCATCTCTCATGGTATAATTCTTCTCTTTTATTTCTATCCCTTCTTTTTCTTTGTTTGTCTCTAAATATCATGAGAGTACCATCTGGCCTGCTGGGGCTTCTTTCTTCTACAATATTTTGCTTAAATTTCTTTATGTCACATTGTATATTCCAACACCTTAAATGGGTAAACTTTACTTTTCTAAGTTTTCTTGCTTCCTTTTCAAACCGACCAAAACCACAATAAACTGAAATCGACTGATTCCCAACTGTTTTGGTTAGTTTCAATTGAGAATTTCACAAACTGAAATTTTTGGTTTCAATTGGCCAAACACAAAAAAATCGACCAAACTGAACTGATTACACCCCTACTGCGTGGTGTCAGCGAAGGTACTTGATGACCGCTGGGTCCTTGATGACCCCTTAGTACTTGACGACCCATTGATACGTGATGACTGTTAGGGTGAAATGTGTCACATGGTGTTAGGGAAGGTACCTGACGACTGTTGGGTCCTTGACAACCCATTGGTACCTAACGAATCATTGATACATGACAACCGTCAGGACAGAACATGTCATGCGGTGTCAGGGAAGGTACCTAACGACCGCTGGGTACCTAATGACTCATTGATATATGACGATTGTCAGGGTGGAACGTGTCGCATGATGTTAGGGAAGGTACCTAATGATCGCTGGGTCCTTGACGACCCCTTGGTACCTAACGACCAATTGATACGTAATGACTATCAGGGCGAAATGTGTCGTGCAGTGTCAAGGAAGGTATCTGACGATTGTTGGGTACCTGACGACCCTTTGGTACTTGATGACTAATTGATATGTAATGACTGTCAGGGTGGAGCGTGTCGTGCGATGTCATGGAAGGTACCTAATGACCGCTGGGTACTTGACGACCCATTGATAAATGACAACTATCAAGGCGGGATGCATTGTGCGGTGTCACACTCCCTTTGTGACCGATGATACTTTTGGTGACCGAAGATTCTTTTGGTGAGCTCATGATACTTTTGGTGACCAAAGACTCTAGGGTGTTGGAAAATTTTTTCTAATTGGTGAAAATATCCCCTATCAGTACCCACACAGTGCTTCTTCTTCTTTCTCTTGCAAAGGAGCTTGCGGTGGTAGCGGAGGATAGAAAGAGTGGCAAGTGAGGAAGATGATATTGTATATTGTTATTGATGGATGATGATATAGGGCAAAACGAAACTAAAAACAACGTTCTGCCTCTTTTGACTTTCAAACCCTTTGCTAAGGAATGCAACTATTATATTTGTATTTGTTTTTTTTATAAGAATATTTGTATTTGTTGGATTTTAGTTTGGTTGAGTTTTTTTCATTTATATTATATTTGATATTATAACAAATTCTTTAAATTAATTTTCTTAATTTTATTTTTTATTTTATGTGGCAGTATACGTAGCATAAAAACATAATTTTTAATTTGGCTATTAGTCACGTCAAAATTTTCCATCTATCAATTAACGACAGTAGCTATTTTGACACAATACATAAAAGTTAGTGACTAAATTGACAGAATAAGAGTACTTTGACAACAACTTGAGTGTGGAAATGGATTGAAGCCTTTCTTTGAATCAAGTTTATTCTAGGGAAGTTAAAAACTTAAGCTCTTGATAGGTAAAGTGCACTGATTGGTAGAAAGGATTAGCAATCACCTAATGGCTCTTTCCTAAAAGATTTTTTGAAAATAGGGGAATTTATTCTTCATACAGTGGGGAGAGCATTGGTTGAAAAGTTTATTTGACTTTTAGACTCTCCAAGGCTAAAATACCCAGCTTATATAAAGTTAGAATATGATAAATGTGGACTAAAAATTGTGAAAAATCATAAAATGGCTAAAAATTCAAGTTTTGGAGATCAAGTGGCAATTGACAATTAATTTGGGGGCCTAAGTGATGATCAACACTCAGAGCCAGAATCCAAGTGTTGTTCTTGATTTCAATATTTTTAGTGATGGTGCAAGAAAATCACCAAGTCAATCATTCGTCCATTGGGTCATCCATAGCAATGTGCAGAGTGAAAAGGAAACAGTTGATACGTTCTTCCTTTACCATTCTTCTTCTTCCTCCATTCACTCGTCCAGTGAAGGACGAGTAAGCAGTGAACCTCGTCCATCCTTAATGGTGGACGAGGTAGGTTCACTTGGAGTTACACTCATCACACCCTCAACCAAGAGTCATGTTGAAAAGTCATATTGCTTGAAGTTCAACACAGGTCCCGAAGAGATGACCCTTATGACGGTTAAGGAAGTTACCTTATAAATCCTCCAAACTCTACGACGATTAGGAGAAATAACCGATTCCTACCACTATATAAAGGTCTTTTTGCACAGAGGTAAGGGGACTTTTTTCTCTTTTGGAAAATTTTAGATAAGAAGTTAAGGAAGTCTTGAGGGCTCCTTTATCTTCAATCTACTAACTTTACCATTGGAGAATTAAAGGCCGGCTTCCACCGGTCTTCTCTGACTTTCTTTGGTTTTCCAAGATTCATTACTCAAGATCAAGTGCATCCGGAGATTTTTTCAGCCCACTAATCCTATAGAACTTATCAGTTTGATCTTATAGAACTTATCAGTAGGTGCCGTCTGTGAGAATAAAGAAACTTGAAACGTAAAAAATCTGTTGTCGTTGGGACTTAATTTATTAAGTTCTATAGTTTCTTTCTCCAATCAAGGGTTGAAATGGTTCGGACAAGATCTAGAGCAACGAGTCCAGGCCCTCAACATAGCAGGGACGCATCTAACAACCCTTACCGCGACCGTCAGTCAGCACCCACCATGCAACCACCGTCATTTCAACATATGCAATCCATGGCTGCCGCTATGGCAGAATTAACTCGTCAAAACCAAGAGTTGGTTAGGCAACTTGAGTTAAGAAGGCAGCCTCATGAACAGAATGCTGGAGAACGAGCCCAGAGTCAAGAGAAGGAAAGGAATGTTGAGACTGACAATCAATCAAGAGGTACTGTTTCACGGAGGGTACCTCACTTAGAAAGGGAAATGGATCAAATGAGAAGGGTCATGGACGAGATGAGGGAAAACATGAGGAAAACAAACCCTGTGGAAGACTTGTTTCACAGGACTGATTCCCCCTTTGTGGCGTCCGTCAATGCTCATCCTTTGCCACCTAAGTTCAAGATGCCTCCTTTAGATTCGTATGACGGGAGGAGAGATCCTTTTGACCATATTGCCACCTTTAAAACTACTATGCATCTTCAAGGAGTTCCAGACGAAATAATGTGCAGAGCTTTTCCTACTACCTTGAAAGGACCAGCACGAGTGTGGTTCAGCAAAAGACCTCCTAATACAGTGGCGTCCTTTGAGGAGCTGAGCAAGTTGTTCGTCAACAATTTCATTGGAGGGCAGAGGCACAAACGTTCTTCGTCCAGTTTGCTAACCATAGAGCAAGGGGAGAATGAGAGCTTGCGGTCCTTCATCACGCGTTTCAATAGGGATGCCTTGGCGGTGGACGAGGTGGACGATAAACTCCTCTTTGCAGCATTTTATAACGGCGTTCATTCTGATCTATTTATCCATAAGTTATATGAGCAGGCCCCTCAAACTATGGCTGAGCTAGTTCATTTAGCCCAGAACTTCATGAATGTAGAGGATGCTATCATAGCTAAAAAGAGGAAGAGAGTTGAGAAGGTTGAAGCCAACCCACCGCGTCAGTCAGAACAAGGTCCTCGTCCTAAGAAGGGACGGACGGAAGATAAGAGGGATCGAGAAAAGAAAGCAGGCCCTTCAGCACGAAATCAACAGTATGCCCCATTGAACGTGCCACTTGAGCAAGTTTTTATGCAAATTAAAGACGAGCCTTCTTTGAAGTGGCCGGAGAAGATGAAGGGGGATCCCAACAAGCGCAATTGGAACAAGTATTGTCGTTTCCATAGGGATCATGGGCATGATACGGATGAATGCTTTGATTTGAAGCAGCAAATTGAAAATCTCATCAAGCAAGGAAAGTTGAGGAATTTTCTTGGACGAGACCACAAGGATGAGAAATTGAAAGCAAAAGTAGAGGAGACGTCACGACCACCGCTTGGGGAAATAAGAATCATCCTAGGGGGAAGTCCTACAGGACAGTCGTCCAAATCAAAGAAGGCATATTTGAAAGCAGTACAGAATGTTCAACTCTTTGGACGATTACCAAGTAAGAGAACTACGGACGAACAGATGATTACCTTCACGGACGAGGATGCAGAGAGAATCCACCACCCCCATGAAGACGCTATAGTCATCACTCTCCTTATTGCTGATTACAAGACCAGAAGGGTGTTGATAGACAACGGAAGCTCGGCTGATATTTTGTATTATCCAGCCTTTCAACAAATGAGGTTAGGACGAGATCGGCTGCGACAAGCAAGCTCCCCTCTAGTGGGGTTTGGTGGAATGAAGATACAACCTGTGGACAGCATTTTGTTACTAGTGACAGTGGGGGCATATCCGCAGCAAGTTACCAAGCAGGTGAACTTCCTTGTGGTTGATTGTTCGTCCTCTTACAACGCCATAATTGGGAGGCCAACTCTAAATAGGTGGAAGGCCATAACATTTACCTACCACCTGTCAGGCAAGTTCCCGACGGAGCATGGGATAGGCCAAGTACAGGGAGACCAATTAACGGCAAGAGAGTGTTACCTGGCCATGTTGGCTGCGGATGAGCAAGTTCAAACAATGACTATTAAAGAAAAGAGAGTTACGGCAGAACCTGTTGAAGCGTTGGAAGATGTTCCTTTAGATGATAATAACCCGGGGAGGTGTACCAGGATTGGGGCAGATTTGGAAGCAAAAATCAAGAAGGATCTTGTTTGTTTGTTGAGAAGAAATAGGGATGTGTTTGCATGGAGTCACGAAGATATGCCGGGCATAGATCCCAGTGTCATTACCCACCGTCTGAGTGTATGCCCTTCCTTCAAACCAGTGCTACTAAAGAAGAGGGTGTTTGCCCCAGAGAGAGACAATGCTGTTAAGGAGGAAGTTCAGAAGCTGATTACGGCGAAGTTCATTCCAGAGGTATACTATCCTGAGTGGTTGGCCAACGTAGTTATGGTCAAAAAGGCGAATGGCAAATGGAGAATGTGCATTGATTTCACTGACCTAAACAAGACTTACCCAAAGGATAGTTACACGTTACCATGCATTGATCAGCTGGTAGACTCTACTGCAGGCCACAAATTACTCAGTTTCTTGGACGCTTTCTCTGGGTACAATCAGATTCGGATGGACGAAGCAGACCAAGAGAAGACATCATTTGTCACCAGTCAGGGATTATTTTGTTATGAAGTGATGCCTTTCGGTTTGAAAAATGCTGGAGCAACGTACCAACGGTTGGTCAATCATATGTTTCGTCCACAGATCGGGTGGAATATGGAAGTTTATATAGACGACATGTTGGTAAAAACCCAGGACGAAAACAAGCATCTGGACGACTTGCAGGAAACATTCAATACATTGAGGCATTATCACATGAAGTTAAACCCTAGCAAATGTGTTTTTGGGGTGTCATCAGGAAAATTCCTGGGGTTCATGGTCTCTTACAGAAGAATTGAAGAAAACCCTGATAAAATCCAAGCAATATTGAATATGAAGCCTCCGAGCAGTGTTAAAGAAGTCCAATCACTTACCGGACGAGTCGCCGCCCTCAATAGATTTGTTTCCAAAGCTACTGACAAGTGCCTGCCATTTTTTAAGGTTCTTAAAAAAGCATTTGAATGGACTGATGAGTGTAAGAAAGCATTTGAAGATTTGAAGACATACCTCACCAAGGCCCCTTTGTTAAGCCCGTTCGTGCAAGGGGAAGAGTTGTATTTATATCTGGCAGTCACCCCACATGCTGTGAGTTCAGCATTAATAAGGGAGGAAGACAAGGTACAAAGGCCTGTGTACTATACCAGCAGAGCACTGAGGGGAGAAGAAGGACGATATCCGTTGATGGAGAAAATGGCTTTTGCATTGATAACAGCCTCCAGAAAGCTAAGGCATTACTTTAGGCTCATGTTATTAATGTCATGACAGATCACCCACTTAAGAAAGCAATGAACAAACTAGAGGCTGTAGGACGTCTGATCCAATGGGCCGTCGAGCTCAGTGAGTTTGACATAAAGTATCAACCGAGGCATGCCATAAAAGCTCAAGCTTTGGCAGATTTTATTGCAGAGTTTACTTTGGATTGTGACGAGGTGGGTGAGAAGGAAAGCATTAAGTGGGTAGTTTATGTGGATGGCTCGTCTACGCAATATGCAGGAGGAGTAGATGTGGTGTTACAATCTCCAGAGGGAGACAAATTAAAACACAAGGTTCGTTTGCAGTACCAGACAACTAATAATGAAGCTGAGTATGAAGCTCTCCTCAAAGGGATAGAATTGGCCAAGTCCGTTGAAGCAAAGTCACTCCTCATCCTGGGAGATTCTCAGCTAATCATAGGCCAAGTGAATGGCGTATTTGAAGTCAAGGAAGAGCGGATGAGGAAGTATCTAAACAGAGTGATGCACCTTGTTAAAAAGTTTGAAGAAGTGAACTTCGTTTAGATCCCAAGGGAAGAAAACATGGAAGCTAATGCTTTGGCGAAAGAAGCCTCAGCAAGTGAAGCCGTAGATGAGGTAGATGAAATTCTATATATGCCAAGTATAGACATTCCAGAAGTACAACAGGTAGAAGGTAGGACGAGTTGGATGACTCCAATTGTGTCGTACCTGAAAGACAGACGACTCCTAGAAGAGAAGGACGAAGCAAGAAAGCTAAGGGTAAGGGCAGCCAGGTACGTTCTAATGGACGAGATTCTTTATAAAAGAGGTTTTTCTCAGCCTTATCTAAGGTGTTTGGCACCAGACAAAGCAAACTACATAATAAGGGAAATCCACGAAGGAGCGTGTGGCAATCACTCAGGAGCCAGATCACTCGTCCACAAAATCGTCCGTGTAGGGTATTATTGGCCTAGCATGCAAGCTGACGCTAAGGCCTACATCAAGGTCTGCGACCAATGCCAAAGGTTCAGCAACGTCCCCAGGCAACCATCAGAGTATTTAGCTCCAATGACGGCCCCCTAGCCCTTTGCACAATGGGGGCAGGACATTCTGGGTCCATTCCCACTGGGCGTGAGACAAATGAAGTTCCTTGTGGTTGGTATTGATTATTTTACCAAGTGGGTAGAAGCGGAATCCTTGGCTAACATTACACAACAGAATGTCAAAAACTTCGTGTGGAAGAATATTGTGTGCAGATTTGGAGTACCTAGGGTGCTGATATCGGACAACGGACGACAATTTGATAATGCACTTTTTAGAGATTTTTGCCTACATTTCGAAATTCAAAATCACTACTCCTCACGAGCCCACCCACAAGCTAACGGCCAAGCAGAAGTTGCAAACCGATCTTTGCTAAAATTAATCAAGACTCGGCTTAAGGGGGCTAAGGGAGTATGGCCAGATGAGCTACCAGGTGTTTTGTGGGCATATAGAACGACAGCAAGAACTCCTACGGGGGAGACTCCTTTCAAACTAGCCTATGGAACAGAAGCGGTCATACTTGCAGAAGTGCATATGGCTAATCATAGAGTGGCGGCGTATCAAGACAAAGATAATGAGGAGCAACTCCGTTTGAACCTTGACCTCATAGACGAGGTAAGGATGAACGCTGAACAAAGGATGGCAAGGTACAAAAACCTTATGGCTAGGCAGTATGATGCAATGGTGAAACTAAGGCGTTTCAGCGTAGGAGATCTCGTTCTAAAAAGGGTTTCCCTGGTAACAAAGAACCCAGCTCATGGGAAGTTGGGACCAAATTGGGAAGGCCCCTACAGAGTTGTCAACTGCAAAAGACAAGGGTCCTATTACTTGGAAGCACTGGATGGGAGGAAGTTAGAGCATCCTTGGAATGTGGAGCACTTGAGGAAGTACTATCAATAAAAGGCAAGCTTAGATGAACATGACTTCGAACGAGTCTGAAGGCTACATAAACTATTCTACATAAAATATTCTATATAAAAGACTGTTTATTTAGTTTGTCTTACTGTTGTGTTAAGGACAAGTTTATAGTTTGTGTTTGGTTTTCTTTTAAGGCAGGCATTAGTTTCTTAAAACATGCCTCGTCTATGAACAATGTATTGTGAGCAATATTTGTAGAATGTACATAATGTTGTGTAAATCCATGATTCAAGCACTGCTTTTTGTTAATATTGACTTGAGAACAGCTGAAAAGCTTAAAACGAGAAAATTCTCTGGACGTAGAGATGTAATCTCAAATTTTCCTTTTAAGGATGAAATAAAGCATTCTCGTCCAAAGCTAAGGACGAGATAAAGCTGGCACATCAAATGACAAGCAAAACCAGGGCATGCTCGTCCATGGAGTGGAGGAGGGCAGAAGATGATACCTAATCATACCATGGACGAGGGACAACATGGGCGTTTTGAACTTGTTTAAATCACCTACTTCAAAGAAGAGGGTATCTCATGGACGAGATGAAAGCATAGGCAAGTCTAAGGACGAGTAGTGCCTATTCGCTTAAAACCATTTCAAGTGAAGTTTTTGTTATCATTTTACATGGATAAATTACAAGTGAGAATTCCAATAAAAATGGTTTGAGTTTGTGTATGAAATATAGACGAGTAAAACAAATCAAGTATAGAATATAAACACTCGTCCATAAAGCAAACAGTACACATTTAATTGTTTTTCAAGGGCGGACTAGAAACGTCCAAAACACCCTTTTAACTGTTTTGTCAAGATTCGTCCTTAAACGTGGACGAATTAAATGTACTTGAGTTACATATATTTTCTTAAAAAAAAAAAAAAACAAAAACAAACAAACAACTAAGTCATCAACGTATTTTCTAAGTTGAGGCATCCGGATTGGGGTCGTCTTGAGGCTGAGTTGTGGCATTGTCCTCAATATTGGCGTCCTCAAAGTCAAGACCAAAGAGAGAGCTAGTGGTGGCAGAGTTCAAATTAAGCATGATAGAGTTGAAGTCCACATCAGGAAATTTTTCAGCAACGTCTATCTTGAAGTCTTCAAACCCTGCTGCATAATTGGTGTCCAAGGCATCTGTGTATTGCTTAGACGCTTTAAATTCAGTCACTGCATCTTCCTTGGCTCTAGAAAGGAGAATACTTTGCTCGTCGTTCTTCCTTTGTAAATCTTCAAGACGAGCATCTTTCTCTACAGCATTAGCCTTCAACTCCTCAACCAAAGCTTTAAGCTCCTTAGCCTCCTCAGTCGTCTTGGCAGCTACCTCAGCCCATTGCCTAGACTCTTCCTTTAGCTCGTGTATCCTCGTCTCCAGTAAAATCCTCGTCTTGTCCAACCCAGTGGCCTGTCTGGACGCGGCTATAAACTTAGACATGCCCTGAAAAAGTCAACAAACAATTTTAGTTTAAAAAAAAAAAAAAAAAAAAGAAAAGAAAAAAGAAGAAAAATGTATGTTTAGTCAAGACGAAGGAAGAAATTTTACCTTGAAAAGGTCATGAACACCAGAGTGTTCAAAATCCTTCAGGGACGTGTCATAGCAGACGTTTATGTCCTCGTCCGTCACAGCACTTTTAAAACGCTCCCAAGCCAAATCTTCATTTTCAATGATATTAGAAAGGGCCCTTTGGGATGGTTGAGACGAGGAAGGCACGGTTTTAGAGGGAGGAGTCTTGGACGGAGTTGACTCCACAGGAGTGGACGAGTCAACATCATAAACTTTGGCAGGTTCCTGGGACGACGGAGTGGGCTTGGTTATCTGGGACGAGCCGTGCTTAACTTTTTTGCCACGCCTGCTGGGGAGATTCTCCAAGTCCAAGTGTTTGGAGATGGTTTTCCGTTTTTCCCCAGCAGTAGGACGAGTTTGGCGTCCAAGCTCAGGACGATTCCCCTCAGCACCTACTTCCTTTCCCTTGTTACCCCTCATGGTTACCATTCCTGTAAAGGGACGAAGAGAAGTTAGATAAAAATAAAAGATGCAAGGAATACAAAAATTTAATACTTACTTTTTCTCACTGTAATCTCGTGAGCAAGTGCAATGTCAGACGGGTTGGGATCTAACCCCCACTTGGCTAGTCGTCTGAGGTTGACTAAGGAATGAAAATCCTTGTCTACGTGTAGACGAGCCCTATGGACGCGGTCATGATGCAACTTGCTTAAAGTGGGACGTCCAACAACTGCAAGGAAAAAACTAAGGTTAAAAAATAATAATAGTTGGTAAAAGATAAGAGAGAAGGGGAAAGCTAAGGGACTTACCTTCAGGACGAAGGTTCCCTAGGTCCCCAGTAAAATGACGAAAAGAATCCCGGCCAACGTCTACAGGATTTCTAGCCCAGAATCCAGAGACGAAGAAGAACTCCGTCTTCCATTTTTTGTCAGACGAGGCCAAGGATTTTACCAGTCTACATTCTTTACTCCTGGTTGTAAACTGATAAAAGCCAGGAGATTGATGAATTTCTGAAGGTTTGTAGCAGTAAAGGAACTCGTCCACAGTAATAGGACAGTCCCCTCCAAACACTTCCCTCCACAAAATTTGCATAGAGATGATTAACCTCCATGCATTTGGGTTGAACTGACACACCCCTAAACCTAACCTAAAAAGTAGTTCTCTGGTAAAAGAGTTTAAAGGAAATCTAAGACCACCAAGGAGGTAAGCCTCGTATACACCTATTCCAAAATGAGGGTTGCAACACCACTCTCCACGGACGGGTAATCTAGGATTAAACTCGTCTGGGATTTGGTACCACTCTCTAAGATTATTTAATCTTTCCTCGTCCGTCTTTGAGGGAATATCTACGGCGCAACTATATACAGTTATCTCTGTCTCGTCCAAAGGACTGGACGGAGGGATGGAAGACGAGGTACCTACCTGGGACCCTATAGTTTTCCTAAGTTGTTTTTGTATATCTTCTAAAGGAAGCCTAGGGACCCCTGAGACATACTCCTCGTCAGTAGTGTTTCCCCTACTACTACTACTACTAGTGTCACTAGAGTTATTACTGCTTTCGTCGTAATATTCGTCTATGGCTTTTTCTGTACTATCGCTAGATGAGGAAATGGTGATTCTAGACATTTTCTAAAAAGAATTTGTGAAAACCTAAAAAGACGAAGAGAGAGGGAATACCTGGTTCTAGGACGCACTGAAACTATGGACGCGAGAAACTCTTAGACGAGGCTCTAGACGATGAAGGTCAAGGAGGAAAAATCTCAGAAGTAAGAGGGTAATGGGGGCATTGCACTATTTATAGATGGTTAACCTGAGCATATGAAACGACACGACCAATCAGACGCTGACACGTGGTCTTCGTCTCGAAAAAGTGAATCGACGAAATGAATTATCAATCAGATTGTGACACGTGGCATCTACAATCGTTAGAAAAAGCTCGTCCATCCAGACGAGTAAGCTACTATACTTTCTTGGACGACACATGGACAAGGGGGCAACTGATGGTGCAAGAAAATCACCAAGTCAATCATTCGTCCATTGGGTCGTCCATAGTAATGTGCAGAGTGAAAAGGAAACAGCTAATACGTTCGTCCTTTACCATTCTTCTTCTTCCTCCATTCACTCGTCCAGTGAAGGACGAGTAAGCAGTGAACCTCGTCCATCCTTAATGGTGGACGAGGTAGGTTCACTTGGAGTTACACTCATCACACCCTCAACCAAGAGTCATGTTGAAAAGTCATATTGCTTGAAGTTCAACACAGGTCCCGAAGAGATGACCCTTTTGACGGTTAAGGAAGTTACCTTATGAATCCTCCAAACTCTACGACGATTAGGAGAAATAACCGATTCCTACCGCTATATAAAGGTCTTTCTGCACAGAGGTAAGGGGACTTTTTTCTCTTTTGGAAAATTTTAGATAAGAAGTTAAGGAAGTCTTGAGGGCTCCTTTTTCTTCAATCTACTAACTTTACCATCGGAGAATTAAAGGCCGGCTTCCACCGGTCTTCTCTGACTTTCTTTGGTTTTCCAGGATTCATTACTCAAGATCAAGTGCATCCGGAGATTTTTTCAGCCCACTAATCCTATAGAACTTATCAGTTTGATCTTATAGAACTTATCATTAGTAATTTTGAGGTTTTTTCCAGCATTTCTAAATTTAATATTTTTAGTCATTTTAGGGTTATATGAGGCCAATGGATATATAGGAAGTAATATATTTAATTAAATACTTGTTTTTAAATAGATTTAATTAAAATAAAAAATTAAGATTATTTATCCTTTAGAATCATACAATCTTATGTGTGATAGTTCATCCTTATCCTAATCATTGATCAATGAGTTTATAACACATCATCAATCCTTATTTGATTATTTAATGACTAATCACAATTAATTAATCGTAATCACATGTTTCTAGTCTTAATCATAGGAATTGTATATAACAGTTGAATTTTGACTTGGCTATAATTAATCCAATGATTCTATTTAAGCATACGGTATGCCATTTTGATTGTTAGAACTTCTAGATTTATTTTCAATAGAATATTGGAATATTTAATGGTCAAATTATAATTTTTTTCATATATTAGAAAATGACAGTTTTGCCATTGTAATGAGTTTACATAATGGTTACAAAATGGGGTGTTTACTCATGTCGCACCAAGAAATGGGCTCTTTACTTCGTACAAGGTAGAAGACTCTGGTAAAGTGAATAAGGAAATGAATCATGCTGACATCGTGCAAATTGATGACACTTGTGTTAAGGGTAATACTTGATGTACTTTGACCCTAGAGATTGTGTAATATGTAAATCTAATCTTCACGCATGCATTGAATCAAGTAGATTATAATATCTATTTTGACAACAACAAGTGGGAACTTTCTAAAGGGTCATTATTGCTTGTTAGAGGTAAGATTTATACAATTTACAAGACGCAAGTAAAATTGTGTGGGGTGTAAAAATTGCAGCTTAAGATGATTCTTCGCCTAACTTGTGACATAAGTTACTAGTTCACATGAGTGAAAAAAGGGTTGCAAACTTTGGCAAATGAATCCCTCACAATTCACATAGAGTTTCATTTTATAAATCTTTTATTAGGAAGCCCAATGTATTAGTCTTGGTTTATTCTGATATATGAGGTGCTACTAAGGTTGAGTTCTTAAGTGGCAATAGATATTTTATTACTTTTGTCGAGGATTCTTCACAAAAAGTGTGAATGTATTTTGTGAAAATAAAAGACAAGGTATTTCAGCATTTAAAAAAATTCTAGGTCATGGTAGAAAGAGAGAAAGAGAAGCATTTGGAGAACCAAAATTGATTTTTGAAAATCGATTTCAATTAGCACAGGTGAAACACCGGCCAACATTGACTGGAATGGTCGGTTAAAGATGGGAGCGTGTTCTGTGCCCCTTGAGACAAAAATGTGATTGGATGCAAATGAGTTTACATGATCAAATACAAATCTAATGGAACTATTGAAAGGTTTAAGGCAAAATTAGTTGCCTATGGGTTGAACTAGGAAAGAGGAACAAACTCTAATCAAGTTGTGAAAATGAGTACGGTACATGACAGATTTTCACACCAAAATTTCTTTTGACATGTTATGCTTTGACATTGAGAAATACAAGAATGACTATCATATTTAATAAAACAGAATAAAGAGAAACATCAATTTCCAACTAAAAGTGACACTTTTTTGTTAAATGCTTTCACTTTTTTGATATAACAAACATATAAAATTATCAACTCCATCTTTTCATCAATTCAGAGTTGCAGCTCATGTGTTCACAAATCTGCAATTCCTTCTAACTTCTCCCGTGACAAAGCTATCCGAGTTTATAATATTTCCCAATTTCACCATCGAATCCGAGAATTGCTGGAAGAAAGCAACTGGATCTGCTGCATACTTCTTCACAAGTTCCTTTGTTTCAATTCCAAACAAGCTTGAATACATTTCTTGATCTGAGTTAAGTAGTCCCTCACCTTTCAATAGTATTTGGTAGAATGAATTGTCAAAAAGGTTAGGAGTAACATAGTCCATGGCCGTTATATTATTGTCCCCACCCCCAATGGGTGGGCAGATAGATTTCAAGCTGCTGAGGTGTGACTCAGAGATTGGATCATGTCCTGAAGTTGCTTCAAAGTCTCCATAAATCCTTGATCGGAAATTGGTGCAGCGTGCCATGCCTATAGTGTGTGCCCCTGTAGATTAAAAGCAGAGAAACAACCCAGAGGAGAGTATGATACCAATCACTTAGGATTCAAGTACTGCACATTATGTATGAAGAAAAACAAAAAAAAAAAAAAAAAAACCCATTATTTTAATATTCTCACTGGCTTCCCCATGTTTTCCATGATATTCATTTGCTTGATTCTCAATTTTCAAAGTTCATGGATCAGCAAAATATTACTTTACTAATTAGTGTTTATAAGTCACACAATAGGTGTAACTGGTATCATAATTGGTCAAGAATCCTATACTAGCCCGCACCTGATAGAGCCACCACATCTGTAACTGAGAGGCCTTGATAAAGAAACTTAGAAATGATAGAGGGCAAGCCCTCATCAGCTGTTGGAATATTTGTGTTTGCCAATGCATAATTTGCAGTTATAGAATCCTTTCTTCCCAGAGGAACTTCCCAGTATGGTCCACCAACCTGCAAATAATATGAAGAAAAGGCATAATATCAAATTCAGTTCTGCTAGAGTTACCAATTTCTTTTACCAAATTATTTACATTCTCTCTCACATGGCATTGCCACTTCACTCGACTAGGCTTACCACAACACAAATACAGAAGCAAAGATGTGTAAAATTCAATGAATTATTTGATGTCAATAGACTTATTTTATCAAAATACCTCCATTCCCATCAAGGACCAAGCAAGAAATTTTTGTTAAGGGGACAAATTATGTATGGTATTTTATAAACTATCGGTTGCTACAAAAGTTTAAACTTTTAGGAAATTATGAATTAATTACTTCACCATTATTCTAAAACTCCTCTTCATGTGCGGGTTTAAACCCCTTAATAGGTGGGGCCTAACACATGAGATTTTTAACTTCTCTTTTTTAACAAGAGGTAAGGCGGAGACCAAGTTTTAACTAAACAAATTTACTCTGATGCAATGATGAGCTACTGATTATCCCAAGAGTTTAAACTGTTAGGAAATTATAAATTTAATCACTTGACCATCATTTTAACAATATTAATACATCAATCAAAATAAACTCAAAATACACATACAAATAATTAATATATTTCAATAGTTAAACCATGCATTGCAAGATAAAGTTTGACAAGAAAATTATTCATAGGGTAAATTGCAAACTATACCCCTAAAATTTGGAGGTATTTGGATTTCATACCCTGAAGTTTCAAAATTTGGATTTTATCCCCTATATTTTAGAAGTGTTTGGATTTTACTCCATAAAGTTTTGAGGTGTTTGGATTTTACACCCTAAAGTTTCAAAATTTAGAGGTAAAAAATCCAAACAACCCTAACTTTAGAGGGTAAAATCCAAATTCTAAAACTTTAGGGTATAAAATTTAATCACCCCCAAACTTTAGGGGTGTAATTTTTAATTTACTCTTATTCATATATGATATGTATTTTAGACTTTAGTTAATAAGTATTAATAAATAAAAAATCAAATTAGAGATTCAAGGAAAAAAAAGCATACCTAATTTAATTAGGATTTATTTAGGGAAAGTCAACTTTAATTTAATAAAAATTATTTATTATTAGGTTTCTTAATAAAATAAAATTTAATTTATTTAAACTAACATAATTTAGAATTATTTGTAAATCCAAAACCACTTTTATATATACATATATATATATATATATATATATTTTGGATGATGATGTGAACAGGTATGCATTTTCAAAAGCTAATATAACATTATTAATTAGAAGAAGAAGCAAACAAAAAGTCAGCATAATATTAACTTTTGACAACGCTACACTGCCAATTAGATTTCTATTGAAGTTGTATTTTGACAAATCTATTGTAGTATTATATTTTTTATTCTACCTTCTATGCATGAAAATTTTCAAGATGATTAAAATTAATAGCTATCTCATCCATAAAATCTTTAAAATTCAATTTTTTTATATTAAAATTATACACAAAACATGAGTTTATCAATTGAATATTCAATAAAATCCAATTATTATGAAATTTTTCATCTATTAAAAAAACTAGAATTTTACTCTAGTAGTGAAATTTTAAAAATATTAATCCAATAAGATGTTGATTAGTGTAGCATTAACAAACAGTTACCCATATCGTAAATTATTCATGTCACCCACACACACTATGTATAAAAAATAATAAACATCTTAATTTTTTAATGTTAAAGTAAATCACAACTAATAAATATATTGTATACAAGAGTATGAATACAAGTGAACAGGTATATATATATATACATGCATACAAAAGATAATTTTTGAGGAAATATTTGTTATCCAAAACTTTAATGAGTACATAAAATTTGTCTAGCTTATTATTTACATGTAAAAAAAAACATTTAAGTATTAGCTTAACATCTTGCATCAATTTTCTCAAAAAAAAAAAAAAAAAAAATCTTGCATCAAAGTTATAGTTGATGGCTAACTTTATAAAATAAAATACTTATCATTTTTGTAGTCAAATTCTGAAAATTTTAATTTCAATATAAATTACTAAATTATCTACCAAAAATGAAAAAAAGAAAAAGAAAAGAAATCACTATAGAACCAATGGAGACCTCAAAAAGTCATAAATCCAAATACATGAACAAATTTTATCATGAAAAGAGAAATCTAGAAAGAAAGAAATCTAGAGTACAGTGGTGAAATACAATCCCTTTTGTGTTGCCCTAATTAATGCAATTACATTTTCAGATTTTTAATGTAAAATATATTCCCGCCACATACTCACCCACTCTACTACTAGTACTACTACGCAAAGGAAGTTTAATATTAAAACATGCTTGCTACAAACAACTACTCTTCTTACCAGAATGACTGCATCTCTTGCAGCAGTGGTGAGAATATCTGCACAAGAAACGATTCCGGGGCACTCTGATTCAAGCTTGTTCTTTATACTATCAATAATTCTGAAACCTTTCAAAGCGTTTATGTTGGGGGAAGCTTTCTTCTCTCCTTGTAATGTGATTGTATCATCCAGCAGTATTGACCCATCACATCCCTGTTCATCAACATATCAAATTATTCCGTACTTTGCTGAAGCAATTCTTGTCCATGTTAGCCATGCACGAAATTTTGGCAATTTGAAATTAAATAATTTTGGAAAATGATTTGTTCAGGTTAATATAGTATACACAGTAACGTATCATTTAAAAATTAAATGATGTAACATTTGATACACTTGTAGAGTTGTAATATTTAATCAGAATTATAAAATGTATCAGTTTCAAACAAATAAAATTTTTGAAGCATGTCAATAATAGTAATGACGAGGAATGTAATGGAATAAAGATGTAGACCTGAACAAAACAATCGTGGAAATGTAATCGAAGTATTAAGGCCGCGTTACGTGGATCAGCTAGCACTGCACATTCCATTTCTTTCTTGATGATTTCGAACAGAGTTGGACAAGTAGATGCATAATAATCCAATTTTAGAGCAGAGTCACTTGCATGTAATCTGGTTCCAAGAATGAACAAAGTTAGAAGCAAGATTTGCAGAACAAAGGGCTTTGAATTGAGGGAAGGTGCCATTGTTGCTGTTTTGGTTTTCTTGGATAATTGGAGAGTGAGAGTGGGAGAGATGGGTGGGACTGATATATATATATATAAGTACAAGGAATGTGGAATATTGTGTCATAAGGTTTTTTGCAAGGCCGTTTGAGTATTAAGAATAGAATTGTGTATTAGTCAAGAGAGGATGCAACTAATATTTGGCCTGGTTGGTGGCTACTCTTAAACCAAAATTAGAGAGAACCTTAAAAAGACGTGTACGTGAGCTACCATTACAAAAGGCTTAAAAGATTTGGGCAAGTCACCTAACCGAAAATTGTTAACAGCTAATGTTTACCACTTCAACTCTTACATAGAGGTCTGAACAGGCTTTGCTTCCTTTTTCAAAATTTCTCTCTCAAAAATTAAATTTCAATCAGCAAAAAAAATAAAACTACCCCTATCCTTTTATTCCACAAACCTCACATCTAAGTGGGTTGATTAATAAAGCTCCTCATTTATAAGAAAGGGATATACCGTTAGATTATCAGCCCAATGGAATGCGAAAGGTTGGTTAGATGGTCCAACCTGAACAAATTAGGTTTAACCATAATGCTTAATTATATCAATTTAATTATGTTTATATGTATTTTTAGGCTGATATTTGAAATTCAGGTGTGCAATTTCCAGCTCAAGATGTCACAATCTGATGCTCTCCTCGTGAAAGATCCATTTGTGTCGTTTGTTATGAAAAAAAACAAAACAAAAAAAAAAAAAAACAAAAATACCCCATTATATTTGGTAATGTGATTGTCAACTTGCACGTAATCCTATTCACTTTTTCTTCAAAGACAAGAATCACACACTCTTTCTCAGATTCTTGATTGCTTTTCTACTCTACATGAGAAAATCTAGAATTTCTGAAAAAAGATGTGAGTCATGATCGACCGTGAAGTGCAAGATTAGTATACATTTCTCTTCTTAACTTAGAAAAAAGAAGAAGCACAAATTAGGGGGCTGTTTGGTAGTGTTACTAGATTAACAATTTTCAATATTTAAACAATATTACATGTATTTTCACACTTTTCACCCACGAATATTTTCAAAAAATACAAACAATGTTACTAGAACAATATTGCCAAATACCCCCTAGATTTCTACCAATTTTCAGTCAAGTTTACTTGTATCAAATCTAACCTAGCGGAGGGTTCAAAGTGTAGAAGCACCTAAAAGTTTCTCTCTGCTAGTGAAGGGTGGTTTTCAATCCTCTTCCTAGAGTGTAGGATAGGTGTCCCTTCTCTTGAAGGTGTCTTTGTCCCTTAAGGTAACAAGTTTACCTTGAGGCTTTGTTGGTCCTTTTTTCAGGGATTTTGGAAAACAGATAGTAGATTAGGATGGGAGAACTCACGAAAACTTGGAATAGCCTAACCCTCTCAGAATGCGAAGGATCAAACTTTCGCATCAAGGAGGAACGGGCGAAGACAGAGTTTATTTTAGCAGCTAAATTCTTGACTAAGAGAACTCTCAACATAGATGCTATAGCTAAGACTTTCACACCCCTTTGGAGATCGAAAAATGGCTTCAAAATCAAAAAGGAAAGTGATCATGTGGTTTTTTTTTTTTTTTTTTTGATGATAAGAGTGAGATGGAGAAAGTCATGGCAGCAGAGCCTTGGAGCTTTGACAAACGCCTAATGGTTTTGCAACGGTATGGTAAGGAAAAGGACGTAGGTGATATGGAGTTTAGTAAGGTGACATTTTGGGTGCAAGTTCACAATCTCTTATCAGATTTTAGACAAAAAGGATTGCTGAACAATTGTGTGAAGTGATTGGTAAGGTGAATGTAGGGACTGATGAAGCAAAAACAGAGGGAGATAACTTCATGCGGGTTTGGGTTACTATAGATATATCCCAACCATTGAGTAAGGGACGAGTTGTCTCACTTGACAGTGGTAAGGAACTGTGGGTGCACTTCAAATATGAAAGGCTTCCAAGCCTATGCTTCTGGTGTGGATGTTTGACGCATAATGATCGTGATTGTGATCTTTGGGTTGAAAGCGAAGGAAGCCTCTTGCCTGAGTCCCAGCAATTCAGTCCATGGATTAAAGCAGCACCATTTGTGCCGACCCGAAAGTATGTGGTTAAAGTGCCCAGTTTTTTCGCTAGTAAAAAATCTAATGCAGCGATGGAAAAACCCAAAACAACGAAGAAAACGCCAGTGGTGGTGGTTTGCACAGGTAAACCAGTGTCGAAGGTTATTAGGCTTGAAAAGGAAAGTCTTGAAGTTCACAATGAAGAAAACATAGAACTGGTTTTTCAGGAGGCGTACCAGCAAGGATCAAGGCTGTCAACTGAGAAGGGAATCATGGAGGATTTGATGCGACAACAAGCTGGGTCAGTAGAGGAAAAGGTGTCAATAAAGTCTTTTGAGGAGGTAATTAGGGAGATTGATAAGGGAATAAAAAAGTATGACTCACAAAGCATTGTGTCACCTAGTTTTGGAGATAGCACATGAAAGGAAAACTATGTGGGCCATCCTAGAATTAATGAAGCTAACATGCTGTATACATCAACACATGCAGCCCATTTGTCCTTATCTCCAAGAGTACCTTTGGCATAGATCCCTAGCTCTCTTGTCAATCATGGGTATGCT
Organism: Quercus variabilis; assembly: GCA_030445155.1. NCBI lineage: Eukaryota > Viridiplantae > Streptophyta > Magnoliopsida > Fagales > Fagaceae > Quercus > Quercus variabilis. The sequence continues at coordinate 47,511,208 of CP129447.1, read as the reverse complement.
GAAAGGACTTAGAAAAGGATTACTAGAGTAGGGGTGACAGCCGATGCTGGAATGTCTGAAGTAATGGGGGGAAAAAGAAGTATAGGTATTGAAACAAACCAAACTAAGTTACCAAAAAAAAGAAAGGTTTCACAACAAAAAAATAAGATATTGGCAAAGGCTAGTAATTAGGCCTGCCAGAAGTAATGAGTCTATTATTATGGAACTGTCGTGGGCTTGGGAACCCATGTACAAAGAATGAGCTTGTTAGATTGATACAGGCAAAAGATCCCTCTGTCGTGTTTATAGTCGAAACATGGGCAAACGAAACAAGGCTAGATCGTACTTTGAGCAAGATTAATTTTGACTAGAAGTGGGTGGCTCCGAGGCCAAATAGAGGTAGTGGATTAGTTTTATTTTGGAAAAATTCTATTAACATTGATGCGATTGATTCCCACAGGTATTTTATTGATACGATCATCAATGGGAACACTGAAAATGCATGGCAATTCACTGGTTTTTATGGAGAGCATGAAACCCACAAGAGGAGTGAGGCATAGAGCAAACTGAGAAGTTTAAACTCTAGAATGAACATCCCTTGGATTTGTGGTGGTGATTTTAATGAAATTGTTCGCCAAGAGGAAAAGTGGGGTGGGGCTCCTAGAGACCATAATCAAATGCAACTATTTCGAGATGTGATCGATGAATGTCAATTCAAGGACTTGGCATATGTGGGGCCTAAATTCACATGGGCAAAACACTATGTTGATGGGAATTCTATAAGAATAAGATTGGATCAGTGCGTGACTACAAATTCTTGGTTTAAAAAATTCCCAGGAACTAGGGTACATCACCTTAGTTGTATGTCATCGAATCATTCTCCTCTACTGATCAATTTGTTGAGGCTACCTGAACCTAGGAAGAAGAGATGTTTCAAATTTGAAGAAATGTGGTTATCGGACCCAACTTGTGGTGAAATGGTTGAGGAAGTTTGGAGTAGTACAAGGGAACCAAATTCAAGCATAGCCATTTTGAAAAAAGTGGCTAAATGTGAACAAGAATTAACATGGTGGAATAAACACAACTTTGGGCACGTGAGAAGGGAATTAGAGATTAAAAAGAACCAACTTTCTTTGGACGAGATTGAGGCTATGGTGAATAGGAACAATACTCAGGTGAGGAACCTAAGATTGGAGATTAACTTGTTGCAAGATTGGGAATCAAGAATGTGGTGTCAAAGATTTAGGGTGTTGTGGTTAAGCAAAGGGGACAACAATACAGCTTTCTTTCACAGTAAGGCTACAAAGAGATTTAGGAAGAATCTGATCAGAGGAATAAGAGACTGGAATGGAGCTTGGTTGATCGAACAAGAGGAAATTGGGCATGTGATGGAGAGTTACTACAAAGAACTTTTTTCCACCTCCAATCCTAATATTGAAGCTGATTCTCTTGAGAAAATCCCATGCATGGTGACTGATGAAATGAATGCAGATTTGATGAAGGGATTTACAAAATTGGAAGTTAAGGAAGCCTTGAATCAGATGGTACCTCTAAAAGCACCGGGTCTTGACGGTATGCCACCGTTGTTTTATCAACACTTTTGGTCGACGAAGTAGCATGATGTTTCTTCAGCCATTCTCTCATGGTTGAATTCAAGTATCCTACCCAAACCCATTAACCATACACTCATTACTCTCATTCCTAAAATAGCTAATCCTGAACATATGTTTGAATTTCGCCCTATTAGTCTTTGCAATGTCCTATATAAGATTTATTCTAAGGTTTTAGCAAATAGGTTGAAGAAATTTTTACCTTCCCTAATTACTGAACATCAATTTGCCTTTGCTAAGGAAAGACTTATTTCAAACAATATTATGGTTGCATTTGAGACCCTTCATCATATGAAGCAACATAATTCAGGAAAACATGAGTTTATGGCTATCAAATCAGACATGAGTAAAGCCTAGGATCAGGTGGAATGGGTGTATTTGGAGAGGCTTCTAGAGAAAATGGGTTTTTGTGCTAGATGGGTCGCTCTCATGATGAGTTGTGTGAAAACGGTGTCGTACTCTATCATGGTGAATGGGGAGCCAACTGGAATGATCCACCCTAAGAGAGGAATTAGACAAGGAGACCTCCTATCTCCTTTCCTTTTCCTTTTATGTATGGAAGGCCTTCATACTCTCATTAAACACTCAGTGAGGAATGGGGATATCAAGAGCTTTTCCTTGTGCAAACGAGGCCCTAAGCTAACCCACTTGTTTTTTGCAGATGATAGCTTGCTCTTCTATAGGTCAATCTCTAAGGATTGCAATAATGTATTGAAGTTATTGGGTGAATATGAGTCTTGGTTAGGGCAAAAAATCAACAAGGATAAGATTGCAATCTTATTTAGCAAATCCACCATGGATGAAGCAAAATCAAGCATAAAGAATCTCTTCCAAGTCCAATAAGTGAAGTTTTATGAGAAATATTTGGGTCTTCCCTCCTTTGTAAGTAGGGGAAAAAAGGCTAGTTTCAATTATATAAAAGAAAGGGTTTGGAGAAAACTCCAAGGATGGGAGGGTTAATTGCTATCTCTAGCTGGAAGAGAGGTTTTAATCAAATCCGTGATCTAAGCTATCCCTACTTATGCTATGGGGTGCTTTAAATTACCATTAGGACTTTGTGATGACATTGAGGTAATGATAAAGAAGTTTTGATGGGGCCAAAGGGGAAATAGAAGGAAAATTCATTAGATCTGGTGGAGCGAATTGACTAAATCCAAAATCGTAGGTGGTGTGGATTTTCGCAACTTGGCTCATTTTAATGACGCCCTTTTGGCGAAACAAGATTGGCGGCTCTTGCACAATAAGGAAACTCTCTTCTACAAAGTTTTCAAGGCAAAGTTCTTCCCTAATCACTCTCTTTTAGAAGCTAAGGAAACAAGTTCGAGGTCCTATGCTTGGAAGAGTATACTACATGGCCTTGATGTTATCCTAGACGGTGCTTGCTGGAGGGTAGGGAATGGAAAGTCCATAAAAATGTGGCAACACCATTGGCTGCCCTGAAAACATCTAACTAACGTACTCTCTCCAATGGTGGAAGCAATGGAAGAAGCCACAATGGACTGCTTAATTGATGAGGAAACTAGAACGTGGAACGTTGCAATGATAGATGGAATTTTTGCACCACAAGAAGCTAAAGAAATAAAGAATATTTCGTTGGCTAGAAAAGGTATGGAAGACTCTCTGTATTAGCCGTGGGAGCATGATGGGAGGTATAGTTGCAAAATGGGCTATCGGTTCTTGAAGGAAGATGAAGATGGTTTTCAAATGGCTGTGCATCAAGACCATGAGAAAGGGCTTTGGAAGAAGATTTGGGCTCTTGAATGCCCAAATAAAGTTAGAAATCTAATTTGGAGGGCCTGCCGTAACTCTCTCCCTTCGAAGTGTAATCTTTTCCGACGAACAATTATTATAGAGCAGTGCTGTGATTGATGCAAGGAAGAAAATGAAGACACTTTGCATGCGGTGTGGAGCTGTAAAAAGCTGGATGGAGTTTTAGCATATGGAGTTTTCAGAACCAACGGAGCTTCTCAAGTTTTAGCGAGCTCCTAGCCTGGGTTTTCGATCATCAAAGGAATTCGGCACTGTTTGCATTCTCCATTTGGTCCATTTGGCACCAAAGAAATCAAGTACGGAATTAGCAAGCCCATCACCCCTAAACCAACTCTCTCAGTGGACTCATGACAGCTTTGCGGAGTTCCAAGCGATGAAAAATGCACCACTCCCCAGTAGACTGGTGAGAAGAGCACAGTGGAAACCTCCAAATCAGGAAACGCTTAAAATTAATTTTGATGGCACCATCTTTGTCGGAGACAAATGCTCTGGTTTGGGAGTAATCATTCGCAACAGGAAGGGGCTTGTTATTGCTTCCATGGCTACTCAGGTTCCTTAACAGCTCTAGCCAGTAGAGATTGAAGCTTTGGCTGCCAACAAAGCCCTTAAGTTTGCTAGGGAGATGGACATTGCAGATGTTGTTCTAGAGGGAGACTCTTTAATGGTGATGACGACACTAAAATCTAAGAACACTGGACTAGCCCCGTTTGGCTTGCTAATACAAGACTTCCTAGCTTTATCTTCTGGTTTTTCTAAGTTGTCCTACTCTCACACTAAGAGAAAGGGTAACATAGTTGCACACAATTTGGCTCAGTTAGCGGTTAATTTTACAAATTGTGTAATATGGATGAAAAATGTTCTATCTGATGTACTAACTTCTTACTATGCTGATTTAGCTGGTATTTCGTAATTTAATGCACTGCAGTGCTGTTTCTCAAAAAAAAAAATTAGACCTAGGGGAAGTTGTGTGATTCCCAAACGTAGGGCATGGGCCATAATACTACTTTGGGCGTCACGCACCTGCAATACATCAATCCTAAGCTAATGTGCCCCAGTGCCAGTGGAATAAGATGCATTGGAGTAAGATTTAAGCCTGTAAATTTACTCTTTAAAAAAAAAGAAAAAAAGAAAAAAGAAAAAAAGAAAAAAGAGGAGGCCTGTAAATTTATTGGCAACAATATAGAGACAACAGAGAAAGGTCCTTTATAGTCTATAGTTAACATCTCATTATATCTCATTAAACTAGTAAACAGTTTCTAAAAAAAAAAAAATGGTAATAATAATATCTCTTTTTTAGCCTCATTTTATTTACGTGAGTTCTAATTAATTCATCTAGAAAAACATTTTGTTGTATAATAATAAATTTGAGATTTAAATTTGGCTATACCAAAAACTAATTAATTTTTTAATATCTTAATCTGATAATAAAAACAATCATCATAAGGTGAAAAGAAATCTCATATATGTAATATATACATTTTACTTCTTACAGTGTGTGAGGCTACACACAACTATGAGACCCACGCACTATTAAAGGGAATGCATAATTGCATATACATAAATAGGATAATCATTGATAGTAGATTCAAAAGGTACTATCAGCCATTTAATGTCAAATCAATAACCACATGTCACAATAGAAAAGCTATTTTCTGATTTCATTAACAAAGAAACACTTTGATTTGAAGCTTGCAAGGCTGAGGAAAGCGTCTATAGTCAAGAGATGCTCGCAATTTAGTCAGGAGAATAGCATGCCCGGCAAAGTATGATACGCCACATATGGCCACCGGAGAAAACCATTCTATTTGATTGTGAAGATCGAGGTTAGCCTCATGAAATGGGGTTTAAAGCAGGGATACAAACCAAGTCTTTTTTTTTTTCAAATCCATGTTAATCCACAATAAAAAAATAACAAAAAATGTATGGTCTAGACTCTAGAGATTTGTTGGGTCATTTTCACAGAATAAGGACCGGATAGGTAGCACAACTCTAAAGAATCATGTGTCACAGTGAGATTTAGAGCCTATTTGGTTTGCCTTATTTCTATCATCTATTACTCATTTTTTATCACTCATTTTCCATCATCCATCACTCACTTTTGGTGGATCCCACACTAATTGTAACTATTTGGCCAAGTTTTCTTTCATTCCCAATTCTCATCACTCAAAATATTGTGAATGAGTGATGAGAATTGAGAACAGCTTTATGGTGTTTTCAAATTTTGAGTTATGAGTTAAGTGACATTTTGGTAATAACATATAATGAGTGTGACCCACATTGTACATACTTGTCACACTACCAATGGCTCTTTCTTTCTTTTCTCTTTCTTTTTTCTTCACGCAATTTTTTTCTCTCAACTTTGTTCTCTTCTTTCTTTCTTCATCAGTCCTATTTCCTATATAGGGATTTGGGTTGCCGATCTAGGGATTTGTATGTTGATGCGTTTGGATTTAGATGGGTGTATTGGTGTGGTTGTGGTTTGAGGCTTGGATTGTGATGGAGGTGGGTTTGTGTGGCCGTCGGTAGCTTTTTCTTTTTGTGGGTGTGGCTGATCATGTGGGTGTTGCTGATCAATGCTTTTTTCTTCTTCGGTTCATCTGAGTTGCTACGTTTGTTTGCAATTTGTGGTCTTCAAGTTTCATTGCTATGGCAGGTAGCAGTTTTTGATACAAGTCCCACCAACTAATGCGGAATGAGTTAAGAAAAAAATTGGGAATTATTTGTTATGAAAATGAGTCACGAGTTGTGAGTTATAAGTTATGAAAATTGAGATATGAATTATGAAATATGGGTGAGATGAAAACCAAATTGTCAAGGCCAAATTGTGGCCTACAAAACTAATAACAAATGAAAACCCAGACCACCCGGTCCCTATTAGAGCCATAAGCACCAACCGCAATGAACACTTAGGACCTGTTTGGATTGCAGAGCAAAGGGGAGTAGAGTAGTGTTGTACTTTACTCTACTCCCCCCTCTACCAGCCAAATGCTAAGTGCACTATAATTTTTGTCAAGATTGCCACTCTGCCAGTCTTGCCTACAGGTGAGGATAGTCAAGAACAATGGTGGTTTTATTTTTTATTTTTTTTTGTGGCTTGCTGAATCAACACAATCGGTGTAAGACAACTTCTCATTGAGCAGCTACCAGAAGACAGATTAGAGGTAAAAATCTGCCAGCAACATGTAATTTTCACATATGAAAAAAAAAAAATTACAATAAATTCAAGACGACAAAAACATCTGGAAAGATTGAATAATGAATATTAGAGGTTGGCATCATAAAGGGAAAAAATAAGATCCTACTTGGTCATGAATTCTTTTCAAAATCTTATGACAGTACAAAAAAAAAGGAATAAAATTTAATGAAACAGTTATGCAACAGTGGGAAAAAAAAAGCATCTCAAACCTAGTTCATTAGGTGTACAACTCAGAATCAAAAGAATGATCCTTGGTCCAGCTAACCACACCATCAGCATTTATGCTCAAGTCCAAACCTGGCAACACATTCCTCTGCAGAAGAGATTTAACCAGGGACAGCGCAGCCCCACCAAATTCAGGCCACGAAACACAGAGAGTTCCCTTGATGTTCCTCATCTGGCATCGGCCCAGCAGAGCAGCTGCCAAGCCATCTACAACACTTCCTGATGGAAAATAGTTTATGCCCTTCAACAATGATGAATCATCCAGCCCTTTTCTTTGTGATGAAGTCTCCAGCTTGAAAGCAAATGTCTCATCTGGTGACAGCTTACCTCGGAAGCTTTGACTCTGAACTGAATCCAATATCAGAACCCTCTCAGGAATGATTTTTTCTCCAATCAGCAACTTTGCAACAACGTTAGATCTCTCGGCAGCAATGGGGCAGTGAAGAGAGATGATGATTATTGAATCAGTAAGTGTGTAGATGTTGCAGGATTTGTCTCCAAGAGAGGGTTCAATAGAGTTTCCAGAGAAAGGGATCTCGGGGAGAATAAGACTTCCAATAAGGGTTTTAGAGGAGAGTTGATGGAAGACATAAAGGGATGGGGAAGATATGGCCAGGATGAGGAGAGAGGGGCGGAGAGTTTCATTTGGTTTAGGATTAGAAAACACAAGAAATGGAGACGGGAGAGGGGGTGACTGAGGGGCGAAGTTGTTGAGATCTTCCTGAAAGAACCTTGAAGGTGGGGGAATCTCTGTTAGGACATCTTCCATCTCTCCTGCCACAATAATATCAGTAGAAGATCTCTGCTTACTGATTCCGCCAACCTAATCTACAAATCAATCAACATTATTTATTCAAAATCAATTACTTCAATCTCTATTAATTAATTCTCTCCTAAATCAAACAGATACGGCATTTGATATGAACTCCCTGAAGAATTTATTAAAAGGTAACTTACTCTAAAACCTACATGTTTGACATGAACAACCTGCACTGAAAGCCCTATGACCCTTTTCTTTTTAACAAATTATCCTAGCATTTCAGATTTTATTCCCGAAATCTACCACATATATAATTTAATTTCTCATTGGTAAACCAACACATGGAGAAGAAAATTAACACATAATCCAAGACTTAATATGCTGCAACTTGTATTAAGACTCAAGAAAGCACGGACACGGCAATTTGCCTGCCGTGCCCGTGTTGTACGCGTACGGCCAGGGGAGTAAAAATCCTAACCTGAAACGCTGCGTTTTGAGAGAATCCCTTGCACCCAAAATCAGTTTACCCTCTCTCCTTCTCACGCCGATCTCTTCTTCTTCTTCTTCTTCTTCTGTGGGAGAGATGATCAGCCGATCTTCTTCCCTCTTCTTCTTTTTCTTCTTCTTTTTCCTCGGCCGAATATGCCCTTACATATTTTATAGTTTTTCCCTTTTGCCCTTACATTTTTTTTTTTTTTTGATAGCGTACTTTTTTGTAGTGTACTTGTGTGTATGCTAATCAATACATCAGCGCGTATTGTAAATCTTTATAATAATAATAAAAAAAAAATACATCAGCGCGTGCTCAGATGCTTACATTTTTATAGTTTTCCTCTTTTGCCCTTACATTTTTTTAATTTGATAGTGTACATTTTTTATAGTGTACTTGCGTGTATGCTAATCAGTATATAAGCATGTGCTGAGAAACTTTTTTTTTTTTTTTTTTTTAAGATTAATAATTTACATTCATTATAATTTAGAATTACCACATTTTTTAATCACAGAAATACTTAAGGGTGTAATGAGTATTTTGCGTTTTGGATGAAATAATTTACTCATCACACCCTTTTTTTTTTTAATTGAAAAATGTAGTAATTTCAAATTATAATGTATGCAAATTATTAACTTTTTTCCCCAAAAAAAAAATAGAAGAGCCAAATGAGAAAAGACATGATACAACCAATTTTTCTATCCTTTGTGTGTGTGTTTGTTTCTAAAAATAAAGGGATAATTATAGTAAATTTGCTTGTGATTTGGACGAAAATCACTTTGCCTACCCGTGATTTGAAAAGTGTCACTCAACCTACTTGAGATATGTACTATTTATTTTCCGTAACCCATCTCTATTAAAATAGGGGTAAATAAGTATTTTCCTCAAATTTTATGTCTCTCCTCTCCTAAAACAAAAATAGCACAAAAATTGTGAGAGAAACAAGATCAAAATGGAGGGTTTTGTAAAAATTAATATTTGAATGACAAGAATGTGACGATCGCTGTGGCTTAAGGTGTGGTGCCATTGTTGGTGAAATTGCTTGATTCAAGCTTGTTCGAGATGAAAGAGAAAGCTGTGAGTTTGATTTCGAGGATTTATTGGTGGATTCGAGCAAGCATGTGGTGATTGCTAAGGGTCATTTGCTTTTGAACCATTTGTTGAGTGTTTTGGACTCTGGGAGTGCTTTTTGCTAAAGAAAAATCATGTGTCGAACCAAATCCCTTCTTGTTCCTCACCATGACCGCTGCCAAGAAAATCGCACCCATCCTACCTGACCCTCTCGGCGCGTCGATCATTATTAAATCCCACTCGGTCTCGTACACCTCGTTTGGAAGATTCTCGGGCACCAAACGGCACTGCGTGTTGCCATGTAGGTAAGCATCGAATGGCGAGCAGAGGCATTTGGAGCGGTACCAGGAGAGGAGATCGTCGGCTTGGGAGAGCTAGGTTTAGTACTTGACCGTGTGGGCCTTTAGGTATGGCCAGTCCTTGAGAACCCTTTGGAACCACTTTAGATCTTCCTCGAGGAACACAATTTTGCCACGTGGGTTCAGCGAGGTCCACATCAGCGAGTCGTAGCCGAGTGACCTAGAGCTAGATCGGCGTCGGAGAGTGACCGCTCGCTGCTGCCATTTCTCATAGCGGCTAGTGAATAGAACAGAGATTTCAGAGATTATTATTGTTCTTCATGTTTTCTTGTGAATTTTTGTTGGGAGATTTGGAAAAAAAAGAAGGAATGGGTACTACAAAGGATAGAATGAGGATATAAATACAAAGTGTTTTTTTTACAGCGTTAAATTTTCTCAGATTTGGACAAGTATTCTTATATTCTTATTTATGTAGGTTGATCTGGTTTTATTTTTTTGGGTCTATTCTTTGTGTTCAAAGATTTATGTGAATTGAGAGAGATATCAGTATCACTTTTTGATCTTGTTTCTTTTGTATTTTTGTGCTATTTTTTGTTTTGGGAGGAGAGAGACATAAAATTTGAGGAAAAATACCTATTTACTTCTAATTTTAACAGAGGTGGGTTACGAAAAACAAACGGCACATATCTCAGGTAGGTTGAGTGACACTTTTCAAACCACGGGGTAGGCAAAGTGATTTTCGCCCAAACCACAGGTGGGTTTACAGTAATTATCCCAAAAATAAAATAAAATAAGGAGTGACATGGTAGAATACATTTTTGACATTAATATTAGATCAAATTTCACTTGAAATTAAAACTTACCATAATTTTTTTGTTGGAGCTACACAAAATTTTTTGCCTTGAAAACAACTAAAAAATTGAATACATTTAAGATTGAATTCAATTTCCACTTTAAAATGAATACATTCCTTGTATCTAGATTTTCAATTTTTCATAAAGCACGATCGATACCAATTTAACAATCAAATAGATTGTAGGAAAACAAATTTAAAGAATATGAGCTATCCTCCAATTGTATAACGATTATGAGGCTACTAATCCTCAATTTTATTAAATATAGGAAAATAGAAAAGTGAACAAAAAATTACTTTTGGGTCAAACCCTTGCTTAAGCTTCAATTCATTTTTCAATTTCTCTATTAATTCATCGATAGAAAGTTATGTAACCAAAATTGATAGAAAGCATCATACAAATACTTAGAAGGCCAAGCAAACACCACTTGCTACAAATTTTATAAGAAAAAGTGCATTTCACCATATTCTATTGCATGTAGTAATTGCCAAGAGAAAAAAAAAAGTATTATATTTCATGTTGGAAACAGTTTATGTTTTGCCTTAACTTTCTCGGCAGCCAAACAAAAAGCTAACCCCAATAATTCGGGCACACACTAAGATCCAATTTTTACGATCAAAACATATCATAGTTTAATTTATCACCTTGTTGTTAACATAAAATCATCAAGCAAGAGAATTATGCGCCTTCAGTGGCCATTTTGAGATGCGAGAGCCTTTTTGTGTACGTTGTTTGGTTAGAAAAGTTACTATTGTTCATTCTGAACTTTTCACCATAACTTGGAAGGAAACATGTAAAACCTGCAAAATTAAGACAAAATATTATGCAAACAATTAGAAAAATTGAACACGTGATATGAAAATTTCCTTATTAAAACTTTTATTGACAGTTGGAAAAGTGACTTCTAATTATTCATCTTGAACTTTTCGCCATAACTTGGAAGGAAACATGTAAAACCTAAAATTAAGACAAAATATTATGCAAACATTTTTAAAAAAATTGAGCACATGATATGAAAATTTCCTTATTAAAACTTTAAAACCTTCTCGGACAATTTTCATTTTATAACATATATACAATTTTTGAAAGATCATCATGCAACTCAATGGCCTTTTTTACTCCATAAAAATGTGGATGTAATAAAACCATAAAAACTGAACAGAATCTATAAAACTAAAGTGGGAGGCGAAGGTTGGAAGGAAAAACAAAAAGGTCGGAGATTTCAAATGGAAATTTCATTTGGAGTTAATATGAAGAGGCTAGAGGAAATGGCAATAGAGTCTTTAATAAGGGGAATAAGGGCAGATGTGTGTTTTTTTTTTTTTTTTTTGCAATAAGGCAGATATGTTTTTTTTTTTTTTCTTTTTTTATCAGTGCGGCATATGTATTTTTACAAAGAAACGTGTGTTTGTTTTAATTTTATTTTAGTTTTTACAAATGAATAAACTAATTTGAAAACCATTAGGATAGTGGTCCTGTTTTGTAAATAACAAACGTATAGTTGCTTGGAAGAAGTGGGTTGCTTGGAAGAAGTGGGTTAGTGAGTATAAAAAAAAAAAATGGGTTAGTGGGAGCATTCTTATTTTGTAGGCAATGCTTTAGTCCAAGTTTGACATATCTTTTTACCAGAATATCATTTAATTTTACCTCTACTTGAACCTAGGGGTGTAGGGATATTTTAGAAAAAAAAAAAATCTAGTCCAAACAGGGGAAACCCCTTAAATAATAGTATAAATACCGAAACCTCTAATTTTTGGTTGACCTCTCCACAATTTTCCACATCAGCATTTTTTATTTATAATTTTTTAATTTGATTTAATTCTTTCGACTTTAATACATGTGGTCCCTACCTAATATTAGACTCATTCTCTTCTCTTTGGCTTTGTCTCTCCTCTCCAATCTGATTGATTCAGTCGTTCTCTCTTTTTAATTTCCCATGCTTTCTCCACCAACAAATACAAACAATCTGCAGTTGAAGCCAGTCTCCTGAGAAGAGTGAAATTTGAATCCTAAAGCTACCATTAGATACAAAGAATCTGCAATTGAAGCAAGCCTTCTCTGAAGAGCAAAATCCGAACCTTAGGTAAGAATTCTGATTCGCTTTCAATTGAAAATCTACCTACTTTGTTATTATTTACTTTTGGTGCTCTGGGTTGCTATGGCTGATGTCGGTTGGCCTTTAGTTTGCTGGCCTTAAAAAGATTTTTCCAAAAAAAAAAAAATTAATTGTGTTTACTTTAGGGGCTATGGTTTCTTTAGTTTTTGGTCATTGGTTCTGAATTTACATTACATTACTTTGCTATTATTATTATTTTCATACGTGATGTGTAGAATTGGATCATGGGTGAATTATAATTGAATTCATAGATTGATGGGTTTAGATGTGGAGGGTTTAAATAATTCAAATTATTGGACACATTGGATTTTTATGTTCCTATCTGTGTTGTGATTTTTGATTTAAAAATATTGTATAGTTTATATCATTAGTTGTTGTGATACCCTAATTTGATTAATTGTGTGATGTGTGTGGGTGTGTGATGAGTCTCACATCGGGTATTTACTGGGTAGATTTGGGCTTTATTAACAACTACAATGAGCCTCAATTGTGACTAGTTCTTTTGAGGTATAATGCAGATGTGGCTAGCGCTTATCCTTGGGTCGTTAGATATGGTATCAAAATCGGCCTAGTAATCTCGTGTGGGCTCAGAGACATTACCCCACAAAGTGGACCCTAATGAGGACGTTAGAAATTTAAGTGGAGGAGATTGTGATACCTCAATTTGATTGATTGTGTGATGTGTGTAGGTGTATGATGAGTCCCACATCAAGTATTTATTGGGTAGATCTGAGCTTTATTAACAACTATAATTGTGACTAATCCTTTTGAGGTATAGCGCAGATGTGGCTAGTGCTTTTCCTTAGGTCGTTACCTTTACATAAGACCTATGAAGCACGGGTACGACTCTAGGGCCGCCGCACCCACAACCGACATGCACCGATGCGATGTGCAGTGGTTGACACCGGCGACTACACATTCATGCCATTTTTTTTTTCGTTTGTGGATTCTTTTTTTCTTTTTTTCTTTTTTTTTTTTTTTGTGGATTCGTGCTAATTCGGTGTTGACTCGTGCCGAACCGTGCCGATTCGGACCAAAATGGGCCAAAACAGGGCTCGAACCAGATGATATCATATGTTTCAGCTGGAAAAATCATACCAGGCCAGTATTAAACCACCCTCTTCATTGTCTCTTTCTTCTACATTTCATCTTCTTCTTCGTCTTTGTGTTCTACAAAGCTTTTGAGCCTGGGGGTGTTTGGTAAGAGATATTAAACAACGTTTTTCAGTGTTTAAACAATATTACACATATTTTCACACACTTTTTTACTTACACGTATTTCAAAAAATTATAAATAACATTAATAGAATAATATTACCAAACACCCATGTTTTCTTTTTATGCCTGTTAATCTTCTTTGTTTTCTCTCTTTCTAATTTCTTAGTTTGCGTGCTGGGCGTGACCTGGTCAGTACTTAATACTGAGTGAAGTGAAGGGTTGAAAGAGTAGTGCCTAGTGGATTTTATTGTTTCCCCACACACCAACCACGTGGCTAATAACTTTCGTTTTTCATTTTTTGTTTTTTTTAAGATTTTAATGGGTTTCTGTTTTTTACCTTTCTTTTATTTATTTTTGTTTTAAATGGTAGTAGGTAGTATATTATTATTATTATTATTATTATGAGGGCTAATATATTTAGTTAAGGATTAACATATTTTATTTCTTAAAAAAGATTAATATATTAAATTATGATATGGATTTATAAAGACTTTATTGTCTATACTATTGCTCTTGAATTGTTATATCTTTACTGTTATGTGAAAAAATATATGTTTAGGTATATATAGAAAATATAATAAAAATATTTTTAATAATTTATTAATAAATGTATCTTGCCCCACCCGTATCCTACTTTTTCAAAAATTACTGAGTCACTGCACTGCCCCTGCACATGCACCCAAACCTGAATCTGAATCCGCACCCATGCTTCTTAGCATAAGACTCATTGAGACAAAAGATTTGTGAAGATAGGCCAACCCTATCATAGCATCACCTGATGTGTTCAACAAAATGTCTGAGTGAAGTCAGAATAAATAAAATAGCTTGGTAAATTTTTTATGTTTATTTTATGAAAATCCTTTATTTTCGTTTGGATTATTATTATTATTTTTTTTCATGCCAATATCAAAGAACTGAGTCTCTATGGTGAGCATCACCCCTTTTGCCACGAGAGTATAATCAGATGCATGTGTGTGTCTGCATGCGTGTGCACCTGTGTGTGGCAGGGGCATATATGTTGTAAAACATGGGTCAGTCTCAGTCCCTAGCAAAAATCATTTCTATTGTGTAAGATACTTGGTTTTGGTTGACACTGTATAGATACCATAAATATGTAAATGATGGTTCTACTAAATGACCATCTCAGGCTCAAATCCTAATAGAGCACAAAATTCATGCACGTTTGATCTTTTAACCATAACTGGCTAGCCCTCGTAAACCATGATAGTCCTTATTGATTGACAGTGGCAGTTCTGTATCTCTTCTCTTGAGCATCTTACACATGTTTTGTGGAGGCATATTGTGAACTTCAAGCTTAGTGAGTCTCTCTCACTGTTAGATGTAGATTTCATTACACAACAAATACTTAAAACACCTAATAAACAATACTAAATTCAAAATTTTCCCTACAAAAAATCAACTTTTTTTTTCTTTTATATTAACTGAGATGTTGCCTCTTGATTGTTTCTTAAATCATTCTTTTCTGTTTTATTTTTCTTTGTTGGATGAATAAAATTCATTACACAACATATACCTAATGATAGTTACAAAACTTTTTCAAAAAAAAAAAAAAGTAAAGAACTAACCATTGAAAATATCAGTATGAATACCTGGCTACTGCATTATTTGAAAAAAGAAAAAAGAAAAAAGAAAAAAAACTGTTCAGTGCATTGTGCAACTCCTGGGCCTAGCATTCTTTTAGAACTCAGACCATATGAAGAAGTTGTTTACTTAATATTTAAAATTCTCTCATTCATTCTCATTTTTAGGATAAATGATAAAAATTTATTGATAAAATGAATAAATAAATGTGTAAACAATCTCATGACAGCATTAGCAAGACCATACATTTGCTGCTAGGAAATAATATGCCACGTAAACACATGAGACACTATGCCACTATCTCTCATAAGAAGCAACTCATAAACTCAATATTCAAAATTTCAAAACAAAACAGCTGACAAATAGTCTAAGTATCTCTGCTTATCTACTCCTGACGGCCCCCAATTTTGATTATGCAAGCTTCTTGGAAACTGTTAAGGATATCATTTGCAGCAACATATATTTATGTTAGATGAATCTAATTTCCTTTAGATACATCTTAAGTACATGCAAATAATAGTAGTTTGAAAGGGTGTCTATTTGAAAGGAATTAAACGAAATGCCTTTTTATTTCAGTTTCAACTATCTCTATAAACAATTAAAACCAAATTTCATAAACTCTTTGGATACATCTTAAGTAAGACATACAATCAATTTCAAAAACACCAAATTTTGGGTTGAAAGTAATACACAATTATTCCAAGCTGTGCTATTAGGCTTAGCCAAGCCACTCTCTATAGATTTTTTTTTTTTTTTTTAAATACAGTTATGTTCAATTAAATAGAGACAATGCAATAATGTATTAATAGCTATTTCTATGAGAAAGAACATAAAAAATATTTGAAGCAATTGCTTGAAATCATTTAAGCACGTGCCATCAATGAAGAATCTTGAAATCATTTTAAGTACATACCATCAATGAAGCTACAAATAATTACTAGCCTATAGGGTCTTTTATGTGTAATTATTTGTAGCTTCATTGATGGTATGTAGTTAAAATGATTCGGTGATCTCTCTCTATGTATTTGTGTAAAGTTTGAATCTTTTATGGCTTTTCAATGGGTGATATTTTCATTTTGGTTGGGATTGCTTAGGTGTTTCAAGTTAGAGTGAGTTTTGTAAAGAATGTGCAAAAGCAAGAGGCATAGTGAGAAAGACAACATGAACTTGCGGCTGAGAATTTTGGGGTAAGAAACTCTTCTAATATTTCTTCTTCTTCTTCTTATTTCAATTTTTATTTCTTTAATTTTTAATTTTGTTTATAGAGAACTGTTGGTGTTTACATCTATTTTTGTGTGGTTGTCTTTTGAATAAATAGATTATGAGTTTGGGAATTTACTTTCTGACTTAGGGTTTGTTTGGTATCTGCCTATTTTGCTGAAATTGAAAACTTTTTACTGAAAGTACTATAAATAAATGTAAAAGTTAGCTGAAATAGTACAGTGAAACCCATGAATAATATAAAAAAATGCAGTGGGGCCCATGAATAGTAGCAAAAATAAGCTGAATAGTAAAATAAGCTGGCTTTTTAATTTGGAGCCAAACGCACACTTAAGTGAATTATAAATATTGGGGCCTTGAAACTTATTTCATCATAATTTACCACAAATCAATTAAAACTATATGATCTATTATCTATATATCCTTAAAAGAAAAGGTTTGTAAAAGGATTCTTTTTTTAATTTTTTAGGCCCCGTTTGAAGCCTCTCAATGGGTATCACTAAGACTTAGTAAGAAAACCACAAATATGATAAACCATATGCAAATTTACTTAAAAATTTGATTCACTGTTCACATTGTTGTCTTCATTACATTTCTATGTGTTATTCTATAGACTCTTATATTTATCATTTTCATTATGTTATGATGTTTAAAAACCATTTATTTTTAGAAGTGACCTTTTTTGCATCAATTTATAGTGGTAGATGATGAATTTTGATAAATGTCAGGTTTTGGGTAGAATATTGTATGTGGGGTTTGAGCTTCATATTTACAATTGTTTTAAGCATGCTTCATGTGGACTTCCTTTTCTTTTATTGTAGAAGATGCAGATAATGAGTTGGTAGATTTCAAATCATTGTTTGACAATGTTTATCATAAAACCTCATACCCAAAAGTATGTTCTACCACAATTTTGATGAAATATGCTTTTGTATTTTTTGTTTAATGTTGATGACTCTAGAACCCAAAACATTAAACCAATGCCATTTCTTATGAACTTAGTTTTTTTTATTTTTTTGGTTTAATGGTTGATTATTATTTTCTTTGGTTTTTTAATACTTATGAACTCTACTTTTTGTAGATAACATTCCTCAATTCCCTAATCCCTTCAAAGTGTTTGAAGAAATACTTTAACCAAACGTGTTTGATTGGGTACTACTGATTTTTGTAGCTTGGTTGGTAAGTTTTTGTGTATATTTGTGTGAATTTTTCTTACAAAATTGTACAGCATGGTATTACTAAGAAGAAAATCCTCCTAACATGCAGTTAAATCTTAAAAAAAATTGTACCTTAACTATGGGTGAGTTAAGTTGTGATTTTGTGCAAATGTTCTTTTTACTTGAAATCACTTGTTGAATCTAACCTAAAATTGATAACATGTAGGTTCATAAAAATTTGAAAAAGATAAAAGATAAAAGAAGAGATGAGGTTCTAGAAGGAGGATGCTTAGGTCAAGACTGACAAGTGAAATGCTATCAAAGCATTGAATAGTGTTTGCTTGTAATTCTTGAGACAATAGATCCAATAGTGTTTTGAAAAGCAACGTTAATTATTTGAAAAATACATTGGAGTGGGGAATGGATTTGTGTAGTAAGGTTGATTCACAATGAACTTGTATGTTTTTGTTCAATCTCTTATTTACTTCTTGCTTCTTTTTTTTCTCTTTTTCTTTTCTTCTTCTGATGTCTAGGTTTAAAAAAGAATAGATAAAGTTCTAGAACGATGTTTGGGTTAGGTTTTGAAAATCCTTCATTTTGTGTCTCTTCAACTTTAGGTCTATTTTTATAACAGCCTTTCCATATATTTAAATTCCTTTATACAAATTTTCTCATTATCATAAAGTTTATAGTTGCTTTTTTGTTGTGAAATTATTTTTATCATTATTATTTGTGGTGGGCCTTTTTGCAATTGCGGGCTGTGCTGCCTCTTGCTACATTATGGCCTAAAGGTTCTGGGTAGGAGAGCCAGGACCAACTTGGCTACAACACATCCCAAACCAGCTTGTGCGCAAACTGAGGCCACTTTGCTAAAACTTTAGTGACATGCCCACAACAGAGGAAATTGTTACAAAAGGGTTATGGCAGATAGATATAATATAACAACAATAAAATCAAATATGCTTACTGTCAGCTAGAAAAGCAGGGAATATTAAATGAAATAAAAGAAAGAGCAGTACAACGATATAAATGTAGTATAAACAAGATGATAATGATAAAAAAGAGAAATAACACCAATGCTTAATCCATAAAATGAAAGAAAGAATGGTTAGTCTGCCACGCCTGGTTGTCTTACGGAGTTAAGTCTAAGAAAGGAACAACTTCTTCAATGTGGGTAACCTCACAAGGAGATCCTGCCATGGAAATTACACACTTTGAGAGATTGGGCCTAAATGGCTTATGCTCAAATTCCTTAATTCTTACTAGAGGGCAGGCTTTTAGAGGGAGAGAAGGGATTTGCCATTTGGTACATGTCTGCTATCACACTTTTGCTTATTCTCTGTTTTTCTTTCTTTTTTCTATCTAAGTTTTCTACTTTATTTTATTTCTTTTTCCTCTTCCCTTGTGGGGTTGTTATGTTCACTCTTTCTTTTCTCTCCTATTGCTTCATTGTTGTTCCTTTTTCCTTGTGCACGGCAGAGGGCCCTTTTATACTACTTGTCGTGAAGAGTTTTTACTATTTTACCCCTTAACCGCTTTTGTTTGGGTGTGGGTGCCCTTCCAGACCACCTACTGGTCTGTCAGCTGCCCAACCACCACCACTTACCTGTGCTGGCTGTGCCATATCATATAACCAGACAAAGAGCCTTATTTTGATTGCTTGCCCATCGTGGCATTTCCATCTGGATAAGGATGTGCATTCTCTCTCACTATCCCTCATAGCATGCACCTAGTGATTCCAACTCACCTTTCTCTCTTTTGGGTGGTATGTCATCCCAACAGGACATTTCCCACAAAAGAGTTTGAGCGGGAACCCCAAAATAGGCTCTCCTTTCTCCCCACTGCCAGACCACACCCTCTTTTACCTGTGGCTCATGGCCCATCACTTTTGTATTGGCTGGGTACAAGTTGGTGATGCCTGAGATTTGTGCGTGCTTCACTTCCATGTATGTCCATGGTTTGTCTGCTACTTACGTGCTTGCCATGACCTGAGGGCTTGTCTGTACATTCTGCTGCTCGTTCTTGACTTCTTATGGTGTGAATGGGTCTTTAAGCCTTCGTTCTTTATGTCTTACTTCCTTCTTGGGCTGGGCCTTGTTTGATTGTGAGCTTTTCCTTTTCTAACCCATTCTTTGCCTCTTTCGCGAGTTTGTTAGAACTTCCTACTGTGCTATTGTTTGACCCGTGCTTGCTAGGCCTCTTTTGGGCCTGCTGTATGCTTTCCCTTTGCTTAATTCCAGCGGCCTAGTAATACCATTGGGCTAGTATTCATTCTATTTTGGGCTTTCTTGACCCATTCCATTACTTCTGGGCTTCCTTTGCCCATCTCATCCTTTTGGGCATCCACAGCCCATTCCAATTCTTTACTCCCATGGACCTTTGCTAAGTCTCTTAGGCTTTCCTGGCCCAAATTACCATATCCTTTACTTTTGGGGTTCATGGGCTTTCCATCAACCCCTTACTCACTTAATTCATTACTTCGGGCCTCTTTGGCCCATTCTTGCTTGCTTGCTTTCTATTTTATATAATACTCATGGGTTTACTACTTCTTTTCTTTAGGCTCCTTTAGACCCGCTTGCTTTCTTTGAGGCCTATTTGCTATTTTCTAGGCCTATGATCCTTTATTTCTGCCATTTGGGCTTAACGGTTTTCTTCTTAATTTACCAACTCTTTTCCTCCCATATTGTTGGGCTTCTTCCTGCTATTGGGCCTTTTTGCCAAAGTGGGCATCAACATTTAGCCCTCTGAGCATATGAAGTGTTCTTGCGGTTCATATGCAAACAAAAAAAAGACTCTTCTTCTTCTCTGTCTTTTCTTCTTCTTTTCTTTTTCTTCGCGGGTTTTTTCAAACAGTGGGCCCCACTTTATTTATTTATATTTTCTTGCCATGAACAGTGTTATCTCTTCGAATTTCCCAGTTTAGCAGTTATTTTGAAACACAACCTCTGCTTCATTAATTCCATGCCTTATCCGATGGGTGACCCATTACATCCCTTTGTGTTAGCGTTAATGACATTAGTACTTAAAGATATTCCTTTCACGTTACTGACACAAAACACTCTCTCCCTTTCCCTTTCTTCGCTGTGTCTTCTCCCTCAAACACTTCCACCCCTTACTTTGATAAATCATTCCACCATGACACTGGTGAAAGGCTAAGATTCTTACCACCGTAAGGGAAAAGAGATCACCTCCGATGATCCTACCACAAAAGATATAGGCAAAGAAGCTCCTCACTCTGAATCGAAGCGTTCCGATGAGGAGAAAGGACGCTTCGACCTGGATAGCGAGTGCGCTCCTCTCATCAATCCTTGGTACGATACCCACTACCATTTCCCAAAAATGCCCAGTGAGTACTTGCCTCCACCGCCAAGTCATGTATGGCTTTCCCTTTACCGTCGCAACACGAAGATATTTTGGGCTCCTTTGGCTTCTTCGATTCTTGATCTTATTATCAGTCAAGGTACTTCACTCCATGTTCCCATTCTCTTCATATTTGGGTTGGGTACTACTTTGGGTTGGAAAGAATGGGTAGATACTGAGTTGTCTAACAAGAGTTTCATGGTGGCGTTACAGCAGGTCGATGTGTTAAAGGCCTTTGTTTCATCGCGTTACTTGTCCAACTATAAGGACTTGTTCAATCTCCACCATTTGGTCTGCCGGTGGTGCACTGCTACTCACACCTTCTTTCTTTCTTGTAGTGAGATCACCATGACCTTGGAAGACGTGGCAAACCAATTTCTTTTGCCCATTCTTGGTGATGTTGACCCTGTTGCTTTGGAGCTCTCTGCAAAGGAGGAGGCCATAAAGGTCGAGTTGAGGAAGGGGATGAGTGGCAATGCAAAGTTGTCACATTGGGTTGGGGCTTTTTCCAAGGCTTCTATTGTTGCTTGTCGTGCGGCCTTCGTCACATTCTAGCTCTATAAGTTCATCTTTGGCTCTTATTCTCATTATGTTATGAACCCTTTGTATTTCTGACTAACTATTAAGATATCTGCTGGGGTAAGTCTACTGTTGGCCCCATGTTTCTAGGTCATCTGTATGTGCAGTTAGACATTTTGCAAAGTGATGAGAAGCAGGCAGGTTCCTGCCATATAGTTACTGATGATGCTATAAAATACTACCTCTAAAATCGTCCATATGGCTCGTCCTAGGAAAAAGATGGAAGGAAGGGCGCAGCCACATTGCCTCATCCGTACCCATCAAGCCTCATTTGTCTTAAATTAGGAAAGGACGGACGAGGCCTCGTCCGTCTCGAAGGACGGACGAGGCAAGCATGTTTATGCTGAAGCACGTCCACCCTTAAGTAGGGATGGACGAGCCAAATATTCTAAACTTAGAACCTTACCTATAAATCGAAGCCTCCATTGTTTGTGATAAGGCACTGGTTCAGATAAAGTAACTTCCATGGAAATTACAGAAGTTACCTCCAACTTTGGTGAATTCCTCGACAATAGGAACGGTTATCAGAGCAAATAACCGTTCCATGCACTATATAAATGCTTCTCTACGTAGAGGTAAGGGATTATGATTTTTCCTATTGAGAAGAGAAGGATAAACTCTTAGAAATTTTTCCTCTCTATTCCAGATCACTAACTTCATCATCAGAGGACCATAGGCTGGCCTCCACCGGTCTTTTCTCTGATTGAATTTGGTTTTGCAGGATTTAACTCTCAAGATTGACGAAGTCTGAAGATTTTTAACCCACTGATTTTCCAGAATTATCAGTTGGCGCCGTCTGTGGGAAGCTGATGAAAATTAACAAGCATTCAAGGATCCATTGCATGTTCCAGTTGGGCCTATTACTAAAGTAAGATCCAAGAAGATCAAAGAAGCATTTAATGGGCTGATTCAAGAGATTTGGGCTGATTCTAACGCAAGACATTCTAAGCTTGGTCCAAAGGAAGATGAAGGCGTAATAAATTTAATTCAAGCTATTGAGGGCTGATCTGGCTTAATTGGGCTTGATTTATGACGTGGATTAATGGCTGATTGATTTTCCAGCTCCATATCAGTTAATAGATATTTTTCCTAGTCTGGAGCATCTATTTTTGGACTAGATTTACCTTAATTTTAGGCTTTTATTATTTAGAACGTTTTTAGCTATTTTTCCTATTTGGGATATGCTAATTTCAGACCAAATCAACTTTTATTTAGGGTTTTATTATTTAATACGTTTTTTATATTTTTCTATTTTCAGTCATGCCTTATAAATAGCATGCACTCATTGTAATAAGGGATGATTGAATAAAAAATCAGAAAAAGTGAGGCTTTGCTCTTCTTTTGGTTCTTCAAGAACTGTGAACTTATCAGGGATTTTTCCTTGTGGCGTTCAAACTTTATACCTTTGGTTCATGATTCCATTATAATCATTGGGTCAAGGTCTGTTACTTATACCTTTGGTTCGCGTTTCATTTATAAACGTTGGGTCAGGGTTCTATCAAAATCTGAATTTTAGCTTTCTTGGGCAATTATTCCAATACTGTTTGTTGGGTCTCAAAGCGTGTCGTTTGAGGTTTGCATTATTTGGTATCAGAGCACAGGTTCTAAAATCAGTTTTCTTTCCCTTTATCTTTTGTTTCCTGTTATCATCCTGTCTTGTTTCTTTTGTGTTCTTTGTTTCTCGTTCTTATTTTGTGACGTGCACTAGGTTAAAATCGTGCACCAAGCTTCCCAAAAAAAAAAAAAAGCTTGAAAAAAAAAAAGAATTTGTTTGTAGTTTCAATTCCCTCAGACCAAAATATTATTTTCTTTTGTCCTATTCCTTTGATTTAGTGTTTCTGTTATATTTTCTTGCCATTGGTATTAGTTTAAATACTACAAGTTGAATTTCTTGATCAAGTTTATTAGTTTAAGCAGAACAGAAAAGGAGAAGCTACGAGTGGAAAAATGCAAGAGAGTGTGAGACTAATATCGAGAAAAAGCTAATTTAAGAGTGAAATACGAGTGTGAGTGACATAATTTGAGTGTAAACACGTGAGGGAGTGTTGTGAGGAATTATTTCTAACATTCCTTTGTAGTTTCAAAATTATGTCTTCCAGGGGCGAAGCATCAAACAAAGGAGGGGAGGAGTCATCCATCATGTTGCAGGCTATGCAACAACAATTTGAACGTATGAACGTGGTGTTTAATGATATTCGGGA